>OV816023.1:112879059-113554023 GCA_929113105.1 Agrypnus murinus | reverse complement strand
AAACTTTAAATGCTCGTAACTTCGTTTCGGATCCTTCAAAATTTAATTCATTTTAGGGTACTGTCGCGTTTATCAGCATATATCGCAGAAACGAAGCCTTTAATCGAAAAAAGGTATTTTTATAAAATCCTAGAACGCGATCTTTCACATAACTATTCTGGAATACTGTTTTACTATTATTAGGTAACGGGTAAATAAACAAAAGTGTAATAAGTGTATTATGTAAGTAAAGTAAATCAAACTTACATTGCATCTATGCACTAATTTAAGAAAAACGAAATAAATTTTTAGGTGTATTTTTATCCCAAGAACATAGGGAGCTGGACCGTGCAGAGAACAGAGACGTGTACGCGGGTTGTCGACGGTCCTCGCATCGAGACAATTTAAATTGTGTTTGTTGTTAAATTTTATTATTTTACGAAATTAGTGTAATCCGTAATAATATAGAAGTGAGACCGTTGGCAGCGAAAGATCGCGTTCCACAATTTTAATAGAACGACTTTTTTCCATTAAAGGGTTCGTTCCTGAGATATGAGTTGATAAACGTGAAAGTATCCTAAAATGAATTAAATTTTGAAGGATCCAAAACGAAGTTACGGACATTTAAAGTTTAGAATTCCTGTAAGAGGCAATGCTTTACAAAAATGTGTTATGTTTTAGAAAAACGGCTACAAACTTTACATCGAAACCTACAAGAACAAATTGTTCTGATAACGGTCACGTTACGACAGATAAGTCAAAAATTATGAATTGTGCCAGGACAATTTTCGGGCAACTTTTCTTGGTAGAACAATTAATAATAAGCTATTGAATACTAGTCCCAGCTTTTACTCTCAAAACTCCCACAAACATCAAAACTAAGCGACTTTTCTGCGAGCAAGCACTCTACTATAACGAGCATTCACATTGGGACTTGCTCACTCAGAGAACTGAAAGAAACGATTCGTCGACAATCTACGCCGGTCGGTATCTTCTGTCTGTCACATTAAATGAACCGGAAACGTACGTCTCTCTTTACGGTCATGCTTGTCCTGTTAAAACTAAACACTCCATTCGCATTTCTCATGTACCGAAGGTATAGAAACAAGTCTGGGATAGAATTCGTTTAGGAGGCTATGAACAATTATTAAATTACTAATTAAAAAGAGCACAGTTTCAATTATTTTTTAAGATTAATTTCCGTTAATCAGCTTCAATGTCAGGGTGGGCCGGTGGGTACTGTCGGGCACTGTTCACCCTGCCCACGCCAATCCACCACTGCTCTACGTGAGAGTAAAAGTCGCCAGCAATTTTTCTGCAGTAGGCTAGCTGTAGGTTCACTTATAGCGTTCGTAATTTTATTTTATTAGCTATATGTAGTGCAATAACGCTTTTGGTAGTGACACATAGAGAAAAAATTACTTGCCGAAGAGCTAAATATTTGCTGCTGCAAAAATGGCGGATTAACTCTTTTCTACAATATTAAAGAGGCCTTCCTGAGTATGAGAACAATAATTATCTAGTTCGTATGAAAAAATTGTCATTCTGCTACTAGCTCAGTTGATAGCCAAGAATACCCGCCCGGAAAGCAGAAGGTTCTGGATTTGATTTCCAGTCGAGTTGATAATTTTTCTATATGGATTTGCATACAGAATAGCATTTTCAAAATTGTTTATTTTAATATTAAGAATTGTTTGGTTGATGAACCAAGAACATTTCGTAACTATTATTTTCTGAATAATTAGCTGGAAGTGAATAATTTTTGGCAGTTATAGTATTAAATATTAGCATAGAACGATCCAAACTTTGGCTCTTCATATTTTCAAAAATATAGCAGAAAGACTTTTTAAATATTTTTTTCATATTTTAGGGAGTGCCCCTTAATAAAGTACCGTCGAGTTAATTAGACATTTTTGTAACACCCTGTGTAAGAAAACTTGTACTGAATACAATTACATACCATATAAGTACATTTTCGACTACTTGACGAAATTAAACAAATCTTAGCTTTCGTAAGAGAACCTGTGTTCTTTCTTCTTCCTATAGGTATTAAGTAACTCTCTCGTACCAAATTGTAGCTACAAAACCAATACCTACCCTTGCAAGTTTAAAATCAGTAGTATTTAATCTTAATACTGAGAAGCAATGCATAAATGCTGAATAACACAATAGTCAATTCACAGGCAAGTTGTTAAAGTTAACAATTGAAGAACACTTCAACTTCTATTTATCAGAAGGTTTCAGGACATTCCCCGACATAGTATGTAGATGATTTAGATCTAAGATAAATTACTATTTAGGTGACAATGCAGCTTTTCCATGTCGAAAGTAAAGCTTGCGACTGTCAATAACGAAATCGCAATTAGATATTTAGGTGAATCTGCAACGTATTTGTTACTGTGATTGTTGATACTGGAAAACCGGTTGTTGTTTATCAGAAACTGTTGGTTTTCATTATTTGTTTAGACACTTTTATGGCTGCTTCTCATTTTAGGTAGAAAGTCTACTACCTTAGTTTAATCTATTTGTCTGAGTTGAATTTCAGTGACCACCTATAAGGCATGTTTATTGTTTTTACAGACTGGTAGCTAATTTTAAACAATTAAATAAACAGTACTACAGTATTTCAGCATTTGCAAAGTTTTCAATAAGATTAATCCTTCTTTGTAATTTGGAGCGTTCATTCTCTAAGTAATATTTATAATTTAACATGCTCAACCATTACACAACGATGATATTTGGGTGTGTCATTTATCTGTATATTTAAAACAAAAAGCTGATTTTGGTCCGTTTTTGAGTTACACTGAACCGATTTACGTGATTTTCTTATATTAAAGCTTTCGCTGTGTGAATTAGTTAACACTACTTAACTGTTATATTTTTAAATGCACAAATCAAACATATTTAATTCAAAACTCCCGCGATTGCCCATCCGCTTGGAGCGCCCTCTTAGTTCCCAGAGTGTTAACTTTTGGCATTACTCATTTTTATAGAAGGACTACTTCCACCACTAATAGCGTCTAGGAACTGAAGCTGTCAGTATGTACTGTAGCTATTTTTAACAGTTGTAATTTTATATTATAGTGGTTGGGTATGTATAGTTAGGTATAGTATTTACAAGTGGCACAATAAATTAATTACAAATGCTAGAAATAGCAGTAGCGCATATCGGCGGCTGCAGCCCTAGAGTCTAGCTTTCTATCATCTTTCATTTAGTATTTAATATTCGAACTGTTCTGATGTATAAACAACCCTTGCATGTCGCCATAGTTTTCCTTTTCGAGTTCTCGAGTTTGTATAAGCCTTGATTTTATAAATTCTTTAGTCTTGAGATTTTTAAAACCATACGTTTTAAAATACTTTTTACATATTTAAAACACAAGATTTATTTTTATTACGCTTCGTTTGAGAGTTCTAGTGGGCCAATCTACACAATCTCAAGTTAAAGGTTTTGCGCTGTAGATTTACTAGGTCTCCTTAATTTTTTTATATATAATGACATGTTGTTTGGGAAGAATATGTGGATGTAGATATCAACCAGTAATACGCAGAGAACGCGGAAAATAGTGAAACGAAAATCTTTTATTTATTAGATTAACATTTTGAATACAATAAGTGTATACCTAAACTAATTATTAATAGATAATTATTATTAGTGTTTATTCTAGTGATTAAAAACTGTTATTAAGGTAATCGCAAAATTAGTAAAGCCTGTTGACGTCACCTGCGTACTAGACGAAACTACGTTAGGATTACTTCGTCTTTCGTATAATAGTAATTAAAAACACAATTTGTTACGTCACTACTGTGGTCTTAGCGCGAATACAAGGCGCATCTTTTATGACGTCAACATGCTTTTCACATTTTGCTACTACTCTACTTATAATATAACAGGCTACTGTACTTATGGAATGCGATAACTATATTGTATTATGGGAATGTATAAAAGTTACTGTTGATGGCATTGTAATCATTTCATGTATGATAATAATGATCAATCATTGCTATAAGAATTTTTCAAGTTCAAATTGCATCTACGCAATTGTATCTTCTTGCTATACATTCCTATAGGATACGACCCAAACCTAGCACTCAAAAATTTTTTTTATTGTAAACTAAACCTTATCTAACTACTATAAACTATTATCTAAATTTTATTTTATTACAGAAACAAGTACTGTAATTTCTTATGCCAGCTGATTATTCTGCCAACCAGGTGTTCATTAAAGCTGCAGAAGCAGTAGCTCTTGCAGCTGGATCAGCTCTAAGCAAGTACAAAATAAAATTTTCCCATTGCAACGCTCGCTCGGATGTTAAAAGATGATTTAACGCAATGAGTTCATCATGAATTCTTGCTCTTCTTACTGGTTCGGATGTAGGTCTCAAAGTACCTAAAATATACACGTAAAATATTAATTTTTAAAATAATTTTAACATTACGTTACCATCTAAATTAAAGAATTCTAATGAGCGTAAACCACTTAATGCAATATGTCTTGGGATTCCATTTAAGATTTCCCATATCCATTTCACTTGTGAATGTGTTGAACACATATTTTGGCCAGCTGGTTTAAATAAATATGTTCCTGTCAATAATTCAAATGTTATGCATCCAACTGACCACATATCTATCGGGAAACTATAGGCAGCTTCCAGTGTAACTTCTAACGCTCTAATAGACCTCGTTTGTATAAGCGTAGGATGAACATCGCTCTGTAAATAAGAGATACATAGATGCCATGTTAAAGGTTAGACTAGAAAATGCAGGGTAGCCATGTTTAAAACATTTGTTTAAAGCTAGTCTAAAATATGTACTAAAGATTTTAAGACACCAAATCTCAGATTTAAATCATTTTCAAATCGAATGTTAAACAGCATCTTTAACTTTGAATAATGCTGACAGCTACTGCATGTTATCTTCTACCTGCCAACATCAAATAGTTAACTGACTTTCATTTCATTTCCTAATCCTGCATCTTAGAATTATGTCACTACATCAGCAGCGTGCAGTAGATTCGAAACAGTAGAAGCAGTCGCGATACGACGTATGCGCTATTACGCTCCTACGTAATGTGTACGAGCGTGATAGTGCATACGTCATATCGGGACTGCTTCCACTGTCTCGTATACACGGCACGCTGCTGCACTACATACAACAAAACTGTAAAATATCTCTATGTAGGTGGGTAATTCTTCAGAAATATTAAATTTACTGTCCCTGTTTAATTAATATTATATTACGAGTACCTTTTTACCTGTTAGTTCAGTACAGTGAAGATGTAATAGCAGTCTATTTAGCCAAGTATATATTAACAACTAACCTATTTTTTTAACAATAAAAAGTAAACTTTATTTTGTCATATATCATTTACGTGGCATGTCCCTAGTATGCATTCTCAAAGTAAAAAGCAGTTTTTCTAAGGCATCAGTTAATCATTATTGTTCTAATTAAGGAGAATTGTAAAACAAGTATAGGGCTCTCATCCAGAGTCAATTAATATATAAAATATTAAGCATCGACTCAGTGGCGTGCGGTGACAATTTAGGCTAGGGAAGCAACCACGATTTTAATTATAATACACTTAGGTACAGGCGCGGATTAACGGGGAGGGAATAATCCCCCCCCTCCCCAATTTAGAAATAAGTTTACATAGAATAGAAACAAATAATGATTGTTTAATTATTATTTATTAAAACAATTATTTTTCCAAATATTTCCCCCTCAAAATATTTCTCTGGATCCGCCCCTGCTAGGTACAATAAAAAACAGTGTTATAATTATTAAGTTTAAAAGTTTTTCAAAGAAGCACTTTTACACTTTATATTTTTGGAATTTGTTGACTATCATTCTTTATTTAAAAAAAACTACTATTACGTATCAATTTTCCGGTCTTAGCAAAATACCGGTACAGGTTTTAATCTTTGTTGTTAAATTTGAAAGATCTGCTTTTGATCTGCCTTTCTTAATAATTTGTAATTTCTCTCCAAAACTGTAGGCGAAAAATTCCTTATTAATAATTTACAAACTGAACAAAAAATCGTCCCGATTCGGCTATATCGAAGGTACTCGAACCTTTCACCGAAGCAGTTGAATTTGCAGTCGTGACGATAATGCAATTTTAAATTTGCATATAAGCAAACTAAATAGAACTATTTGTCTTTAAAAAAATCCAACTTATAAATTAAAATAATAAAATTCGACAAAATGCAGTCTCATTCGCAGATTTACATTACTTAAGTAACACTAAATCGAACAAATAACCAAATTATAATAAATAAACATTTGGGAACGAAGCACAATAAAAATAACGACCAAACAATGTTAACAGCATCCGTCTACTATAACACCCCACGCTCGCTGATTCACGCCAAGGTTAAGAGAAGAGCATTTGTAAGCAGTGCTTATATCAAGTGTATGTATCACATTTGAATGGGTATTACCTTTCCGTGCAAGTTTAATGAGCCTAATTTAAAATAGTACTCTAAATAATTATACTTTTTGCTGTACATAGTTGATATTGAGTTTTAATTTGATAAATATTTCAATTTAAATAAACGATAACCATAATTTTACAAAAGTATTTTTGTTAGCATTGTTTTTATTTTTAATAAATTCTCAAGGCAAGCATTGCTTCCATGGACCGCACGCCACTGCATCGACTACTACACAATCAATTAAATGTTGTCTCTGATTGTTTGGCATTTGCGTGGATCTAACTATGAGAGGAGACCATTATTAAATTTCACGTATAGTATCAGTATTTCTACAATATCAGCATTACACATGTATTGCTTGCATATGTAATTTTAATGAAATCAACATGTAGTGTCTTGTTCAGTTGTTCTATAAACTTTATAGAGGTAGTTTATATGGTTTGATGTAAGAGTACATTTACTTCGCATCATTCACGTGGTTATCATAATTTCTTACTGGTGTTGAATTTAGAAATGAATTTTTCGTAAGTTGATACACTACTTGTGTTGTTTCATTATAGCTAGTAGGAAGCCTCCAAAGAAAATAGTCTAGGCTCTATGCTATATTAATGCTCTAATAGTCATTCGCGTGGCATTTTCAGTGCATCTTTTGCGTGGATTTATAATTCCACGTAATACAATTTGTTTACGTAAATGACAACTCCTACATACATTCATGTTCTTACTTTATGAGGTGCAAAGAAAATGTGGAAAAGAAGAAAAGAAGAGAAAAAATTAAAAATGATCCAGAAAAGAAACAAATGGAGAAGCTAAAACATGATGACTGTCATATCATGTCATTCATCAAAAATTACTAATTTTTATTTTACTTGTTATCTATTACTAAGCCATTATTATGCATTATCGTGTTGGAAATATCTTTTTATTATAATATTAAAGTTCAGTTTTTTTATTAAATATAATCTTTTCTGTCATTTGCTTGTTATTTGGATCATTTACGTGGATTTTAGCACTGTAAAGGTCGAAAATGTCCAGATTAAGCTTTACTAATCAACTGTATGTGTTATATACAATCAATTAATCATACTATTTCTTAGAAAAACAGATTTCAACAATTTTCTTTTCCTAGAATTTTTCACATCCAAATTGTGGTTTTCGGGAGAAACACCCAGGTATGTATGTATTTATATTTGCTTTACCCTGCATATCTGCATCTACTGACATATTGACTATAAATGTTTATAACTTTATAAACTACTTCTAGTTAGTATTTCCAAAAAATTCAGTTTGCTATTAGAAAAAGTTTCACATATACTGACTACTGAATATAAAAACTATTTTATTGATCTTCTGCAAATTTTATAGAAGTTTGACATGTCAACGTGTGTACAAACAATGAGATTTATTGTTTATTGTTTCTAGCCTTATATTATAATCATGAAATATATTGTCAGGTACATTAACATATACTTGTGAAACTATTAATCTTTTATTTATTTAATGAAATTTAAGTTTAGTTAGTTTGTTGTTATGTAGACCTTTTACCTACCCTGAACGATATCAATCGAGTAAAAATTTTCTACTAATTAAAATTAGCTAGAAAACCCATGGCACATTTGTATTTAACTAACTAAGTACCACTATTTAACCTATTAAAACCATGGAAATATCTTACCTCAAAGATTCCACAACCCAAATCAGTTATCTTTATGGTAGTATTGCGATTCATGAATAAGGAACCTAAACCATAGTTAGAAGATGGATGTATATAAGAATCTTCTTTAAAAGGATTTACTACCGCAAGGAACTCTTCAGTAATAGGTGGAGATAAATGCATGCGTTCCTGCCATTCTAATGCAGTGACTAAAGGTACAGCACGTATTACTTTTAAGTTATTTTATATTAGAGTAGGCTTACCAAAAGATCTGGGCATATTAATGTCAAATCTTTCAAACTGTTCAACATACTCCTCCATTCTAGAAGCATATGAATCTTTCATAGATATCAGAATATTTGCAAGTTTCAGATCACCATGTATAATACGACATTCTTGGTGCAAGAATCTTAAGCCTTCAATCACCTGTAAATTAGAAGAATTACACTTAATATAAAATATATCAAATTACAGCTAAGCAAACCTGTTTAATAATCCGTTTAGTAGATTGTTCATCATATCCACAACAATCACTTCTTCGATTACACAGTAAATCTAATAAAGATGGACCCATTACTTCAGTAACTAAACATAAATGTCTATTACGTAGTGTGCCTTCAGTAAAATATGAATTCATCAATAACACTCTGTTGCGTCCATAGGTGTTATCTGCTGCCTTTTTTCGAATGTATTCTTGAAGTCGGATTTCTTGTCTGGCACTAGTTGTGCAATTCCTTGATGCTTTTATAACTTTTATAGCACAATAGCCGCCCGAGCTAGAAAAAATATTACACTCATTTCCAGTTTCAAATTTAGTTCTACAACAGCTTACCGGTTATTGTCTTTACTAAGCCAAACCGTGGCATAAGTTCCCCATCCCAACTTTCTTATGATGCGATAGTCTTTGTTTGGGCCAAACCATTGCTTAATTTGGATTGGCATATACCCACCAGTTCCATACTCCATGTCTTCCATTGGAGTTGTATCATCATATGCAACTTTCTTTAATTGCATAACTGTCAAAGTTGTTGGATCTGGTAGTAACTGCAGACTAAAAAGGTATGTTTATAACTAAAATGAAATATTAAATAATTTACCTGAAGAACAAACATAATCACAATAAAATAAACATAAACACAACAACATAAAGTAAAAAGAAACATTATAAAGCAAACAATAATACCTAAGAATGACCATAAAAGTACTATTGATTTATTTGATATTAGAACTTAAGAAATAGGCTGCATAGCTTAGATAATCCAGTGTGCACTTTGAGACACGCAGCATAGATTCTACAAGGCTAAATAGCTTTCACCTTATATTCTTTATATTTAAAACCGAATAATAATAATAATAATAATTGTTACTATCCATTACCTGGCGAACCAGGACCCAGAAGCTGTGAAGCTTGTGCTAGATGAATTAAACAGATTCCGTATCTTTAGTAAAGTAATTTTCTTAAAGCCAGGTAAATTTTCACATCTCTAAGTGTTGGACACTGAAAGAGGGCGATATTATACAGATACAAAAAAAGAAGTTGGAAGTATCTGCGAAACCATATATGTGTATGATAAGGAACGCGCTAGTAAAATAAAGAAGGGTTTATATCGGGCCACGCCTGCTCTTCTTAGTTTGTGTTAGTGGGAGAATATTCCAGCATAAGAATATTTATTTTATTTTCAGTCATGGCTAAAAATTGTAAGCTACTTAAAAAGCAAGTGATTATTTATTCCTAATTTGCCAAATAATTTTTTAAGTCTGGGCAAATTTAATATCATGAAATTATTTTTCAATTACAAACAACTACACCAATGCTTGGTTTGTAGTTTACTAAACAACTTTAATGCTCGAATATTCGCCCACTAACACAAACTAAGAAGAGCAAAGGCGTGACCCGATATAAACCCTTCTTTATTTTACTAGCGCGTTCTTTATCATACATATGGTTTCGTAGATACTTTCAACTTGTTTTTCTATATCTGTATAAGAAGGATACAGTGTTTGTTTATGGAAGGCTTCTGTCTGTACCTTAATTAGTCTGTTTATGTCGTTTAATTTTTAAACCCCGGTATAAATATAAACCGCTTTATTTGAAATTGAAATTGGTTTATAAAAGATAAAATGTTTTGCCGTCGAATATCAAAAGTAGCTGCATTTACATAGACACTGAGTAGTCAGATAGCCTCGCCAAATATAAATTTCTTGGTATCAAATTTTACTAAATTCAATTCTGGAGGAAAATAAAATATTTTCTCATGGTTGAAACGTTGCTGTAAGTAAGTATTCTTCAAAATTGCTTTAAAAAATCTATTGTATGGTTTTGTTTTGTGTAAATAATTCCTTGTACAATATTGAGTTTCGTAAAATTTCAAAAGAATTGAAGAAAAAGTAGGAAAATTGTAATAAATTTTATTTGGTTGACAAGTAATTATAGTTCCAACTTTTCACTTTATTACTTCTGTAAATCCTTTTACAGAATCAGAATCGAGAATTTGTTCAATTTTACTATTGGCTAAGCTTGTCGTCAGATTCACGTTTGACTGGTTAAATTCAAAAGACCCCTCTTAAGGAGGCGAATGTAAAATTTACCTTTTAGCGAAGATGGTAAATTTCAGGCTTCAAGCTATCGAGACGGTTGCTTCGCGTTTCCCATCCCTAAGCGGATCGCCCCTTGTGGTTCGGTACAGGGAAAATTTGGCCGTGTTCCGTCAACAAAGTTGCAATGCGATTGCAGTGTATTAATGTATAGTTCCATATAGTTATGTAGGTCTAGTTAGAGACCGGTTTAGTGCAGGGAATTTTTGGTTACTGTTGTATTGTCAATCTATGTAGAGACCAGCATTTGTGTTCAGATGAAATTAACGAAGGGATTGGATTGTGTGACTTGGACACTTTCCAGTGTTTCCACTTGGGTGCATTTTCAGTACATGATGAATTTGTCTTTGCAGGGTCATACCGTTTAAATAAAGTGTTCTTCTAAAGAGGTGCATTTACACAGGTTGGGGTTTGTTTTTTTTTTATTTTCATCCACTGCTGTGGTCAGCATGAGTACGACATTCTGGTTTGTAATGAAATATATGATGGGTTTGTATGATTAGAAATATAAATTTTAGTATAATATAATAATAATAATAATAAATAATTACTACAACCCATAACCTAAACCAAGGCCCCAGAAGCTATAAGCTTGTGCGGGAGGGAGGGGGCGATTATTATTATTATGTAGGCCCAATGTGCGGCTGCAGCCGACTTATAGATGGAACAGCGCAAATCCCACATTTGTGTTACAGCTAAGGGAAACTGCAGAAAACCTTAACCAGATCTGCCAGCACCGGGAGTCGAACCCGGGCCGCTTGGGTGAAAGTCCGGCACGCCAGACATTACACTACCAAGGCTGTTTTTAACTATTGTATACAAAACAATAGAAAACAGAATTCATACATTTAATATTGATCTACACAAGAAATGTAATATAATTTTTAAAAATGAGTATTCGTACGATCCTACACTTTTTCTCTACATTTCTATCTCTAGTAACAAGTTAATTACCACGAATTAACATGTTAATTCGTTAATTAATACGTGTAGAAACAGACGCTATCTATTAAAAAAAATTAAAAAACAAAGAGATCCATAACAAACCTGTTCTTTTTGTAAATACAGTCCACTTTAGGTACCATATACTAACAAATCGGTAATAAAAAGTAATCCGGCTTTGCTATAGAATTACTTTTATCAAAATAAGGAGTAGATTCCAAATGGTGCGGGATGTTGAAAAAATCTGCGGTTGAATCCTTTTTAGGGTGTTTCAATTTTCCAAAGTTGCTATTTTTATGTCAATTTACTCATCCCCTGGTTCTATTTATCTAAGTGATCTGTATGCTAAATTTGAGACAAATTGAATAATATTTAGAGGATGCAACATTTTATAACTTTTAATTGTTTCAGCTGTTTTTGTACTAAACAACTGTATCATGTTTGTACTCTAGTCCTTCGTAAAATTGTAGTACACTAATTCTTTACCCTTTTTCAGGTTATGAACATAAATGCTAGAAAAGGTATTTGGTTGCTTGAAAAGGTATGTTCCATGCTTCCATGACTTCAGAAAACAGGTACTATTATTCTTCATTTACCATCACAAAGAGATTAAGCTGCTGCAAAGTTTATAAGTATGAAACTGCAGGAAGTATGGAAGAATCCCTATAATGACGGAGGAGAAGAACAGAGCTGGTATTCACAAGTCATAATACCAAAATCTGGGTAAAGAGAAATCATGAAATCGAAACATCAAATACAAAGTAACAGATTTGGAAATGTGATGTTGAGGAGCTTTTTGACATTGCTGACAAGACATGATGACCATGAAGAAAGAGCGTATTACAAGATCAGGCAGTCCTTTTTTTACAAAGCGAGGACAGAATCAGTTCATCAATAAGTAGTGTTGATAAGGTTGATGCTACAACTCTGTAACGAAGAAATGAAAAGAGAGCAAAGTTTGAAACTCAAAAGAGAGAACAGTCTGAAGAGAACAGACCATCGAAAAGAAAAAGACAGTGATTATGGAAAAGTCATATTCCACATCCAATTTAAGTGATAGACAAGACGAAATTGCTGCACCATATCCACCAAAGTACCAGTCGTGATTTAAAAACCTCTTGATTCTCTAATCACGGCTGCATGAGATCGAGAGTAACTCTCTGCTCAACAGGCAAGTAATTGCAAATGCAGAGTCTCGGCCATGATGTTTCACAGATTTCCATATCTCCATCTGCTGCTTCCCGATCGTCGGTAAAGAACAGGAGTCAAATGGTAAAGGACACCAAAGCGTCAGTATTCAAAAATCCTCCTCATTTGGTCTTACATTCGTTTCAGCAAATTATCGCCAACAGTTGTTACTGGTAATGTCAAACCTCTGGAAGAGCGAGTTGCTGTTGTTGTAACTGGAAAAGATTTTGAACATATGCGAGTGCTTGCTGACCAGAAAGGAACTAGTGAGAAAATGGCCCTAGTCGTCACTCAGGAGTTAAACCGATTCAGTTTACGTGATCATATCATTGGTAGAGACCAATTATAACCACTAGTATCAAACGAGAGCGTTTAATACTACAACGTTAAATACAGGATCGATTCAAGGAGTATGTTCGACGATTGAGAAGGAAGTTAAGGCGGCCTCTGTTCTAACTGGTTTGCCGCCTTCTTGAACCCATGAAGGCCGACATTAAAAAGTGTTCTTCCGTATCATAAAGTAATTCTGATATCTAGATCTTTCGACAATTACGAAACCATTTGAATTTATTTGATAAGATCATATGCAACCATACTGGATGAAGAAGAGCCCGACCAAGGTTTTCTAGAAGAAGAATGTGTGAAAATAGTTGACCACCATTAGAAAGTATTGAAAGCTGCAAGTCATCCAAGAGAAGATTATGAAGAGTTTATGCATCTGTCTTCTCTTTCTTGGTGACTGTTCTTTATCAAGCAAACTGGATGGCAAAGGCCGTCTATGCAGTTAAAATTGTCGTCCTTCTGAACTCTTACCCAGATAGAGATGGTCAAGGAAAGTGCTTTGAAGATGACTAAGAGACACTATCTGTCAAAAAAATGTTGGATTATCTTTCCTGAATTATTCCTGTATTACTCTGACTGAGAAGGAAAAAATGTTCCAGAATTTAGAGAAGCCTGAAAAGAAAAAGGAGAATAAAATGATTAGATGAAGGAACCTAGTGCTTCAAGGAAAAGATCTTAGCAATTTTGTTACCAGCTATACAAGATATTCTTTGGATTGTTTAATGGCTTCGTTTCATTTAGTGGATTGTTTTTAAAGTGACGAAATACACTGCAGAATGCGACACTGATAAAGAAATTCAATGAGTCATGAGCAGGGGCAGCCACAGCCTTGCTAAATGGGTAGTTAAATGCACAATTTCGTGTAATCGAATGTATACGTATAAAATTACAGCGATTCCAGGTTTTTAAACTGTAATAAAATATAAAAAGTAAACCAACTGTTCAAGAATTCTTTATTTTAGAATAAATTATGCAAAAAAAATTAACGCATAAGGTTTAATATTTTCCATATCTATTATAATGTAAATTCAAAGTTTTCCACCTCCTCGGCCCTATGCACGCACATAAGTGCAGGATTGCTTTACGATGTATAAATTTCAGAGTCGTCGTTTGATTCTTGATGTGTAAGGTACAGACCGAGCGCGTTTGGTGTTGAGCGACGAGATAAAAGTGCCGCCTCGGGGCCCCGCCTGTGCACAGATTTATATTACAAAGTCTCCTAAAATTGAATTACTAGCGACAGTAAAATAGAATCATTTGATATAGTTATTTAATATAAATTAAAATGTCGTTTTACCACTCACCAATCGCAACATATACTAATCAAACATATCCTCCCACGCATGTTGACCAAACTTATCAACAACCTTATGTGCCACAAAGATATCAATATCTACCGTATGCACCTCCAAATAATTTCTATTTACCATATAATATAAACGATACTACACAAAATTTCAATAACACATCTGCACCATCCGTATCACAACAAAACATCGTTTCTTATCATCAATTACAACCAGTACAAGTATCTATGGAAGCTGAATGGCAATTAGTAGAAAACAAAAAGCGGTCCCGTAAAGAAAGCAACGATAAAATTGCTCCCAATGCAAAACAAACAAAATCCTATTGGTTAAACCCCACCAATCGATACGCGTCCTTTGAAAACGAAAACGAAAGCAATACCGAAGAACAAAACCAGTACGCAGTAAATACCAAGGAACAAAATCAGAAGGCAGTAAATACTGAACCTAAACCACCTCCAATTTTCGTATCTGGAGCGAAAGTAATTACACTACTTATTCAGTTACTGGAAAACAGCAAAAGATGAATACATAATCAAAGTCTTACACAATGACGAAGTTAAAATCATGCCAAAAAGCTCAGTCACACATACAAATATAATCAAAGCATTAGAAGAAAAAAGAACTGAGTATCATACATATCAAAAGAAACAGGAACGCAAGTTTCGAGCCGTTATTAGAAACTTACACCCAACTACCGACTTGCAAGAATTAAAAACAGAGCTTGATAATGATCGGCACCAGGTTACCAATGTTTGGAATAATAAAAGCATAACAAAAAAAACTATCACTGTTTTTCATCGAGCTTAAATCAGCTGAAAACAATAAGGAAATATATAATATCAAAAGATTAGCACACTCAGTGGTACAAATTGAACCACCGCGTTTAAAACATTTATACTACTAAATCATTTATCTACGGGAGAGCCAACTGGCCTACGGACCCGACTAAATTACCAGACCTGCTCGATTTCTGTGTAGTGAGAGGAATCCAAACTATCTCAAGGCCAAATTGTGTTTAGACTTATCAACCGATTACTCGTCAATAATAATAATAATAATAGGAACCCTAGTCCTAATTACAGGGAAAACACCCACATTAAGCACCAAACGTACAGACTGGGAATTATCCAGGGAGTCCGTAGACACTAAGCTCTCAATAGATATCTCTTTCAAAACAGACCAAGAGTTAGTAGAAGCAATAGAACACTTCAATGATGTAGTGCAGCAGGCTGTCAGGCTAGCAACACAGGAAACAGTACAGCATATAACAAGTACAGCCTGTCCTGTGATAGGGAAAAAGAAAATAGCGGAAAAACGAAGACTTCGCAGAAGATGGCAGAATACACGACATCCGGATGACAAACGCAGACTAAATCTAACAACATTCGAACTTAAAACGCTCTTGACAGAAATCAAAAATCAAAATGTACAACACTACCTAAAGACGTTGTCGCCCACGGAAATGGCAGATTTACGCTTTGCAAGGCAACACAGCAATTAAAATAACCAATGGAACACAAATCACCTATTTGAGCTGATAATGGTACATGGGCCAGAAACAATCAAGAAAAGCCCTGGTTTATACAAACCATTTGGCTGAAGTGTTCAACCGTTTCCTCCCAACATTCGAGATGAAGAAGCTAGTGAAATTCAACAATGTCTAAACGCACCATTCCAGATGTGCCTACCAGGCAAGAAGTTTAAAATTAATTAAATTAAAACTACTATTCTCAAAAACATTAATCCACGCAAAGCCCCTGCATTCGACCTAATTACTTCCCAACTTCCGGAGAAAGCATTTAAATTCGTCACATACCTGTTTAATGCAATACGAAGGCTTCAATATTACCCTATACAATGGAAAGTTCCAGTAATAGTCTTAATACCTAAACTGGGTAAACCTAAAGATCAGGTAGCTTCATATCATAGACCAATTAGTCTGTTGCCCATTCTTTCCAAGATCTTTGAAAAACTATTATTAAGCAGACTTACTCCGATACTGATAGAAGGTGGGCTACTGCCATATCACCAATTCGAATTCCGGAAACAACACGCCACACTTGAGGAAATTCATCGAGTGGTAGACACGATTACAAAAGACTTTGAGAATAAGCGATACTGTTCTGCAGTTGTTCATCGACGTAGCCCAAGCTTTTGACAAAGTTTGGCACGATGGCCTATTGTACAAAATTCAAGATAAACTACATTCCGATTATTACCAAATTATACGTTCATTTCTTACAGACAGAAACTTCATTGTCAAATGCGACGAATTCCTATCAAGTTTATTTCCCATTAATTCCTGTATACCGCAAGTCAGCGTGTTGGGAATGATATTGTATCTGCTATTTACATCAGATTTACCCACCGGTAATGACACTATTGTTGCCACATTCGCTGATGGTACGGTGATATTGGCATCATACTCCAATCCTAACACGGCTTCCCGCATTCTCCAAAATCACCTAAATAAGCTGCAACCATGGCTCCAAAAATGGCGCATTAAAGTAAATGAAGCGAAGTCGGTTGTATTGGCGAAGTATTGGTTGATAGGGCGTAAGTCTCAGCAATCTACTGATAACAAAATACTTTTATACAAAACCGTTCTCAAACCTGTATGGAGCTACGGAATACAACTCTGGGGAACAGCGAGCACCTGCAACATCGAAATACTCAGACGTTTCCAAGCCAAAATACTACGTTCGATCGTTGATGCACCATGGTATGTACCCAACGTGGTCATACAACGCGATTTGGATATCCAAACCATTAATGAGGAAATACACAAACACAGCATGCGCTATTATGACCGTCTAAGTGCTCATCCAAATGTTCTGGTAGAAGAATTACTAGAAAATGACGACGAGGAACCCAGACTCAAAAGGTTCAAGCCGACAGATTTGGCAAACATTTGCGTAAATGTGTGAGTGATGTGTAAATCAGTAACAAAACGTTCAAGTAATATAAAAGGTGAATGTCAGTGGACTTTTTACCGACATGTTTTTACGTAATCACTATGATACGATTGTCAAATTGCTTACTAAATGTCGAATTTCGACAGATTGTAAAAATATTTAATAAAAAAAAATTTCAAAATTTAAATAAATTTTCGAGAATAAACATTTCTGTTTACACATGGCTGGCACATGGCTAATAGATGTATTTATTTATTTTTTATCTTGACGTGTCAGCTTTTCACAAGTAGTGCAATACTTATTTATTTGTGTTCATTTTTGTCACACTTCCGAGTTTAATTTTGTTAGTTGAATTACTTTATTTCCTTTTAATAAATAGCATTTAATTTGGTTACATTAGCGTTTTCTTGTTAGTTCTCCTTTTAGAGTTTATAATTTATTCGAATGATTGATTTTCTTTCAACAATAGCATTGGTCATGTTTTAAAATCTATATTTCAAGGTGTTTAACTTTTCTTTAACCATTTTTTATATTTATAGTTACCTAGCTGCTAATCCCAATTAAAATGATAATTACAATTTTAACCATAAAATATTTTATTATGGTTAATAAGTGTAATAATTACGCAATTTAAGTGTTTTAAGTTGTTGCATCTTTGTTAAAACAATTGTTGAAAGTTGGTTTAGTTTTTATATTTTATTACTATTTAAAAACCTTAAAAATCGCCGTAATTTAGTACGTACACATTCGACTACACGAAATTATGCACTTAACTACCCATTTAGCAAGGCCGTGGCTGTCCCTGGTCACGAGTGATCAACAGCAGACCCAATTCCTGTTCTGAATTGTCGAGTAGCACAGAAAACTCGTCACCAAGAACACGAACAATCGCGCATTTTACAAATTAAACTAATTTAGATAACATATTTAAAAGTCATTAAGCTGCTACACCTAAGTCTTGTAAGAAGTTTAGTTTTGTTGGGTGGATATGAGAATAAAAATAATAATCATTGGACATGTTGTTTGTTTAGTCTATATATCTACTATATATTAGTGCGCAACCTCTAAATATTACCCAATCTTGTCAAACATCCTTAGGAATGAAGGCACGAGTCAACAAAAATGTAATATTTTAATTTTGATCATATAATATGAAATATCCTAATACCCTTCCCCCCTTTTACACTACAGTATATCCAGAAGAGTGCAGTTTGGTATTTAGGTATGTTTCGTTAAATTGTTCCTTTTGATCCAAGGGTTCATCATCTCGGTTTATCACGATCGAAAAGTTGACAACCCCACTTTAACAAAATCAAAAAGTTTCTAACTCTAGCGTGTGAGCTAATTTTGAGCCAGAAGTAAAAGGTTTGAACTGCAATATTATTTCTACTGCAATATCCAAAAATCAAATCTTTAAGGTGGGAGTGCTTGACGTTAATTCAACGTCCCTACCATATCAATTTTAATCAAAATTCAAATTTACCTAACCTAATCTAATCTACATGAGAATTATGAGCTGCTTGTAAGCTAATTTTGAGCAAAAGCTGAAAATTTCGAGCTGTACTGACATTCCTAGCTTGATGTCAATTCAGCAAATTTTGAGTTGACATATGGCTAATTCCATGCCAAATCACATAATTTAAAAACATGACTGCGTTTCGATATCTAAGATATTATTCAATTTTCATATACATATGAAATAACATTAAATTATTTTTTTCAGATTTTTTGGATAAAAGATGGCCGAAGTAAAAATTTTGAAAAATCTCGATTTTGCTGCAAATTCTGTTATCCGACACTCTACATCATCTAATTAAAATTGTCATAACTTCCTTATTTCTTGAGTTATCTGGCTCATCCTGGGTTAAGGGGGATATTGGGATCTTTTAGAGTGTATCAAGAAATGTGTAAAAGACATTGCACAGTAGAAAAGTAGCAGGCTGTCAAGGCAAATTTTACTGTTATTACAAATTCTGACTTTGTTCCTGTGCTACAATTATAACCCCTTTAAAACTTTTTTTATAGAATTATCTTAGCATATACTTGGTATGGTTAAAAAATAAAAAAAGGTTTTTTGTAGTTTTGAAAAAATTTTTTTTGAAATAACTTGCCTTCAGAGCTGCTACTTTTCATCTGTGCAAGGTCTTTGCACGCTTCTCACTATCGAAATATAAGATTATAATCGAAATTTTCAAAAACTTCAGTCATTTTTTATGCAAAAAATCTGGAAAAAATAGTTTAATGAGATTTCGTATGTAGGTATCCATGCAAAAAAGATTTGAGAAAAATCTGAGATATTAAAGACATTAAAGCACAGCTTTTGTTGATTTGGCATGAAATTAGCCATATTACAGCCGGAAATTAATTTTAATTTTATTATTGAAGCTCATAATTGGCTCAACTAATGAAAGTAAATCAGCTAAGCCCCCTCCTTCAATTTATTTTATAATAAAATTAATATAAACGTTTTTTATTACGAAAGAAATTGATGATTTACTTTTATCAGTTAAATTAATGGTTACTTCATTTGGAGATGGATTCAAATTTAAAAACGATCATAATTAGTGCCTAATTCTCATGGAGTTATTTGAATTTCGATTACAATTTGTATGGTGGGAATGCGGAATTGCGTAAAGATCTAATTTCCGGTTATATAATATTCCAAATCAAAGTTTTAGTTAGCTAATAATTATAATTATCTTATGATAATGATTAATATTTACAGCTAAAACAGTTTGGATTTTGTTAAAGTGGGAGTGTCAACTTTGTGGTCGTCGGCGTCGGTTTGTTGGTAGTCTGTACTCTTGAAATAACATTTTATCTTTACATCAGGGACGAACCTAAAGAGTTTTTTTGGAGGGGGGTAACCTTAAAATTGCCAACTTATTACGATGAAAATACCAACTACTAATAAGAAAATATTTGTATTTGTACCTAACATTATATAAAGCAAAATTAGTATTTTACACAAATCTTATTTTTATTTAAAACTCTGCAACGTGTATGCATGGCAATTAGATTAAATTTAAAAAATAAATTGATTTGGACACATTTTCTTATCTTCTCATTTTTCTCACTTTGAGGGGGGAGCGTCCCCCCATCCCCCCCATGGGTTCGGCTTTACATTATTATTTTTATTTATTTTATTTATTTAACTCCAAAGGGCATAGTGTATTAATAAAACAATAATATGTAAATTCTTTTTTACCTAGTGTAAGTACTGAAAGAAATGAACTTTATTTAAATATTATAAATACCGTAGCTTGAAATGGCGGAGACCACCTGGCGACATTGAGCTGGATGAAGCTACCCAATATGGCATCATGTTTCTTCCTCGGTAGATACGTGTAGTTCAACAGATGGGCTTTTAAGCTGGAACGGATTGAAGTTACAAAATTAATTAACTTTCAAATATAATCAATAGTACTAATAGTAAGAGTTATCTGTTGAACTAAAATCAACAAAATTTTAGCTCTGATTTTCATACATTTATGTAGGCGTAAATATCGACTTTTTACTTTCGTTTAATAATTATTTATGATACAAGGACGAAAACTACAATTTTTCGGACGAACGAATGCGAGGTCGTTGTACACATGAGTCTGAAGGAAAATGTTTTCGTCCGTGTATCATACATTATTTTTTATTCGATTGTAATCAGTTTTAAAGAATAATTTAGTATTCATGTTAAAAGATATCCAGCAAATTATTCTTCGTTGTGTTTCTTTTCCTTCGTCTAGTAACCTTTGACAAGCGTACTTTGCCACAGATAAAAAAAATGAATATATTATAAAGCTGTCATAATTTTTCTTTTTCCGGTGTGTCTTTAGTAAGTGTTTTATAATAATAATAATAATAATATATCGCCTTTATTGGACTAAAAGAAAAACAGAATTTACAAAATTTAAAAAAATATTACAAAAATTAATTGGTAATTAAATAGGAATAAGGTAATTAATTAATCATTGTAGTGTGAAGTAAGTGTAGGGATTCCTAGCAAAATGTAGCCAAAGGCTCTTACTCTATTTAACCAAGAGTTCCTATAAAAAACCAATAATTTAAAACATTTTCCCGACATTAAGTTAGCATAATGTGAGTTTAATTCTAGTAAGTAAAACAGAGATGAAATTAGACGCAAGGATTTATTGTAAATGTAAAAAGTAGTTTCTTAAATAGCGTTTGAATTGTTTTAAAGTATAGTTTTTTATATCTGCTGGCATTGTTTTATAAAATTGTACTGCATTGTAGACAAAACGTCGATGAAACAAGGTAGATGTGGAATGGTAAGCATATAGTTATAGCGAGTACCCACTGAGTGCACTTACGAATGAGGTGTACGAAGTGTAGAAGACTTCGATGTAAGTAGAGCATGTGTGAACGACCCCAACTGGCACTTCCAACGATTTTCCATATTCAACCATCCTAATTCCTTAATTTTATGTGAAATATGATCATATAGGTGCAACTTAAATATAAAACGGCAACACCAGTTTTGCATTGTTTTGAATCCGATATCTATCACTAGCATCAAGACAGGGGCCATAAACAAGATTACAGTAATTAAAGTGGCTCAAAACTAAAGATTCGCATAACATTTTCCTTTAACTAAAAGTTAAAATAATTTTGTTAGCATACAATAATTTCATAGATGAAGCTCTTTGTAGTTGTTTTGCAGAATTAGTAAATGGTAATAGTTAATTATTCATGTATATACAATTATGATCACTTTTGACGGTTATAATTAGATTTTTATTCCCAAAAAATAGTAAATGCGATTTGCCGCTATTAAGTTTTAAGTTATGCTCCAAAGACAGTTAATGTATTATATTAAGATCACTATACTGATTTGGCTTAGAGTTACTTTTAAAAATTCTTTATCAATTATTTATTATAATATTTGTAACTATAAAGGATTATAAAAACCTAAAATAAAGTATCTTTATATCATACGGCATGAAGTTAGCTGCTTTTACGTCATCTGTCAATTTACGTCATGTATCGTTACCTACTTTACCGGCAATCACATGACAAGTAGAGGTTACAATACTCAACAATTCTAAATTAAATGATGAGAAGCTAATTAAAACGGTTTGAATTAATATAAGTACCTGTTGATTTAATATTTGATACAAAATCAAAATAATACCTGTAAACCTTAAACAGCCTCTTAAACAAGAGCTCGCAAAATATTTTTCAGGCCAAGACCGTAATCAAAAAACAAATAAAATCCACTCTTTTGATAAAACGATAAATTCTACATCCAAATGTTCTAATCCTAAAACAGGACAATTTTACTTCAATAATTATATAGTTCAATTACTATGAAACTTAAATGGTATTTTTTTGGTTAACTTTGGATGTACAGTTTCTCTAAAATTAATTTTTCACATAAAGAATGTGAAATAATTTAATTAAAAAATTTTGTTTTTTGGAAACAAGTTAGGTAAGCAAGTTTTAACAATCCTGGAGTATTAATATAAAACCTAAGTTATCGCATTATTATATTATTTATGAAAAAACTACGATAATTAATCATGCGGTTACGATTTATGCATCGTATTTGGGTGTCTAAATGGCCCCTCTGTAATGATTTTTTTTTATTTGGTATAGTTATTCACAATATAAGTAAATCCACTGCGATTTTGTTTAGAATTTTTGAATGTACCGTTAATTATTTTTTTATACACTTGGACCTTAAAGGCGAGATAATACTATTTTAAATAAATTTGAAATTACATAATTATGTACCTGCTATTATCGTATTTACACGTTCTGAAAATGAATCGCAAACATATTGTTTACACAATTTTATTCATGTTTAAACAAAACGCTAATTAAACTAGGCGGTTATAGCAATTAAAATATATGGATATTATAGTGAGTACTTACAGTATATAATGAATATAATTAATTGATGCACATACAAACAGTAAATATAAATTTTTCAACCAGGAACGATCAGAAGCAGATATCGCAACAACTAAACAGATGATTGAAAACAGCTGCTTGTGCGTTATTGGGCGCGAAATTTGAAATGCGATCATTATGAATTTAGACCGAGGTATACAATAATTACGTATTGAAGTATTATTAGTATTCAGTATTTGATAAAACCGTGTGAGTTATAGTAACTTGTAATCATCTTTCATTTTTCTCGACCTGGTACAGATTTGTAAAACGTTTTCACGCATATAAAGCACCCGCCTATGTTCAAGGAATCAAAATAGCTATTTTGATTCCTTGAATATTCAAGTAACCTTGTTTAAAGGCTGCTTATTCAGTGTCGATACTATAAAGTTGAAATATTAACTGCACTATATGCCCAATATAAGACCAGTACAGAATAATACAATATGAATAATTTGTACATGGGACTTGTGTGGAAGAAATATTGGTTACGTATATTGGGCGCCAATCTTGAACCAATATAACATCAATATTAATTAGATATATAATATTAAATATCTACTAATGAATTAATCATATAGTGGGCTGTAATATAAGCCCAATATAGGATCAATATAGAGGAAAACATAGTTTTTAAATTTATTATTTATATATTGGACTTTTGTAGGAGCAATATTGGCTATATATATGTTGGGTGTTTAAGCGATGTAATACCAATTTTGGTTGAATCTTCCAAATATTGGGTCTGAATATAATATGTTACGCATATAGCACCGAAATTGGGTCAATATCTTATGCTACTGGGGTAGTTACCTCTAATCTATTTTCTAAACTAGTACAGTGAAATTCTGAATAACGGACAGTTGTGTGGTAAATAATATTGTCCGTCGTACGGGAAAACATACATAATTTTACAAAGATTTTTATATTTTTAATGAAAACGTATAATACACATTGAGGTAGGGTAGCGTGGGCCTCAATGGGTAATGTTCCATAACGGGTTATCGTATTTATCATCATACTCATACATATGTAGTAAAGCTGTGGGCCTTTAGTGGTTATTTTTAAAAGTATGAATAGACATTTTAAATGTTTTATTGAGTTTGTTTGGGACTTGCAATAAAGAAAAGAAAAAACGTGTGTTTTTAAATTAAAAAATATATAAAAACTGAAAACTGACCCATTGTGGATTACTCTCCCCTACATTTATTAAATTTATTACATTTTCTTGTGAAATATTGGTCAAGAGTTGCTTGTTATTTATTTTAAATTTTTTCATGTTTACACTTGCAGACAAAATAAAATATGTACCCAGGTCCTTCAGTTTAGCATGAGCAATGTTACCGATATGAACACTGAACGGCTCAAGTAACAGTAGCCTACCCTGGCTATTACTACGATTACTCGATGGAGTTTCATGGCCTGTGAAGAGAGACTATTCATCTTTTGATTGTACTTTAATATATTAGTATAAACAATTCATTGCCAAAATTGTTAACAAAAATTACTGAACTTTTAAATAATTTGATAACTTACCTTTTTAATGAAATTATAAATAAAAAATTAATAATTTTAACCAGCAAATGTTAAGAAAAATAACTTTATAGAAAGAATGTTTCCTCTTGAAAATTCTTTAGTTATATCACAATCACAAACGGGTCAATCCATTCTAGATCACCCAGTGACTTTTGCTTCACATTTTTAGATTTTTTATATTTTGCATAGATTTTTCCTAACATTTCAAAAATAGCAAAGAAATGTTTGTGTAAGCTTTGGTAGTCTTGTGGTGGTAATTTTTCTTCGGTTCCGCACAGCAGTTTTGACCAAAATCGTCATTTACGGAACGTTTTATAGCTTCTTTACTATTAGAACTATCGTATTCAAATAATACCATTCTTTTCTACATAAATTGAGCTACGTTTTTGAGAATTGAAGTTTTAGCTATCACTTGTGCAAATGCATGTACTGTTAATTCACCAATCTTTAAATCTGAGAATCTCGTCCTTTTTTTTCCATCGGATTTCATAGCCCAAACCTTAAAATTGTTAGTTATTGGGGACTAATATCTCGAAAGAGACAGGTCCTAAAATTCTAATATTTTAGCACAGCAATATAGTCTTAGGGATAAATCTGCAGTAAAAATTTAAACTTGCAGACTGAATTAGTCTTAAAGCTGTGCCACCGCAAAGTAACGCAAGAATATGACCATTTTTACTTGTGAACTTGTGCAAAAATATTAGAATTTTAGGACCTATACCTTTCGAGATATTAGGCCTAAAAAACTAACAATTTTAAGTATTTGGGCTATGTTTGAAGGCCTATAAAAGGACGAGATTCTTTGGTTTAAAAATTGGAGAATTAATAGATCAAATACATACACGTAGGCATAAAAAATTCCGAGTCTGAGACTCCTACTATTCTTAAAAAAAATTATGGTAAAACCAGGAATTTGAGCGAAACCATTAAACATTTTGTAACGGACATTTCAAGCATTTGAATAGTAAACTTTCCGTAAATGGCGATTTTGGTAAAAAAATGCAAAACAATTCTTTACTATTTTTGAAATGTTAATATATGCTATGGATATAGGAATATTGTATGCAAAATATAAAATATATCTAAAAATGTCAAGCAACAATTTATTTCTAAATTGGGAGATTTCATATGTATTGACCCATACGTGAATACAGATACCGAAATAATTTGTTATATACTGACAGATAGTGACGAGTATTCTGAAACCAATGATATTAAAATTAATTAATTATTGTACAATAGCAAATTGGAAATATTTATGACAAACAAAGTAAAACGTCATCAATTGATAATTAGTCGCTTTAACTTTTATTTAGGTGGGGTGCACGTACACGTGCGTGCACTTGCGTCAGAAATATATTATTTTAGCTGTTTTGGATTTTGGATTACAACTGTGATAATTTAATATAACATTCGGATAAACATTTTAATTTCTCCTTTTTCAGAAACACGGCATAAACAAACTACACTTTGTTAAGTAGAGATCCTACGTAGAATTAATTATCCTATCAGCTGTTTAATCGACACTAAATGTTTATTCATTTATTTTAATACAATTTGAAACAGTATAAAATGTTTCCAAGATTTTCTTATTGAGGATACTGAAATACTTTCACATTTTGATAACATTAAATAAAATTGGCAGGTTTCTTAAAATGCAACACCCTGTATCGTTCAACGAAAAGTAAGACTTCTTTCTGCTAAAGACTATCTAATCCTAGAATAATTTCTACATCAGGTGCACGATGTCAAACTATAAGATATTTACTAAATACTCATATCCATTATCCACAGCAGTTACTAATGGATGGCTTTTATTTTATCCAAATTCCAAAAACGTCTGAACTTCTAAGCCATTTTGGTTAGCCATGAAAAATGAATTAACATTTGACATTTGACTAACTAATTCCATGCCAAATCACATAATTTAAAAACATGACCGCGCTTCGATATCTCAGATTTTGCTTCAATTTTCCTTGCAAAGATACATATGAAGCAACATCAAATAATTTTTTTCAGATTTTTTTGGATGAAAAATGGCAGACGTAAAAATTTTAAAAGATTTCGATTTTCATGCAAATTCTGCTACCCAACACTCTACATCATCTAAGTAAAATTGTCATCATTCCCTTATTTCTTGAGTTATCTGGTTCATCCAGGCGTCAAATTAAAGCTAGTTTTTTCATCTTTTAGAGTATAACATGAAACGTGCAAACGTGCATTGCACAGTAGAAAAGTAACACGCTGTGAAGGCAAATTTTACTGTTTTTACAACATCTGACTTTGTTCCTGTGATACAAGTATCACCCCTTTAAAACTTTTTTTTACAGAATTATCTTAGCATATACTTGGTTTGGTTAAACAATAAAAAGGGTGTTTTTTGTAAGTTTGGGAAAAAAATCATTTTTGAAAAAAATTTTCTTCAGAGCCTGCTACGTTTTTACTGTGCATTGTCTTTGCACGTTTGTTGACAAACTTTGAACGATCAAAGAACTAGCTTTAATTTGACATCTGGATGAGTCAGATAACTTCTACTCCCGCCATTTTTAATCCAAGAAATCTGGAAAAAATAATTTAATGTCATTTTATATGTATCTATGCAAGGAGAAAATTTGAACATCTGAGACATTGAAGCACATGGCTCTAATTGATTTGGCATGAAATTAGTCATTGGGTATTCAGTTTAATGAAATTTAAACAAATTTTATAGAATGTATTAACAAAATTACATACCCGTCTGCAGTGAGAAATATACATATGTTGAACACCTATCAAAATAGTGTTTTTAAAGATTGTGTGTTAATTAACACTGAAAATTTAGAAAAAGTGACTTAAAATGACATTTTTATGGCATTTCTAGTCCGCTTCTGAATATAATTAGTAGTAGTTCTAGATATGTACCTCAAAAAGTTACAAAAATCACACCTATTAGAGAAATAAAAAGGGCAATAAAACTTTTTAGGACAATAAACACACTTATCGCTATAGAAAAAAAAATTAGAAACAGTAATATCTCATCAAACTATTAAGCTTTATTGAAAAAATAAAATATTATCTAATCATCAGTTAGGTTTTATAAAAAATCACAAATATAATAAATGTGCCATTTAGTATGCACTTAATGAATGGAAAATATTTGTTAACAGAAGTGAAGTTGTAGCTATTGGTATATTAGATTTAAACTTAAAGGGATAAACAAAGAATTTGGTAAAAACTCCATAATCGTGAAATAATTAAAATTGATTAGTAAAAGTATGTTACTATCAAAGGTAATATAAATATAATCAAACACGTAGCTAAGGTAAATACAAACAATAGGTAAAATACCTACAAAAAAATGGTTCACCTATGGGAAATTTAGTCCTCTGTTAGCTAACATGTTTATGGATACTTTAGAAGATCAAATATTTGAATTAAACATCTTTAAACACATCGCTTGGTTTTGTTATGTTGATTACATTTTAGCTTGTTTTGATGGTTTTTTGAGGTTATCAATTCATTTTTAAGTCTTATTAATAGTCTCCACCAAAACATAAATTTTGTATCAGAAAACGAGCAAGACAAGAGTATTAACTTTTTGGACTTAATTATTAATATTAACGCACACAATCTATTTGAATTTTCTATATATACAAAAACAATACATATGGACATTACCATACCAAATTCATACTGTCAACACAAATCACATAAACTAGTAGCTTACATTTAAATTCCACTCACACAGCCAGATTTTATCAAATAGATATCAACCATTAAGCAACTAGCGCATGTAATATATGTACCATTCAGTACCAGTAGTTCACGTTGCAGATTTTATGTAAACACGCTCTTGTTGTACTTATATGGCCCTCAACGCCAACGGACTTCAACTCAACTACTTAATGTATAACTACGATTTGCCACTGTATTAACTACTGTTCTGTGTTTTGAAAATAACTGACAGTATGTTGAGATAATTGAGACAGGTGATAAACTGTTATAGAGGTAAGTAGTTGATATTATAACAGCTTTCACAATCTCTTTTGATCTTTCTGTAATCGACTTTATTCTCGACTAATTCTTTAATACGTGGTTTATCAACAACTATCTATTCCATTATATCTTAGTTATTTTCAGAACAGAAATGGAACCAATCATTATGCAGTACATAATCATAGTTATGATTTGAGAATAATCCTATAAAAATACTACTAAATAATTGTTAGAATGTCAATAATAAAAAACTAATTACTGGTACTGTTCCATGATATAAAATCATTAATATCCACCTTGTTTTATTTAATATATCTTTACTTTACTATACCTTTTTACTTTTATCTAACTCTTTATTTTAGTTTTTTTGCCACTAACTTAAGAGTAAATAAAAAAAATGGATAAAATTGAAATCCAAAATGAAAAAGAAATTTTTGGGTGATTTTTATCCTTGGTCTTTGTTTAGTATAATTATTTATGTTTATATCTTACACATGTTCTTAACATGGGGCAAGATCATTCTTGGCACAAATAATAGTATATTATTCAACGAGCGTGTAGTGATGGCTATTATTTCTGAGAATGATGTGAGTAATTCATCCGCAGGGACGATTCTAGCAGGTGTGCAGCGCGTGCCCCGCACGCGGGCGGCCAATATAAGGGGCGGCCCCGGCCGCCTCTTTGCAAGAGTTTTTTCCGAGATCACTAGTCTCTCTATTGTCATAAATTTTATAAAAAAACTTTGTTTTTCATTGTAGTAAAAAATATATCTTAGCGTTTAGGAGTCAGCAAGTAGGAAACTTTATTGCTTCATCCCATTGAGGCATAAAAACATTTTTAACAAACCTAAAGAAGCGATTGTGACCTCGAAATCTAGTACTGTAACTTAAACTTCCCACAATTTATAAAATGAACTTCTTCCGTTGGCCCTTTTGGTCTTCCGAATTCCGACAAAGAAATGCAACACGTGCACTATACCGTAAAAGGATCGAGCAATAAAGTTTGCTATTTGTCCTTTTCAAATATTTGACATTTTGAGTGTTGGAAATGTTTGCAGCTTCCTCAATTACACCAGATTTTAATAGTATATTTTTACAAATTTCCTACCATTCTCGTCTGGGGTAAGTTCCAGTGGCGGTCGCTGCATACGTAAACCCGGGGCACTGGTAGTGCAACACATGATGATATACTGCTTTAATGTGTGCGTACGAGCATGATAGCGATATACTAGTTTGTCGTGTGCCCCGAGTTTGACGTATGCAGCAACCGCCACTGGTAAGTTCTTTTTTCTGAATAAAATTACTTGAACGTGAGCTTAGTGTAGAGATAGACCAATTACAGTTTCATTTGCTTTATCGAAAGAAAAGCTATGTCGCTGCAAGTCGCTAAATGCGCCACGCCGCCGCTCCGTTAATGATGGACCATTGATTGTTCTTTTTTCCCTGCTCTGCTTTCAACAAACTCATCTTTCATTTTAACTATTACCAGTTAGTGTTTACTGTGATTGTGTGAACGGGACGCTAAAAATTATTATTTAAATGTATTATTTATCTTTTTCCTTTATTAATAATAATAATTTGTTAAATGCTTTTGTAAATAAAAAATATTTTTTAGTTTTTTTAGGTTATAACTTCAAATATTTATAAAATGTAACTTTAAATGAAATATGTATTACGGTTACTATATTTTCTACTTCTGAAATGTTTTTTTATGAAATTCTTTTATTTTAAAATGGAGGTCGTACAATTTATACTTGTTTTGTATGTATTATGTGTTTCTGTATTCGTATATCATGTCACTTATTACTTGCATGTTGTTTTTGTTTAATCATTTTTCCAAATCAAAAACTCAAAATAATTTAATGATTTTGATGTTTTAATAACACATTTTCGAGGGCCACCACAGCGCAGGGGAGCATCTTATTTAGGTCCGTCGAGCTACAACAAAACACAATTTACATTTTATTTAGTAATTTTATTTTTATCATTATTTTCAGTACCAATAAAGTTTATAACTATATGATTATTGCAACAATTTGTGAAGTTAATTAGGGAAAGCGTGTGTGTAAGTGCGTTTTGAATATTGTTAGTATTATTGTTTTATCCGTAAAGGGATTATTATAACAATTAGTTAAATTTCTTGGAATTTGAGAGTTGTGAAAAGGTGTTTGTAAAAATGAGTTTTCAATATTTTAACCATTTTAACCATTTAAAACATTTAAACCAAAGAAAGATTAACAGTTAACTACTAACAATGATAAATTAGCCTTTATACTTATGGCGTCTTTAAATAAAAGACTATCATCCGCATATTGGACATTATACAAAGCCGTCTCTGATTATTTATTTATTTAAAATATTTTTAGAAATTAATTATACTCTAAGTAGTTATTAAAACTTTTTAACAATAAATCTATAAAATATGAATTAAAACTTATTAGCAATTTAAATTAAAATATATTGTTGGAAATGGAAAACAAGATTAAAATTATTACTTTGCAGTGAAAAGTTGTTTTGGTGTAATGACAATTGGTGCAGTGAAAATATGTCAAATATCCCTTGATATATCTAATCAATAGTTTTTCATGAAATAAATACAGCTAGAATTAATTAATTATTGTGTTAGTAGATGATTAATGTATCAAAATACTGCATAGATTTCGACCGTGAGATTTGCGAAAGTAAATCGTACAGCAGAAAGTAAAATCACTAGTGAGTTTTACTTTCGTGTGTTATGTTCGGTTTTCTAGGCAACTTGATTGTGCGGTATGAGCTACTTTCTGATATGGTCGTAGGAAAAAAATGTTTTCCTACGACATAACACACGAAAGTAAAACTCACTAGTGATTTTACTTTCTGCTGTGCGATTTACTTTCGCAAATCTCACGGTCGAAATCTATGCAGTAAATAGCAAATTATATAAGTAATAAGAACGTGCTTATATATTTTTGACTATTTTGATACATTAATCATCTACTAACACAATAATTAATTAATTCTAGCTGTATTTATTTCATGAAAAACTATTGATTAGATATATTGAGGGACATTTGACATATTTTCACTGCACCAATTCTCATTATACCAAAACAACTTTTCACTGCAAAATAATAATTTTAATCTTGTTTTCCATTTCCAACAGTGGCGTGCGGTGAGAATTTAGGCTAGGGAAGCAACCACGATTTTAATTTTAATATACCTAGGTACTGGCCCGGATTCACGGGGGAATGGGGGAAATCCCCCCCCCCAATTTAAAGATAAGTATACATAGAATAGAAACAAATAATGTTTGTGTAATTATTATTTATTAAAACAATTATTTTTTCCAAAAATTTCCCCCTCAAAATAATTCTCTGGATCCTCTCCTGCTAATAAAAAAACAGTGTTATAATTATTAAGCTTAAAAGTTTTTCAAAGAAGAATTTTACACTTTATACTTATGGAATTTGTTGACTATTATTCTTTATTTTAAAAATCTACTACTATGTATTTATAATGCAACTCGACTTTCCGGCCTTTGTTAGCAAAATACCGGTGCAGGTTTTAATCTTTGTTGTTAAATTTAAAAGTTCTGGTTTTGATCTGCCTTTCTCAATAATTTGTAATTTGTCTTCAAAACTGTATGCAGAAAATTCTTTATTAATAACTTTTAAACTGAACAAAAAAATCGTACCGATTCGGATATCGGGAGTAATTGAACCTTCCACCGAAGCAGCTGAATTTGCAGTCATGACGATAATGCAATTCGAAATTTGCATACCTACAGAGCAAATTAAATAGAATTATATGTCTTTAAAAATCCAACTAATGTAAATTGAAATAATAAAATGCGGCAAAATACAGTCTCATTCGCAGATTTACATTACTTAAGTAACATTAAATTTAACAAACACTAAATCTAACAAATAACCAAATTAATAAATAAAGATTTGGGCATAAAGCACACAATAAAAATAACGACCAAACAATGCTAACCGCATCGTCTGAATCACCACGCCCGCTGATCCACGCCAAGGTTAGCAAAAGAGCAGTTATAAGCAACGAAATCAGTGCTTATATGCAGTGTATGTAACACATTTGAATCGGTATTACCTTTCCGTGCAAGTTTAATGAGCCTAATTTAAATTAGTACTCTAAATAATTATACTTTTTGCTGTACGGAATTGATATTGAGCTTTAAGTTGATTAAATATTACAAATTTAAATAAACGACAACCATAATTTTATAAAAATATTTTTGTTAGCATTGGTTTTTATTGTTAATAAATTCTCAAGGGAAGCATTGCTTCCATTGCTTCCAAGGACCGCACGCCACTGATTTCCAACAATATATTTTAATTTAAATTGCTAATAAGTTTTAATTCATATTTTATAGATTTATTGTTAAAAAGTTTTAATAATTACTTAGAGTATAATTAATTCCTAAAAATATTTTAAATAAATAAATAATCAGAGACGGCTTTATATAATGTTCAATATGCGGATGATAGTCTTTTGTTTAAAGACGCCATAAGTATAAAGGCTAATTTATCATTTTTAGTAGTTAACTGTAAATCTTTCTTTGGTTTAAATGTTTTAAATGTTTAAAATGGTTAAAATATTGAAAACTCATTTTTACAAACACCTTTTTCAATTTTAATTTAACTAATTGTTATAATAATCTTTTTACGGATAAAACAATAATACCGACAATATTCAAAACGCACTTACACACACGCTTTCCCTAATTAACTTCACAAATTGTTACAATAATCATATAGTTATAAACTTTATTGGTACTGAAAATAATGATAAAAATAAAATTACTAAATAAAATGTAAATTGTTTTTTGTTAGCATAAAAATAATTTTATCGGCTCGGCTGACGCCTCGTGCGTAAATTTCACACTCGTACGAAAAATGCCACTTTCCACTCTCGTTATGTAATATACTATTTCATTAAAAATGAGCTACAACAAATATTCAGGGGAGGGGGCGGCACACTTGGCTTTCGCACGCGGGCGGCCCACACCCTAGGATCGCCCCTGTTCATCCGAATGCGTAATAGCCATTACACGCAAGTAGAATACTATATTTTTGCTACAACTATTCAATAGGAAATTGCACTTTGCGTTCAAGACAATTAATTACACTGTACAGCAGTTAAAAAAATTTATTTGAAAGTGGGAGCTTATATTGTATTTTGTAATGCCGTCTTCAGAAGTGCAATGAGTTTTGTTGTAGCACCCTCCGTTTTTTAAATATTTCATTTCTGATTCTTGCGTATATATATGACTGTTGTCGGTACTCTTAAAATTTATTTTCTTATTTATTTAGTTCTCTTTCATTAATCCCATTTTCATTTATTTTGAAGACATATATAACACAGTGGCGTATTTAGGAATTGCCTTTGGTGGGGGTGGGGGGCTGCTCTATAAAATTTCCAAATCAAAATACTTAGATTTTGACATAAATGTCCTGGACTACTAAAAAAATTTCGGGGGCACCAGCCAATTAACCCCCCCCCCCCCTAATACGTCACTTATATGACGATTTATAAGTCTTTTATGTCCCTTTACCGCAAATTAGACACTCGTAAAAATATAAACTATGGAAGCAGCATTAACAATTCACAACATCAATGCTAGATTCTAGATCTAGATCAGACTATTGTTGCGAATTGTTAGACATTGATTACGGAGACCTCCAGCGACTATAAGAGATAAAGTAAAAGAAAAAAGACAATCTCTGCAAGTTTTTGTGAATATTGTTTATTTATTTTGTATAAAATTCGATTAAAATGCTCTCCATCATCAAAATTTTTTTAACCAAGGGTGCTAGACAAAATCTAATTGCAGATTTAAGTGCTCCTCCATATTAGAGTATACAACGTACACCAGAATTCTTTCCAAACTATTTTAATAACCTCAAATTTGTTGTTCAGTGTTATTTATTGTTTCGAGCTTTATTTAGTGAAATTTCATAATCATAAATAAATAAATCCTATTGATAAAAATTAATTAATTGTACTTTACTATATCTTTAAAAATGGATTATATACCAATAAATAATCTACAATCTTTTATTTTTAATTAGGTTTTTAGCACGTTCTCTTTTCTAATTTTTATCAACTTTAACTTAGTAGCATTATTCACAGGGATGATTTACCAACTTGGGTATAATTTCAAGTAAAAAATAAATATTTATCACCTAGTGTAAATTGATTTGTTACTTATATTCATATGGTAAAGATGATAGCTTGAGCTCAAGACAGCACCCCAATTTAAAATTTTCATTTCTGGTGAATAGAAGTTCGTCCGAAAATATTAAGTCATTGATTCAGTTTTATTAACAAAAATTGTAGTTTATGATTCTCAGTAAGTTAGTTTAGTTTTACATCTGAAGAAGCTTCCTATTTAAAATATACAGTTTTTCAATTCTTATGTATGTATTTGAACATTGGAACAAGTTGTGAGAATAAAATTAGAAAATTCATTTTATAACATTAACGGGCATTTAGGTACAAAAATAGATAGGGCATTCGATTTTTTCCAACGATTTTCAACTACATTCAAAATAATGCAACGGATAACTAGTGTAGAAGTTATGTAAACAGAATGACCCATATAATTTCTTTACCTAAAAGTAGCATCGATGCCCGTTAATTTCATAAAATTAATTTTCAAATTTTTTCTCAACAATTTGTCCCAGTCAAAACAAAAATTCCAAGATGACCCAAATAATAACCACCCTACTATACATTTGGAAAACAATTAAAGAGAGTCGTCTGGCTCGCTTTGCTATATGGAGGGCATTTTCTATTTTTCCAACGATTTTGAAGTAAATTCAAAATAATCAACTAGTGTTGAAGTGATGTAGAATGATGTATAATTCTTTTTTTACTTAAAAGTAGCATATCGCTGCAAATTCCATAAAATTAATTTTCAAATTTTTTCTTAATATCTCCCAGTGGTCAAACATACGAGGGTGGTCCCAGAAGTACCCGACCCAACAAAGAAAACACAAAAATTTTGGAAAAAATTTATTTATTTTTCACCATAATCTCCTTTCAGCTCTATACACTTTTCCCAGCGGTGTTCAAAAAGTTCGATACCCTTTTTATAATAAGAACTGTTTTGCTCCTCAAAATAGCCATTAACTGCTGACATCACTTCTTCATCGTTGGAAAATCTTTGACCACTGAGCCATTTTTTCAAATTTGGGAACAGCAAATAATCCGAGGGGGCTAAATCTGGCGAATATGGTGCATGAGGTAGCAATTCAAACTTTAATTGATTAATTTTGGCCATTGCAATAACGGATTTGTGAGCTGGCGCGTTGTCGTGATGAAACAACACTTTCTTTTTAGCCAAATGCGGCCGTTTTTGCTTGATTTCTTCGCTCAAACGTTGCAATAAGTTTGCATAATACTGGCCGTTGATAGTTTTTCCTTTTTCGAGATAGTCAATAAAAATTATTCCACGCGCATCCCAAAAAACCAACGCCATAACCTTGCATGCTGATGAAACGGTCTTCGCCTTCTTTGGAGCCGGTTCTCACTTTTGAGTCCATTGTTTCGATTGTTCTTTTGTCTCGGGTGTGAAATGATGGACCCATGTTTCATCCATTGTTACGAAACGGCGCAAAAATTCTGCTTTGTTGCTCTGAAACTTTGCTAAACACTCAATTGAAACATTTTCACGACACTGTTTTTGCTCGAGTGTGAACAAACGCGGCACCTATCTTGCACACAGCTTTCTCATGTCCAAATTTTCAGATAATATGCGATGTACCGCACTTTTTGAAATGCCCGTAATGTCTGCTAGCTCGCGCACTTTCAGTCGACGATCATCAAGTACCGCTTTGTGGATTTTCTTCACCATTTCTGGAGTCGTCACCTCATTTGGTCGACCACTGCGATGCTCGTCTTGGCAGCTCGTACCGCCTCGTATAAACTCAGCTACCCAAAATTTAACTGTTGTAAACGAAGGAGCAGACTAGAGTAGAATCCAGTTCAGTTTTTATATTGGTTGGGCTGAGGCCTTTCAAATAAAAGTATTGTATCACATAACGATGACCAATTTTATCCATTTTCACAAATTCACTGACAACGTTCACTATTGATGGCTGCCAAACAAATACTGAACAACGTGGCGCTTTCAAACTTGAAACATATGCTTTATAGACTGCGTACTTTCCAATACAGTGATATTTTCAAACAACTACCGCCACCTCTTGGTCAGGTCGGGTACTTCTGGGACCACCCTCGTATATACATAAGAATTGAAAAAGTGTGTATTTTGAATAGAGAACTTCTCTTCGTTACAGTGAATAATAGAATAGAGATAGGTAGTTCGTATTGGTCTTATGTAGTAGAGTGTTCTGTGCTCTGAAACTGACTTAGAAATGAATTCTGTGGGGCCTCGCGGTTACTAGCTGAGAATTATACCAAATAAAGTTGGTTCCTAATGGTTCTTGTATGGCACAGAAAGTGCTATGCTATTCTTACTTTTTAACAGTTTAAGAAAAGGAATTTCCTAAAATATAGTAAGTGCAGATGTTTAAAAGTACCGACGTATTATTTTTGAACAATTTACAACCTCTTGCACTTTTTCAGAAAATTCATATGTTCTTCAGGAAAAGCGACAACATTTAATTTCAAAGAGTAAGTAATTATTCCCAAAACGTGATAAAGTAACTTTTTGAAGCAAATTCAATATAATAAAATGACGAACACTGAAAATTTACTGTTAACAAATTAACTGAAAACAAATCAAAAGAATGCAAGCGGGATGCATGCTAGTGACACTCGAACTGCCAAGCGTTAGCGTGTGTTTCGAAAAGTAACATTTTCTACATTTATTAATTGAATATTTTCTTTACAATTACTTGTAAAAATATAATTCTCTCGTCACTGTCTTTTCGAGGCAGTCCGAATCGAGATATGCACTTATCTGTAGTATATAGACCCATAAGTGCCAATCTTATTTTAGAATTTCAAATCGTTATAAAAATGTATACGCTACAAAATAATTTTTGAATTTCATACAACACTAATGCTTTTTTGTCTATTTTATGGTCATGTACATATCTCAAACTTCGAGTTTAGTGTCCTTTTCCATGGTTCGATTTTTGACAAATTTCGGATTGAGAAGCATTAGGACCTAAGCTTCATTCGGTATAATTTTCAGCTTGTAACCCCAAGACCCTCACGGATGTTCAAATAAGTTTCGTCGAGTACTCTACCATTAAGATTTTTGTTTTTTCTTTTGGAATCAAATGGGCACCCGTCAAAACCGAAATTCCAACATGACCCTAATAACAACCAACCTAATAACTGTACATATAATTGTTTCAAAGGTATATTATAAAACAAATGAATAACAAAGAGTAATAACGGTCCGTGTTTGGAAACTAATGTTGAACAACAAAGTAGGTCACATATTTCTGCAAACGCATTTGACATTAACCATAAAAAATATTATTCCACTTCAGAACACGTGCATGACTTACCAGAAATAAATACAAAAATTTATCAAATAGGTTCGTTTAAGTTTGGTTGACCTTTGACCTCTGTGGTGATCTTCAATCTCAAATGGGATAAAATGTTCCTCTGGGCCATTCCATCTCAAAACAAGCAGGTGCTGTCGGTCAAATTCACCAATCTTGATGAAATTTTAATATGTTAATCTTTGTAAAAAACTAAAGGACTCCTATTTTTTTGCTTGGTTCAAAAAATGCAGGATCAAGTTACAGATCATCAAAGTTAAGGGTACAATCGCAAATATGTTTACTGTTTAAAACTGATTTCTTCTAATATTTTGGAAACTACTAGGAATATTTTAATGCCGTTTAATTTGCCTGAAAGGTAATTGTTTTTTCTGAGTTCTAACAGCAAAATTATCTTTGTAACATGTGTAGCTAAAGAAAGGTATGTGATTGTTTATTTTTTAAATGGGTCAACTTTGACCTCTTGTATCTTAAAAAAGCCACCTTCAAAAAATCTAAAATTAAATTTCAGATTTTCTGAAGGTGGCTTTTTTGAGATACAAGAAGTCAAAGTTGGCCCTTTGCAAAAATGAGCAACCATGTATTTGTTTTCAGGTACATGGTACAAAGATAATTTAGGTGTGAATTTAGACAAAAAAATTACCTTTCAGATAAATCAAACTGTATTAAAATATTCCTATTAGTTTCCGAAATATTAAAAAAAATCAGTTTTAAACAGTAAAAATATTTGCGATTGTACTCTTACCTTTAAGGGCCTGTACCTAGATCCAGAATTTGTCTTTGGCTAAGCAAAAAATCTTTTAACAAAGAATAACAGGGCTAATTCCATGCCAAATCGCATAATTTAAAAGCATGACCGTGCTTCGATGTTTCAGATTTTGGTCAATTTCTTACCTTGCATTGATACATTTTTTTCAGATTTTTTGGATGAAAAATGGCCGAAGCAGAAATTTGAAAATTTTCGATTTTGATGCAAATTCTGCTACACGACACTCTACATCATCTAACTAAAATCTGGCTCATCTCATCATCTCATCTAGGTGTCAGATTTTGGATCTTTTAGAGTATATCAAGAAACGCGCAAAAGACAGTGCACAGTAGAAAAGTAGCAGGCTGTGAAGGCAAATTTTACTGTTTTTACAAATTCTGACTATGTTCTTGTGCTACAATTATCATACCTTTGAAACTTTTTGTTAGAATTATCTTAGCATATACTTGGTATGGTTAAAATATAAAAAAGGTGTTTTTTGTAGTTTTGAAAAAAGGTTATTTTTGAAAAAAATTCCTTTCAGAGCCTGATACTTTTTTACTGTGCAATGTCTTTGTACGTCTCTTGATATACTATGAAAGATCCAAAAACTAGCTTTAAACAATAAGGGAGTTATGATAATTTCAGTTAAATGATGCATATCAGAATTTCAAATGCAAAATACTGCTATCCGACACTCTGCATCATATAACTAAAATTGTCGTAGCTCTCTTATTTTCATCGTAACTCATTCAGGTGTCAGATTGAAGCTACTTTTTGGATATTTTAGTATATATCAAGGAACGTGCAAATACATGGCAAAGTAGAAAGGTAGCAGGCTCGGAAAGCAAGTTTTTCAAAAATAATTGTTTTTTCCAAAACTACAAAAAACACCTTTTTATTCTTTACCAAGCATATACTAAAATTATTCTATAAAAAAAGTTTCAAAAGGTTAGTTTCAAAAGGGAAAGTTGTAACACAGGAGCAATGCCAAAATCTGTAAAAACACTACAACTTGCCTTCGGAGCCTGGTACTGTGTAATGTCATTGCACGTTTCTTAGTATACTCTGAAAGATCCAAGAACTAGCTTCAATCTGACATCTTGAAGAGCCAGATAAATAAGGGAAAAACAATAAGGGAGTTATAACAAGTTTAGTTAGATGATGTAGAGTATCGGATAGCAGAATTTGCAAAAAATCGAAATCTTCAAAAACTTCTACTTCGGCTATTATTAATCAAAAAATCTGGAAAAAATAATTTATTGTCATTTTAGATGTATCTATTCAATGAAAGATTTTAACAAAATCTGAGACATTAAAGCACATGGCACTAGTTGATTTGGCATGAAATTAGCCACATACTAAAATTTCATCAAAATTGGTGGCTGACCATCACCACCTCCCTGTTTTGAGATGGAATAGACCCTCTACAGAATTATTAACTGAGTTTTGACTTCCAACAAAGTTTTTATAGATTGGACAAATAGCTTTGCAGTTACTCTACCTAAATCGTTTATCAAAAGTTCGCAATTCTTTAAATTTGCATTGTGATATCCTCCAAATAAAAAGGCTATGACCATGAAATTTTACATGCAACCTACCTTCAAGCAGTTCGGTAAGTACAGAAAAAATAATCAAAATTGAAAAATAATTTTAATTCTCTCAATTAAAAAAATAATAATAAAGATCAAAGTAATTGTCAGATAGCGCCTAGAAGGGCCAATTTACTTTAAATTAAATTTATTTAAAAAAGTATTGCTATTCTAAAATACCTTTTTTTCAACACTGCTATTTTGTTTGTGCAAAGTTTTCCTCACATACTAATCAACACAATTGGATCAATAATGCCAATTAGATTTTTGTATAAATTCTTTGGTTAAATTCTAAATATTAGAAGAGGTACATAAATTCTAAATACAACACACCTATAGACAATCATTTCGAAATCCCTACCTTTGGAATCACGAATACGGGAGGTTTTGCTTAAAATCCTGTAACTCTCATTCGGCTCTACTAATATCAAAAAGTAAACAACACCAAAATAATCATATAAATGTTATTACAGTTATTTTTCAAGATGAATATTTATTCGGAGAACAACGCATATGAAAGCTGCAGGCTTCCAAGTACAACCTCAAGTAACCAATTACGTCGTAATTATGTACTTCATAATATCTGTAATCTAACCTAAGAATTTATATAGAAATGTAGATGTATCCATTTATGGTTCAAAAACTAATACCCATCATTTTTGTCACGAGTTGTTAACAAAAAATCTTCCAGTAATAACATTTTTTACAATTCACATTACACTAAACTTTTACACAAAAGCACATCTAATCACTAATTTTTACCTGCTAATAGGCTTCTGACAATTTTCGGAATTGAACTTCTTCGACTTTTTTATTTAATTAAGCTTTTAATTATTAGCGCGATTTTAAATCCGCATTAAAGCACGAGCAGATTTAAACTGAAAGGACGGAGAGCATAATAGATTTCAGTCCTGTACGTTTAAAAATTATCGTTTCCTTTATGTGGAGTATTGTTTAGTCTATACAAAATCTGATAACCGCATACCCCGAACAATAACATAAAAAATGCATTTTATTACATCTTATTAAATAATATAACTATTATATAATTTTATGAGGGTAACAGCAGCCCTCTTAGTATTTTGCCATATGACACGTTTACTAAATTAAGCGTGTTATATATAAAATTTTATTATATAGGAGCGGTGCATATTTCATTGAGTTGTTATTGGTTGCTGTTAAAAGGTGATTGAAAAAGTAACCTACCGTTTCACAGTTATTAGGAGAATAGGGTAATAAAGAACAAATAATTTAAACTTTTAGCCTCCGCTTCTTCTTAATAAATACCAAGGACCACCAAAGATCTAAGAAACAAAAGATCTGATTAATAATATATCGGCATATTTGACTTTATGGAGCTTAAAGTTCAAAAAACTCAGTGCTTTCATTTAATAAAAGGGTATAACCTTAAGTACAACGACTCCCTTTATATAATTATACATGACTTAATGCCTATATAACGATCACTCTTTTTAATCTTCTTAGTATCTCACTCATATCAAGCAGATGGATTTCTTGAACGCAGTGGCGTAGCCACTGGGGGCGGTCCGCCCGGGTGATACTATTGTAGGGATGACACCAATTGCAAATTCGAATATTAACTATAATTTTATAAATTAATTTAATTAAGAATTTTTCTAATTATTTGAAGTTTGATCAAAGATCATAAAGATATTTATTTGATCAAAAACAAATATAAAAGGGTTGTTTCTCTATATACAGAGTGTATCTAATATAACTAGAAAGCTTGTAATGGGGGGGGGGGTTAAATTTTAGGTACACCTTAACTTTTTTTAACTTTTTTTACTAAAACCCTTTATCGATTGCTATAATATAAATTTTTATATTTGATTGAAATGGGAGCGAGTGATATCATCAATATTGTCCCGGGTGACACCAACTCTAGCTACACCACTGCTTCAACGTTATCGTAATCATTCTTCATGCTTCTTTTTTATTTCATCTGCTACCTTCTCCATTTCTATGTCCCTATGGAGGTTGGTGTTGTGTATAGTATAATATATACCAAGATGCATCTACGATGTTTTTCAGTATTTTATTTTGAAACAGTGGTATGAGTCAATGATGTTTTTTTATACATGGCGCCCCATAGTTGAAAGCTATAAGTCCATACCGGTTTTAGAATTTGCCTATACAGCATGAGCTTGTCATATATTGACAGACTGGAACAGTGGCGTAACTAGAGGTGTCTGCGCCGAGGGGCAACAAATCGTTTGTTGTCCCAACCCTTTTTCTTCCCCAATTCTTTCAATGTCGAAAGTCACTATAAAACAGTTTGTAGATTTTATTGAATATGATTTCAAACATCCACTACTTTAGCATTTGTGTTAAATAGTTTTCAAAATGCAAGCAATTTTCTGGTATAGGAAATTAAGATTGTAAATGAAAAATTTGCTTTTAACATTTACCACGTTGAATTCGGATATTACGTGTAAATGCAAGAAGTATGAAACACAGTTTGATGGAACAGAATCACTAATAAGATCTTAATAAATTCATCGAATTTATAATTTTTTGATTATTTTTCTCATTGCTTTAACAATAAGCAACGTGCGCCCTATACCCCCCAGCGCCCTCAGGCGACCCCACCCCGCTCTCCCTGGAAGGAGAAGACTGAAATTTCTTTCTAACAACCAATACTATTTTCTGAATCTGATCTTAAGCTTCTCTCTTTAATCTGAACTTTTCAATGTCATTTCTATATATTTTGCTGTATTTGAGTGTGGTATAATATTGTTATTGATCACCATCGGTAGATATTGGATTTGTCTGTTGGTAAAGTCCACGTGCATCGAGTTCAGTTTCATTTAGTTTTATTAGCTGTTGTTTGGCCCACAAGTTGACAGTGTTGACGTTGACGGTGTTTTGTTTTTTCGTTGCTTATTCTAAGCTGCCTGCGGCTGCGGTCGTCAGCAAAAGTCACAATAGTGGATTCTTCTGGTTGCGGCAAGTCATTGGTGTATAACAAGTACCGGAAGTAACCTAGTACAGTTCTTTGTAGCACTACAGCTTTAATCTCTTTCAGATTAAAATATCGATCCTTTTGCTTTTCTATAAACAATCTTTCTGAGATGTATGTAGGAAGATTAGCAATGTTAGAAAACAACAGTAGCAAAGAAGCTATATCCAAGCATAAGTAATGGTAAACAATTTGAGAATATTAGCGGGGAAAGTAACGAAGCTGTAATTCTTTACAACCTAAAAACTGCTGTAAGAGTATTAGAGACACATTTTACAAAAGAATCATATGTAAAGATGCGGGGATACCAGGTGCATCACACGATTTACCCGCAGAATATAGTTTGTGGAGGAAGTGTAGTGACAATTAAGCAGCACAGCTATCAACTATTAAACAAAAAAATCCCAGGCTATAGCAATCAAAGTCAAAGCAGCTTGTGACAACATCATCAAAGCAACGATTTACAGTTCGCCAAGATACAATTTAAAAAAATAATAACTACTTGGGTTTGTTAAGAGCGTTGGGCAGTAAATTCATTGTTGATGGGCATTCCAATGCGAAAAACTAACGTCATGAAACAATAAAACAACACGGTTAATCGATCTTTTCATTTGTAAAAATATATCAACAAACTTTATAGATATATAGCAGATGAAAATAATCCTACTCTTGTTAATAGACTAACTGACTGGGAATACTTCAGGGAAATAGAGCAAGAAGAACATAAGTTCACAATTGACATACAGCAGGCAGGATGTCAAGCAACACTACGTATAAGTAGAAGAACAAATGGAAACAACTATCATACAGAGATTGGCGATCTAGTGACAAAAAAGAAGAACCAGAAAACAATGGCAGCAATCAAGGACTTCAACTGATAGTATCACGCTAAATAACATCGCCCTATTTGTGTCTACCCAATAGGATTGACCAATCGTACAAAACACTGACTAGTCTCTCTCGAAAGCGAGAAAGAGCTCAAAAAGCAATGGGCCAGAAGCAATGAGCAAAAGCAACTTTGTTTGCTGACCATTTAGAGTCAAAATATTCGTCCACATGAAAACCGTACTCTTCAACCAAGTAATAAAAAGTCGCAAAATTCGATCTGATCACTGGCGATGTTTGAATCCACACTGTTTACGTCGAAGGTTACAAATCGAAATACTCATTCGAAAATTTATTAGAATTAGTAGCAATGCTGCAGAACATACATCTTCCAACACATTTAAACATTAGCGTTTACTGTCTCCAGCCTTACTTTGTGGAACTCCATAATCATGAAATATAATATAAATACAAAGATTAGTTAAAGTTTCACAAGTTTTATTAATATCTTAACCTGACAATATTGTTTCGACACTTTGTGTCATTATCAAAGGTAGATAAGATTGATAAACAAACACGTTGCTAAGGATAAATACATACAGAAAATAGGTAACTAGATACAATACATAACAAAAACTAAATATCTAACACTTCTAATAAAGGAGAATTACTAAGCTCAGTTTGTTCATTCATTAAAGGTACTGTGCGTTTATGTCTGTATATTTCAAAAGCTTCTAAAATGTCTAATTTGTGTTTGTTGTTGCAAAAATGTAAGAATTTAATGTTGTTTTGAGGTGTCATTGGGTGGTTCTGTTCCAAAATGTGTTTGGCATAATTCGATTTTTCTGGATGTTTAAGTCTATAAGAGCGTACGTGTTCTTTGTATCTTATGTCGAAATTTCTAAGTGTTTGTCCAATATAAACCGAGTTACAAAAAGAACAATTCAAACGGTAAATGCCGGATTTCATGATATCTTGTGTTTTGTCTTTAGCATTGAATAAAAATGAAAAGGTGTTGGTGTTAGTTTTATAGGTTATTTTGTAACTGGTGGTTTTTCTTAGTATAGTTGCAATTTGTTCTGATATCTTGCCAAAGTATGGTATTGATATGTAGTTTGTGTCTTGTATTTGAGTGTCGATTGGAAATATTCTTTTGATAGCTAACCTATAATCTTTTTGTTGAATTAAAGTGTCAATCATGTTATGGTTATAATGGTTTGCATATGCTAATTGTTTGATAATTGAAATTTCTTTATCAAAATGTGATCGTTTCATTGGAGTAGTTAAAGCTCGATGTACTAAAGATCTATAAGCCGCTAGTTTATGCATTTTATGATGACATGAATCGTTAGGTATAGTGACGTCTGTGCTTGTGGGTTTTCTGTATATGGAAAATTCAAATTCATTGTTTGTATTAATTGTAATAGTTAAATCCAAAAAATTAATAGTTCTATTTTGTTCTGTTTCTAGTGTAAACGTGATGTTTGTGTGAAGACTGTTAATAAGAATTAAAAACTCATTGATAACCTCAAAAGAACTGTCAAAACAAGCTAAAATGTCATCAACGTAACGAAACCAAAAAATAATGTGTTTAGAAAGATCTAATTCAAATATTCGATCTTCCAAATTATCCATAAATATGTTAGCTAATAGAGGACTTACCCATTACCCATAGGTAAACCATTTTTCTGTAAATAAATTATATTAAAAGTGAAATAATTTTGACTGATACAAAGATCAAATAATTGAATTAACTCTAATCTTTTTACTAATTCTACATTACTATTAACTAGGAAATTATCTAACAAAGGAATACAGTCTTGTGGTGGAATCTTTGAAAACATGTTACAAATGTCAAAGCTTACAAGTTTTGAATGTGCTGGAAGATGTATGTTCTGTAGTATTTCTACTAATTCTAATGAATTTTTGACAGAGTATTTCGATTTGTATCCTATGATGTTAATAATATGGTTGAGTTTCTTGGACAAATTTTAATTCTTTAATAATTTTAATTCTTATTAACAGTCTTCACACAAACATCACGTTTACACTAGAAACAGAACAAAATAGAACTATTAATTTTTTGGATTTAACTATTACAATTAATACAAACAATGAATTTGAATTTTCCATATACAGAAAACCCACAAGCACAGACGTCACTATACCTAACGATTCATGTCATCATAAAATACATAAACTAGCGGCTTATAGATCTTTAATACACCGAGCTTTAACTACTCCAATGAAACGATCACATTTTGATAAAGAAATTTCAATCATCAAACAATTAGCATATGCAAACCATTATAACCATAACATGATTGACACTTTAATTCAACAAAAAGATTATAGGTTAGCTATCAAAAGAATATTTCCAATTGGCACTCAAATACAAGACACAAACTACATATCAATACCATACTTTGGCAAGATATCAGAACAAATTGCAACTATACTAAGAAAAACCACCAGTTACAAAATAACCTATAAAACTAACACCAACACCTTTTCATTTTTATTCAATGCTAAAGACAAAACACAAGATATCATGAAATCCGGCATTTACCGTTTGAATTGTTCTTTTTGTAACTCGGTTTATATTGGGCAAAAACTTGGGGAAAAATCGAATTATGCCAAACACATTTTGGAACAGAACCACCCAATGACACCTCAAAACAACATTAAATTCTTACATTTTTGCAACAACAAACACAAATTAGACATTTTAGAAGCTTTTGAAATTTACAGATATAAACGCACAGTACCTTTAATGAATGAACAAACTGAGCTTAGTAATTCTCCTTTATTAGAAGTGTTAGATATTTAGTTTTTGTTATGTATTGTATCTAGTTACCTATTTTCTGTATGTATTTATCCTTAGCAACTTGTTTGTTTATCAATCTTATCTACCTTTGATAATGACACAAAGTGTCGAAACAATATTGTCAGGTTAAGATATTAATAAAACTTGTGAAACTTTAACTAATCTTTGTATTTATATTATATTTCACATTTAAACATTGTTAGCTTTGACGGATCTAGTATGTTTTCTAAAATACCGCCTGTTAGCTGATTTGTTAGCTAACAGTAGTGTAGAGTTACTAAAAAGATTAGAGTTAATTTAATTATCTGATCTTTTGTATCGGTCAAGATGATTTCACTTTTAATAAAAAAAATTACAGTGCATACTCTGTACGTGAACATTCCATAACATGAAGATCCACAAACGTGAACGCCTGATTTGGTATTCTACATATTTCAAAACGGAATGACAAAACGTTTGAATGATAAAAATGGAAAAGGTCAAAATATCACATTAGGCTTTTTTTTATCTTAAAGTTTGATTAACAAAAATTGTTCGGGGTTGCCAAAAGACTTCATTAAAATAAAAAATAAAAATTTTATTTATGTTTTATTTTATTTTATCATTAAAAACAAACAAAAATCAGAAAATTGTCCATAATTCATAATCAATCAATATTTCATTAAATAAAGTCCAGTACATTTAAAAAACAATGTTCTCAGAAGTTAATGGATTTTATGTTATTTTTTAGGAAATAATACAATTAAAATGGTAAAGAAAAACAGTATTTTATTGTTAAATAAAGGTATTTTCAACTAAAGCACATTATTATTATTTCCTAAAGAAAAACATAAAATATATGGCCAACTTCTGAGAACATTGTTTTTAAATTTACTGGACTTTTTTTATTTTTAAAATTTTCGCTTTATATTAATTATGTGTTTAAGCCTTTTGACCAATTCTGGACAACTTTTATTAGTAAAAGCTTTCGATATAAAATGCCTAATACAATTTTTTTATTTTTTTTTATTGGTCATAAATAGACCGTAAATGAGTTCTAGCTTTGAGAAACGTTTAATAAAAAAGATAAATAAATAAAAGTAAGATAAATTAAAAAAATGATGAGAAAGACCTTTCCGCATCTACTAGACAATCCAACTGTCAAATGGCTAGTTATTAGCCAGTTGCAGTATACCATTAGTTAGTTTCCTAGATGGTGTCATGAGCATCAGTTTGCTGCGTCTCAGACCTTCCACACTGTACCAATAGCTTTGATGTTGTCTTTTTATCCAATCTTCTACCCAGCTGCGAGAAGTATTGCGATTAGCGCTCTTGGTAATTTCGAAAACTGGCCCAGGGCCAGTAAAAGTAGTTTCTAATCCCTTTTTTTGCAAATGCGTCAGTTTTTTTCATTGACTTGTATACCCTTATGCCCTGGTACCCACATCAGGGTTACCTTATTGTGGTATGCAAGAGTTATAAGGTCTTGAAGGCAATCCCAGACTAATTTTGAGTTAATTCGGTGGCTCGCCAGGCCTTTTATAGCATCCTGGTTACCTGTTAGAACGAGGATATCATTGTTCTGGTAGTTTCTTCTTATGTTCTCCTGCAGGCAAACGTGAATTGCACGAGTCTCTGCTTGGAATACTGTGACATACTTCCATAGAGATGCATATTCATTAAAATAAGGCGATTCTCCATGTATTCCTGCCCCAGTTCCATTGTCAGTTTTGGATTCGTCCGTGTCCGTTGGATTGTTCCTTCATTCCATTTCATCTAGGTTTGTTTAGGTTTTGCCTGATTGGCATAGTATCGCTGCTCATTACTGGTATTTAGTTTCCAACGATTCTTATTATCCTGGCCTGCTCATATACAGAGCTGGATTGCCAGTTTCCATTGTATTTCAGTTGTACACCGCTATCCTTGCTTCCGCCTTGACAATAATGTCTAGGGGAGGCAGGCTTAGTATTCCATAGCTGTTGTTGTTGAAGTACTCTTTGTGATTCCTGTAATGCATAGCTAGTGCAAGTTGAGTTTACATAGCTTGTTGTGCAGCTTGCTTGTGGTTTGAGTCTCCAGGTCTATCCCAGTGCTAGTTTTGTGCCATGAGTATTTATTTCCCCCTTTACTTACAATGCTTCAAATATGTGGGATCTAGGTTAGTTTACTATCCAAGGTCACCCATAGATATTTAACCTCATGATTCATTTGTAATTGAGCATTGAAGAGTTTGGTAGTATTGGTCTGTCTGTGTGTTTTCTTCATCTTGAGAATGCTGTTTTCTGAGGATTTACACTTAGGTTCTCCCCAGTACACCTGCTTTCCACGATATCTAGAGCTCATTGACTATACATATTTCAAAGTCTAAATTTTGGATTTGTCCGCTAATGCCCTGTTTAATTGTTATTAACAAATTATTATTTTTTCCATAAGGGACTAATTATTAATTAAATAGTTTTATCAAATTTTTATTATAATTGAATAAAATTAGGTACTTATAGTTTTTTGGGGTCGCAGATTACGAATTTGGTAAAATTTGACCCAAATCGTTCAAAAGTGCAAAATGGCGGCTACAAAATGGCCGCCGAGGTGAGAAATTTATTATTTAAAATGGCAAATGAAAAATAGTACTACTAGGGAGTTTTTAAAGTCGCAAATTGCGATGTGATAGCTATTTTACGTATTAAGATCTGTTAAGAGACCTATAACGGCGAAGGGAGTTGTTCGAAGCCCAACAAAGGATTGCTTTAATGCTTCCGCGGTCGGAAAAGCGCTGTAGCGTCGTAGACGCCGCTGTCACCTTGGCAATAGAAATTTTGAAAAAAGCGAGTCGTTAAAAAATACCGTCCGTTTAAACCTCTCTTAACAGCACTCAGTGTTACCAGGGTGTTATTGACAGCTTAACGGTTGTCAAGCGTTTGAACGTTATTCCTTCTATAACAACATATTATGGTGAAAACCTAAAAAAAATGACTTAGAGGCAAAGTGCCGATCACAAAATCGCCGCTAAAATTAAAAAAATGCTATAATGAATATCTCGAAACAAGGGAAGCTATAGTTTACTATACAGAGAATGTTTTACACTAACATTTTAACCACCAATATACAACACGAAACTTTTGCATAGAATATTTTCTTAACCCTTGAAAACTAAATATTTATATACAACATTCAGGAACTATTACACCCCAGAGAATTTTGACCAAAGAAATTGGACACGATTCTTTTACACTACATTATTGACACCGCGTTATTTAAAAACATTTGAAACCATTGTGTCAAAATTGTAGTGTAAAAAAATCGTGTTTGATTTCTGTGATCAAAATTCTGTTTTTAAAGCTGGACTGCTAAAGTTACTGTATGTTTATTTTAAGTGTTCAGCTTTTATTGTGTTAAAAAGGAATCTCCACAAATCTTTTATGTTGTATAAATATTCAGTGTGATCAAAACATGTGTGTGAAGCTTTTTAGGTGTAGTAACTATATTTACCAAAACAAGTTGCCGCATGCAATTTAAAAGGTTTCCAAAAAATGCGTTTTCATGACGAAACGTGTTTGACTCGCCCTGACTCGCGCCGACTCGAACTCTGCGTGTCAGCAATACCGATTGGTGATATCGTGTTGTACGTTTACCAAAGCCACGGCGAAAAATAATTCTGTAAATTTAGCAGACTTGTGTACAGCACTTGATTCTGCGCAGCAACATTTAAAGAGGGTATATCTACAAGTTCAACTATGACTGTAAAATAGTATGACAATTCAAGAGTAGGGTTGGACAATTGAGGGATCTAGAATCAAAGGCAGCAATATCCATTTTTATCAAAAATGAGATAAATATACCTTCTTGTGCAGGTTTAAATTCTCTATTTAATGGTAATTTTCTTTTATGCTAAAATTAATTAAATTGCTTTCATTTCTCAAGACAAAACTGGAGTTGGTTTCCAAACGAGCAATATCCAAGGTAGTTTTGCATTCAAATACAGCAATATTTCATTTAATCAATCCATTTAAACCAAAAAATGGAAGTTATAGAAACTCCAAAAGAGTACCTTGATATAGCATCTAAAATGTCATGTACTTGACTGGAAAGCAGAAGTTAAAGAGGTTATGAAAACCCCAGGTTCTTTCACTTCCAGTTTAAACTGTTTAAAAGATTCCATTTGAAACGTACATCCACTGGAAATATTTATTTCAGTTAAAGGAGATATTTACTATTATACTTTAATGAATGTGTGTAAACCTGGATTCTAAACGTGGATACTTCAACTAATCCAAAGCAAATAAAAATAGGTGAAATTGTAATAAATCCTCAAAAATATTGGATATAAATAAAGTGTCAAGCAAGCACTTCGGAAAAGATTGTAGGGTTTTGGATAATCCGGAATTCTACAAAGCAATACTTCCTGAAGAAACATGGCAATATCCTCCTTTGGAATCAAATTCGGCAATATCCATAATTAAATTTAAAAAGTCTGATAACTGAATGATATTACATATAAATTGATCACTGATTTTAGATATTGCTGCTTTTATTAATATAATAACATTTGTTTTGCATTAATATTTCCGTCCTGAATTTTAGGATAGTTTTTTGCTCTTCCTAAAAATTTAAGAAAATGGATATTGCTGCCTTTAATACTAGTCCCCTCAATTATTACTGAAGTCTTTTACCCCATCAGCATGGCAGAACCTGCAGCTTTAGCAAATGTATTAAAGATTATATTTTGCGGTTGCAAAACTGGATGTGGAACACCATGTGGGTGTAACAAAAGGGCTATACTGTACTTCAGCTTGCACAGAGAATTCAACGAGGATGGGCTACTTAAATGTACAACCGGTTTTGACGTTGCCAATAGTAGATGATGAAACTAACATTATTTTAAAAGAAACACAAGTAAATAATAATTAATGCAATAACCCTTATTTAAATCTGACGATAAATAAAGTTTCAATATTAAACGAAATTATGGTTAAATTATGAGATAAATATTATTTTATTTTAACACTATTCAAACTAAATTTCTTTCCACCAATTTGAATTTTAAATAAATAACACTCTAACTAATAATTGGAACAATCTTGAAGTTTTATTAACTAATATAGGTACTCGCATATAAATCCATCTTAAACAAACATGTCGGAGAGAATAAACATTTTGAATTTTAATCATATTTAGTTTCGGTGGTCTTGTGACCCGGCACTTTGCATCTAGGTCATTTTTTAGCTTAACATCGCAATTTGTGACTTTAAAAATTCCTACACTCAAAATAAAAGATAGGTTAAATCAACTAAAAAGACCATATGGAATAGCGTCAACCACACTTACTAATTAAGTTAATCTATGTGAAATTGTTAATATAACTAGTTATTGAACAACCTTTGAGTTTATTCCAACATATCAGTGGAGTAGATCAGAAACTACCACATATACAGTTGAGGAACCAAATCTACAGTAATCTAACATAAAGTGTAAATGACTAATCATTCTTAATTGGCATTCAACAAAATTTATGTTTTAAAAACCTCAAGTTTTGTTTAGTAACCATATTTATGTTGGGTCGACTTATTTAGTTGGCAGCTAATCACTGTAGTTGTTGATCAAATGCAAATTAGGTTTAAATCTTCAATAAAAGATTACAAATAAAAATAAACATTTTATTAAGGAACTTTAGTGATTACGAAATACATAAGGAACTGATTAATAAAAAACACATGATAAAACATAATTAATATATTTAGATATATATGTACTAGGGTGGTCCTTATTTGTATGGGGAAAGAAAAGTTATAATTTCAAAATGCGTACCCTCTATATTTTTTACATTACATGAAAGGAGATTACCCTAAAAATCTCAAGTCGATTAAATCATGTTAACCCGTCCCGCATTAAGGTCAAAGTTCAACCATTTTAGGGTGTTTTTCACAAAATGTGTATTTGCAGTAAAGCAGTTGCAGTTACGAAGAAAAGTTATTCTTTCTTTTTTGTAGCAAATTCAAGCCCCTATAAAATTTGGTTCATACATTATTTTCGAGAAATAATGCGTTTAAGAGTTATGAAAGAAAAATCAGTTGCTCTAATTTGCGAGCCGGCTCGCAAATGATTTTTCTTTCATAACTCTCAAACGCATTATTTCTCGAAAATGATGTATCAACCAAATTGATAAGAGGCTTGAATTTGCTACGAAAAAGGTAGAATAACATTTTTTCGTAACTGCAACTGTTTTACTGCAAATACACATTTTGTGAAAAACAGCCTAAAATGGTTGAACTTTGACCTTAATGCGGGACGGGTTAACATGATTTAATCGACTTGAGATTTTTAGGATAATCTCCTTTCATGTAATGTAAAAAATATAGAACGAGACAGCAACGAACCACAAGCACAAACGTACAAGACTAAACAAGAACCGGATGCTGTTATTATAGAGCCGATGGTATAAATTTCATATAAGCAAATAAAACATAAGTTCGTTATTTTTAAATCTTAAAATTGTCCACAAAGCAAAACAAGAGGTTTTAGTTACCTTTTTATTGTCATTTAACAACCTTGACGATTGAATTAATATATTTTTTTAGTACAGTCATAGTAAAAGTTTACTTATAAAAGGTTTAAACAAAAAAATAAATGTTTAAATACAAAAATAATAAGTTTTATTAAGCAAATGGTAGTGAAACAAATGAAATGTTCAGTTAATCCAACTACGTTGCACCAACACATTTAAATTTGCAAAATATCAATTTAGAACACTTTAAAACAACGATTTCTTGAAGTTTATATTAAATAAAACGGTGATTAATTTTACAAGATTTAGTACATTTTTATACAACAATCATTATTTGTTAATTTAATCCATGTAATTTCTTTGGGTGTAATAATTAATAATTATTGCCCGAATTTAATTCGTGCTACTGGTTAGAACTGATAGGCTTGAAGCGACAAAAATTGCGAAAAACCGTTAAATTATCCGGAAGTAAAACTTGTCAGAATAATCTACGTATAAAGATAGTTAATTTGCACTTCTTTTGTAGGTAGCCCAAAGGAAAGAATAGGTTATTTCAAACAAATGTATGGTTCATTAATCAAAATTTACGTCAGTAAAATTAGGTCCAAAAGAAGGGGCTGCCTTCCAAAAACGGGTGGAGTTCTGAAAACTGTTTTAATTACTCAAGCAGGTCTCTGATATGAATAATCTGAGCTTGCCCCGATTTGCGAGTGGAGCTTCAACCGTAATGTTAAAAAAACCTGGAAATTTGAATTCCTCTGAAACTAAGCGTTTAATCGAAAAGTCCATTATCACCAAAAATGTAAAGCATTAAATTCGGAATCGATTGAGTACTATTACTAATTTGCCTAGCCTATTAATTTAGACTCGGCCGTTAGAAAAGAACTTCATGCATTTTCGGATGCGTCTGAAATTGGTTACAGTGCTGTAGCGCAACGTTCCGCAACTTTTTTTACATAGCGACTCAAGAATATCAATAAAATGATAAGGTGACCCATACGAAAGGGTGAGGGGGGTTACTTAAAATTACAGGACCTTATAGGATATATTTTTAACATGAACCTAAATGATATAATAAAAATAAATATTTTTGCGACTCATTTTTTAACTTTTGCGACCCAAAATTGAGTCGCTACCCTATGGTTGCGATCCGCTGCTGTAGCGTATTTAAGGGTTCAATATTCTGACGGCTTTATCATACTTTTCTTGATGTGCGGGAAAACTAAAGTTGTACCTCTCAAAACTATCTCCATCCCACGTTTGGAATGGTGCGTTCTGTATTGGCAGCAGAATTGGTGGAAAGTCTCATTGATGCTTTGCAGAAGCAGATCACGTTTGACGATACAATCGATTGGAACACTTCCAGACTCCAACACATTTGTGACTCACCAACTAGCTTTCATTCGTCATGACATTACGTTCCGACAGCAGATAATCCGGCTGATAGCGCTTCATTCAGACTTTTGTCCTCGCAATTGCTAAATCACAGTTTGTGATGGATGGGACCTCCATGGCTCTCTCGTTTCGTAAACTCGTGACCACAACAACCTTCATTCTCTCCAAGTCTTTTCCGCAAGAGGAACGTAAAATTGTACTGACAGTTACTAATGAAACTAATATAATAGAAAATCTAATAATTAATCTAAATAAATAAATTATTCTTAGAAAAATTAACCGAAATGGGGTGGTGGGGTGGGGCCCTCTAAGGTAATATTTTTCAAACGTCCAGCTTGCCATTTTGCATTTAAATACAGAAATGTTCAAAGAATCTGTACAATTTTTGTCAGATTTTTAAAAATGTGACCACACCGATTTTTCTGCATTTTTAAAATATTTCGTTTAGAAAAAAATAAAAATACGTTTGATAACAAAAAATTATTAGGCTGTCCAAAAAGCCCGTCTTCTAGTGAGCAATATACAAAAAAATATTTGTTCTAGGGTAAATACTTTTCAAGATATTTATATTTTTTTAAAGGCGTGCAAGCAGTTTTGATAATTTTTTCAGTTTGAATATTTCCGAAGTTCTGCGTAATTTAGCAAATTGATGAATGAAAGTTATGTTCTTTAGTTGATTGTTACCTCATAAGTGATTTTCATTGAAATCCGTGAGATCGACCCCTTTTAATGATCGATTTCGCATGGAATAACCCCCTAAGCGAGTAAGTTCGGCAGGCAAAACTACACTGCGTACAAAAAGGACTACTTCCTGATTCCTGAAATTGATGATACCTGAAATGGTTTCTAATGAAAACATTTATTGTCAAATAAATTGTATCGGGAAGTTCAAAAATGATAAGTATTTTATAAAATTGGTGTTTATATTACACGTCTATTTAATTGACGCCAATAAAACATTAAAATAAACAAAGCTGTCCACGTATGATGTACTTGGAACTCACTCGTTACGTCGCTGCTTCTTTATCTTTAAATAGCATCCGTTTTAAATTCTCTGAATTTATTTATCATTTCATCAAACAATACTCTTTTATGCAGCACCGCAGATGATAAAGAAGAACTAATCGAAATTGGAGTTTAATTTGCTAACAAAAGTATATACTATAACATATACAGTTTTTCATAGCGAACGAAAGATAATGTCCGTTAATGTCCTGTTTAATTGTTATTAACAAATTATTATTTTTTCCATAAGAGGCTAATTAATAATTAAATAATTTCATCAAATTTTTTTTACAATTGAATAAAATTAGGTACTTATAGCTTTTTGCGGTCACAAGTTACGAATTCGGGGTCCAAATCGGCCAAAAGTGCAAAATAACATAAATTGGTCTAAAAACTGTGACTTGACAGAATCCAATTCTACGCATTTCCCTGATCCCTCTTATGCACAATACCGTGACTTTTCTTGTGTTGAAATGTTCGAAAAATTTTTCGATAATGAAGTTGTGGATCTCCTGGTTACTGAAACAAGACAATATGCCGCTTTCAAGAATTCTCAAGACCCAAAGATAACGGCGGATGAAATTCGGTCTTTTGTTGCCATGTTGATCGTGTCAGGATACGATCTGAAACCGGGGAAGCGTTACTATTGGGATTCTGGTACAGATATGAAGAATATTTTGGTTTCGAACGCTATGAGACGGGACCGATTTATTCAAATAATGAGATTCTTCCACTGCGCTGACAACATGAAAATTGACCTAACTGACAAACTTTATAAGATCATGGATTTATTGAAAAAATGTTTTCAAGAGAATCTTGTACCCGTCAAGGCAATGGACTTCGACGAGTCCATTATACGATATTACGGAAGACAGGTGTAAACAGTTTATTAGAGGTAAACCGATTCGCTTTGGTTTTAAAATGTGGGCCCTGAACACAAGTGATGGTTACTTGGTGAATTGCGATCTCTACCAAGGAAAATCTCCGAATGTTAACGAGCAGTATGAACTCCTTTTTGGCAAGTGTCCGGCACCGTTCGTATCTATGATCGACGAAATTCCTCATCCCGGATATCCATACCGGTTTTATCTCGATAACTTATTCACCGGGATAAATTTGTTGGATCATATGAGAGAGCGAGGATATGGTTGCACCAGTACTGTTCGAGACAACAGAATTCCTAAAAATTGTCCGTTGCCTCCAAAGAAGCTCATGCAAAAACGCCACGGGGTTCGGCTCACGTTTCGGCAATCGATAAAGATCACGGCGTCATTTTTGTCAAATGGGCCGACAATAACGTCGTTACTGGAGCCTCCACTTGCCATGGCGTCCAACCTATCGGATACGTTCGGAGATTGTAGAACTGAGAAAAAGTACGTCCAAGTACCAAGACCCAATATTATTGCTGAGTACAACAATAATATGGGAGGAACTGATCTTTGGATGAGTTTGTTTTGAATTACCGGATTGGAATCCGCTCAAAAGAATGGTGGTGGTGTATCTTCACCTATTTACTTGATGTGACTGTGAGCCACTCTTGGATACTCTATAAAAGGGCTAACAACTCCAAAATTCCGCAGCTGGATTTCAGACGCAACATCACTCAGACTTATCTGAAGAGGTTCGAAAATCCTCCTAAAGGACCAGGAAGGCCATCTGTTTCGAAGTCCAGCGTATCTTTGAATAGAATTTCTGATGATCTGAGGTATGATGGTAGGAATCATCTTTAGACCACGATTCCTGATAAGAAGAGACGTCGTTGTGCTGGTGAGGGTTGTAACTCAAGCACACAAACCAAATGTACCAAGTGCGATGTCGGCCTCTGAATTGAATGTAACGAAATTTTTCATTCAGCCAAAATGTAATTTTATATGTAATTCGTTATTTTTCATATTTTCATAATTTTTTCATAACAATCAAAATATAGGCACCTGAATGACCTAGCGTTACTTTTATGTAACAGTCTTTTTTTCCATAAACAGAAGTGTTTTTTTTCAAAAAAGTGTTTTGTTATATTTGCTATTTGGTTTTAAACGAGTTACTGTCAATATTTCACAAAAACAAAACAAAAATTTATTCCGGTCATAATGGGTTAATGCAATAATAATAGAGTTGTCAAGCAATTGAACAGGATATCACAAAAAAATGCAAATGTCATATAATATTCACAATAATGATGTGTGGATTAATGGCAAGGTGTAATAGCGCTACGGATAACCAGCCATTACATGCACTGCATCGCTTTCTTTCTTCGTTCATCAAAAATAAATATTTTTTATCCCCCCCTTAAAATTACTGGAAATTTTACCTTTCGACCTTAAAATACTACCTGAAATATGACAAACTAGTTTTTTTAGTTAATCGGGTTAATTGGGGAATCCCCGGTCATACACATTTCTCAAAATTAAACCCATGTTATTATTTTAATCGAAATAAAGATTAGTTTTTTATGGGTTTTGTTTTAATGTTATTTTAAAATAACTATTAAAAAATATCTAACAAACCATTTTTGAATAATTTTTTTAAAATTTTAACTGACCCCCCCGTCAGTTAAGAAAACCTGCAGACAATGCACAACTAATCGAAAATATTGTTAAAAAAACTCCTTAAAATAATGAAATATATAAAACAGCTTAGCAAAAGTTTTACAAGTGTATTTACTATACAAAAGTGATATTACCTTTGATAATGATAGTTTAGCTGTCAAACAATTGTTAGGTAGATTATAATAAACTTTCACTAATCTGTTTTAATCATTTCATGATTATGCAGTTTCGCCATAAAAGGCTAGAAACAATAAACAATTCTCAAAATAAATTTAACTACAACTTGTAAAAACACTTACATTTTTAAAAATCCAGATGCTAGAGGAAAATCGTATACCAAAATAAGAAAAACTTCTACAGAATGTGATTTTAAAATTTTCAAATTAACTATGTTAATATCTTGAATATCATGAACACAAAAGAATTTCCCCAATAAGCTTTCGACTTAACGCCCAACCATCAGATAAAAATGTTTTTTACTGCGTCATTTGGAGATCCATATACCTACATACGCAAGATAACTTGCAATCAAGTTTATGTTACGGATTGTTGATATTTTTATTTTTCCTGAATTTGTTGAATCCTAAAGATGATACCGAAGCAGTAAAATAGTAATCGTTTCAAGAATATTTAGTCGTAAAACCTTCTGTTTTTTACTTTTGATGTATTTTAGACCACGCAACAATTTTATATGCGTACACACGTTATAGCACAAAAATTAGATTTAACCATAATACATAAGAGAATTATTATTACTCTTTTTTAAGATACACTTTTCGTTTCGAAAAGTACTAAACATTAGCAAATTTTATTGATATATCTAATCGGTTTATAATTGTAATATTTTGTTAATGTTGATTTTCCGCAGTTTACCTACATTGAGAAAAGTATTTAGTTGGACCAATTAAATTTATTTAATTCAACTAAATATTTAGTTAAATAAACTAAATTTTATTTAATTTAACTAAATATTTAGTTGAATTAAATAAATTTAATTGGTCAAAGTAAATGCTTTTCTCAGTGATATGTCAAACTTCCCAAACAGATTTCTACTTTACTGTAAGCAGCAGTTTCAACGGATTAACACATTTTCACACCTATTTTGAGGTATAATGATTTACTGCTGAGTTATAATAATATACATAAAAAGGTTCATAAAGAAGAAACGTTAACAATCCTTTCAGTTACGATTCAATATCTTTGATATACGTACTCTTTTCACAGAAAAAAAACTTTTCTCACATATATAACTAATATTGAAGCTCCTTGGAAACTGAGGAAAGCTGATAGAATAACTAACTGCTGAATTATGCTACAAATCTATATTATTACAGAGGTTTAGTAAATGTACGTTTTGTACTTATTATTTATAGTTTTGTTTAATAGGCCAACCGTTTCGTATTTTGCTAAAAGGTATCTAAAAAGATCTATCATACAGTATGGTTGCACTGCGCTCACCGCATATCTGAGTGACGTCGTATTATAGGACAGGGCGCTCTTTTGTAATTTTGCCGCTTTTCGGTATTTTTGGATAGAGTCGATGGCGCGTCTACTAAATGATGACCGCGAACTATTTTGAATGATAATAAAAAAAGGACCTTAGCAACGAGAAAAAATACGAAAAAAACTTTGACATAATTTATGTTTTTCTTTGTGAATCACGTATAAGAATAGTTGAGAGAAAGATAACTCCTTCAGTTTCTGTGCTCTAAGATTTAATCATATATAACCGCCCGCACCTCTCAAATTTATCATTCGATTATTTGGTTTTACTGAAACATTGCCGCCCTACAAGAATTCTATAAGCAACAATCACAAGTGAATGAACTATAGACGTGAGAAGAAAGAGGAGTAATTACTGGTGAGTTCCTTGTGCTTTGGCTTCTTATTATTTGCATAGAGTTGTAATGTCAATCTTCCTCCCACATTTTTTTCTTAAATTTTTTAATTCTTAATTTTTCTGGTGAGGCTATTTGCACGCCTCATCACAGTGCAAATTTAAGAGCTCAATGCGGCCGAAAAGTAATTTTCAAATAATAGCTCCTAAAATAGCCTTTGTAAAACCCAAATGTCCATGTCGCAAATATCTTCAATAATAGCATAATCCCAGTTGAAAAATTCCTTCCTGGTCATGTCAGCTATGTACGAAGTAAGAAAACAGCTCTGTTTATAAAAGTTTTTGCGACTCGCTCATTTTAACAATCCTTACCTTCTACCGTATAGAATCACCGATTTATATGCATCCATGTTTTTGTTGAGTAGCCTTGGCGGACGGACGAATATACGGACCAACGGATACGATTGACCATTTCATCGTGCAAACTTCTAACGAATGATATGCGTGTTCAGAGAGGATATAGTTATTGTAATTATATATTTAGTTATATTATTATACTTTATAGCATAATATCCGTTGGAAAATCAACAGCGTGTGGGGGCATCGTAGCTGAAAAGCGTGATCGCCGACAATCAGCGTACACATATATCCCTAGTTTTCGTAGGTGCACGGGCAGTCAAATACCATTAATCTACGTCACTGTAAAAACTGGTAAATCTCGAGAACCACTAAATCTAGATTTTGATGCCGTTTTCACTATTTTCAGCTGCGAAAATGGTAACAGATAAAGGCAAACTGTAAGCGAACGATTTGTTAATTTCATAATTAGTTTCACCTTTGTACACTCTTCTTGTTTGCTGTCTTCCAATTTCTCAAACCCCCATGGTTTCATTATTTTCTTGATTTGCTTATTTGTCAGTAGCCTTTGTTTCATTTTTGCCGTGACTAGAAAATGGTTTGTGTCTAAACTCAGGCCTCTGTATGATCGTACATCTCTGATTGAGGAAGCTCTTTTCCTATTTATCAATATATGATCTATTTGGTTGCCTTCATCAGTGCCTGGCAATCTCTAAGTCATCTTATGTATTGGTTTATGGTTGACTTTTGTACTACTTATTATAAGATTTGATTGTTCTGCATAATTGCATAATTTCTGTCCATTATTGTTGATGGAAAGATGTAATGTATATTTCCCAGCGACTTTGTTGTTATAACTTTCCCTTCCGATTTGGGCATTGATATCTCCGATTACCATCAGAATGTCATGTTTGTATAATTTTTGTATTTTTTCAGTTATTTGTTTCAGTTCTTCATAAAACTTTCCTTTTTCATTTTCTTCTGATGTTTCAGTCGGAGCATATACATTTATTATTGATAGATTCGCCAGTTTTGCTTGTATTCTGATATAGCTTGTTCTTCCATTAACTGGTTGGAATTGCAGAATTATTTTACTTTTTATTTTATCTGTTATTATAAATCCAGTGCCATTTAATCCTTATTTTTCTTCCCCTAAATATAGCATTACAAATTCTTCGTTATTTATTTCGCCTTCTCCTTTCTATCTTATCTCTTGAATTCCGACGAAATCAACTTCATTTCTTTTTATTTCCTTGGCTACCTCTATCATCTACAGTGTCTTTAATAGTGTTTGAACATTTAGCGAACATATTTTTGCTTGTATTGCTTGTTTCTTATTTTTTTTACTTTTTTCTTTATACCATATTCATTGCGTTGTCTTCTCCATCTTGCTTCTTTTGCTAGTTTTTTTGGAGCTTTGCGGTTGTTACTCTCTTACCATTTTTGATTTCCCTTCATAGTAATGGTACTAATATAGGTGGTGTCCAATATTTGCTTGCTTGCTGCTGCTGCTTTGTTACTATTCAAGTTCTTCTTGGTGTTTGGTTGCATTTCTTTTTGTATTTGTTCAGGAGATCTTTTTTTTATGTTCTTTTCTTTGCTTTCTGTCTCATTCTCTGTTTCATTTGGTCTATCATAATCATTTTTCTTACTTGTTCCCACAGTTATTTCCTTTTCCCCTTCTTGTTCTTTTCTATTTTCCCTCATTATATTCTTCGGCTCGATTCAATTGGTAGATCTCATGTTCTTCATTGTTTATTATTAATTTATTTTTCCATATTCTTGCTGTAAATCCCTTTTGTCTAGTTTCTTTGATATAGTGCAGCAGTATTTTCCTTTCATCTTTTTCTTGTTGGGTTAGGTTGTTATTTATCCAATACTCGGTACGTTTTATATTTTTTGGTTGTTTGAGTATCTCAATTTTTTTATTCCAATTGTAAAATTCTACTAATTCCGTCATAGAATTTATCCAATAACTCTTCATATTTTTCATCTTGGTTGTCTTCTCTTCCGTAACATACTAAATTTCGATTTTTGATTACTCTTTCTAGTAGATTAATTCCTTACTCCTGTTTTACTAACTTTTTTTGAAGCTCATTAATTTTAGCTTCCTGCTTATTACTTTGTTTTCACGTATCTCAATACTATTTCTTAATTTCTTTATTTCTTGGTTATTATTTTGGGTATTTAACAGATTTTTCTTTCTATTCCCATCCATGTCATTTAATTTGTTATTCATTTTTAGTAGCAACTGTTCAATTGTATTTTCCATTTATTCGTCTCCCTCCTTTTGTTTTTAATTTTAGATGTTGCTTTTCTTTTTCGATGTAGCTTTGCGTGATTTTCGATGTAGCGTATTTGTTATGTTCCTTTCTTCGTCACGCGATTTGAATTTATTGGTTGACCTTGTTGATTGGTTATATTTCTTCTATCTTGAATTTATTAATTGTTTCTTATTATTTCCCTTTTCACAATTTTTTTCTTAGGATATGTTAGGATATGTATGTACATATAATTAAATAATATTTTGAATGCAAGTTCATATAGAAAAATTTATCGACTCTGCTGGGACTCGAACCCAGGACCCTCCACTGTCTAGGTGGTATCTCTACCAACTGAGCGACAGAGAACGACTATCAGCATAGCGAGAAATTTTCCATATGAATTAGATATTTTAGCAGACATACAAAGTAACTAAAATATGAATTTTCTATATGAATTTGCATTCAAAATATTATTTAATGTAAAATCATTAATCAACTTAACAAAAATTAATTTCATCTAAAAATTTATATATAATTAATTTCCTTTCCGAATGATTAATAATCTAGATACTTTGAATATTGATGTTGTTGTCATGCGACTTGCTGATCTTCATTAATAGTATTCAAAAAAAATATATCTAGTTACTTTGTATGTCTGCTAAAATATCTAATTCATATGGAAAATTTCTCGCTATGCTGGTAGTCGTTCTCTGTAGCTCAGTTGGTAGAGATACCATCTAGACAGTGGAGGGTCCTGGGTTCGAGTCCCAGCAGAGTCGAAAAATTTTTCTATATGAATTTGCATTCAAAATATTATTTAATGTAAAATCATTAATCAACTTAACAAAAATTAATTTCATCTAAAAATGTATATATAATATATACAGGATGCCCATTATGTATGGAATATAATATATATCTTGGTAAATATCGACTTTATAAAAAAAATTGTTATATAAAAGTTGCTTAACATTTTATTGTTCATAATAAGATAGCATTCAATTGTTTTTATTTTAGAAAACAAATGAGTAATGAATAACACTTTAATTTTTTTATATAGCAATGTACCCTTTCATTAGGCTCATTTGATAGAGATTTTTTTTCTCTTTTCGATGACCTAAAATCTTAGTACCCTTATATCAGAAAATTTTTGAAAAAAATGTAAAAAATGTTTATTAAGTTAATTTCACCAATAACATGAATCTTGCTTCTACTGAATTTGTTTATATTACGTAGAATATGATACTGGGGGAGGATAACTGCTATTGATCAATGGTTAAGAAACTTATTATGTCGTAAAATGTTTATTGTGATTTTGTTATACATTAAACCACGCAAAAAGCTTATCTATACATTTGCTCATACTCTACCAAAAGAAAAATCGGTTTTACCGTAATGTATACTAAATTACTGCTATTACTCGCAAACAATTAATTGTTTATAGTGCAGTATACTCTTATGTTTGAGGACAAATCTCGCATTCACGTTCATTAATCTACAAAATCGTGTCAAAATCAGTGCACACAGTAAACGTATCGTTGCGTGTCTTCTTTATTAGTTACGTTATTGGTAAGATTATTCGTAATTATTTATATTATATCATAATATTATATCTATCTATTATGTTCTGTGTTAACAAGCTATGTAAAACGCAATCTATATGAAAAATAAACTTTTAAAGATTGAAATTTTTATATTTAAGTTTGTTCTGTATATACCGCTAAAACGCCCGTGTTTATACCGTAGAAGATGGATCAAAATATCAATGTTTTTATAGTAACTTTTATTTTGTTTAACTTTTTAAACGCATAAATGGGAACCTTGGGATGCTAATTAGAACAACTAATTGTATGTATTTGTTTAAGTAACTCAGGGTTGGCAAAAGCATGTTTAAAAAAACAAAAAAGTTGTGTTTTTAAAATAAACGTTTTTTTAATCTAAAATCTAAAACACACCATATAAAAAAAAACATGTTTAAAATATAATTTAAACTGCTTTAAACTAAGAGATTTTAAAATACTTTAATGAAAGTTTGCAAGAAAGATATTAAATTCGTGTACAAATTACCATCATGATTTATGATTATGCATGCCTGATAGAATAATAAAAGTTCTTATCATCGCTTTTTTAACTTTACGACTTCCTAGTATAAGAGTAATAATAGCACAAAAAAAAACAATAATAAAAAACCTAATCAATCCTGGCCAAAGCAAAAGTATTAAATATTGCTAACCTAACTTTTTAAATGCGTCTTTTGATCTCTAAAAATAATCCAGAATTAGATAATAAAGAATCAGTGCAATACCATATTCACAATAACGGTTCCACGAAAGCACCCCATTTGGCGGCATTTTTTAACAATTAAAGATGCTGTTGAACCTCATAAAATTCGTGCCGAGGGCGTCTATTGCAAAAGAAGATTTGTGCGTGTTAGTTCCTCGTATGAAAATTCATATAACAAATAAATGTGAAACCTCAAAGACTATTACTAAACTTTATATTGAAGAAAAGCATTTTTCCGGTATTTTTGTTTAAATCTTTAAGATTTAATTATTCTTTCCGTTATTTATAGGCAGTGTTTATTAAATGCTCTACATCTGAAAAGAATTATTTAGGAAAATTGGTTGATTTTATATTTTATATAATGTAATCTACTCCTCATTCACCTTAGTACTGATTTACTATTAAATTATAATTGTTTTTATGGCTCAAGTTTTAATTTTCGTCATGTACCAAAATTATTTAAAAAATACTTAATTAACAGTTTATAGTTGTAATATTTATAATAATACGCCTTTCAGATGGAAACTGGCCATAATTCGAAAATGCAGTAGAAGAATCTAATTTTTTTTCTCTTTAAGACTTAAGTATTAAAAAAAGACCTTTTTAAAACAATCACAAAAAACATGTTTTAAACATACGTTTAAAGCATGTTTAAAATGAAATAATTTAAAACTGAGTTTGGTGTTTTAAACAAATGTTTTAAGCAAAATGTTTTATACATGCCAACCCTGAGATAACTACAAATATACAAGAAAAAAACAAACAACTATTATATCCGTGTCCGATAACACACTTACGTATAGGCTTTAGGGGAGTGTTGTGAGAATATCACAGCTCAGTAATTTTAATAAGGAAAGCCCATTCTATAAAAACGATTGGTTTAATACTTAGTACTGTAATGAGCCGGGGTCTCTACCCACTAGACGGTCACGGCCCAAATTACTCTACCCGCGCAAAATGCAAATATTTAACAAAACAGAAGTTGATACAGCTTTACCAACCTTACAAATGACAAACTTTATAAAGATAAATATAACAAAAAGAACAAACTGGATCCTACGTTGTGATTATTTTTTTAACATGTGAGCAAGGTTGATAACGATTGATCTACTTCATACGGACGGAGAAAGAGAACTAAACACAAATAAAATAACACAAACAAAAGAACAATTAAATATGATTCTATTATTTTATTAATTTATTCTTAATCTTGAGCGAGGGGGGCGGATTTAAACTGATACAAAATAATAAACGGCTAGTTCTGTAGAAACCCCATTGAAATTTATGCTAGCCCAGCTTAAATACGTACACACTTCAAGTTCATTAGGTGATCAAATGATTATTTAGTTTGGTTACAGTGAGTTTTAGATTACAATGAATACAGACCAATAAATCAATTTATCAAGTTGATACAGTTGTGTGTTTATGCAAGGTATTTATAAATAGTCAAACGCAAATCTCTCAACATAAAACATCAAAAATAAGTGAAATAGATTCAATCAAAAAGGTTTACAGATAAACTAGAAAAGATAAACGTGCCAGTTTAAAATGAACACACAATTTAAAGTTACCGCTTTGTGTGGTTGGCTCTACAGATGTCCTATTAGTTACTTCTCGAGAGTAATGTTAATTCAATACATATAAGCGTCGATGACGTGTGTGGGATTTACAGACGGTTAGTCCTAGCTAATAAGACTACTACTGTGTCTGTGTGAAACGTGCTGTCATGAGGTATCGTATAATCAATGTGTTAATTATTTATTTTTAATTTATTAATTTTATTAATTATAATTAATAATTATTTTTGTTAATATATAATAATATTCTATTCTAAAACTTCTGTATTTCAAAAACTTTCTGGAATATCTGCGCTGAGTCTGCCTTACTTATCAGACTTGGTATTTGGTATATCTAGCTTGTTTAATTGTCTACAAGTGTGATTGGTTTTTAGGAACCAATATGAAGATGCCTTATCATGCCTTATGCCTTATCATGCGCCCAGTCACAGTGAATCGATTTTTTAACCTGGATTGAGTGCCAAATATTAAATATATCATTATATTAAGTAGTGAAATGTTTGCAATTCTGAAAAATCTTTAACTACTGGATACCGAAAAAAGTGTTCATTTCCGAGACAAATTGTTGGTCTTTATTCTAAATAACCACATTGTAGTTTACTGAAACTGTTAGTAATTGTGTAATTTCGACACCAATTTTAGTTTTATAGCGATGTATTAAATGTACCTTGTGCGTTTCGTTATATGATTATACTGCTAAACGAATGTTTATTGTTTATATTTCCAAATGTTTATATTCGTTTAGGTATTTTCTTTTAAAGATTAACTGTAAACTACAGAAATGTTTTGTAATCTACGTTATTAATATAGTATGTCTATTCGCTTTAATTTGATGTGCTTTTTGAAATACATACCAACATATTAATGTGTTATAACTTTAACAGCAAATTTATTAATAGTGGGTGGCCTAGTTTAGTACTTTTTAGTTTAGGTTAAGCAATAAAATCAACCCATTGTTAAAGACATTATTTTTTATCTATACCGTTCAAGCATGTTATGGTTCTTTATCCAGGTCGCCAAATTACTATTTCTGATCGCTTATCAAAATCTTAAAAACGCATAAATATCAAAAGTATGCTCTTATTTTAACTCTAATTATATAAAAGTGAGCTTAGAAATGGCATATATCTATGTAGTGGGTATTTTCCAGACTGTTGAGCTTTATCAAGCTCTACATGTGCAGGAAGTTTTAAGTACCTACGTAAATCAGATTTGGAGCTTTGTTTATTAATGGGATTATTAATTAATTGTAAATAGTTAGTAATGAAACATTTTTTCTATTCGACTTCCCTTCGTTTTTGCTTCATGTTAAATTTTTAGGCATTGACAAGTTTCTATAAATTTTGCAGTATACTGTAGGTATTATTATAACATAGCTGTAAAACTAAAAGTTAGTTTCCCTAGATTGGATTGTTTCGTGATGAACAAAAAACGCACTGCATGTTCAAAAAAGTGGCATTCTTTTTCGTAAAACAAAATTGAATGTTAACAATTTAATTTGACACTTGTAAATTGTTGGCGGTACGTTATGCTTATGCGTTATGCTATTATTTTTATTACAGTAACTAGTACTACATAAGTAATATACACTTGAGTATGTTTGTTTTACATATTGGAAAGTCTTAATTCCAGACGGTTAAGTGGTTGTTGCTTCAAGTGAAAACGAAAAATTAAGCGAGATAAGAAAATGATATATGACGTGTAGTTGAAATTGGGTGTGTGCAATTCGTTGGGAATACTTCCCTTCTGGTGGCCTTGAGTGTTTTACTTGCAAAATTTGTCTATGAGTTAGAAAGTAGTGGGAGGGTTCCTTGTTAATTGTGATTAAGATTTTAAAAACGTGTGGGATTAGTAGCGAGTAGTGGGGGATAGTTAAAATCTGCGTGTACAATTCCTTGTACTAGATATTGGAAATTTTGTATTGCATTTTTTATCATTTGTAAAGCTAGGATGGTTCCTTGTTAATTGTAGTTAAAATGGGAAAATGTGTGTGATAGGAAGTAGAGGTGAGTAGTTAAGATTTGTGTTTGCAATTATGTGGACTTTGTGAGGTTAAGATGGCTTCGCCACGTTGGCCATATGGTATGGAAACTTTTTATTATTTTTACAGCTAAACGAAGGGTTCCTTGCTAATTGTGGTTGAAACTAAAAAATGTGTGGGATAGCTAGGGAATAGCGGCAAGTAGTTCAAATTTTTGTTTGCAAATCCGTAAATTTTGCACTGATGCACTGATTGCACTGATTGCAAGATGATGTTGCCACGTTGACCTAAGGGTATTAAAACTATTTATGATTTGGAGAGTTAGAAGGAAAATTCGTAATTAATTGTGTTTAAAATGAAAAAAGAAATGTGTAGGATAGCTAGGAGTCATGGTGGGTCATTCAAATTTAATCATGGAATTACTAGATTTATAGTACCTATTTATGTGCTTAATTTTGAAACATTTTATGGTGTAGAAAGTTATAGGATAGGTTTATTGTTGCCTCTGGTTTAAATGGAAAATATATATGAAAAATTATATATACGTGAAATAATTGAGTTCAAATCTGTGGAGTACGCAATGTACTTAACTGGTTGATGTATTTTATTATTTTATCAGTTATATTTTGGTGACAGCTATAAGGGGTAACATAAGACTGTGCAGATGAGCAAATGTTTTTTTCGGGATTTTTTTGTCGAATCGTATTTTATCACTTTTTCCCTTATTCTAGTACAAAAATGATCACAATACCACTGAGTGAGTTTATAAGTGATTTTTACATTTGGTTAAATGTCATTTGATTTAATTTGGGTGTTGAAAGTGGAAAAGCTATACGCTGCATTCAACAGCATTGTGAACAGGAGTGAAACGTGAGGTAACTTTGGGCAAATGGTCAACGACACTACAATTACTGTTTACATTTTTTTTATAAATTCACCAAAAGTATTCTGAACCTTCTTCAACATTTCTTTTGCTGTATGTATGCTAATACTTCCTATATAATAAAAAAAACTTTTCGTACACCTGTGTCCAAATTCATAGATATAACATACCTCAATAAAAAATATCACATTATATTAAAATACAGTGTCTGCCATAAAATTGGATCTGTTTTAATATTCTGATTGGAGAAATATTGAAAGGGCAATCACCTCTGTTTCCAAAAATACTTGCAATACGCCATGTCAAAGATGTCATGTCATGGTGACATTAGATATCTGTCAAATTTGCTATTCTTAAAACATTGGCAAAAACTGGCCTTATTTGTTAAAATATGGAAAAATTTTATTAAGAAACGAGATATTCATTCCGACATAAGGAAAATTTTGTTTTTGTAATTTTTTTTGATACTACCCCCTCCCCTGTAACTGACTATTTTTAAATCATTAAAAACGCTATAAATGAGTGGCAATGCAACAAGTGCATAGAATATTTTGCTAATAACATCCAATGGTGTAGGTATTTTTGACAAATATTAAACATTGTAATCATAATTTAAGCAATTTAACACCAAAGTACTACTTAAAAAATGGTTACGGGGGTGTATCAAGAAATGTTCAAAACAAAATCTTGTTCAAACTCGGTATGTGAACGTAAAACGTCATTAGAAACATTTTTTTCTTAATAAAATTTTTCTGGATTTTAACAAATAAGATCAGTTTTCGCCGATTGTTTTTAAAACCTGCGAATTTGACAGATACCTACTGTCACTTGTCAACTTTGACCTGGCGTATTTCAAGTGTTTTTGGAAGCAGAGGTGATTGCGGTCGCAAAGTTTATTTTCAATCAGAATATTAAAACATTTTCCCATATGGCTCCAACTTTATAGCAGACACTGTATAATGGATTAATCATTTACTTTATCGTTATTTAGGAACTACATGCAAGAAGATGAAGTATATAAAAAATAATTTGTTCTTTCTTACTGATACTTCTCGAGAACCGAATGTATCTTAGGGTATTTTGAAGTTCTAATTAATTTTAAAACAATCATAAATAGATGATTGGACAGAAATTGTTACATTAACGATTATTACCTTGGAAACTAATAGGCGTAGTCAAATCATTTACTTTACATTTGGGAAACTCCATCATCATAATATAAATAATACTGATTAGTAAAAAGTTTCACAAATTTATTTTATTCTACCTGACAATTGTTTCGACAGCTTAGCTAATCAGTTTTATTTATTTCATATTTTTTGTTTAGTTGAAATAAATGATAACAATAATAATAAAAGTAAAATATAAAATAGATGTTTTTGACTAGTACATAACATAATTTTGGAACTTTGGTAGATAATAATGTGGGGACATACGTATCGGAGTTACATACACACTTGCTCGTGGGTGCATGGCGCGCACGCACCCACACACACACACGTACCTGGATAAATGTGTGGATCATTCTCTAAAACAACAAATGAAAAGGAAGAACGCTTTAGTGTTTAATTCAACTACTTCTTGTGTTTCATTTTTAATTTTTACGCCAATTACGGGCAATTTTGTTGAGTAATTAATAGTAATTCAATTACACTACACCTAAAGCTTCTGTCCAGTTAATTAATATGTACTTATGAATTGCTTTACCATATACTTTGCTCATTTACTATATAAGCAATATTATTTTTCGGAAATAATTCAATATTTTGATTTAGGTTTTGTAAATTTTCACATCCGAGAAAAATATTGATTGCGTTATTTACTTATAGTCCAGTAACAACGCAGTAACTTTAACTAACAAAAACGGCTCACCATATTAACAATTATTTATGTTGTAGTATAACGTTTGGATGTATTGACTTAATGGAACTGAACTTTTTCTGAACTGAACTGGTATAGATTACTGTGTTGCACTACTAAAATTAAAACAAAATGCGGCCCTCTGAAGATGTAAGTATTACAATTATTAAATTATTTTGTATGCATAAGATTATCATGTTTATATCTTTGTTCTAAATGCTTAGTAGGGAAAACCTTGCAGTCTTTGGTAGTACAAATTCAATTCCCATTTAGCGTTTTAATTACTACAATTTCTCACGTATGGGCGGTATGTTGTGAATGAGTGTAATTGCGTGCATGTATTATTGTATAGTGTTATGATTCCTATAAAAAAATGTCTAATCTTCTGATTTTTATTAAAGTTAATACATCTCTTGCCCGCTTACCCGTTGGAAGGAACAAAGATTCTTCTAAGAATTCTTCTATTACATTTTTTTAGTAGTCCAAAAAATTTTTATTTTAATTCAAAGAGACCATTTATACAGGGTGTAACTAATATAACTAGAAACCTCGTAATGAGGGGGCACCTGTAATAATTTACAACATATCTTCCTCATCAACATGTGGTCGCTTCCTGCTAGTTTTCGAAAAAATCGCATTTTGAATTTTAATTACGCCCATTGTACTCATTACATTAAAAATACGTACGGAGCAGAAGTTTCTTAAATTTATTTATTAAAAATTAAAATTTTTTTGCTTGTTAGGCATTTTTAACCCTCAAGTACTATCGTGTTTTCAAGTAACGTATATACATACTATCATGGGGTGTTCGACACCCCATTCTCTGTAGTGAGTTTTTTTTGTGATAATAGATGTTTTTTCATAGTTTTTTGTTTTTAGGTAATAAAACAAGTCTTTAGCTTACTACTGACGTTAAAAAAAAGCAAAGATTCTATTTAAAACAAAAAAGAAAATTCAAGACACATAAAAGTATACATTTTTTTAATAAAAATACATGTGTACATAAAAAATATGTTTGAAACTAAAAATACGCTTTTCGTGGACTAATGTTTTTGTTGGATGGTGCCTGAAGGTGTGACTTCATTTCCTGATAAAGAAAAATGGCATTATCATCAAAAATAAAAATTGTCTGTTGACATTTTTGGGTTTTTCAGCGCCTTAGACCTATTCTTTTTCAAAAACTGTAAAAAACAGCAGATCGTGATTTGTAACATGTTAAAGGCTTTGTTCTTGTAAAAGAATACCTAGAAGCTGAAGAGCGCGAGTTTGATAATTTAAAAGATATTAAGCAAAACATGGTGCCTGGGGTGCCGAAACACCCCACGATAGTACTTGAGGGTTAAAGTAATGTGATTACCATGAGCGTATTTAAAATTTAAAATGCTATTTCTCGAAAAATAGCAGAAAACGACCACATGTTAATAAGGAAAATATGTTCTAAATCATTACAGTTAACCCCTCCCCCCATTACGAGATTTCTAATTATATCAGTTACACCCTGTATAATGATTCTAAACGGTTACGACTATGATCAGTTCATTCCAAATTTATATTGATTTAATAAAAAATGGGTCATGTTCTATATTTGTTCTCACCAATGGGGATGATTATATTAATTCACTCAAATGTGTAAATATTTATATTGTCCAATGTTCTGTTTAAAATTAATGTTATTAACTCAGTTAAAAATAAATTCTTAAACTAACTTAACTTTAACTTCAGCCTAACTGTGCACTATATCCTACACTTAGATTCGTGTTAAGTGTACTAAGCTTTTTGGAAGAACAGTACATGAATTCTTTTAATGCAGACATTTTTGACAATTTAGTGCAAAATGTTAAATCTTTGTATAAATGCGATTATGAAAAAGAGAAATATACGATAGTTATAACCGAGAACCTCTCCATCAATTTTGCTAATTATGTTTTGCGTGTGGTACGTACTAGTTATGTAGACTTTTTATGGTATTTGTATGCGATAATTATTCACATTTTAGAAAATCACTTCAGTTGATAGCAAGGAAGATATTACCAAAAGAATTCTGAGATATTTTTCGGAAAAAAATGGTAAATCTGCAAAACATAAAGAATACTTCGAAGATATAGTATCTGATATAGAAAAACTAACTGGCCGTGTATATGAACCAGAAGAAAAAGAGACTAAATCTAAAAGTCTGTCACATATTTTCTATGGCAGCCAAGCAGCAATTTACAATGACTGGGGACTTAAATATAAACTACAGCAGAAGTATTCTTACGCTATTTGTTCTTTTACAATGTAAACTTAACATATCTATTTTAGATATTCTCATTAAAAACATTATTTGTTTCAGGGCTAGTATATTTCAACCAAGAAATGAAATGTTTCTTTCTAATCGAGCAGGAGTACATTTAAAATTAAAAAACTATGCTCGTGTCATTTCCGATGCATTGGCAGCTATGAGTATCAATCCTTTTACAAAAGCGCATGATTATGTAGGGTAAGAATACTTCATGATGCTTAACTGTCATATTGTATGAAATAGATAAGCTTACATTACTTATTAAGCATAAGTGTAAGCCGTACTCAAAAAACGATATCATGTAATAATTACAATTCCGATTTTTGGCATATGTTCCTTCATTTAAGTGTGTTGTATGTTGAAATGAATTTTATAGATTACACAGTATAGTATACTAATGCAATAAAAATAAATACCAGACTTTTTGCTAAGTAGCACTCAGCTTGGTTTTGGTTTCAAAATATTTAGAAATTTTAATTTATAAGAATCATTTTTTTTTATGTTTCATAGTAAATTATACAGCGTGGAAGGAGATACTACGCGTTAATTTTAAAGAGTAATAGAAGACATTAAAAGTAACAAAAAAGTCTTAAGAATTTTTTTTATCGTAATTATCTTTCGAGTAATTTAGGATAAAAATATTGCCATATCTGGCCACCTTGCTTAAAAAGAATCGCATTTCACAACTGAAGGCCTTGACCTTGTTTTATAATTCGTATCGTTTAGTCTAAACACACCCTGACTGAATGGCGAACCCTTATTTTGCTGTTAAACAAAATTAAGCACGTTGTATTGGTTTTTATTACAAAAGGTTTTTAAAAACATTAAATAAAGAATCTTGGTCAGGGCGTGATCAACACCTGTGTAAGTATAAAATCTAAGAAAACAGTAAACTGCAACTGTTCATTGAATACAAAAAAGATGTTTCCCATAAAAGACATTAGATGTTAAATAAAATCTTTTAGTTTCTTTTATTAGGTATTTAATTGGTGACAAAAGTGACATACTTTTATATGTTTGCACCCTCTGCAATCACTGCATGGTTAGTCAAACAGATAAAATTATTTACGAATAAGTGTAAGGTATGTGTTGTATTAACATTAAAATAATATATTAGGTGAAATAGATAGGTACGAAAATGGTATGACTGTAATGGTGGAAAGTTGCTGTTGCAAAAAATAGACTACGATACTGCAATTCGTTAACGCTTCTCCTTTAAAAACATTGTAAACAATAATTTAATACAGCATTCAGTTAGTTCTATAAAATTATTATTTTTGTAACTAATTTAATCAGCTAAAATATACCGGCCACCTATGATTTAAAGAACTTTTTGACAAATTGTTTATATTATCTCAGCCCAAAACGGTATTATTGATACAGCTGTGTATCAGGCGTTGACCTAGATTTTTTATCAAATTATAAGGTACCTATAGTAATAGCAGCATAGACAAAAGCGTGCTTTAGTAACAAATTATTTCAAGTTCAACAGACTACTTCCTCAGCATTTAGCGACATAAGAAGAATGTCGAGCAGATTGTATTACAAACTTTGCAAGGTTGCCACGTTTTTAATTGAATAAAAATTTTGAATTTTTAAATGTAACAAAAATCCGATTTCAGCCGTAAACAATCGATCATATGAAAAATGTTATTAAGTTTTTTTGTTGTGCTAGGTTAGATGCTGACAAATTAAACTACTAGTTACGCATTAAGCTACTAACGCCACAAAATGATGTTAAAGGCTGACTCCATGCCAAATCACATAATTTAAAAACATAACCGTGCTTCAATATCTCAGATTTTGTTCAATTTTTTTCTTTGCGTAGATATACATGAAATAATATTAAATTACTTTTTTCAGATTTTTTTGATGAAAATGGCCGAAGTAGAAATTTCGAAAAATTTCTATTTTGATGTAAATTCCCTTATTTCTTGAGTTATTTGGCTTAGCTATTGTCAGATTAAAGCTAGTTTTTGTATCTTTTAGAGTGTATCAAGAAACGTGCAAAATACATTGCACAGTAGAAAAGTAGGAGGCTGTGAAGGAAATTTTACTGTTTTTACAAATTCTGACTTTGGTCCCGTGCTACAACTATCACCCCCTTAAACAAATTTTTATAGAGAAAAGGGTGATTTTTGTAGTTTTGGAAAAAAATTATTTTTGAAGAAATTTGTCTCTGCACGTTTCTTGATATACTCAAACAGATCAAAACTAGCTTTAATATGACACCTGAATGAGTCACATAACTCAAACAAAAAGGGGGTTAGGACTATATCAACAGAGTATTGCATAGCAGATTTCAAATGCAAATACTGCTATCTGACACTCTGCATCATCTAACTAAAATTGCCATAACTCCCTTATTTTTGTTTGTTATCTAGCTCATTCAGGCGTCAGATTGACTAGGTTTTGGATCTTTCAGCGTATATCAAGAAACGTGCTAAAGACATCGCACGGTAGAAAGGTAGCAGGCTCTGAAAGCAAATTTTTTCAAAAATAATTTATTAGATTCAATTAGATGATGTAGAGTGACGGGTAATAGCATTTGCCAAAAATCGAAATTTTCAAAAACTGCTATTTCGGCCATTTTTATTCCAAACAATAAAAGAGAGATTAATGTCATTTCATATGTACCTATGCAATGACAAAATTTGAACAAAAGCTGAGGCATTAAAGCACCTGGCTCTAGTCTACTTGGTATCAAATTAGACTAAGGGTTCCAATTTTATTATTTTTGTTTTTTTTTTTGAAAAAGTGGTACGTTCTAGAAAAAAAGTTATAGCAGACTTTTTGTTCCTTTTGATGTCTTCCATCACCCCTTAAAGTTAACGAGTCGTATCCCCTTCCACCTTGTATATCTTATGAGTCTACTTTATGATATGCCTTTATAATATGATATGCTTGCTTTCCGAAATTAGCTAAAAACATTGTGAAGCTATTTATTATTCAGAAATTGTCTGCTTACACGTAGTATTTTGTAGAAATTTCTTGAATGATCTTACATGATTTTATTTCTGCAGCTAGATAGTTATCATAAGTACTCATTACATATTAGAGCGAGTAACTTTTTAAACGTGGCAGTTGGCAATTCGCAATTATTTGCGGTAAATCATAAAGTCGTTACACTTCTGCGGGCATAGGTCAACTCCCGTGATTTATAGATCCTTCACCTTTGTCGCTTTGCGTATTAGCTAAGAAAGTATATGACTTGGAATGTTACCCCTCTATAGTATGAACATGCAAATAAAATTTTAAACCGTTCAATTTAAAGAAAGTTCATGGTTTTTCACGATAGTTGAGTTAAAACATTCACACGTGGCCCAAACTGTTCATTCAAGATTATCCAGTTTCTCCTAAATGAATGTTTGTCTAGTAATCCGTTTTCTTACAAAAAACTCGTTTAATCGCTGTGCCCATGAAATGGAACGGTCTTTTAAAAGCTGTTCAAATTTTTTTGTATTGTTTTAAATAAGGGCCTCTCATCTACCCTGCACATCACAGTTTGGGAAAAAAGATCTGTATGCACTAGAGCTAGTTATACTGTTGAAAGGATTGTTCTCTCCGTATTTTAGTTATTCTTTTATAAACCATAATTTAGTTACGGATAAATACACACTATATTAATTCTAGATTGTAATTTGCAGAGAACTTTGTATGGAATTAGGCTTTTACGAAGATGCAGCCGATATTTATGAAGAACTGTCAAAAATGGAGCCTAACAATTCCACTTATACATTAAAAATTTGCAAAGCTTTGCAACATGAGTTTTTTGATAAGGAACTTGAAAAACCTGAAGAAAGTAAGGAAGCTGAGCACATAAACATACTTGGTTTTTATCTATAATAAAGTGGGAGATTCTTAAATATGAATATGTGGGTTCTGTCCGTTTTCTACAATATAATGTTTAATAGTTAAGCTAATTTATACTAGGTGTCGTTAATGTCTGTGAGCTATGAAATATCTCGAGATTTGCATGCACTGTGATTTGAACCATTTAACCTTAACCGTCAGTTGACGTTTGAGGTTAAATTTAATTAAACGTCAAATTTAAATGCCAAACGTGCACAAACTTGCAGTAATCCAAATATAATACTAACCATCTTCACTATGTAGCTAATTCCATAGCTAACGAGCGTCACAGATGTTTATGGATCTTATGGTAGTATTTTTTTATAATAATAACGTTTTAATAATTTTGTTATATATTCTAACTTTGTATGGAATTAGGCTTTTACGAAGATGCAGCCGATATTTATGAAGAACTGTCAAAAATGGAGCCTAACAATTCCACTTATACATTAAAAATTTGCAAAGCTTTGCAACATGAGTTTTTTGATAAGGAACTTGAAAAACCTGAAGAAAGTAAGGAAGCTGAGCACATAAACATACTTGGTTTTTATCTATAATAAAGTGGGAGATTCTTAAATATGAATATGTGGGTTCTGTCCGTTTTCTACAATATAATGTTTAATAGTTAAGCTAATTTATACTAGGTGTCGTTAATGTCTGTGAGCTATGAAATATCTCGAGATTTGCATGCACTGTGATTTGAACCATTTAACCTTAACCGTCAGTTGACGTTTGAGGTTAAATTTAATTAAACGTCAAATTTAAATGCCAAACGTGCACAAACTTGCAGTAATCCAAATATAATACTAACCATCTTCACTATGTAGCTAATTCCATAGCTAACTAGCGTCACAGATGTTTATGGATCTTATGGTAGTATTTTTTTATAATAATAACGTTTTAATAATTTTGTTATATATTCTCCTGTATGTACTAAGCAACATTTATAAATAAATAATTACAATGATTTAAATGTTGTTACTGATATCACATAAAATTGAAAATTACCTGATTAATCTACATCAGGGATGGACTACCTACGAACCGCGGGCCAAACCGCTGGCTTATTTTATCCGGCCCCAGACTAACCAGCTCGAGTACTGTTACGTAGGTCGGTTGTAGGAGATAAAACACTCGAATTTACGCACTCACACTTTATTGCAAAATCCACAAGAACGTGGTCAGCTATAAAATGTTATTTATTTTGTTTAAAAAGTCGCCCCTAAGCCCGACATTGGTTCCAAGAACCAAAGTACGCCTGTACTGTCTGTAGATGTTTTTTTAGAACATCGGTGGGGTATAAATACACGCGCGGGGTTTGACAACAGTGAGTTGTTAGCTAAGCGAGCAAAGTGATACCTCCTAAGGGATAACGATAATGTTTGTCTCCATTCTTAATAGTTTTATGCAACATAAACAAACTCGTGCTTTATTGACAAATTATTTTGAGTGACTCACAAATTTCAGCTGGCACTTACAGTTATTAATAATATCCGTACCATAAACGCGTTTTTAATTTTTAGTTTTTTTTTAATAATTTTTAATAATAGTTTTTATTTCTCTAAAAACGTCGGTCAAAATTACTAAAGAGCTTGACTTTCTCTAATCAGATAACTTTATTAAGATTTTTGTTACAAATGCCATCAGAAATGCACCGGTCAGGTCTGGTTCGTGAACTATAAAACACCCTGTATATATCTGTACATAAAACAATAATATCAATTACATTATTTCATTTGAATAACCGCTAACATATCAGATTTGCGTAAATTATTTTATTTTGGCCCGCCGCAAATTTTTAAAGGTAAATAGTACGCTTATGTATAACTAGCAGTCCGTCCCGGCTTCGCACGGGTGGACATTTATTTGTACTAATATTTGTACACCTTGGGTTACATTATTTAAGTTTTAGTAGAGATCCCTAATTTTTTCTAGTAATAAATTAGCAAAAGAATTTTTGAAATCGGTCCAGTAGTTTTTGAGTTTATTCGTTACAAACATACAAATCTTTCCTCTCTATAATATTAGTATAGATTATCACACATACAGTGAACGTTTCATCTTTGATTCATAGGAATGTACATGGTTTAAAGTTTTCTTATGTTATGTAATTTTTAGTAATTATTAAGAGTTTAAATCAATTTGAAATGCTTTAGTAAAAAAAGTCTTTTACATTTTGTATGGACATTGAATTTAACTGGAAACGATTCTTAGGACACAACACAATCCAACGGGACTGTTTTCGTAGTTAAAATTTGAAAATCCCCTCTTGATCGTATTGATAACATACGATAACAAAAGTATTGCAGTCGCTTTACTAAGTATTGTTAAAGGATTTTTCGAATTTCAATACCACTATACATAAAAATACACAATACAGTGTATATCAAACAATCGACAGGATGGCGTTCTAGAAGCGTCGGGAACTATCTAGACCACACTGGAAAATTTCCGCGAGAAATATATAAACATAATGACTACACAAGGATGCGATAATTAGAAGCTACGCAATAGAAATAAATGAGCTTCAGTGCAAATAAATTATTTGTGCGTTTAAAATGAATATTTTCGTAGTGTTAAGTGAATCGGTGTAAATTCGTTTAGTGATTAGTCGTTCTGTATGTTACTTAGTTTTAGACGATAGCTACTGTCAATATTCTTCTGTTATTAAACAATTCACACAAAATCCGAGTTTTAAACACAATATCCAAAAATTGCGTCTATAGCTCATAACAGAATGACTACCAAGACCTGAGTGAAACATAGAGTAACCTTGTGAAATTCCGTTTTTATCCTATAATTTTTGAATCGACCATTAACAATAATAACTCTAATACTAAAACAAATGAATATGGGTAAAAACTCTTTTGTTCTATTGGCTAAACTGTTCCAATATGCTTTATGTATGCACGTCTGCAATAACACTAAATAGTAGATAAACTATGCTATGAATAAACAACGTGCCAGAAAAACTTTACTGATAGGACGCATTAGTATCCTAATTAAAACAGAACATTATTTAGTTTCTTTGTGTGGGACATTTATTTTAGTGGCGTAGTTTAGCGATTTTAGGTATTCAATTAATTATCAATGTTAATGGTTCATGCATGTGTTTTCGAATTTATGTTAAAAACCTCAAATGTATTTTTAGTCGACGAAGGAATAGAAGGCAATAAATTCGTAACCTCTCTGACCCTAAGTGTTAACATTTTTTTGTCACACCCTACGTTGTGAGAAACCAAACATCCAACAAGTATTCAAGAATCGGTGAGATTATGCCGGAAGGGCCAGTAGTGTTCTGGTATGTTTAGCGGACGGTCGGTCGACGGTATAGTTACTGCGCGCTTTGGGACCGAAAATGCAGATGCGTAACGCTAATATTTACTGTGTTTGTTATATGTGTTCTTGTTAATATTCGGCAACGTGAGTTGTTGCTTGAATTGTGATTGTTGGCCAATGTGTGATATTGGCTTTATGTCGATGTTAGCAATTGGTTGGAATTGCTGTATTATATTGATGTGTTGGCGATTGAGGAATTGCCTGTTGTTGTTGTTGATGATATGTGAATTGAGCTCTGTAAAATTAACCGCACAGTATACTGTATTCTTAGGAGACGGAAAGATGGGCGGATCTTGACGTTCTCCTACGACCTGGGTGGCCCAAGTGTGTCACCCAGTGGCCCCAGCTGATCACTGGGCAGTCTTGGGGTGCTTATTCCCCTCTAGTTTCCTGTATGTCAATCCCGCCGAGGGGCGGTCTCGGGGGAGGTGAATACATGACGGTGCCCAAGTGTGTACCTGGTCCTGTTAGCAATTCGGCTAAAGGGCGCCCGATGCGGCAAGCATCTCTGTTTCAGGTCATCAAGATCGTGATAGTGCACTGAAGGTCTTCACTCCCGAAGACGCCAATCATCCAGACGCAACGTGAAATGGCACGGGGGATCCCCAATCCCCCCGTAAGTACTGCTAATTTCCATTTAAAGGGTAAGCGACTAATGTGTTGTAATTTATCTTTTCATGTATGCCTTAATCCGGCTCTGTGGTATTTTACGTTTTGGGTCTCACGCGACATGTATCTGAATTGAAGCATAACCGACCGTTCCCGCCCACGCAGGAGCAAGCAGTCACACGACCCGAAAGGACCTGTCGAATATAACATTCTGAACTGGGATTAACTTTGATTTGTGAGAATTAGAATTCTTTAAAATAAATGTACTGAAAAGCATGTTGAACAAATTTAAATCATTATTGAATTACGCCCCCAGCCTACAAATGTCAGAAGTGGGATTGTTGGTCATTGCTTGCTTGCTCCTTCACCATATAAGTTGCGATCTAAAGCTTTTGTGGAAATTTAATTAAGAATTAGGTTGTCTTAATTGTAGTGACAGCTCGATAATATAACCACGACCTTTTACACGTGTCACCACGAGGTACGGGCGGCCAGTTTTGCTTTTTACAAACGGAAAGGCCTTATTTTTAATACTCGAGTTAAAGTTCCTTTTTAACTTATAACTACCCGTTTCGTTGTGTGGTTTAGAAGGGTCAACTGTAGTACGAGAAGAGGGAACCATCAAAGAAAGGGGTATTTGTGTGTACTTAGCAAATGATTACTTTTAATGATTTGTGCTGTATGGTCTGAAAGTGAACAGTAGAGAATAATTAAGTTTAGTGATTTGTGCTGCCGGTGGATGCCATTAATTTGTGCGTAATTTGTGCCATTTACGCTGTGAACCGATAATACAGGTACACATACCACTTATTACTTTAATTCGCTTTGGGGTCATCCCTATACTATTCCCTTTCCTATCACTTTAACTTATTGTAATTAAATCTATCTGACAATGTCTCAGCTGACGGAATATAGGGGTTCATCTTCATCCGATGAAGAAGAAACGAACCGTAAACGCTCGCGCATTTCAGGTTATACAATGAATCCCGCGAAGCAAATTATGGCCCTTAGTACCGTAGTTCATGATCTTGCTAAAGTAGTAAGTGCGGGCATTTCTTCGTCGTCCAGTAGCGCGTCTGTTATGCCATCTACTTCACAACAATTTAGGGGAAATCTGGTTCCGGTGTTTGATCCGGAAAATTCAATGCAAACTATCGAGCACTGGTGCGCTAAAATTGACGAGTTGAGGCAGATCTTTGGTTGGACCGACGAAACAACGGTGTACCATGCTTTGTCACGGTTAGAAGGGTTGGCGGAAGTTTGGTATCGCGGTTTACCATCTATAAGATATACATGGGCGGAATGGAAAGATAAATTGTATTCTGCCTTTCCAAGCCGCTCAGATCATTACGATAAATTAAAGCGCATGATGGCCCGCGAAAAGCGTCACGGGGAAACTTATCTACGGTATTTTTATGAAAAGATGGCTTTAGTAACCGCGTGTAATATTAAGGGGGAAGAGGCAGTGTCATGTCTCATAGGCGGTATGACGGACAGAACAGTTCAGGCCGCAGCACGCGCAGGTGATTATACCACACCTGAATCGTTGTTGAATTATCTTAAGACTTGTAAAGAGGACACGTGGCGTTCTAAACCATTGCATAAGGCGGTACCAGTAAATATGAGACGACCCCAAGAGAAGTATCACAATAAACCGCGTAATCCGAATTTAGCTGCTACTGGAGTTGGCCAGTGTGAGGGTTGTGGGCGAACGGGTCATTCCAGACAGTATTGCCCTCTTAAAGATGTAACTTGCTATCGATGTAACTCGAAGGGGCATACGCAGCGGACGTGTATTAAAGGAGTAGGCCGTGACGGAAAGACGACCTTGTGACTAACCGCTGAGCAACGTAATCTTAAATATTTTAAGGATGTGTTTATAAATGAAACGCCTGTACGCGCATATATCGATCTGGGTAGCGGATGCAATCTGTTACGTTTCGAAGATGCACAAAAATTAAGTCTGACGATAGACAAAACACACACGATCATTGTGCGCGGTTATGGCAATGCGAGAATCACAACCTTAGGGAATACAGTTTTTCAACTACGAGTAGATAGTGTTAGGGAAATGGTGGATGCACAAGTCGTGCCAGACACTGTGCAAGTGGTCCCTCTTCTTATAGGACAACCCTTTACGGAAAGGGATAACATCATGATAGTGAAAGATAGTTCCTCCTTGTTAGTTAAGTACATAGATGATAGTAACATGAAACCTAGTAAGAAGTTGGTATTGTGGGCTAGGAATGCGATGGTCCTTCCTCCTAATCACGTCGCAAATATAGAAGTGTATTCAAAGGAACCCCACGAAGGAGATATTTTTGTGGATACTAGCATGCGGTTGGGGGAGGGTAGGGAGCATCTCATCCCTAGAACGATATTACGGATCAGTCCAAGCGAGCGATCCTATCTACCGGTCGTAAATTTATCTCACTTTGAGGTTCAAGTTGGCTGCAAATTTCCGATAGCACGCGGGTGGCCTTGCGAACCGCAACCGGGAGAGAACGCGGTTACACTAAGATTACATCCAGAATCCGAACCGACCCTACCCGAGCAGGACATAGTAACGGGTTCAATCAATAATACTGATAGGGATTTATTAATGCAGCTATTGAATAAGTACAGAAGTTGCTTCGCGTTGGACTCGCGTGAAATAGGGACTGCTGTCCGTGTAGAGATGGATATTAGGTTGACAGACGATAAACCATTTACCTATAGGCCCTATCGTCTGTCTTACGCTGAAAGGGAAAAGGTACGGGGAATGATAGGAGAGCTACTGGAGAATGGAATTATCCGCGAATCTCAGTCTCCATTTGCATCTCCTATTTTATTGGTAAAAAAGAAAAACGGGGAAGACAGGTTATGCATCGACTATCGTAGGCTTAATTCTGCGACTGTTAAGGATCGTTATCCCTTGCCGCGAATAGATGACCAGATAGATAGGTTGCACGGATGCACATGTTTTACAACATTAGATCTCGCATCGGGCTATCATCAGGTTCCCGTAAAAGAGAGCGCGAAACAACTTACTGCATTTGTGACACCAGATGGTCATTATGAATTTAACAGAGTCCCGTTTGGTCTCGCAAATGCACCTAGCGTGTTCATGAGATTGATGAATACCGTTTTGGCATCTTGCAAAAATATTGCGGCCGTATATCTCGACGATGTATTAATACCATCGGTCACTGTGCCAGATAATCTCAGCAGATTAGAAACGGTACTACAAGTGCTCCAAGATGAAGGTCTAACACTTAACTTAAAGAAATGCTCATTCCTTCAACAAAGCGTGACCTATTTAGGTTTCGAAGTATCTGCTAACGGTGTTAAACCGGGAGAAGACAAGATAAACGCTGTACAATACTTTCCAGTCCCAAAAGAAATTAGGCAGGTGCGTCAATTTTTGGGCTTAACGGGATTTTTCCGACACTTTGTTCCGGGTTATGCGCTAATTGCTCAGCCTCTTACGAAGCTCACCAAAAAGGGGATCAAATGGGTGTGGGGGGCTGAACAACAATTCGCGTTTGAAAAACTGCAACGGATTCTGATCACGCGTCCGGTACTGGCCATCTACGATCCGCATGCGGAGACTGAGGTACATACAGACGCCAGTGCGTTAGGGTTAGCTGGTATTATTCTGCAGAGACACCAAGGTAAGTTACGCCCAGTAGCGTATTATAGCCGTCAAACAACACCCAGTGAAACTAAGTACCATTCCTTTGAATTGGAGACTTTAGCGGTAGTAGAGACTCTTAAAAAGTTTCGAGTATATCTCGTTGGTCGTAAGTTCAAAGTCGTTTCCGATTGCAGTGCTCTCAAGACGGCTTCTACGAAAAAGGATTTGGTACCTAGAATTGCTAGATGGTGGCTCCTGCTCCAGGAATATGAATTCGATGTAGAGTACAGGGCGGGTAGGCGAATGAATCATGTAGATTCCTTGAGCAGGAACCCAACTCAAAAAGAGCAACCACCAGTTCTTGAAGTATTGCACATCGAACCAGCCGACTGGGTGTTGTCTGCACAGCTAACAGATGAAAAAATACGAGACATACGAGAGGTTCTATCTCGACCTCCAAACACCGAGTACGACAGAAAGATCTACCGAGATTACTGTTTGCGCAATAATCGTGTGTATCGCATTACGACTTCCGGCATACAATGGGTTGTACCACGGGGAATGCGTCAATGCGTAGTAAGAAGTGCCCATGATGATATGGGTCATTTTTCAGTAGAGAAGACACTGAGAAAATTAATCGAAAGTTACTGGTTTCCCCGTATGCGGAAGTATGTGGAGCGATACATTACATGTTGCCCTCCTTGCTTATATACTAAAACCCCTTCCGGTAAGAAACCAGGCTATCTCCACCCCATTCCCAAGGAGCCTATCCCCTTCCATACTGTGCACATAGATCATTTAGGCCCATTCACTAAAACTAAAAGTGGATTAAGTTATGTGTTCGTGATGGTAGACGCATTCACCAAATATGTACTGATAGAGCCAGTGCGCTCGACAAAAACTAAATATGTGATTCGGTTTCTTACTAAACAGTTCTACATATACGGAACGCCAAAAAGACTTATATCCGATCGTGGGACTTCGTTTACATCACGAAAGTTTACGCGAATGTGCCGCGAAATGGGTATTCGACATATACAGACTGCGGTAGCTACACCTCGGGCTAATGGTCAAGTTGAGCGTTATAATGCGACCATTACGGCTAGTTTGGCTGCAACTACACCAGACGAAAATTGGACAGAGGCAGTCCCAAAAGTACAATTTGCGATCAACAACACTGTCAACCGGGTAACTCGTAAAACACCTAGCGAGTTGCTGATGGGCTATAAACCTAGGGCGGTGACCGATGCCGCTCTCACTAACGAAATCAATCTAGTGGAACAAGTACACACTGACATCACCGCATTACGTCGAGAAGTAGCCGAAAGAATTAGGGCTGAACAACAAGTGCAAAAGGATGCTTTTGATCAACATCGAAAAGCACCTACTACTTACAACGTGGGTGACTTAGTTCTTATTCAGAAGAACCTCACTGCCGATGGTACCAGTAAGAAATTGGTCCCCAAGTTCTTAGGACCCATGGTTGTGGCACAGGTGCTTCCTAATGATCGCTACCGAGTTACGGACATGCCTGGTTCGACCAGAAGTGCTCGCCGGAAGTATGACAACGTTGTGGCCATCGACCGCATGAAAAATTGGATTCCACCTGGTGGTATTTCTGATGATACTGCACAATAAAGCGATGGAGATGGCAGTCCCATTAGTTCCGGTACAGAGTAATTGCCATAGAAACATCACCTACAGTTCTCGGGACGAGAATTCTTCAGGATGGTCGAATGTGGGACATTTATTTTAGTGGCGTAGTTTAGCGATTTTAGGTATTCAATTAATTATCAATGTTAATGGTTCATGCATGTGTTTTCGAATTTATGTTAAAAACCTCAAATGTATTTTTAGTCGACGAAGGAATAGAAGGCAATAAATTCGTAACCTCTCTGACCCTAAGTGTTAACATTTTTTTGTCACACCCTACGTTGTGAGAAACCAAACATCCAACAAGTATTCAAGAATCGGTGAGATTATGCCGGAAGGGCCAGTAGTGTTCTGGTATGTTTAGCGGACGGTCGGTCGACGGTATAGTTACTGCGCGCTTTGGGACCGAAAATGCAGATGCGTAACGCTAATATTTACTGTGTTTGTTATATGTGTTCTTGTTAATATTCGGCAACGTGAGTTGTTGCTTGAATTGTGATTGTTGGCCAATGTGTGATATTGGCTTTATGTCGATGTTAGCAATTGGTTGGAATTGCTGTATTATATTGATGTGTTGGCGATTGAGGAATTGCCTGTTGTTGTTGTTGATGATATGTGAATTGAGCTCTGTAAAATTAACCGCACAGTATACTGTATTCTTAGGAGACGGAAAGATGGGCGGATCTTGACGTTCTCCTACGACCTGGGTGGCCCAAGTGTGTCACCCAGTGGCCCCAGCTGATCACTGGGCAGTCTTGGGGTGCTTATTCCCCTCTAGTTTCCTGTATGTCAATCCCGCCGAGGGGCGGTCTCGGGGGAGGTGAATACATGACGGTGCCCAAGTGTGTACCTGGTCCTGTTAGCAATTCGGCTAAAGGGCGCCCGATGCGGCAAGCATCTCTGTTTCAGGTCATCAAGATCGTGATAGTGCACTGAAGGTCTTCACTCCCGAAGACGCCAATCATCCAGACGCAACGTGAAATGGCACGGGGGATCCCCAATCCCCCCGTAAGTACTGCTAATTTCCATTTAAAGGGTAAGCGACTAATGTGTTGTAATTTATCTTTTCATGTATGCCTTAATCCGGCTCTGTGGTATTTTACGTTTTGGGTCTCACGCGACATGTATCTGAATTGAAGCATAACCGACCGTTCCCGCCCACGCAGGAGCAAGCAGTCACACGACCCGAAAGGACCTGTCGAATATAACATTCTGAACTGGGATTAACTTTGATTTGTGAGAATTAGAATTCTTTAAAATAAATGTACTGAAAAGCATGTTGAACAAATTTAAATCATTATTGAATTACGCCCCCAGCCTACATTTGATTGTCAGGTGATCCATAACATGATCGCCTGACAATAAATTATTTTCCTAAAGTAAATAGTTTTCCTAAATTTACCTGACGTTTGGTTGAAATTCTGATTTTAATTTTGAATTATTTTGGTTTATTTAGAGGATTCACCTATACTAATCAAGCGATAGTGATATAATCTGAAAAAGGAACTGTTGCTGTAACGGCTTCTGTTAACCTATCTGGTTATCAAAATTCTGGTATCCAATTGCACAATTTACTTTGTTGATACCTGTAAGTAGATACTTTTGCTCTTGTTCTATAAGTGCTTGTAGATATATTTGTATTGTAGTTGTAATAGACAACACATATTATTATCCATATATAACACTGCTACTAATTTTTTTCTTGCGACTGACTGTTTCAATAAATTCTTACTAAATGGTAGTGTTCAAGAATTTATAGTTTTAATCGTTTCAGCTGTAAACCAATCCAACAATAATATAGCGCATAAACAAATCATTACAATATTTCCACTAAAAGTTACTTGCACTTTATGTTCATTCCATCGTTATGAGAAGCATTACTCTTCTCTTATCAGTCTATGAGGTTTTTGCTATTGGATTTGATTCTTCATTCACATTTATAAATGAATCTAACCTAATTTGTAAAATATTCATTTATAAAGGACTATTTATAGAGGGTGAGTCACAATAATATTAATTACTAATAATTTATTATTGTATCTACGCCTACTCAATGGACTGCTCATAAATCGCTACATATTATACTAAACATTAATTTGTTTCAAATAACTCATTTTAAAATAGTTGTCGCGTTTGTATACACAGAAAAAACTTAAGAAGGGATAAATGAAGCAATAATAATAAAAATATTACAAACAGTTAATTACAAATAAATTAATGGAGAGGTGGGTATGCATCCACTGAAGCGTGTTTTAAAAAATATTGGGCAATCGTTTTGTTGCCGTATATTGCTTATAGTAAATGCAATGTTGGCAACACTTTTGACGGTCGTTAATATATAGTATTACTAACTGTCACGGTCACAGCTGTATAAATGAGTTTTGTAAGTTTGTTATGGAGCAAGAAATGATCTTGAGAAACGGGAAACCATTTTAAAGAACTACAAACATTAAAAATGTCTAAAGAACAAATATCTTTTTTATTAAATATACCTATTCCACAAAATAATTTTTATAAAACGTTTTATTTTATAATATAAAAATACATTAATTGTTTAAACAAATTATTATTCATGTAGATCTACTACAAAGAAAATAACTTATATTTAGGAAAAAGGTAACCACCAAACAAAAATTAAGTAATTCATTTTTTGTTTTAGATTTTTAACTTTAAATAAAGCCAAAATTGTATTAACCCAATAGTTTGTGTTACCACCTCTTTATATTTAGAACAGCCCTACATCTTCTTGGTTTTGATAATTAATCTATCAATTTCTTCTTGTGGAATGCCATTCCAGGGACCTTGGGTGAGTGCATTTAAACAGGTCCGCATTTGCTTGAACCTTTTTCTGGATCAGCAATATCGGGATTTCGAGCGAGCGAGATCATAGTAGAGTGCCCGCTCGCCGATAAATCGCTTAGTTTTGATGTTTGTGGGGGTATCGAATACAACTAGTCCCAAAAACTGGGACTAGTTGTATTCGATGGCGTATAATTAATTGTTATACAAAAAAATTGGCCTAAAATTGTCCTGCGCAAAAGGGCACAATTCATAATTGGTGAGTTATCTATCGTACGTGATGCCCCGTTATCAGTACAATTTTTTTGTAGGTTTCGATATAAAGTTTGTAGCCGTTTTTCTAAAAGAAAGAAACAAATCCTTGCAAAGCATTGAGTCTTACGGGGATTCTAAAGTTTAAATACTTCTAACTTCGTTTTAAAATCTTCAAAAATTAATTCATTTTAGGGTACTTTCCTGTTTATCAACTCAGGTCTCACGTCGAACCTTTAATCGAAAAAAGTTTTTTTTATAAAATTCTAACGGTATCACTTTTATATTTTTATAGATTACAATGGTTCCGTAAAAGAATAAAATTTAACAACAAACAATTTAAATTGTATCGACGCGTAGACCCGTCGATAAGCCGCCCGTACGTTCCTGCCCCGCGCGCAGCAGTAGTCTATGTTCTTAGGCTATAAATACACCTAATTTATTTCGTTTTTCTTAAATTAATTAAAAAAAGCCTAATATAAGTTTAAACGCATTAAACATTCTTTTAGAATAAATAATTTAAATAGAATAATATTTTCATATCTTCGATATTTATCCATTACCTAATAATAATAAAACAGTATTCCAGATTAGTTGAAATTACAACATGGACATTTCATTTCATCCAAAACACGCGATAACAACGAATCTCGTAAGTAACTTTTGTATTTTTTGGATAGTAAATTAACCAAGAACGAAAAAAAAGACTTGGGTGTTCTTGTGTACTATTAATCAACATTATTCACTGTCGATTTCGTTTTTCACATCTTCTTCATTCGATTTTGGATTTGAATGGCTTGCTGTATACAATATTACGAACCTATACGTGCAATATTATTTTTCCTGCAACTGCACCGTGTCTGAAAGCAAAAGTCGTAAGAAAATAGTAAAAAATGTAGAAACGTACCTGGTATACAGGTAATTTTTGCATTCGCGTCGGTAATGATGGAAGAGTTTGTAATATAGGAAAAATCTGGTTCCTCTTCAGTTGGCAACCGTAATCGCAATAGTTTTGAATCGGGTTTAAGGCATTTAATTAAATGTTACATGATTTACATGAATGTGCTACGTGGGATTCCCGTGATAACATACCCCCACGTCCCTTCCAAAGGAGGAAGTAATTGAGATACGCTCAATCAGCGCGCAATTGCATAGCAATTACTCCCAGTCACTCACTGGGCGGAGCAAGGTTGCCTATCCACCCTCTACTAGGTAACCAGATTAGTACCGGAGCGATTGACTTAACACGTGCTCGCCCGCCGGCACCCTCCCCGTCCTCTTTCATACGGGGTCAAGTACCTCGTCCAGCAATAGGACTATTCCCCCAACTTAACTCAGTTGAATAGAGAGAGCCCTCCAGTCCTCTTTCATACCTTCATAAGCTCCTGCCCGAGACAGGAGTTGGAGTCAGACAGCGGGATACTTAGTTCCATAAAAGACCCTGACGTCAGGTAAAATTCAATCCACCCACACCGGACCCTCTTGTTAGCAGAGCTCCCTCCGCAACGTTTTCGAGTCATCGTCGAGGAACACTTCTGTGAAACGTAAACGAAACACCTCGGCATAACTCTACCACACATTTCCTTCTGATCGCGTCATCCGTTGCCCAGACAAGCCTCGGATTGGGTAGACGACGACCAGTTCTAAGGGTGAACGCCGTGTGGTCTGCCCATAAGCTAGTCTCAAATCCTAGTGCTTCCCGACACCTCTAACGACTGCCCTCCCTCTATCTTTGGGCTAGTCTCGAATACTAGTGAAGTCCGACATCTCCAACGACTGCTTGTCCGTTCACCCTGATTCTGAGATATGAGTTGATAAGCGCGAAAGTACCCTACAATGAATTAATTTTTGAAGCTTCTTAAACGAAGTTATAAGCATTTAAACTTTAGAATCCCCGTAAGATTCAATACTTTGCAAAGATTTGTTTATTTTTTTTAGAAAAACGGCTACAAACTTTACATCGAAACCGACATGAAAAAATTGTTCTGATAACGGTGCATCACGTATGATAGATAACTCAAAATTATGAATTGTACCCTTTTGCACAGGGCAATCTTTGGCCAACTTTTTTTGGTATAACAATTAATTATAAGCTATCGAATACAACTAGTCCCAGATTTTACTCTCAAAACCCCCACTGGGTGACACGTTTTGCCCCACTGGGCACTCTACTATCGCTCCTCCTGTTTCCAAAGGTGTCGTATTGGCTCCTACCATTGCCAATTTATCCTTGTTATTTTGCATCGTTATTTGCAGGAATTTCAACAATTCTTAACGAACAGTCGAAAATCTGCAAACAAAAAAATAATATCTAAAATCACTGTTAGAAATAGTACAAGCTAACATTAAAAATGTAAGCAATCGAAGGAAACAGAGAATTATCAAAACATTGTTTAATATTACACATAAAGTTGGTATGGCAGTAATATTCAAAACCATTTAAGCTATTTCTTATTACAGAACTAACAAAACTAATAATAATATTTATTTATTGTTAAACAGGATAGCAATTACAGGACAATTTTAAACACGGTAAGTAATATAATAATAGTATGTATAAGTAAATAAAACAAATAAATATAATGAAAAAGTAATATGTACACAGTAAAAAATTTAGTCTAAAATTTGAACACTAAACCACTCTAAAACTCCAATATATTCAGAGTAGAATATTGCCTCTTTAAAGTGGATTGTTATAAAACTTTTGTATAATTTGTTTTCTATTTAGATTGAAATTTTAGAAGGTACTAAAACTGCTATTTTGCGTGATTTATTTATGTATTTTATCTATCGTACTGTTTTAGTGTGATAAAGTTGCCACAAATGATTAAAGATGCCATTGCTTTGGAGTGTGTTAGATTTACAGTAGCATTGTATTGAAGTTAAGTATATGATCTACACGATGATACAGATTAGATATTTTACTGTAAATGTATTGGACTTTTAAAATGATCTAGTGCACTCTAGTGTAATTTTTTTTAAGGAGTAAATATAAAATATATGATATAAGTAACAAAACGACAATTTAGCAACATTTAGAAGAATTTAGTAACAATGCGTGTAAATTAAAGCTAAGTAAATGTAAGCTTTGGTTATTCCATTAAAATAAAGACATCTGCATACAATTTATTGGCATTTTTTGTGATATGAATTAACCGCGCGACGCCGTCAACCTGATGGTCGTTCTAGCTCTTGTATCAGTGAAAGTATGTGTTGATCGAGAGGTAATTCTTGGTAGGTACGTGAAAACAGATGTAACTCAGAAGGCGAGAACAATCAATTTTGTTGTTTATAGGCTGTTCTGGAAACCCAGCACTGCCAAGTTCGCGTCTTGTCTGAAGTGAATCAATATTGTGTTAACTTAATAAGATATCATATAGATATTATAAGATATTATTATAAGCAGTGCCGTTCTTTGAATTTTGAGGCCCCGGGCACAAACATGAAGTGGGACCCCCAGTAAAAAAGTGAATAAATATACAGGATGCAACTAATTTAACTAGAAACCTCGTAATGGGGGATAGCTGTAATAGAAAATTTAAAACACATTAAAACATTTTTTGCTCGTTTATTATTTTCTCCAAAATTAGCAGGAAGCCTCCACATGGTGATAAGAAAAATATGTTTTAAATCATTACAGCTACATTATGAAACCATACGAGGTTTCTAGTATATTAGTTATACAAGATGTTCTTGAACTAGCAGTAGTAGAATACTCAGCAGTAGTGGTGGATTATAAGATAACGCATACACTTTATATCCATCTTTATTTTAATACTAGATACGTATTTGTATATACGGATCTTCAAAAGTACCATCCATGCTTATGAGCACATAATCAATGGACCAACTTGATTGTTAGTGGGTACTTCCGGTAACAAAATTCTATGACACGTCGCTACTGTTTATTTTGAAGTGTTCGACACCTTTTTTATTTCCCGACGCTTTGGTGTTGGTTGTTACGAGTAGCATTAAAACACACCACTACTAATCAGTGCTGCTAGAGGGGTGGGGGCGAGCGGGATCTTCCCACTACCCCCATTACTAGTTTTAAAACTCCGATCAGCGGCGCGCGACTATTCCGTTACAAACGTCTCGCCGTTTGCTCATTTATAAAATTGTTCAAACGGTGAGGTGTTTGGAAATTTGGTGCGCTTTATTTCAAAAGTAAGCTTTAGCTTTATGTATAAGAACTTGCATCAAATGTCGATTTCCCAGTCTATTTTATTAATGCGTAAGATATACGAGGTGTGTCTAAAAGTTCGGTGAATGGTATCATAGAACAAAGAAAACAAAAGATCAAAATAATCGCCTTGCAACACAACACACTTTTGAAAACGTTCATAAATTTCTGGAAGCTGGCAGCAAAGTCATCTTTAGGAATCGATCGCAGAATCGCTGTCACACGTTCTTAGATGGCCAACACGTCCTCAAAACGTGCAGCTTTCATGAACGTCTTGAGATGGGGAAACAGAAAGTAGTCCGCAGAAGGCAGATCCAGAGGAGTACAGTGGATGTTCGAGAACAGTTACGCCATGCTGAGTTAAGAATCGACGCACTCGAATATGCTGAGTTTCTGCTTGACGACGGCCGACCCGAACGTGGCTCATCCTCAGTCGTTTCTTTCCCGTCGCGAAAGCGTTTGAACCACTCGTTTCTACTCAAGGCTTCTGTTTCGTACACTTTCACTAACATTTCAGCTTATCCTTCGTTGTTCTCCCCAATTTGTAGCAGAACTTCATGTTAATGCGTTACTCCATTGCGCTGTGACAGTACGACTCACACTGACCACGTTAGACCGCTAATATCTGGCAACCTTGGCTGCCAGCTGCATTCCCAACTACATGGCGCTTTTAAATATAACTCAGAATATATGCATAACAATGCTCGCGCACGTTTGACCCGTTTCCTTTGAGATATCGGAGCAAATCTCAAAGCAAAAGCAAAATAAGGTAGCTCGGTTCGGGGCCCCACTAGCTCTCGGGGCGCCGGGCATACGTCTGGCTGACCGACCTTAGGGACGCTTTTGGGGCCGAGTTTTGAACCATGCAGTTCAACCCTGGAATCAAACCCTCCAAAGGTACCATTAAATTCCAAGGGGCGAAACCCAAAAGGAAGAATTGCATAAATATGTACTGAAACTTGTTACTTATACTTTTTAATGTTAAAATCCAAAAGTAGTTTTTGTACACGCAACTACAGGCAGTAGTCATACAAAAGCTAGAAAGCAATTTCAGATCTAAGAAAGTTCCAAATCTTTCAGAACGAGCAGTAGCCAATAAGGTAAGGTAACTGTCAGGGGCGTGTTGGCTCACCGGGATATTTCCCGGTGGCCTGGGTTTTGAGAAAGCAAGATTTAAAAAAAATATGTACCTAAGTGTTAATTCTGAAAAGTACTGTTGTGATTTCTTCGGAGACTAATCATAAGCCTGTTGTCAAGAACATAAATACCTAGTACCTAATACCTAATTAACTAACTACAAACATTTTCCTTTACATTATACATTGTAAAAAATGAGTTGAAATTTACCTTGGGAAAGAGTTAACATTCCTCTCTTATTTGCGGTAGTTTTACTCTAAAATTTAACTTTACCTATACGTTAATAGTCGTTTTACTATTTGTGGTAAAATGTTCTTTAATTGTGTAAAATTACACAAATATAAGTAATTCTACTACATTTAACTGGTTAAAATCACTATTCATAATGTAAATTTACATAACTCAGAAAATTTTTCATTGACATGAACTTGTTCATGAACTTGAACAAGAATAGTGTAATTTTACCCTTAATATGTTTTTAACCGTTGAGATGCTATTTCGCTGATTGCACTTGTTTGTTAATGAATGGTGATCTTCGCTTCGTGAAAGAATTCAGGAATCCATTATGAACAGTCCAAATAGGGCTTTTGGGGAATGGTCGGAATGGTGTGTACCATTCTTTTATGATTTTTTGTTACAGGTTTCGCAATCGGTGACGCGTACTCTATCGATATCGAACGAAGTGTTCATTGCTCATTAATATTCTGTTTTTCGTTGTAGTGTAGTGCGGATTTATTAAAGGCAAATATTATTATTAAGATGGGAAGAATCTTATTTTATAGTAGAAGTTAAAAAATAATAATCGGTAAGTACCTATATGTTAAAATTACAAATTTAAACCAATAAAATAAAAATATTTAATTTAATGTTTTTCTAGGATGAATCAAAAATTGAAGAATTCGAAATAAACTAGCATAACTGTAATTGAGAAAGGTACTCGTGTATAATTGTTTATATAATTTATAATTTTTTAATTTTCTAAACTTTATCTGAATGTCTTTGAGAGACCAAATATTTCCGAAAGCCCCTGAAAAGAAGTTCTGTTAATGTCTTATATTTTATATAAGTACATACGTTCAATAAAAATTACTTTGATTTTATTTTGTTTCATACAATTCATTTACCTATGTAAGTAATATTCAGAGAAACGATTGAATTTGCAAGTACTTTCGCAAGTCATCGTTACATTCAAGAAGTATTTTCACATTTGTATTTTAACCTTGAAAAGTACTATTGCCATGAAATATTAACTTTGTCATGTAACTTTACACAGTTGTTTTAATGTTAAAATGTAAAATTACATTGAGATTGTAATTTTAATCTGTAAATTTATTTAAAAAGGAAACATTACAATGCAAATTTAACCTAATGTTGAAATTTTCCACTTCCTATGAAAATTACACTTTGAAGTAAATTTACCCCAAAAAATGGAGGTAACATAGTTGCCTCCATTTTTTAGGGTGAATTTACCGGTAATTTTTTAGAGTGTAGTTGACGCATTTTCCCCTTATCAAGCTTTTTGCATAATGGGATGTTTTGGCAAAACACATTTGATAGATGTGTATAAAAAATGAATAAATTGTATTTTTAAGCAGTTCAATTAATATTATATAGCTTTATATACCGAACTTGAATTATAAATCTATAACCTAACCCACATGTTGAAAAAATTAGATATTTAGTATCTAATTAGTACCATAATGGCTGTCTTGGGCGTTCTGGCGCGGCCAATTTGACACAACCGGTCTTGCACAGGAACGTTCGGGCGCAGGGACGGTCTGGCGCTAGGACGTTCCGGCGTAGGGATGATGTGACGCAAAGTATTATACTTGTCATTCCAAAACTCGTGAACGAAAAATTGAACAACGTGTTCAACAGATGTACTGCAAACAGTACTTCGCCCGCTTCGGCCGTAGTATGTTATCGAAATCGATACGATCGAATCGATGCGAAATCGTATACTATCGAATTCAGTTACGACATCCTAACACTTACTCTCAATTAGTATGAGCCCTGTCACACATGAATTGGAGAACTGTACGTTTCTGTAATTAATATTTGTCATTCAACAAATAATTATCAGTTATTAAACAATTATGTTTTTGATTGTTCATGATATTAGCAACAAATAAATCACTTAATTCAAGATGAAATATAAAACATCAAACACAAATTAAGAACAAAATTATTTATAAACTCCAACAATTCGCTTGAAACAGTTTCTATACTATTATACTATACTATATATAAAATGACAAACTATTCATATTATGGATTTTGAAAAAAATATTTACATTATATTTTTGTAAAGAAAATCTTTAGTGAGCTACATCCACTGCAATCTAGTGCATTGCTTCAAACAATTAATGAAGTTTTGTTTTGTCCAATTAAGCAATGAGTTTTTGAAAACTGATATTTTAATTTTTTTCTTGTGGGTATTTTTGGGATAATTTTGATCGAGAAGATATGAATCAATCTATGTATATCTGGATATTTTAAATTATTCTAAAATGTGTTTTGTATAAAAATGTATATTTTGAAAAATCACGGTATGTACTATTGATTTCATAATGATCTAGAACACCAAGGCTAATGTGATGCTATTTTACTCTTTTTTTTTTACAAAATCAATAGTACAATGGCGGCCTTTTTCATAATTTTACACACTGTAAATGGGGTTTACTTGGCGCTATAAATTATTTTAAAAACATTATTTAAATGTCAGAAACTTTTGGTAACAACTGACAAATATATTAAAAAATTGTATCAGCATTCTTGACTTTCACTCAATACATCCATTTACAAGAGCAAAAAATTGGTGCTTCCAGTTTTTGGCCGCCATTGTACTTATCCTCCGTTACTTTATTCTTAAACGTTTTCCGACAAAAATTAAATTTCTCTATGGTATTCTCTAATTAATTGCCAGTGTAAAAAAAAACATTGTCAGTATCGTTTTAAAACACTAAAACATTAATAAAATCAAATTCAGATCTTAATATACAAAAGGTCTTTATTCCGTTGCGTTCCATAAAGTCTAAAAAATTAAAGATAATTAAAATAAAGTAATAGAAATTAAGACATATTGATAAGATATATAGAAAGAATTTTTTTGAAAATGAAATTAAGTGGTTATGTTGTGTTTATCCGCCAAACTTTTAAGGTAGTCTATTATGGCACGGTGACTGCAATGCATCTATAGATATCGCTGCAGACCGACCCTGCGCTGCTGTCCATACTGTGTGCCATACTGTCCCTGCGCCCGAATGTCTCTTCGCCAGATTGTCCCTGCGTTAAACTGGCTGCGCCAGAAAGGCCTACTTAGAGGTAGGTATTGTAAAGTTGAAAACGACTAATCAATTTAAAAATAGATAGCACGCATCTTCGCGTTATTTTTGGGAGTAATATAATACCAATAATAATTTTACTGAAAATCACAATTAAAATGACCTGAACCTAAAAGTTTTTTCCTGACCTGGTCTGCCGTACTCAGCACGCCCCTGGTCAATGTCATAAGAATTTTTCCGGTGTATAAGGATTGGTATATTTCATTATTCCTGGTTGATAACAAAACTTGTGTGTAGCAAAATAATAAAATCTCAGGTTGAGTACGCGACAATAAATAATAAAGGTTTTTTAAAAATAACTTCTACTTTTAGCAAAAATTAAATTAATTATGTCATAATGCGTGATCCAGCGAAAGTCTCTTGATTTTTGTTCCACTCTAAGTTCAAACTAATTCTATGGGCATTATGGGTAATATATTAATATCTATCTACATAGATAGATATTAATATATTAGCTGGTTTTCGCAGCTAACATTCTTTCTCTCTCTATGTATACCTTAGTCTGCATTAGCTAAAACTTCGTTTGATAAAATAATTAAAACCTCTTTGTGTTTCATTACAATAAAACTCAACACTATTAGTTCGCGAGATACGAGTTAATGACTAAAAAGGTAGGTAATTTAGCAAAAATCAAGCAACGTGATTTCAATAAAAAATTACATAAAATAAGACATTTTTCAATTATTGGATGAATTTCCCTAAAAGTAATTTTCTTGCAAAAAAGCTTTATTTTAAACTATATGCTACTTCCGGTAATTTCTACAATTTTCCAAATCTTTGATTGCTCACGACATTTATTTACGCGACAAGGAGCTGAAAGGCTATAAGTTTATGTATTCTTTATGGTCCTTTGTACTAACAACGTTCGGTCACTTTTCCAATCACCCAAATCGATTTTAACAAAGAAATACCTGCCGTTCTTTTAATAAAGTTTTATATAACACGCTTAATTTAGCGAACGTGTTGTATTTGAAAATAAGACAAAGGTTAAACCCTCATAAAATTATAATAGTTATATTATATAAAACATAATAAACTGCATTTTTTATTTTGTTGTTCTGGGTGTGTGGCTATCTGGACGCTATAGACTAAATATAACTCCCATTCAGGATACGAAAATTATTAAACTGCAAAGGCGTTCACTCTATCCTTTCTTCTTTCTTCGTTCGTTCAGTTAGTTCAAATCTACCTTTGCTTAGATACAGTTGAAAATCGCGCCCTTAGTTGAACTTGATGTTTTAAACAAAAACTTACCTTAAATACTTAAAAATTGTTATTATCAAGCGAAAAGTTCTGATTAGATAACGTTTTTATATACCAGTTTCTAGTGATGTGCGAATCTTCAAAATATTAACCAAATTATTAGTGACATGTTTAACTTGTTATTGTTAGAAAAGTAGTGTAAAAGCTAATTCGCATTCTTCTTCCAGTTGCGTTGCTTGATTCGACAGGTAATATTTTTTTATTAATTTGTATCACGTGCCACTGCTGCAAGCTTTAACCACCCATAGCCAAAAGTTCAGTAGCTTTAAGGAAAATATTTAATGTGATAGGAAATAAAATCAGAATTTAATAATCGACACTAATGTTGGATTTTTGAAATAAAATACTTAAAGCAGTTTAAATTACTTTTATTAAAGGTCGAAGTCTTAACACAAAATAAAGTAACAGAAAAACTAGTAAGGTAAAATATATGCCATTTGCATTTTTTTTGCTAGATATTCTAAATAGTTTTTAAATCTTATTTTAGTTATTATAATTGCAATTAGAAAAACAATTAAGTTTGCTTTTGTTGTATTTATTTATTTTTATCCAAAAGGAATTTTTTAATATTAATTATCGTTTTTAGGTAAAATATGTTTTTGGCAATGGTTCATGAAACACTGAGCAACCGTCAAAAATTATATATTTTCTTAAAATATTAACCTATGTAACTTCCAGTTGATTTATCTTAAATTTGTCTAATGAGAATAAATAGATTTTTGAATCCGTTCTCTAGAAAAGTGGTATTTTCTATGATTATAACAGCAATACAAATAAATGTATTTTTGAATCAGTCATTTAAAAGATATTTTATATCAATGTATCTATATATGTCTCTTACTACTGGTATTCGTGACAAATTTTTTATTTAACAATTTATTAAATAATTAAACAATTTAAATATTAAAAAATATTTTACTCAGAACAAAGCATTCGTGGCAATTTTCAAGATCTGAAAAAATTGCTAACATATTTTCTTAGAAGATTCTTTTTTAAGCCTTCCAAAAACTTTGAAATATTATTTCAGTTTTTGACTTGCACAAACGATAAATAAACGAAAAACTAAATTTTTCATAGGCTGTATGTTACAATTTAATCATATTTTTCTTTTAAAATAATCTACATCATTATTTGTGGGTTTAATTACTTGAATAATTAATCAATATTAATTATACGTGTTACACGCCTCCAAGTAATACAAGCCCCGCCTTCGTATTGTAATTGAATCAAATTGAATAACCAACCTCCTTTTGAAGCTTCCATATTTTAAATTCAAAGTGTGAAATTATAAGTTTAAAAACATTTAAACTCCATAGCTGGCAGCACATCTCCATTCAATTCTAAATAACGAAAGCTTGAAACTGTTATTTTGGAAGCTTTAGCCAATGTTTCCTTCAATGTGTAAACATTTTTGTAATTCTGAAATAATGGAGATCAAAGTCAAAAATTAAAAACTTTGATAAATTTAAATTTCACATTTGAGATAATCTTCAAAACAGTAATCCGCAATTACTAATGCCAAAGATTAATCTTTAAGATGTAATTTTAAATTTTAAAAATCTAAAATGTAATTAAAATTTAAGTTATGAAATATACATTTTCAGTTATAAAATACATAATTTGTTATTTGTAATTTTAAAATGAATTTGATATAATTTCACACTATACAGTGTGTGTCATAAAGTTTGATCCATATATGGGAATTTTTTTAAATTTTGATTAAAAACAATCGTGGAGCAATCACCTCTGCTTCCAAAACTACTTGAAATACGCCATGTCAAAGTTGACATGTGAAATGTATAAGGCATCTGTCAAATTCGCTATTACGATTATTATGGACTAACCCATATGATCACGTAAATCAGAAATAAATTGTTGCTTGATATCTTTTATATTTTGCATAGAATATTCCTAATATATTGGCATTTCAAAAATAGCAAATAAATTTTTTTGAAAGCCTTGGTATTCTTGTGGTGGCCATTTCTCTTCAGCTCTGCCCATCATTTTTGACCAAAATCGTCATTTACAGAAAATTGAATATCTTCGTTACTATTAGAGTCATCGTGTTCAAATAAATATCATTCTTTTCTTCATAAATTCTATGCTCTATGTTTTTGATAATTAAATTTTTAGTCATCCCTTGTGGAAATGCATGAAATGCTCCTTTGAATGAAAATGTTTAATGGTTTTGCTCAAATTCCTGATTTTAGTTAGAGTCTAAAACTTCGATTTTTGTGCTTTTTTTATGGGCCTTTAAGCACAACCCAAACCTTAAATTTGTCAGTTTTTAGGCCTAATATCTCAAAAGGGACAGGTCCTGAAATTCTAATATTTTTACCGAGGCGAAAGTCACTTCATAAATAGGTGTACAAATTCAAGAAAAAATATTTACTAAAATATAAATAAATACACAAATCTTCATCTAAATACTTTTAAATATAAATAATTAGATTTAAATAATTTCTAATACAATAAATACATTTAAATAAATTTAAATACTTCCAAATATAATAAAATCTATTTAAATACATTTAAATAAAAATATATAAGCTTTAATTAGTTTTAAATACAAATAATAAGGTTGAAATTTATAACTTTATAATTTTATATTTTTGTTTAGGATGATCAAAAATGAAATACTTGCAACATCCTCTCTATGAATGGATTTTTCATAGTTTTAAGAAAAACTGTTGTATTTTAATTCTTTCAAATATTATGTAGAATCCTCTACATGTGTTTTGGTTTCTTAGACCTTTCAACAGCTTGCATAAAATAATAATTGAAGAAAATTCAATTAGTCATAGGTCGAAAACCGACCTTTAGTAATTTTTACCATTTGTTTTTAAGTTTCTTAGAAAATAAATCTATTATGGAGGTGCTAATCAAAATTATTTGGTAATTTCCAATAAATGCGTTATTCTTATTATTGACACATAGTAGTTGAGGCGGTTGATTTATCGAATTTAGAGAAATCCCCAAATGAGACTCGAATCCATAGCCTTTGGAATACGAATGATCGTCTAACACACTCATCTACAGCCAGTCCATGTGTTATTATTATAGAATTTTTCAATTTCTACTGTTTCAGTAAATCTAACCTCTTACTTTTCGTTTGCACATATAATAGATTTTATCTATGTCTATGAAATAATGTTCATCATTACAATAGGCTGCTATTCCAGACGATTTCTTATTATGTAAAATATCACGTTTGTGTTCCGGTAGACGAAAGAAGTTTCCACTACTTTGTCCGATATAAAACGCTTTGCAGTCTTTACAGTAAATTTTATATATGCCAGATATCTCCATCTTTTGGTTTTATCTTTAGTATTAATTAATAATTAAGTCAGATTAAGTCATTAATTAAGTCAGAAATATTATGAACAAAGTACACCTAGCAACAAAAGCAATTTCACCTTTCATTTCTGTCGCTGCTACGAGGAATATATTCTTCTTACTTTTCAACTTATACAACTCTGGCTTTCCATGAAAAGTTGAAAAGTTGGTCGATCTATATCATATCTATATCATCTATATCACCTTATTGCTAAACTCAATTGGATCTTGAGATATTGATATGTGAAAAATGATATTCCAGTGGCGTGCGGTGAGAATTTAGGCTAGGGAAGCAACCACGATTTTAATTATAATACACCTAGGTACAGGCGCGGTTTAACGGGGAGGGAATAATCCACCCCCAATTTAGAAATAAGTTTACATAGAATAGAAACAAGTAATGTTTGTTTAATTATTATTTATTAAAACAATTATTTTTCCAAAGATTTCCCCCTCAAAATACTTCTCTGGATCCGCCCCTGCTAGGTACAATAAAAAACACTGTTATAATTATTAAGCTTAAAAGTTTTTCAAAGAAGCACTTTTACACTTTATACTTATGGAATTTGTTGACTATCATTCTTTATTTTAAAAAAACTACTACTATGTATCAATTTTCCGGTCTTTCTTAGCAAAATACCGGTACAGGTTTTAATCTTTGTTGTTAAATTTGAAAGTTCTAGTTTTGATCTGCCTTTCTTAATAATTTGTAATTTCTCTCCAAAACTGTACGCGAAAAATTCTTTATTAATCATTTACAAACTGAACAAAAAATCGTCCCGATTCGGATATATCGAAGGTACTCGTACCTTTCACCAAAGCAGCTGAATTTGCAGTCGTGACGATAATGCAATTTTAAATTTGCGCACAGGCAAACTAAATAGAATTATTTGTCTTTAAAAAAATCCAACTTATAAATTGAAATAATAAAATGCGACAAAATACAGTCTCATTCGCAGATTTACATTACTTAAGTAACATTAAATTTAACAAACTATGTGTGTATTATAATAAATAAACATTTGGGCATGAAGCACACTAAAAATAACGGCTAAACAATGCCACCAGCCAAACAGCATCGTCTACTATATCACCCCACGCCCGCTATTTCACGCCAAGGCTAAGAGAAGAGCAGTTGTAAGCAGTGCTTATATGCAGTGTATGTAACACATTTGAATCGGTATTACCTTTCTGTGCAAGTTTAATGAGCCTAATTTAAAATAGTACTCTTAATAATTATACTTTTTGCTGTACGGAATTGATATTGAGCTTTAAGTTGATTAAATATTACAAATTTAAATAAACGATTGCCATATTATAAAAATATTTTTGTTAGCGTTGGTTTTTATTTTTAATAAATTCTCAAGGGTAGCATTGCTTCCCTTGCTTCCATGGACCGCACGCCACTGTGATATTCTTGACACTTTCTCGACCCATAAACCATAAACTGGTTTACGTGAACTGCCAATATCTATTTCGGTAACTGTACCTTTTCCTTAGCTAAAAACTGTTTCATTCAAAATTCTAAAAGAAATTTTTAATTTATAATACCCTTCTCTTCTGTGTGATTTTTTAGAGGGCCTATTACACCCATCCAAATCTACCACAAACAATAATGCAAGAAACAATTATTTTTAATGGAATACTTTTAAATGTATATAAATACATTTATGTCCGGTCGGGCGATTATGGCCTGTTTAGCGGCCTGTTTTTAAAGCGTAAATTGCTAAATTAGAGCACCCCTTTGTACTAGCCTTGTTTACGCCGTCTCCATAGTAATAAAAGAAATTATAGACCACTTCACCTACCTACTTGAAGTTTTGCACTTTTCAAATTATTTTTATTTTAAATTGAGTATTGATTTAAACGTAGACCGGACATAAACTAACGTATGCTTTTCGGGCTTAGTGCTATAGAACCCTTTATTGTCTTAGCGCTAACTGACTCTACGGGCTCTAAGACACTCAATTAAACCCTTAATACATAGTATACTATTAAATACAGTTAGATATATTGTAATACATTTGAATAAATTTAAATACCTGTAAATAACTAAATAGATTTAAATATCTCTAAATACATTTAAATAGCCGTAAACATTTTTAAATACATTTTAAGAGGAAAATATTTGATAAATAGATATCAATACTTTTTAAAATTTTGCTGAGTGACCTTCCTCTCTATTTTCACACAACAATCTAGTCTTAGGGGTAAATCTGCAATAATCTAAACTTGCACGCAAGTACTTTTACAGCTGTGCCACCGCAAAGTAACGTAAACATACGACCATTCTTATGATATACAACACCATAGAGCTTGACGGCAAAAATTCTTTTCAAATTCAAAATCAAAATTTTGGTTTTATATTCCTCAAAAAGCGCATCCGAAAATTTTTTCAAAAATTTTAAATAGCTTATACTGATGTTAGTTGATATATAAAGTTTAAAAGTGGGTTGATACTGGGTTCATGTTAATAAATAAATTTACAAAAACGACATGCATTTCAGCCAAAAACTGCATAAATAGGGCTGGTTAAAGTTATAGTCAAATAAAAACCGCTTTAGAATTGTATCAGTATGTAATAGAAGTAACAACGTTCATGATCAATGTCTTGTCTAAAATATTTTTTATTTTGGTGCTCCCAGGGCAAGCAGTGCAAGTACCTATATTTCAATCAATCGATGCCAGGTTACAGAGCATTTTTGCCAAACAGTGTTTGTATGTAGCCAACTCTCCGTTAGTTAAAGAACCCAACCTTGCATTCACTATCATCACTTTGACATTTTTGTGCGTAGTACAAACACCCACTGAGTGTGTGCCACTTTGGCCTGCCAAAACGCAGTGTTTCGGTCTCAGCTTTGCATATTTGGAGAGACCTACTTTCATTTCAAGGTATCTATCTTTAAATAATCTGTGTACCTCCTGCAAGTTACACAAAAATGTTTTTTTGGAACTTTTGTTTTGTCTCCATTATCCTCTTTTACACTAACATAGTTTTTCATTCCTGACATTGCGCTACTAATTTCATTAGTGTCATATCACAAACGAACTGCTTGGGCAACTTCTGAGGACAGGCATTTTCCTGGTTTTTGGTCAGGACTTTCCAAAGTCTCCTTTTCACTAAGAAGTTTTTTTGCTTGACGCACTATAACTAGGAGCATTCCAACATTCAAGTAAACAAGTTAATAAGACTTTCTTCTTCCTACAGGTAGAATTAGAGAAGTTGGCTTTCATATTGCTTAAAACTGATTCTTCCATTACTTCGGTATCATCCTATGACGAATCTTCAGCGTGAACAAAAAGTTTTCGTTTCACAATAGAACTAATCTGGGAAGTATTGATTGTGTCTGGCATTTTTCACCTCAAGCCCTAATGTGTTGTATATCATAAGAAAATCCATGAAAAATTCTAAGAAATGAGACTTTTCTAGCTCAATTAGGTGAGCTGCAAACGTAATTCAAAAATATATTGTTTTTAAGTTGTTCGATTTTGAAAACTTAACATACCTGTATTTTCAAAACAGGCTGACACGTCATCATGAAATTTGGGATTTGTCTTTATCTCATTATGATCTGAGGTGGTGAGGTAAAATCACTGTGTTGATTTGACATGGAATTATGTATATTATATTTAAATTTATGTATATATCTTAATTTTTTTATATATTTATTAATTACAAAATTTTAAAGCAACTCTTGTGCACAATTTCGAAAGTAAAAACGGTCGTATTTTTGCGTTACTCTGCGGCAGTACAACTAAAACTACTTCAGTCTGCAAGTTTATATTTTTACTGCAGATTTATCCCTAAAACTAGATTGTTATGTAAAAATATTAGAATTTTAAGACCCTGACCTTTTGAAATATTAGGCCTAAAAGATTGACAATTTTAAGGTTTGGGCTATGTTTAAAGACTCATAGAAAAAAAATTGGTTAATTAATAGTCCAAATAAATACACGTAAGCGTAAGAAATTCGAAGTCTGAGACTTACCATTCTTAAGAAAAATTATGCTGAAAGTCAGGAATTTGAGCGAAACCAATAAACATGTTGTAAGGGCCGCCATTTCATGTATTTCCACAAAGGGTAGCTAAAGCTTTAAGTATCAGAAACGTAGAGCAATTTATGTAGAAAAGGATGGTGTTTATTTAAGCACGATAGCTCTAATAGTAAAGAAGCTATTACATTTTCCGTAACTGGCGATTTTGGTCAAATGCTGCGCGGAGTCGAAGACAAATGGCCGCCACAAGAAGACTGAGGCTTGTAAAAACATTTCTTTGCTATTTTTAAAATGCTAATATATTAAGAATATTCTATGCAACATATAAAAAGTATCTAAAAATGTCAAGCAACAATCACTGGGTGATCTAGAATGGATTGACCATATTTTAAAAATAATTAGCGAAAAGTGACGAATTAAAGAAATTTTTTAAATATTCAAAAATTCTATGTCGAAAAAATATTTCACATTACATTGCTTCACATTACTTACACATACCGGCTTTGAGTGAGAGATTCCGAAATAATTTTTTAACACTTTTTGATAGACTCCCGCAACTGACTATTTTTTAAATGGTAGTTTCCTGTTAGGTTTCTTAAATTATGATTACAATAATTTTTGTATTATTGAAACGCGACTTAATAAAAAAAGATTAATAAAATTATGCGTTATTTTCTTAGAAACTCTAGAAATTTTAATATTCGTCAACAATACCTAGATCATCAAATATTATTATTATTATTAAAATACGAGGATGTATCAGAAAATAACGAGACTGGTGCTATAGTATAACAATGAAACATTTATTTAAAAAACTTCAACAACTATCCTTCAAAGTACTCTCCATTCTGTTCAATACACTTATCCCATCGCTTTATCCACTTGTCATAAACTTCTGAGAAACCATTTTTTGATAGTCTGTTTAGTATACCCATCACAGCGTTGTTGAGCTCTAAATCCGACTCAAATCTTCGACCTCTCAATTCTTTTTTTACTTCAGGAAAATGGAAGTCACATGGAGCAAGGTCGGGAGAGTAGGGGGGGTAAACCATAATTTCTAACCCTAATTCTTCAATTGTTCGTTGACAAATCGCTGATCTGTGAGCGGGAGCATTGTCGTGATGCAGCGTCCAACCAAAGTCTTGATATAGCGGCCGTTTTTTCTTTAATTTTGCCTTTAAGGGTCCTTGAAGTACATTAGAATAGTACTCCCCAGTTACAATGTCCTCTAGGTACAATGTGATCGTAAATAACGCAACATTTATTAAAAAAAAATCAGGTGCATTACTTTACCAGCGCTTTTAACAGTTTTGGCCTTCTGCCGTCTTGGGCTGCCTTTATGCTTCCATTGCATACTTTGAGACTTCAATTCAGAATCGTAATGATAAAACCAAATTTCGTCACATGTAACCACATTATTTAAAAACTTTGGATTACGTTGCAGTTGCCTTTTCCACTGCTGACAAACTGTCACTCGATTCGCTTTTTGTTCGTCGGTCATCACTTTTGGAATCCATCTTGCCGCGACCTTCCGGTACCCTAAATCTTCATGAATAATTTTTTGAGTGGAACCGTAAGACAAATTAACAATGTCAGAAATTCGTTTTATGCCAATCCGGCGATCATTTTGTATCAAGTCGTTAATTTTTGCAATTTTTGTGTCAGTTCGCGCAGTTTGTGGTCGACCGGGACGAGGTTCATCTTCAACTGATTCACAACCGTCTTTAAACTTCTTATGCCACTCAAACACGTGATAAACTATTATCTGGATATGCACTTTTAATCATTTCAAAAGTTTCAGTTGGTGTTTTACTCAACTGAATACACAATTTTGTCGCATATCTTTGCTTCACTTTCATTTTTTCGATGGGCACTCAAAACACTGACAATTCAATAATTAATTTGTAATAAACGTCAAAATCAATAATAAAAATTTTTCAATTTTGGGACCGGTTCCAGATGCCCTGAACATTTTATAATCAAACGCTAATATATTTTTTATTCTTTACACAAGTTGGATTTGTACCACAATAAGCGGTTTTTGTTAAGGCTCGCCCCACAGTGCGATACAAATATTGTTTTGGCGCCCTTAATGAATTTATTGACACAATATATTTTTTTTCGATTCCATTGCTGTATTTATTAGAAGTAATTAGAGTGTTAAATAGATAAGTAAATATATACGTTAACCTTTTCTGAAGATGTTAATGAAGACACAATAATAAGACAACAACAATAAATAACAAAAAATGCAACAATTTCAATTTCACATCAAGATTTGCAGCATCTTTCTTTCACTGAAAAATAACTAGAAATAAATAAAACGAAATTATTTCAAATGTTTCCGTTTCATACAGAGGCGCTATAGAAATTCAGTTGTCGGAAGTATAATAAACAAGTGTTCTATTAAACCAGTACCGCAACCGGTAATGGCGGGAACATATAGCACTTTAGATTACAGGCTTTAGACTAGAGTTTTTCGCAAAAGTTAAGTCGCATGAGTAGGCTTGTTAAAATACTATACTAATATTAGATTCTTGGTGTGCCGCCAAATTTTTACATTATTAAAGTGTTCCGTAAGGTAATTTCGGCACCCTTCACGTGCTCTACGATGCGACGCATCCTATGCTTACCGTGTGGAACCGGCACTGCCCGAGGTCATACCTGTATCCGGGTATGTGAGGTAGGTTTCTGAAGATCAAGTGTTGCTGCACAGAATCCACTACTTCTGCTACGAGTTGCATATTTTATTTTATTGCACAGTGTATTTTGAGTCATAAGGAAACAGATTTTTTCAATCTCTTATTTTAATTATACCTAATCCTGTGCATAGAGGGTAGGTTTCTGAAGTTGCTATGCAAAGTTTCGCTTATTGATGCGATACACACAAATTATAGCGATTCTGAGCCCAAAGGGACATAATTTCTGAATCGTTAATTTGTCAAATACAATTGGTCAAATTTATCAGAAGCAATTTATCAATAGGGCAATTTTTCAAAAGGGTAATTAACTAAAAGATGTAACAATGTCGATAAAAATACATTTTTTAGGTTATATTTTCGTTCCAATTTTATATATAGCAAAGCAATAGATAGTAAATCATTTAAATCGTAAATAAATCAGTTGATTTATTATTATTTACAATTTTCTCTCTTCCTAGGTAGCATATTGCGTATCGGTTGAATTATGTTGTTCAGAGTTATTTGAATTTTTAAATTTGTTGTTCCTAGACGAAGTAGCGTTCTTTAGAAACATATGCCGATTTCATAATTCAAGGGCACTTTGCCCAGTGATGAATTTTCAAATTTTACTGATATTAAAAGGAATGTTATATTCAATATATCCCTCTTCTTTATAAAATGTGTTTTGATGATCCTTGGTAGTGTAATGTCTAGAGTGCTGGACTTTCACCCAAGCGGCCCGTGGTCGATTCCCGGTGCCGGCAGACCTGGTTAAGGTTTTCTGCAGTTTTCCTTAGCTGTGACACAAATGTGGGATTTGCGCTGTTCCACCTGCAAGTCGGCTGCAGCCGCACTTAGGGCCTATGTAATAATAATAATCGCCCCCTCCCTCTCGCACAAGCTTATAGCTTCTGGGGCCTGGTTTCCAGGCTATGGGTTGTAGCAATTATTATATATATTTCAAATAATTTGTAAGTACCTTTTAAAATTGAATAATTTGAATAAGAATGTGTTACTGAAATTCAAGTCGCTGTAGGCTCTTTTTGAAACATTATATAAAATAGTTTAAAGTTGTATTTTAATGTTTCTATAAATTATGTAGAATGCTCAACACGTGTTTCGGTTTGTTAGACCTACTTCGTAGAGCTGCTAGTAAGCTTCTTACAAGCAGAAGTAAGCTTCTAAAGTTGTTCTGGCTATCTGGGTATGGAGGGGAGTCTCTGAAACAAGATTTTCTAGCTAAAATCTGCTTCTTAAGTCGCAGTGTCACTGCAACCACTATCACCCACCACCATGCACTGCCATCGACTACCACCAATTAAAATAATCTCGTGCAGTCCCGTTGAAGCAAGTAGTGACCACCAATATCATGTAGAATTTTAAATTTCGCACTTGTTTTATGTTTATCTCTTTGTAAAGTAGACATATTGCCAACTTAGCAAGCTTGCAACAATTGCAACACGTTTGCTCTCATTCAGGTCACATATCTCAATAACAATATTCACACTATTGGTTGATTTGAGTGGAATAATTGTCTATCAATTTATATTTTTGCAATACTTTATATATTGTATAATATGCTTACCATGGTTGATTCTTACGTAAATTACTATTTTTCCTTGTATCGTCTCTTCGTCAAGTAACCAAAAACTTTCCTGGTTTATACTCTACTCTATAAAACATTAAAACCCCAAATTAAAAAACTGACTACTATCTATTTTTTTTTCTAAAGTCCTCTAACTTTGAAAGCGTATTGCTCGTGAGCTACTAAACCAAATTAAAACGAACAATTTTATTATAAATACATGATAATAGTTAATTTTTATATATTGAAAGGATATAAAATACAGTCTAATTAAATCTCTAGATACATTTTTTTACATCTGGGTAGCTTGTTCCTCTATCCAAAGATTCTGACATGAAATAAAGAAAAGGGGAATGGTCTTATTTAGAAATTGTTTCGTAGTTACCATAATTAGTATTGTGTCGGAAGAGTTGTATTCCATACAATTTTACTCTTGGTTAAAATATCAAAATATTTCCATCTTTTATACTTATTCTAAAAGTAAACAAGCGATAAATAGCAACTGGAACTTATCATATAAGATTAGTATGCGACTTAATAGTTTGATAGCTACTTACCTAGAGAAAGTTGTTTCATCAACTAAGATTTATTTATTAATTTATAAGAGAATAATCCTTTTTGTGATTTTACCGATTTTACGTTTTGTTTACACCCTACGATTATTCGTTTTGATAGAGGTGTCGGTTTTGAAGATTTCCCATATATCGACACAATTTGCATTTGCGCGAAGCACTTTCCTTTTTTCGAGTTTGGTAGGAAAAATTAAGAAAAGAGACTTCCTTCTCTTCGTACGTAACTTAACGTCCCATGTACGACTCGCCATATTTTTCTGGATTTTGCTCCAGCATCTTAGTTATGGATTGTTCATAGTATTTCTGTTGGAAAAATCATTTTTTGGAAAAGTTGGGAATATTTTCTTTTCTTGTTAAGAGGATTTCAATACATGTGGTCCGAACGTATCTTCTCGGTGAGTCTAAGTGCATTATGTTTAATTGTTTAATTATAATTCCTTATCAACCATTTTAGAAATACACATAAATTCACCATCTATTGTGAACTTCGTTGAAAGGGATATTTAAAAGAACCTTTTTTAACAAAACCCTCGTTAGAGGTAAGTGGATTCTTTTTAATTGTCCCGAGACTAATTTCGACCTTTTTTGGTTTTAGGGTTTTTTCGTTTTATTATTCTTGTTGGATTCAAGTTTTATAAGTATTGGATCCAGTCATGCTTTTGTGATTATGTATCTTTTGGCGGAGGGTCCGCCACCGCCACTCAAAAGATATCAAGTTGTAAGAATTGTTGATTTTTCTGGTACAGCCTTTTATGGAGATTATAGGTAAAGTAGCAATCAGGTTTTTGTTGAATTTCTTTGACATACTTCTACATGTATGTACGATACTTTATTTAATGTTATTATTGGTACTGAAATTGATCTGAATAGTTAATTAATAGTAAGTAGTAATTGATTTAGTGGTATAGTTATCAGTCAATCATTCACTTGTTTTATTGTATATGCATGTATGCAAATCAATAAGGGGGTGAAATCAATAGGGGTTACACATTTTATCATGTCTATCTTTTTATTATTTTCAGACAGTACATTAATACTATAAAATTATTATAAACTAGGGAAACCTCGTCAAGACATGACGGTCAAATGGATTGAAGGATTTCTTTATATACAACATTCGTTGTGTGATTACAATCCTTCGGATTTTCATGAATGATTATTTAAATAAACGCAACCAAACATTACCAGTTCAAAAATTCTAAGCCTAGCACTCCTTTGTCCCAGCTTACCCTCCTCTCTTCTGATATATCTTGCTCTCTGGCTTACCCCTCCCCACCGGTTTATTCTACATACATAATAATAATAATAATAATTGCTACAACCCATAACCTGGAAACCAGGCCCCAGAAGCTATAAGCTTGTGCGGGAGGGAGGGGGCGATTATTATTATTACGTAGGCCCTATGTGCGGCTGCAGCCGACTTACAGATAGAACAGCGCAAATCCCACATTTGTGTCATAGCTAAGGAAAACTGCAGAAAACCTTAATCAGATCTGCCGGCACCGGATACATACGGAAATTCTACCTTACAAAATGATAAGAATAAAATCAAAAATTGATCTTGTTTAAAAAATTCTTGAAAACGTCTATTCTCTATTAGTACATATTTCAAACACATGACATAAAAATAGTGTTGGCAAATTTCAGGAATTTATTTTTTGGTACCTTTCCGTGGAAATATTTTCGAAAACTTATTGAAATAGCAAATGTTAAAAAAAGTTGATTCCAAAGTGTGTTCCGTGAAACCCTGGGGTTTCATGGAAATATTTTGGGGGTCCGCAGGACCAGTTGTAAATCCTGTAATATAACAAAAGAGTACCACTTGCAAAGCTTTAAGCTTTCCTACAATAACGGCCTAATTACTATTTTATTTGTTGGTGCTCTTTGCACCTTTGCTACCACATATTTATGTGAAATACAAAAACAAAATATAAGACTAGAACTGAAGTAATATTGGTTGCCTAGTTCACTGTAAATTCGTATTTCCAGCATAATCTTTTTCTTGGGTGTTTCTAAATCAATTTAACAAAGTTAATTTAAAGAATAAATATTATAGAACCGAATGATTTATAAATGATTCAAGTTTGATCAAATACAATTAAAAAAAAACATTTTTTGCATATTTTGTTTAGTATGGTAGAGATAATCATTCTAAACAGGATGTAATGCGATTTTTAAAAAATAATTGTATATTTCATATTTTATGCTTGAAACAAAAATATAAGATTTTTAGCTGGGTTACCAAAGCATTGCCATTGCTTTAGTTTACCCATTGTGTTAGAGGGGGTGCTGCCACTAATAAGCTACTCAAGGGAGGCGGGAAAAAATATATGCGTTCGTTCGAGTTTTTGGTAACAGAAAATTAGTTGCATTCTCATAATAAAAAGTTGTAAAAACACAAATTAATAAGAAAACCAACGACTAGTAATTAATAAATAATTATTAAGAATCAACTATTAGTAACTAGCAATTACTAAAAATCTTTAAAATAATCTTCGATTGTGTACTTGCTGTAATACTGTAGTATAAAACAATACACAAACGCTGTTTATTACCAACCTATCTATCTCTTACAAATACTGCTTGTACACAAATGAAAGTCCTTTCCCTTTAGAAATTAAATATTCCAGTAACTACTTTCAAGATCTTATAATCCTCTGAATAATACCAAAATCATGTATTTGCTACCTGTTAATTTATTTGATCCCTAACTATCCGGAATTGTACCTGAAAGTGAATTACCAGATCCTTTAAGAAACACATGTTGCTAGGTTGCTACATCCTATTCAAAACTGGAAGAAATTTGATAATGACCTAAGATTCTAAGATTCTATTCATGCGAAGAAAAGAGCACCATAGTCGGTTTGGAAGGTGGTCACTTTTTAACCATGCTAGATGTCTGGGGATAATATCAGTGAAAAGAGCGGACTTTCTAATATATGACCCCTATAATAGGTCCCTTTTTTCGTCCACGGTCACATATTACATCTCTAGGTCTACGATGGCTAGAAGGATATGAAATAATTAATAATATGTATTAATTAATAGTTGAAGGAATAAATGAAAATTAATAAAACTAAAATTAAATATATAACTATTTTATTAATCGGTTTCTTTACTTCGTTTGTTTCTTTATTAACACAAACTACACCCGGACAATAACTAATGACTAATTACTTAATGAATAACGGGATTTGGTAGTGCAAACAACCCTAAATTCAAATATTATATACTATGTAACTGCCCAAGTACCCACACAACTGAAAGAAGTAGAAATATTTGTATTTATTACAGAGATGCGCCAAACCAGAGCCAAACCATTTGTTATATAACTTGTAATTTATGTTCATTTTGTTATTTTGCTAAAAAGATTGTTATACAGTAAGCGCCGCTTCTTAAAATCACGTTCGTACACGGCATTTTTGAGTCAATTAAGCGGCCTTTGTATAAAATGTATATGTATGTGATTAAAAGGAATTTATGAATCATAATAGTTAGTAGGTTAGGTAGTATGTATTTTTGTTCGAACTAAAATTTTCCAAATTTAAGCAGATTCTTCCAAACAAGATTCTTCCGGAAATAAATAAAAGGGAAAAGATCCGTTATAATCCTATTCATTCAAAGCGGCACGTTCAAGAAGTATTGTAGATAAATGTAAAATCTCAACCCTAAGATGGCAGGGCAGGTAGTAAAGAAACTGTTAAATACAAAAGAAGTTTTGTATGTTATTTACTTTTTGTTTAATTATGTAAATCCGGCGAATATTTTAGTGAATTTAGTGATTCCAATAAATGGAGAATTTTATAAATAATAAAATTATGAATTATTATTATTTTTAAAATACTTTAATTATTAATAATTTTAATAACAATAATATAATTACAAAATAAAATATTTATTCAATTTGTGCAGAAAAACAGGGAGATTAGTTAAAAAAAGAAAAGCCCAGAGAAGACAATTTCTAAATTTAAACATGACTATTTTAAAAAAAAATAGTATCGACATCTGTTGAAGGGTAGAAATAGTATGCTTTGAAAAGTAAATTTTTTTGTTGAAAAGTAAATAACATTTTCATTACTAACCAAAATTTAGTATTCATGATTATAAATTTGTTGTAGGGGGCTTTCATTTCTGCCCTTATATATAGTATCTGCAGGAATGAATTCCAAGAACAAATACTTATTTATGAAGACACAGTATATGTAACTAGAAAGGCTAAGTGAATGAAACATCTAAGTAATAGAATTTTTATTAATTATAAAAATATTTTACTAATATATGTTATTATTATTATTATTATTGCATTTGTTATTAATTCATATGTGGTTTAAAAGAAAAAAGTTTTCAACTAATGCGGGTTTGTCTAAACTTTTAAAATCATGAAGAGTTCCAAAAGCTACCAACGGTAGGGACTGAGAGGGCGCTGCAAGTAGATTGTCCTTCTCTTGCGTATCAAAATAAATGTTTTAGATTTTATTTATTTAAAAATATAAAACTTAGAAAAATACAGATATCAAGTAGTGTTGACTAATATACAAAACGAAAGCTTCAATATAAAAAAAGAAACACGTAATTCGGCCCAATAGAACTCTCAAACGAACTGGAACAAAAATAAGCCTTGTGTTTTAAATATATATATGTAAACGTACGTGATCACAAACGGTGCGACATCTATGCATTGAATTACTTAAACTAAACATAACCATGATTTCACTTTTTATATCTTATGGAGTTATTATACAAGTCAAAATATTGGAACATGATAACAAATCTATATATGGCATTCAGCGACTTATTTTTTCTCAAAGCAACATTGAATACTTAGTCGAAAGAGCACAACCCTAATTGCAGTCGAAGCCTGAAGTCTCTTGAACTTGATGAACTTCATGACCAGGAATTTACCGCCCTGCTGATTGGACTATTTTGAGCCAGCCTTTATAAACTTTTTTCTAAGTTGGGCGTAATAAAGTTTCAAATAAATCACAAAGCAGTTTGATTTCTAAAAGAAATAGATTCGTGTACTCTTTATGATGTATGCGTTACAAATAAATTAGTGTGGATTTTGGCTTTATTATATCTGAGAATGGGGTGTAGGTTTCTGAAGTAAGGGTTGCTGTCAACAATTTGTTTTTATTGTGCGAATTGTAGTGTATTTTGATTGTTTTATTGTTATTTATTTCTGTATTACACATAACAACTTACCACTATTAAGAGGGTTACCAAATGACAAAGTATAACCAGTTCTGATTATCTAGACACGGAGATAGGTCTCTGAAGCAAGGGTTTCTACCCAAAACCTGCTTCTGATGGTATGAGTTACACATAAATCACAGTATATTCTGACCTAAATCTCCTTGTTATGGTATGAGTTACATATAAATTACAGTGTATTTTGATTCAAACCGGCACAGCGTGTTCTAATGTTTTACTCTGATCATATGTCTTAGTGTAGAGGGTAGGTTTCTTAAATAAGGTATGCTTGACAAAAGTCCGCTGTTTATTCTATGAGCTATACATATATACGACCGTGTATTTTGATATAATAACGAAAACCAAGTAAGACAAAAGTACTCATTTGCAAAATACTTTTGCATATAATGTTACAATGACTTTCAAAACTATCCCAGAAAATCAAATATTTTAGTTCATTTGCGTTAAACTCTTTGCAATTGCATCTTAATTTTGGTACAATTTGTTTTGCAACTAATATTGCAACTTTTATATATGGAAATGGTAAGTAAAATATAGTAAGGTTTTCTAAATATCATTTTTTATACAAAGATTAACTTTATCAAAGCTTTAAAATTAATTTTTCTGGGCAATTTTGTCAGTGTATGTTATATCAAATAAAGTAAAAAATAATGATTATTTAACGCAATTTACCATTTATAAAGTATTTGGATTTTGCTGTAGTCTTATTCGGGCTTGAATAAAAGCGCTCAAACAACAGTAACCATAACATCTGACTATAACGATATCTACACAATGTCAAACGGCACTTCAGTAGTAAATACAGTGGCATCTTCAAATATGCCTTTAAATTTAGGGAAAAATCAAGAACAACACTAACACAAATAACAGGTATAGATAATTGTGAAGTAAATATAATTTAACAAAGAAAAATAATCTTAATATTCTTTAAGTAGTATTTTTCAACAAAAGCCTACAAAAAAATTAAATAAAAAAATTAACCACAACATGCTTACGTAGCGACATCTACACAATATCAAACCGCACTTCGTAGTTAATAAAGCAGCTTCTGCAAAGATGCCTGTAAATTAGCAAAGAAACCCCAAGCAATAACACTAATATGAATAATATGTAGGTATAAATAATTGTGGATAATATTAATTTATTTAAAAAAACAGTAATTAGAACTTTCCGCTTTAATTAGTAGGTCTTTGAAATTATCATCGTCCTTGAATTTGCCATTTTAACCTTTTTCTAAAATACCTGTACATTTTCTTTAAAACATCTACAATTGCTTCACTAGTATTTTTGTCATTCACTATAATTTTATGCAACTTGTTACTTAAAACATCATTAACCCAATTTCGTTTCTCCATCATATTACCTTTTTTAATGTTTTAGATGGTTTTTGCTACAGTAAATACAACAGGCCAATCTTTAGATCATTTATCATCTGCTGCATTAAGAAGTTTTTGGATAATTTAGTTGGCGCTGGTCAAGATATCACGCTCTTTCAAAATATTACTGCAGATTTTTACAAATGGTATAATATTCGTTATTAACATCCATAAAAGCTTTGGGATATTTTTGAACTAATTGTCGAACAACTTTTCTGCTGGCTTTGGCTGGAATTAATATATCAATCAATTCCATTTTATTAATAATTACGTGACAGATCTCTAATGGCTGAGTATTTTTTGTCACTACTGCAGGCTTCTATTGAGCTTGGTGGTAGTTGTAGTATGTGTCGTTTCATATAGACCACACTTATTCAGTATATTTATCTATAATACTACTAGCAATTTCTATTTCAGTTTGTAAAGAAGTGGGTGGTGTTGAACTTGTCAAGTTCTGTAACTGTTGATGTCAAAGATGAATAAGAAATATTAAACAATGATTTTTTCTAATAAGATGACTGTATCCTTTACCATACGCAAAATCTTATCTTCTTCATTTGGGCTCCCATCACTAATTTGTCATGTTTCAAAACCTAAAATGAATCAAAACGTTTATCAAGAACATTGAAGTTAAAACTTTTACAAATCCTTTATTATTAAGTGTAGGTTGAAATTTAATAAATATTTTCTACACAAAAATTCTCATATGTAGTAAACTGATTATAAACTTGATTCCTTAAGAAACTCTACAGGCTGCATCAAAAAGATTCAGCATAACTTGAATTTTTCGCTTTATTTTTCGTGTTTATTTATTTATTTATTATTTTCGTTTTATTTTTCACTCAACATCTTTCTCAGCTGTCCCCAAAACTTTATTGGCGATAGTTAATTGATACAGCATCACGCCCGCTTGCAATAGCTTAATATTAGACCATCTGCCATTTTTTTTAAAGATCTTCGGCCTCATCTAGATCATAAAAGACATATAAATTCCTTCATTTAACAAATAATTTCAACAGCTTAAGTAGAGGTGGACTCGAGACTGAGCTAAACTCAACTCGAAACTCGACTCAATTCCAAGCCGAGTTTCAAGTTCAACAATTCTTTATTCGAGTCAGTCGCAGCTTCACGTATATCGAGCTCGAGTCGTATCGAGCTTTTCGAGCCGGCCAGAGAAAATTGTTCACTTTACAGTTTTTTAACCACAAATATAGATGAAAAGTGGTTCTAATTCTACTAAGGTATAGGTATACTAATATCAAAAACTTTGACCGTATCTCAAACGTAAAACCATCAGTTCCAAATTCAGTGCTTTAGCAATTTTCTATCAATCCGGAAAATTTCTACATTCATAACTACATTATATCTTTCAGAACAAACTTTATTTAAAAATATATACAGTGCGGATACCACTTATAGAATAAAATTATTTTTTTGACGTTATTTTGGAAAATTATGAAAAATGCTCGCACTGATCAATTTTTAATCTAAAAGGTACGTCTTTTAAATCAAAATTCGAATGTACAGGGTGATTGATTCATGTATTTGCAGTAATAGATAGGTGAGTTTTGTTAGATGGATCACCCTATATATTTTTATATTTTCGAATTCTACTTGATCATTTGAGTTCAAGACCTACAATATTTATGGTTTTAAATGATAAAGATAACAATTTTCAAGAGTTTAATGAAAACGCAAAAGTAGGTATAAAGAAAGTTTTTACTTTCTGTTTCACCAATGCGAAACCTTTTAAGCTTTTTCGACTACTATATGAATTTGGAAAAAATAACTATTATTACAAAACGAGCCAGCTTGACTCAACTCGAAATTCGACTCCATTTTCAACCGAGTTCAACCATATTATTTCGAGTCGAATTTCTTGCCGAGCTCAATTTTTTTCAAGTGGAATTTATCACTCTCAGAACGCCCGGCTCGAGTCCATCACTTTAGAGCTTTAGATGAGAGCGTTAGATGAAAATTAGCCGAATTAGGCTTTGAAAGAGTTCAATATCAGTTATCAATTCCATTGGGTATACCTATAAAATAATTCTCCGCCACGGTGTTTTATTTTTTTTACTAATTTTAATTACTAAATTGTTACAATCTCAGTACATCGTTGGACAATCTTGGATTTGTTTACTAGTAATTATTTATTATTTGGGGCCACTTATTCCCCAGAAGTATGCAACCCATTATTCATACCTACAATTTGTATATTATTTATTTCAACCTTGTAAATTTCAAATTTCCCTCACCTGGTTCTGTTATCACAGAGGGTGTTAACAGGTTCTTTATGTTGTCTATTTTCAAAATTGGTTCTTCCTGTTAAGTGCTTTGTAGAGAAAGGTGTTAGAGTCCTGGTCCATAATTTTTCTAGAATCGAAATCTAATTTCATCCCCGAGATTGGTGCAGGTTTTCGAAATTGTTCCCAGTCTCTAATATACAATAAATTGTGGGCTTTTAAGTGTTGGATTTAGCTGAAAAGTAAAAGCCATATTATAATGCTGATAACGGATTTTACCTTTTTCATAGCATCATGCTTACATCTTAAAGCCATCCCTTAAAGCCATCTTGGGTAAGTGGTTACAACTCTAATAATCTTTTTCGTTAGTCGCTCCTGTAATTCAGAACGACTCAGAGAGGCCTATAGTGTAAACCATCCCTGTCCTGCACATTGAAAACCGATTGGAGTTTACCCAAGGCCGGTTTTTTCAATTTGTTTTCAAGTTGTTAGTGAACTTGTACCCGTGTTTGTTTTCGTTTTATAGGAATGATGTTACATAACATAACTACATAATACTACAATTGATTAGTTAGGTTATTGTAACTAATCAAAATTGAAGTTAACCTAAAAATTGAAAATAATAATCATGTAGAAGTAATTAATAAGCAATTAATTAACCAGATACTCACCTGATAGTGAATATTGATATAGTATTGACTTTTCTGCATTTGTTTTTATCGATTTATTGTTCGATTACTTTCCTAGTAGGAACTAGTCAAACGTCAAACTAGTAGGTATTTAGACCTGCGATTCTTGTGACCGACTAAAGTGATATAAACCTATAGTTAATTTTAACTACTTTGTGTTCTTGTTCAACTTTTAAATGACATTAGGAGCAACAACTGAAGCAAATTGATTAATTTATTAAACTTATCTGTATTTACATATCTTATTTTATGTGGTTTGTTTATCAAAGTACGAAGAGCATAAGGCCTTGTTCCCTCACGCTTAAAAATCGAAAGAGTTAGATATACTAATAGGTCTCCTAATATTAGTCAGGCCGTTTACCTTCCATTCTGATTTATTATTCAGAAATGGTTTATTGTTGCGCTATTTCACTTTGACCAAAGTCTGCCCATTCCCGCTATCGGGGAAGTTATTGTTAGTTAATCTTATATCATATAATTGTATTATATAATTATATACAGGTATCAGTTGTTAAATTAGATTATATTATATATGTAGATACATGTATATTACCCCTATTGTGTGATGATTATTAAATTGCGATTTTGCATGCATTAGATTATTTGATTAATTTACCCTCACCTGTGGGAACAGCCAGTTTTGACAACATTGGTCCAAGCCTAGGCCAACCTTCAGATCCCAAGCCTCGGCTGATTTGTCGTCGCCCAAGGGTTAACCAACGCCTGGATATCAATTCTGGGTTCTCTAATTTCTGCTCAAATCAGAGCCAACTTTCAGCGACCTAGTCTCGGTTCCTTACTGTTTGCCCAAGCTCCAACAAATTTTCAGGCCAGGTTAACCATCCCAAGCTTGAGTCAAGCCTCCGATACCAATCCTCAATTCTTTAATTGTTTGTCCTCAAGTCTCATCCAATCTTTACATAGTAAGTCTCGGTTCCCTACTCTTCAACTCCAATTTTAATTTTTTCTTTGTTACTGTTAGTCAGTATGTAAGTTTTACTGAAGTTTATGTATCAGCCAGCTTTCGTGTTGCATTGTAAAGTTGGTTTAGCATTGTTTCTAGTTGTGTGCTGCTATCTATTTTCGAAAATTAGATCATCATCAGCAAATCTAAGATTGGTTAGGTGTTTACCATTTATGTTAATTCCTTTGTTTTTCCACGTAAAATTGTTTTTGTTTATAAGTTTTAAGTTTTTGTAATACTGCATTAAATAACACTGATAACAGTGGGCCACTTTGCTTGACGTCTTATTGAATTAGATAAGTATTTGCTTTTGATCCTAGTTTAATATATGCTTGTTTTTATGTAATTTGAAGGTAATTCTTGTGGTCCTAAAGTTTTAATAATTAAATTATGGTTTACTAAGTCGAAAGCTTTTTTGAAGTTTATTAAGGCAATGTAAATCCTCATTTGAAATTATGTGCTTTTCCCCATGATTTGGTTCAATGTATGTATGAGTATGATCGTCTAAGACCAGCTTGTTCAATAGGTTGGTGCTTGTCTAATATTTTATACTAGTAATATCTACACTTAGATGCAACCAGATTGCAATAGTAGAGGAAAAGAACATAGAAGTGTAGTAGTAATATAAGTTACAAAATGTAGAAGCAATTAATATCAAGAAGAAACAGACAAAGAAATTGCACAACAAAACATAATAGAAAATAACTATAAATACTAAAAGAACGGATTGTGGAGTAAGGAAATCAAAATGGTTGTTAAAAAGAAACAAGCATACGAATAGATTTATGATAATATATAAATATAAAGAACCAAGCAAAAAAAAAGTAGTAAGGAAGGGAAATGAATTAAACTAGGAATACAAGAGTAAAGTTTCCTGAAGTGAAATAAAACAAATAGCATCAAAATCAAACTATATCAACTGGTCTGGAGAAGTTTCTATGAGAAGGAAGAATTTACCAGATACAAATACATTTTATCAAGTTATAGTGGATTTATTTCCGTGAAACTTCGAGAAAATATGTCCATTATGAGCCTTAAGTATCACCTCAATTCTTGTGTCTGTTTATTAAACCTCGTAGCCCATATGGGGTGTTTTTTGACCCCACTTGCAGTTAAATCTATTTTTTATGTTTATTATTGGTAGATTATCTCGGACCTGTATCTAACTAATCTGCATCTATCTAACTTGATAGAACATGATCATACTATTTTTTTGTGATTAACATTGCCAATCCGTGATATTTGTAAAAAGATAGACAAATACATTTTATCAAGTATTAATAGATCAATTTTCCTGAAACTTCGAGAAAATATGTCCATTATGGACATATTTTAATATGTAATGGAATATAGCATTCGTGTGTCAAAACTGTAGGCCTGATTGCCTACGTTTGTCGTTTGTTATGGGGAAATTTAGATTTTACAACAAATAAAACATCTTGTAAGATCTTTTTTTAATTTTTTTGACAAGGGGACTCGTTACACGATTTAATAATATTTCTTAAAAGCTCATTATACTAGGTAGAAAAATAATTAACAACATATGAGTGCATTCTTTTAATTAAAATAAAATCAGGATTCAGTTTATAATCATTTAAAAAGTTCAATATGCGGAATAGACACCAACTTCGATATTCTAAGGTACTGGTGTTAATCTGTTAATAATATCTTTAATTTTTATTTGCAATAAAGAATTATTATAAAATTATCCAAGAATAACTGAAAACGAAAAATCGTTCCTATATAATATATATATAAAATGAAAGAATGATTGGTTCTACATAATTGGTGTTTAATTCCATAATTTTGTAAACACAAATTCTTTTTCAAATATCTTTATGTTAGAATCGTTTTTGAATTTCTCGCATCTTTTTTACTATTTGCAACTTAACGTATTCAAAACTATTAAATTATATTTTTGCTCTCGTTTCTGTTTCTTTATGTCTAATTTCTGAGTCTTTTCTTTTTGGTGGTAATGTCTGACATATAACTTGGCTGATCCTGAAAAATTGAAAGAATCGCATCTTCTGTTAATTTTAATTGCTTTCTAGGTACGATTAATAAACAACCGTCAAGTGTGGTAGCACGGTCTTTGCGAACACTGAATCTCTCGTCAAACATACTACAGAATATTCATTTACGACATAATTATCACAATGAATAGATCTTATCCAATTTTCTTTTTGCAAAACATTTTTTAGAAAACGAAAAACAGTAACTGGGGTTTCATTTTTATAATAATAATGTATCTTTATTAGCAGCTAGCTATTTACAAATGTAAATACATTTATCATAAAAACATAATGAATAAAAAATAATACATTTACGACTACATACAATTACTAACATAGAATTTAACATTTTTTTTTAAATCATTATAATTATCACAGTATTTGATAGTACAGGGCAAGTTATTGTATAATATAAGACCTTCACAAAGAATTGTTTTAGCCCTACATGCGGAAACAGTTCTTTCTACATAAAAATCTTGGGTTTTTTCTTATATTATGTTGGTGAGTGTTATATACATACATAGTTTAGTTTATTACATAGATATGCTGGAGTCATTTTGTTTTTTATTTTAAATATCATGATTAACATTTTGAAAGTTATAAGTTGTTTTACATTCATGAAACCAAGAGCTTCAAGCATATTTTGTATTGGTGTGTACCTATTACATTTTAATATCAGTCTCATAGCTTTATTTTGCATTTTTTGTAACATACCTAACTGGTTTGCATTACAGTGAAATAATATAGACAGTATTGAAAATGTGGATTTATGATTGTGTTATAAATTATTATCCTATTACTCATATTTAGGTTTCTATTAATTCTCCTAAAAAGATAAATTTTTTAGAAAGTTTATTTAAAATGTAATTGATAGGTTTCTCAAAATTTAAATTGTTATCAATTTGTATACCTAAGTACTTTATTTCTGTGACATTATCGATAATGTGATTATTAATAACTACCTTGACGTTAGTATTTATAAGTTTTTGTAAATTATATGGCTTAGAAACCGCCATACATTTTGATTTTTGAAGGTTTAAACATAATTTATTATCACATAGCCATTTATGGATTTTAACCAATTCATTGTTTAAGTTTTGGCACATCGCTACAATATCGCTCCCAGCAACATATAACATAGTATCATCTGCAAACATAGTAATTTCACAGTTTTCTACATGTTTAACAATATCATTAATACATAAATTGAAAAAATTGGTTCCAGGATTGTTCCCTGTGGAACACCAAGATTATTGTTTTTTTCAGTTGATGTACTGTTATTATATTTAACTTCTTTTTGTCAAATAAGTAATTTTTTATCTATTGAGCAAAGTATTAACAAAAAATTATATTTCATTTGGTCAAAACACAGAAACGGAAGATAAAATAATTGCTGAAAAATTTAATACATACTTTGTTAAAAGCATAGAAGACGTATGCAAGTCAATAGATTCAAACGATAATATGGATTATATTTGGGAGCATATTGAATACAAAGCAAACTTTGATAGATTTACTCCAGTAACAATGCCAGGCTTAAGGAAGATTATTTCCAACCTGAAAAACACAACAGATAGACACACGCTTATAACTGTGAACATCATAAAGGACTCATTTAAAGGAATCAGTTTTTAGATGTAATTAATACTACTTTAAATTATGGTGTATTTCCAGACAAATTAAAAGTTTCTTATGTGACCCCACTACAAAAGGTTGTGGGTTCATGTAAATATGAAGATTACAGGCCAATTAATAGTGTCAGTGTTGGAAAAAATTATTGAATCAGAAGTAAAAAATCAAATTGCTAAGTATTGTGATGAAAATTCGGTCATTGTAAGCAATCAATCTGGCTTTAGGAAGGGGCATTCATGTGAAGCAGTAGTTTTGAGTGTTTGTGATGAATGGTACAAGCAAATTGAAGATAACAAATATATTATAGCTGTATTTTTAGATTTTAGGCGAGCATTATTCTCTATCAGTAGAAATCTATTGATAGAGAAGTTGAAAATAATTGGTTTTGGGGGAGTTGTCCCTGTTCGGTAACAATATTTTTAACCTACCTTTAAAATTTTTTATAATGTCTTTGTAGTACTTTATTTTTTCTCATTAACTTCACCATGTTCTTTTGTTCTTTAAATAAATTCCAATCTTCTTCATTATTTGTAAGAACCGCTCTTTTGTACCTTATATCTCTTTCTTTTATATTTTGGCTAATTTTTCTAGTCATCCACTTATTTTGATAATATTTAATTGGCATTGAAGTTCTGTTATAGAACAAATAGTATCCAAATTTATTAAATTGTTTTCTTGAAGTTTGTCTAGTTGAACATTAATATCCGTGGTTGTATTATTCCAGCCATGTTAACCTATGTTGAAATGCTTCTTTATTATAATTTGTAAAGCACCTTCTTTTTGATTTTATAATTTTGTTTCTTTGGATGCATCCATTTATTTCAATATCTATGATGGAGTGATCACTAATTTTACGTGTTGATACTTTATGCTTTATATTTACCTTATCTGTAATTATATAATCCAATAATGTTCTTGAATTTTTTTGTTGTTCTTGTTGGAGATGTTACTATTTAGCTAAGACCATTTTGAAATATTACCTGCTTTATTTTATCTCCATAGAATGATGATTTAAAATAATCAAAATTGAAATCTCAAGTTATGATTGTTCTTCCATCAATCTCGGTATCATCAAGAAACTGTTTAAAGTAATCTACAAATAAGTTATCCTTAGTTTGTGATGATAAATTACAGTTAATAAGAATTTTTCATTTTGTAAGGTGAACTTAATTGTTAAAATCCATACATAATCATTATTTGTTTCATTTAATATTACCTTTTATTGAATTTCCTTCATTATATAAACAACTACACCACCTGTTCTTCTATTTTTTGTATATGTGCATTCTATACTATATCCTGGGAGATTTATCTCAGACATATCAACATTATCATCTAAATGAGTTTCAGATAGGGCTATTATGAATGGGTTGTAAGTATGACCTAAGCTAAAAATTTCTTCTTTATTATTCAATAGTCCTTGACAATTTAAGTATAAAATTTTCCCATAATCACTTCTCTTTAATTGCTACAAGGTATCCTGCACCTTATTAGATTCTTTTTCTATTATTCTTTTATAACAGGGACACATTTTATCTGTTGTTTGATGCTCAATGTTTAATGAAATTTTGAATTTTTTTACCGCAATCATACAGTTTATATACTTAACATGGTCTGATGTACATTCATTTGCGTTATGCTCCTCACCACATTTATAACAAGCTAATTTGTTTCTACATCTTCCTGCTTTATGCAAGAATCCACAAAACCTAAAACAGCGAGTGATATCAATGAATTCATAAACATTACCTCGTCCCCAACTTACATTTATTTTACCTATGTTGAGTATCTTGTTTTGTATTTCCTCATTTGCTTGTAATACAATATTACCATAATTTTTCTTTTTGGTATTCAAATATTTTTTTATTATCATGGTATTATTATCAATCTGATACTGTTTGTTTTAATCCTTAATTGCTTCTATAATATTATTATAATTTAATTTAATGAAATCCTCTTCAACACCTGTAATAATAATTTAGAGCTTTTTAATTTACCTTCAACTATTTCATATTTGTTCCCTAGTTTTTCTTCAACTTTTAGTAGTTTTTATTATACCTTTAGAATTTTTATCAGCACAATTTATCAAGATTCCTCTATTCTTGATATTTTTTATACTTTCAACTCCCACTGCTAGTTTACTTGGATCAATATTTAATTTTAAATCATGTCTTGTTGTTTCATTTTTTGCTTTTCAGTCTTAGGTTTGATTATTAAAAGGTCGTTGTTTTTCTTAACCACCTCAGAATATTTTGATTTTTCTGATTGAACATTTATATGATAATTACATAGTATGACACCCGGCAACACAACACTTTTTCATTGTAAACTCTATTATTATTTTAATTAAGTTAAAAAGGTTTAAGATTGTGCTTCGCTTAAGCAAATAAAAGCAGACTAATTTCATATTGATACGAATTGTATATTTATCAAAAAAAGCCACCTGAAAAGGATATTTTCTTGATAATGCATTATTTCTCGCCCTGCTGCCTTGGCCGCCACTGTTGGCGTCGCACCAGAGTAGCGAGGGATACATTCCTGCTTGTATTATCGTATGACTTATGGTATGCATGTTTATTAACCCTCCTAGTCTATATGGGGTGTTTATTGACCCTACGTGCTGTAAGACTTTCTATGTTTATTATGGGTCTATTGTCTCGAACCTCTAAATATGCTTCTATCTATCTTGATAGAATACGCTTATCTGTTGAACATTATTTTTTGTGAGTAACATTGCAAATTTGTGATATTTGTGAAAAATAGACAAATAAATTTTATCAAGTATTTATAGATTAATTTTCGTGAAACCTCGAGAAGTTATGTCCATTATGAGCCTGAACAACCACCTCAAAATTCTAGTCTGTATGTTTATTAACACCCCTAGCCCACCTGGGGTCTTTTTTGACCCCACGTGCTGTAAAATCTTTTTATTTTTATTCTGGGTCTATTGTCTCGAACCCCTAAATATGCTTCTGTCTAACTTGATAGAACATGATAAAAAAATAGACAAATACATTTTATCAAGTATTAATAGATCAATTTTCGTGCAACTTCGAGAAGTATGTACATTATGAGCCTTAACCACCACCTCAAAATTCGGGTGTGTATGTTTATTAACCCTCATAGTCGATATGGGGACTTTATTGACCCCACGTGCTGTAAAACTTTCTTTGTTTATTATGGATCTATTGTCTCGAACCTCTAAATATGCTTCTATCTAACTTGATAGAATATGCTTATCTGTTGAACATTATTTTTTGTGAGTAACTTTGCAAATTTGTGATATTTGTGAAAAATAGACAAATAAATTTTATCAAGTATTTATAGATTAGTTTTCGTGAAACCTCGAGAAGTTATGTCCATTATGAGCCTGAACAACCACCTCAAAATTCTAGTCTGTATGTTTATTAACCCCTCTAGCCCACCTGGGGTCTTTTTTGAACCCACGTGCTGTAAAATGGTTTTATTTTTATTCTGGGTCTATTGTCTCGAACCCCTAAATATGCTTCTATCTAACTTGATAGAATATGCTTATCTGTTGAGCATTACTTTTTGTGAGTAACATTGCAAATTTGTGATATTTGTGAAAATTAGACAAATAAATTTTATCAAGTATTTATAGATTAATTTTCGTGAAACCTAGAGAAGTTATGTCCATTATGATATAACGTTGAAATTCACAACCCATTATTTGTTTGATGGTCACTGTTTAAAACCAAGCTTCTCCGTTGTTTGGTTGTCACTGGTTTTCCCTTTCTTTCGGTTTATCGTGAAGTCGCTCCTGCGCGTTTGAGCTCCCTGCTCAAGAGTAGAGTGAAGTAACAAAATGGCTTTTTGGTACGAGAAGTTGAATGGGCGAGATATAAATTAGAAATTGGTTTTAAATATTAATTCGCTTTAGCGGAATAAATCTCACATTCAACAGAACGATCGCTTGAGTATTTATATGCGATCAATCGTCAAATTGGACGGATTACGTTCTAGTACAAACCATTTTAGGTAACTTCTGTTCGTTAAAACCTCGTTGCGCTAAAAATCTCACAAATATCTTTTTATTTTAGGAACTATTATTTCCCTAGCCGTCACCTTGAGGGAATTGTATTTTAAAAGACCTTTCAGTTTATAGAAAGGTAAAAATCTTCAAATATTTAAAAATAATACAATATACAGGGTGATTTCTTTGTAGGTCTTTTTGTTTTGGGTTTTGTTGTTCGTTGGTGTATTCTTGTTCCTGCCCATCTGACCGTGTATTTTAATTGGAAGGTTCTTCCCCTTGGTGTCCGTACCTACATCTATACATATACCGGGTCGGAGCAAAACAACCAAATATCGAAGGGTGAAACGAAAACCCCCTAAGCAAGGCTTTAAACATACAGCCGTGGGTCTTCGAATGGTGGGATGTTTGTCTAAATTTGTATGTATTATGTGTCATTTTATTTATGTATATGTATATATTTATTCAATGTGTTCACAATTTATGCATGCATGTTAATTTTAAGGATAAAACGAGATCTCGAATAGTGGAATTGTTGTAGGGTAGTTTTAAGTACAACCAACTGTGATACAAATCACCATTCACCTTTTTTTTGTTGAAACATTACATTTTTTTTTCTATCTGCACAATAGAAAATAGTTGCAAGTAAAATAAAGCCCTACTTAGAACGTTTACATTTCACTACGTGTGTTTTATTTATTTATTATTTATTTGTATGATTTTAATATTACTTTCCAGTTCGTCATTTGTAAGTATATATGTACGGTACGACCAAAATGTGGAAGTTGCCCATATTTTAGTAGAAGATCTATTTCTTCGTTTGCCTGATAAGCTTGAAGCTTTAGTAATAAGCATTGTTTTTAAACGAAGTGGCGCTTGTTTTTTTAATCTTTTATATCTTGTATTACCCCGCCCCTCTCCAACTTATTGGGGGCTAGCTGGCAAAAACTAAAGCAGTGTTATTTGGATCAAGCTGATACTTCCAGCACAGCTACATTTTGGTTGGTTAAGTGTTTCGTTATATAAAAATAGCCTTTGTGTTTCTGTAGGTTATAGTAAATTAGCGCCCATGCGTGAGGCCTTTTGTGGAAATTCCACTTTGTTAAAACCATTTGTTGTTCTTGCATGTTAGGATATTTTTGGGGAATATATTTTGCCTGATAGATTAAGTATTTAGTAATTTAGGATAAAGAACCAACTCCAGGATTGTATTTTGTAATTTGTTGTATTCTTGTTACAAGTTATTTGATTAGTATGGATTATTAATCTTATTATAAAATTGGTTATTTGTTTTGTTAGCCTTGATTATTAATTAGTTCATTATGGAACGGAAGATCCATATAGATAGGTTAAGTAAATCAGAACTATCTTATGAGTTAGCTATTAGAGGTCTTCCAGACTCTAATGTTGATAGTATGCGAAAGTCTCTTCGACAGTTAATGAAAATGGAACAAGATCAGTCCGTACTTGAGTTACCAGCTCATCCGTTTACTTTTGAAGAAGATTCAGATGCTATTTCTACAGCTCTTGTTGAACTTAATACGGCTTTGGAGTCATTTGATGATAGTGTGGATTCTAATCCGTATAAAAAATTGCAAAGTAGGTTAAGTCACCTATTAGGTAGGGCTGCGGCCATGAAAGCCAAAGATGAGGCTTCTGCATCAAAGCGGGCCGAGTTCATTCAATCCATTCTTGGATTAATGAGCGATATTCATGATAAAGCTTCAGTACCACAGGTAACTGATGAAGTAGCTATTCAGTTAGGTTTAGGTTTAAGCGTTGGGGAAGCTATTGTTAATTCTCCTGCGGGCAACCCAGCAGCTTCTTCTACCCTTGCTGCTCCTGATCCTCAATGTGGTCAGCCGAAGTCTGTACCAGTCTTTAAATGGGGACTTGATAAATTTGCAGGTCATGAATCTAAGATTTCTTTAAATGCTTTTTTGCAACAAGTGGATGAGTTGTCTATTGCTCGGAATGTATCAAAGACCCAGTTATTTGCATCTGCTTTGGATCTTTTTAAAGACCAAGCACTTTTGTTTTATAGGTCTAGAAGAAATGAAGTATCTGATTGGGACTCTTTGGTTAAACTTTTGAAAGAGGAATATCTCCCTTTAGATTATGATGATAAGCTTTTAGAAGAAATTCGTAGGAGGACTCAAGGTCCTAATGAACCGCTAGGGACTTATTTAGTAGCTATGGATAATTTATTTTCCCGATTATCAACAAAATCTACTGAAGGGATTAAATTAAGATTACTGTTAAAGAACTTAGCTCCATTTTACCAATTTCATTTGTCGTTTAAGGAAATTAATTCTATCTCTGATTTACTACAATTTGGTAGGCAGCTTGAAGCTTCAAGGTTGAGGGCTGACAGTTATGTTCCTCCAACTAGAAGGAAAACCGACTTAGAGCCAGATTTAGCTTTTGTTGAGACTGCTAGTAATTCCAGTAGTGCTGCTTCAGATGTTTCGTCACGGTTGTGTTTTAATTGTAGGAAAACAGGACACGTGCGTTCTGCATGTTCTTCTCCCTTGATTAAACGTTGTTTTGGTTGTGGTGAGATGGGGGTCACTAAGACTTCTTGTAAGAAATGTTCTCCTAGGGATAATAATTCGGGAAACGGTTTTAACTCGGCATTAATGGGTGGTGTTAGTACCGAGTCTTCTTTTCAAGCAACCACTGTCTTATTAAATTTTATCCTTGCTCATGCCGAAGGAGATGAACGCCCGTATTTGTCTATAAAAGTTTTGGGTCATGATTTGTTAGGTCTTTTAGATTCCGGTGCTTCTCGGACTATAGTTGGTAAACCAGGTTGGTCGTTTTTATGTAGTTTAGGTTTTGGTGCTGGTTTATCTAAGTTTGGAGCGACTGATTGTCGTGTAGCAAATGGTCAAACTGTGAAGAGCATTGGTCAAGTTGATGTACCGATCCAACTTCAGGATCGAATGCATATTATTTCTATTTTGGTAGTTCCGGATCTTCCACAGACTTTGATCTTGGGTATTGACTTTTGGAACCTTATGGGTATTGTTCCCAATTTGAGACAAGGCAGTTGGCGATTTGTAAAAGATTCTGACAATTCGTCTGTTGAACTGGAATCTATTGAGGTTATGCCTCTTAGTAATTCTACACTTACTTTTGAACAGAAATTGGAGTTAGAGAAAATTTTGAATGAGTCTAAAGCACTTCCAAGTGAGATGTTAGGTTGTACGTCTAGGGTTGAGCATGTTATTCGTACAAATTCTGAACCGATTAAGCAGAGATATTATCCGGTTAGTCCGTTTATGCAACGTCTTATCGATGAAGAACTTGATCGTATGTTGAGCTTAGGTGTCATTGAACCGTCTTCTAGTGGCTGGTCCAACCCAGTCCTAATGGTCAAAAAGAAAGATGGGACCTACAGATTTTGCATAGATTTTCGTCGTCTTAATCGTGTGACTGAGAAGGATGCTTATCCTATTCCCTATGTTAGTGCTACTTTGGATAAACTTCGAAATGCCAAATTTTTGTCATCGTTGGATGTTAAGTCTGCTTATTGGCAAATTCCTTTATCTGAGGATTCCCGTAAATATACGGCTTTTACAATCCCCAATCGTGGCCTTTTCCAGTTTACTCGTATGCCTTTTGGGTTACATAATGCCCCTGCAACTTGGCAAAGGTTTATTGATAATGTTCTTGGTCCATCTTTGGAACCATATGTTTTGGTGTATCTGGACGATATAGTCATCGTTACAGATAGTTTTGAAAAACATATTGAAATATTAAGAGAAGTTTTTAATCGATTGTCTTTGGCTGGTATCACTTTAAGTTCGGATAAGTGCAAATTTTGTGTTCCTGAGCTACGATACTTAGGTTATGTAGTTAGTCAGAAGGGAATTCATGTGGATCCTGAGAAAGTTCAGGCCATTATGAATATTCAGCCTCCTCGGAATGTGACTGAAGTTAGAAGTCTGATAGGTTTGACTTCATGGTACCGTCGTTTTGTACCACAGTTTTCTGATATCATTCAGCCGTTGACAACCCTTCTTAAGAAAGGTGTCAAATTTTATTGGTCATCTGAGTGTGAATGTAGCTTGCGGACTTTGAAAGAAGCTTTGGTTAGGGCACCTATTTTACGTTGTCCAGATTTTGAGTTGCCATTTACTGTTCAAACCGATAGTAGTGGTTTTGGTTTAGGTGCTGTCTTGACGCAACAGATTGATGGTGAAGAAAGTGTAATATGTTACCTTAGTCGTTCTCTCACTCGTCAAGAGCGAAATTATTCTACGACTGAGAGGGAATGTTTAGGAGTTTTATGGGCCGTAGAAAAACTTAGACCATATTTAGAAGGCCGTCGTTTCACGGTGATCACCGATCACTATTCTTTGGTGTGGTTACATAATTTAAAAAACCCGACAGGTCGTTTGGCTAGGTGGTCTTTGAGACTCCAAGAATATGACTTTGAGGTGGTCCATCGTAAAGGTAAAGACCATTTGGTACCTGATGCGTTATCACGTTCCGTACCGATTCTTGACAGTATTGAGTCAGGTGATGAGCCTGTTATAGTTTCAACCGATAAGTGGTATAATAGTATGGTTGATAGGGTTCGGGCTAAACCTGCTAAGTTTTCTCAATGGCGTATTACTAATGAAGGTTTATATAAATCTATGAAAACCGAAAATGATTCTGATACCGTTTGGAAACTTGTTGTACCTAAAGAAAATAGACTTGCTATTCTTCGTCAAGCACATGATCATCCTACTTCCGGTCATGGTGGAGTATATAAAACATATCATAGATTAACTTCCAAATATTATTGGCCAAAAATGCAAGCCGATGTAGCTCGATATATTAAAACTTGTCAAATTTGTCAAAAATGTAAACCCGATTTAAGACCTCCTGCTGGACTGTTAGTTCCGCAACCAATTGTTGATCACCCTTGGCAGATGGTCAGTATAGATTTGATTGGTCCTCTCCCGAGGAGTACAAAAGGTTATTCATATGTCTTAGTCATAGTGGACTATTTTAGTAAATTTTGTTTGCTATTTCCTCTTCGGAATAGTTCAGCGAAGATGGTTTGTTCGAGAATTGAAGATGAAGTCTTCTTAGTTTTTGGAGTACCTAGATTGGTGTTGGTAGACAATGGAGCCCAGTTTACTGGTCGTGAGTTTCGCACTCTTTGTAGTAACTATTCAGTAAAAATTCGTTTTAATGCGCATTATCACCCGCAATCAAATCCCACAGAAAGAGCGAACAGAAATGTTAAAACTATGATTCGTTCCTATGTTAAAGAGAATCAGCGTTCTTGGGCAGATGAATTAACAAAGATTGGGTGTGCCCTTAGAACTGGTCGTCACGAAACTACTGGTTACACTCCCTATTTCTTAACTTTTGGTAGGGAACATATTTTAAAAGGCACTGATCATAAAATATCCGATAAAGTTCAAGATCTGCAAGTTGATCGTTCGTCTGCTACTGTTATTCCTGATAAATTGCAGGGAGTTTTTGAGGTAGTGCGTAATAAAATAAAAACTTCTTTTGATCGCAATAAACGTTACTATGATCTACGTAAGCGAGATACTCAATTTGTTATTGGTGACAAAGTTTTAAGGAAAAATTTTGCTCTTTCTGATGCGAGTAAATATTTTTCACACAAACTTGCTCCTCGTTATATTGGTCCTTTTACCATTCACAAAAAGGTGTCTCCTTGGACTTATATTTTAGCTGATGAACTTGGTAGGGAAGCCGGTAAATTTCATGCCAAAGATTTGAAAGAGTATGTTCCGAATTATGTCGGAGATTAGGGTCATTTGGTTGTTTTTTTTGGGGGAACCATTTGGTGGTTTGGGTTCCACAGAGTTCAGCGATGGTTGGGGCTGTCCTCATTTGGAGCGTTTAGTGATACGCTCAGTTCGACCTAATATCTGTCGACTTATTAGGGCTTATTAGTTTTTATTTAGATCTTTGTTTTGCGAATATCTATTTTTGGCTTTTATACCAAGATTCTTGATATAGCAATTTTGACTTTCATTTTGGCTTAGCCAAACTATTTTTTTGTATACCGGATTTGACGATTTCTCTTCTCCTTTTTACCTTCTCCTTCTTTCCTTACCTCCACCTCCAATTTGTGTTTGTCTTTTGTTGTTTTGTTTTGGATTTTTTTGGATCGCCCTTTTGGTGTCCATTGTTGGTGTCATGTTTTTTTTGGGTCATGGTATTTTTCATCCTGGTGGGTTGTTCTTTCAATTTATTTTGGGCAAGTTAGATTTTAGCAAGGCTAGGTTATGCTAAGCCGCGAAAGGGTTTTCGCGACTGGGAGTTGAGGGGGGAATTATAACGTTGAAATTCACAACCCATTATTTGTTTGATGGTCACTGTTTAAAACCAAGCTTCTCCGTTGTTTGGTTGTCACTGGTTTTCCCTTTCTTTCGGTTTATCGTGAAGTCGCTCCTGCGCGTTTGAGCTCCCTGCTCAAGAGTAGAGTGAAGTAACAAAATGGCTTTTTGGTACGAGAAGTTGAATGGGCGAGATATAAATTAGAAATTGGTTTTAAATATTAATTCGCTTTAGCGGAATAAATCTCACATTCAACAGAACGATCGCTTGAGTATTTATATGCGATCAATCGTCAAATTGGACGGATTACGTTCTAGTACAAACCATTTTAGGTAACTTCTGTTCGTTAAAACCTCGTTGCGCTAAAAATCTCACAAATATCTTTTTATTTTAGGTACTATTATTTCCCTAGCCGTCACCTTGAGGGAATTGTATTTTAAAAGACCTTTCAGTTTATAGAAAGGTAAAAATCTTCAAATATTTAAAAATAATACAATATACAGGGTGATTTCTTTGTAGGTCTTTTTGTTTTGGGTTTTGTTGTTCGTTGGTGTATTCTTGTTCCTGCCCATCTGACCGTGTATTTTAATTGGAAGGTTCTTCCCCTTGGTGTCCGTACCTACATCTATACATATACCGGGTCGGAGCAAAACAACCAAATATCGAAGGGTGAAACGAAAACCCCCTAAGCAAGGCTTTAAACATACAGCCGTGGGTCTTCGAATGGTGGGATGTTTGTCTAAATTTGTATGTATTATGTGTCATTTTATTTATGTATATGTATATATTTATTCAATGTGTTCACAATTTATGCATGCATGTTAATTTTAAGGATAAAACGAGATCTCGAATAGTGGAATTGTTGTAGGGTAGTTTTAAGTACAACCAACTGTGATACAAATCACCATTCACCTTTTTTTTGTTGAAACATTACATTTTTTTTTCTATCTGCACAATAGAAAATAGTTGCAAGTAAAATAAAGCCCTACTTAGAACGTTTACATTTCACTACGTGTGTTTTATTTATTTATTATTTATTTGTATGATTTTAATATTACTTTCCAGTTCGTCATTTGTAAGTATATATGTACGGTACGACCAAAATGTGGAAGTTGCCCATATTTTAGTAGAAGATCTATTTCTTCGTTTGCCTGATAAGCTTGAAGCTTTAGTAATAAGCATTGTTTTTAAACGAAGTGGCGCTTGTTTTTTTAATCTTTTATATCTTGTATTACCCCGCCCCTCTCCGACTTATTGGGGGCTAGCTGGCAAAAACTAAAGCAGTGTTATTTGGATCAAGCTGATACTTCCAGCACAGCTACATTTTGGTTGGTTAAGTGTTTCGTTATATAAAAATAGCCTTTGTGTTTCTGTAGGTTATAATGAGTCTGAACAACCACCTCAAAATTCTAGTCTGTTTATTAACCCCCCCTAGCCCACCTGGGGTCTTTTTTGACCCCACGTGCTGTAAAATCTTTTTATTTTTATTCTGGGTCTATTGTCTCGAACCCCTAAATATGCTTCTGTCTAACTTGATAGAACATGATAAAAAAATAGACAAATACATTTTATCAAGTATTAATAGATCAATTTTCGTGCAACTTCGAGAAGTATGTACATTATGAGCCTTAACCACCACCTCAAAATTCGGGTGTGTATGATTATTAACCCTCATAGTCCATATGGGGACTTTATTGACCCCATGTGCTGTAAAACTTTCTTTGTTTATTATGGATCTATTGTCTCGAACCTCTAAATATGCTTCTATCTAACTTGATACAATATGCTTATCTGTTGAACATTATTTTTTGTGAGTAACATTGCAAATTTGTGATATTTGTGAAAAATAGACAAATAAATTTTATCAAGTATTTATAGATTAATTTTCGTGAAACCTCGAGAAGTTATGTCCATTATGAGCCTGAACAACCACCTCAAAATTCTAGTCTGTATGTTTATTAACCCTCCTAGCCCACCTGGGGTCTTTTTTGACCCCACGTGCTGTAAAATCGTTTTATTTTTATTCTGGGTCTATTGTCTCGAACTCCTAAATATGCTTCTGTCTAACTTGATAGAACATGATAAAAAAATAGACAAATACATTTTATCAAGTATTAATAGATCAATTTTCGTGCAACTTCGAGAAGTATGTACATTATGAGCCTTAACCACCACCTCAGAATTCGGGTGTGTATGTTTATTAACCCTCATAGTCCATATGGGGACTTTATTGACCCCACGTGCTGTAAAACTTTCTTTGTTTATTATGGATCTATTGTCTCGAACCTCTAAATATGCTTCTATCTAACTTGATACAATATGCTTATCTGTTGAACATTACTTTTTGTGAGTAACATTGCAAATTTGTGATATTTGTGAAAAATAGACAAATAAATTTTATCAAGTATTTATAGATTAATTTTCGTGAAACCTACAGAAGTTATGTCCATTATGAGCCTGAACAACCACCTCAAAATTCTAGTCTGTTTATTAACCCCCCCTAGCCCACCTGGGGTCTTTTTTGACCCCACGTGCTGTAAAATCTTTTTATTTTTATTCTGGGTCTATTGTCTCGAACCCCTAAATATGCTTCTGTCTAACTTGATAGAACATGATAAAAAAATAGACAAATACATTTTATCAAGTATTAATAGATCAATTTTCGTGCAACTTCGAGAAGTATGTACATTATGAGCCTTAACCACCACCTCAAAATTCGGGTGTGTATGATTATTAATCCTCATAGTCCATATGGGGACTTTATTGACCCCACGTGCTGTAAAACTTTCTTTGTTTATTATGGATCTATTGTCTCGAACCTCTAAATATGCTTCTATCTAACTTGATACAATATGCTTATCTGTTGAACATTATTTTTTGTGAGTAACATTTCAAATTTGTGATATTTGTGAAAAATAGACAAATAAATTTTATCAAGTATTTATAGATTAATTTTCGTGAAACCTACAGAAGTTATGTCCATTATGAGCCTGAACAACCACCTCAAAATTCTAGTCTGTTTATTAACCCCCCCTAGCCCACCTGGGGTCTTTTTTGACCCCACGTGCTGTAAAATCTTTTTATTTTTATTCTGGGTCTATTGTCTCGAACTCCTAAATATGCTTCTGTCTAACTTGATAGAACATGATAAAAAAATAGACAAATACATTTTATCAAGTATTAATAGATCAATTTTCGTGCAACTTCGAGAAGTATGTACATTATGAGCCTTAACCACCACCTCAAAATTCGGGTGTGTATGATTATTAATCCTCATAGTCCATATGGGGACTTTATTGACCCCACGTGCTGTAAAACTTTCTTTGTTTATTATGGATCTATTGTCTCGAACCTCTAAATATGCTTCTATCTAACTTGATACAATATGCTTATCTGTTGAACATTATTTTTTGTGAGTAACATTTCAAATTTGTGATATTTGTGAAAAATAGACAAATAAATTTTATCAAGTATTTATAGATTAATTTTCGTGAAACCTCGAGAAGTTATGTCCATTATGAGCCTGAACAACCACCTCAAAATTCTAGTCTGTATGTTTATTAACCCCCCTAGCCCACTTGGGGTCTTTTTGACTGGTTTTTTTGTGCTGTAAAATCGTTTTATTTTTATTCTGGGTCTATTGTCGCGAACCCCTAATATGCTTCTGTCTAACTTGATAGAACATGATAATACTATTTTTTGGTGATTAACATTGCGAATCCGTGATATTTGTGAAAAAATAGACAAATACGAGCCTCGTCCCAGTGAAGTTCGCACACTCTATTTTTGTTATTTAAAAGATGCCCCGCATTTTTTTTATACATAGTAGCTGTTTCTTGTTAGAGTGAAGTACTATCTTTGCACTTATTCCATGTTAAGTTTCATGAAATTCTATCGAATGGTTTCCTCACGCCGCCCCTTCAATTCCGAACAGTCTGCGGACGGAAAGAGGCTGTAAGAGGGATCCCTGCCTTAGTAAAATTAAAAAAAAACGTGACATGGAGTAGGTGCAGAAGCAATACTTTATTTTCACAATAAGAAACAGTTACTTTGAAGACCAAAGGAAATTTTGGGAAAAATTGTGGGGTGTACTTTGTTTTAAAATATAAAAGATAAATACACATCGAAATCTAACAATAAAACAACATAATATAGGAGATCAGTACTTTACTCTAGCAACACGAAATAGCTATTTTGAAAAGCCAAGAAAATCCAGGATGAAAATTGCGAGGCGCCGATTAACAGAAATAGAAGTGTGCGAACTTCACTGGGACGGAGCTCGTACATTTTATCAAGTATTAATAGATCAATTTTCGTGAAACTTCGAGAAAGTATTTCGATTATGAGCCTTAACTTTCTTAACACCTCAAATTTCGGATATATATGCGTATTAACCCTCCTAGCACATCTGGGGTCTTTTTTGACCCCACGTGCTGTGAAATCTATTCTTTTATGTTTATAATGGGTCTATTCTCTCGAACTCCTAAATATGCTTCTATCTAACTTGATAGAACATGATCATACTGTTCTTTGTGATTAACATTGAATTCCTGATATTTGTGAAAAAATAGACAGTGTGAAAAATATTTGTACCACAAAATCTGCAGTTGGGGTCAATTTTGAAGTTGTGTAGTTATAGCCAAAATTTGCTTACATACCAATAAACGGCCAATTAAACAAAATGATGAGAAGTCAACCTAAAAAAAGGAAGAAACTCCAAGGTACTGAGTTTTGGCATTCTTGGGTCTAAGCTTGCAAAAAGTTCGTAGAAAAGAACTGAAAGCGTTTTGGCCAGGATACCGTTATGCAAACATACGTAATATAATATAATATAATATAATATATATCTTGAAACATTAGAAATACGTTTTTTTTAACTACGCAATTCACATTGGGCAGTAAGTAATTTACAAGCAGGTGGGCTACGAGGGTTAAAATGGCTAAAAAGTGATAATATATAAGAAGATTGAATCGCCGAATGTATTTGAGTAATAAGATTCGCGGATTTTTTTCGTTAAATTGCAAGTTTTTCGCATTTAGTAATTGTATTCACATAAATTTTTTTTTTATTGTCGTAAAGTACGTAAAAAACCTACCATTTAAAGAAAAAAATGTATTTGTTTATTTCTTCACAAATATTGCGGGTTTGCAATGGTATGTTATATTTTTTTACATATAAACTGTTTATCAGCAAAACTTCCGACGGATCTAGTTTTGTTCGACATTTATTGACAAATATGTCTGATTTTCTAGATTCAAAAATAAACGATACAACTCATAACACGATAATCGCTCGATAATCACTGGAATATACAGATCGCCTTCAACTAGTCCCGATGATTTTATCATGGGATTAAATAATTATTTAATTAACTGTGGCGGCATGAGTAACATAGATTATCACATTCTGGTAGGAGATGCTAATATTGACATATTACTTGATAAAGACGAAATAGCTAACAATTATTTAAATGTTCTCTGCGAATTCGGCTTTGTCTCTACAATAAATGTAGCAACAAGACACCTTAGCTGTCTCGACCACATCTTTGTGAAAAGTAAAGATCTTATTAATGAGTTGGACTATCCTTCCTTTACCTTACAATTACCTTTAACAGATCATTTCCCAACAATAATCCACTTGCCTATTACTGCAACTACATTCAATTATTTTATAAAGTGTAAAAAAGTAATCAATTATAAAAACTTAAAATCAGACTTGCAATCAACTAATTGGAACTTTCTTAATAATTTAGCAAATATTGAAGCATCAGTAACAGCATTCTTGCAGAAGTTAATAGAATTAATTGATAAGCATACAAAAATAATCAAAGAAAAAAGAAACAAAATTAAAAGAAAGTCTTGGATAACACAGGGGTTAATTAGGTCAATCAGTGTAAGGGATGAAATGTATAGAAAAGTAAAACAAAATCCTAATAATCTAGTAATTAAACGGGAATTTCAAAGTTATCGAACAATTTTAAATAACTTAATTAAACAAGTTAAAATAGATTATTATAAAAAAGAATTGAACAAAAATATTCATTGTCCCAAAGCTTTGTGGAGTACTATCAAAAATATTGGAGGAAGAAACGAAAATAAGGGTATAAAACAAATAGTTTTTGAAAATAATGTAATTAACAAAGACTTAGATATAGCAAATGCTTTTAATGAGTATTATGCAAATGTAGGTCGAGACTATGCTTCAAGAATTGTTAAACCAAAAACGTCACTGCCGCAGGTCACTACATGCTCCCATTCATTTTTTCTTTTACCAACTGATGCTATAGAAATTTCTAATATAATAAAGACATTAAAAATAAAGAAAGCCCCTGGTCCAGATTCAATAACATCTGAAACACTCAGAGAAATTAGTGGTGAAATAGCTTCGCCATTAGCATACTTAATAATAATAATAATAATAATAATAATTACTACAACCCATAACCTTAACCAAGGCCCCAGAAGCTATAAGCTTGTGCGGGAGGGAGGGGGCGATTATTATTATTATGTAGGCCCAATGTGCGGCTGCAGCCGACTTATAGATGGAACAGCGCAAATCCCACATTTGTGTTACAGCTAAGGGAAACTGCAGAAAACCTTAACCAGATCTGCCAGCGCCGGGAGTCGAACCCGGGCCGCTTGGGTGAAAGTCCGGCACGCCAGACATTACACTACCAAGGCTGTAAACAAAATGATTGATTATGGCACTTTTCCACAAGAATTTAAGTCGGCAGTTGTTATACCTATTTTTAAAAATGGTGATTCCGATCAGATAGCAAATTATAGACCTATATCTTTAATATCTGCTGTTGCAAAAATATTCGAAAAAATTATTAAAAAAAGACTTTCAGATTATTTGAAGAAATATAACTTGCTATCTGATTTGCAATTTGGTTTTCGAGAGGGTAAATGCACTCAGGATGCTATTTCACTGCTAACTAACTGTGTCTATAACCATTTGGACAATAACGAAGCCTCATTGTGTGTTTTCTTAGACCTTGCAAAAGCGTTCGACACAGTCAGCCACCCGCAACTGTTGGAAGCCTTGAGTGACCTAGGTATACGTGGTACAGCATTACAACTTTTTTCTAGCTACTTGAAGGATCGAACGCAGGTAGTAAGAATTAACAATACTATTAGCTCAACCAGAAAAATTGAATACGGAGTTCCTCAAGGTACGGTGTTGGGGCCCATACTATTTTCGATATACGTAAATGGCTTACTATCACTCCAACTGGAAGGTAAAATTGTTAGTTTTGCCGATGATACAGCGGTCATATATTCAGCAAAGACTTGGGATGAACTGAAAACAAAAGCCGAAAGTGATATCAAGAAAATAGTATGTTGGCTACAGCATAAATTGCTAACAATTAATTTCAGTAAAACAGTTTTCGTACCTTTTTCGTGTACAAAGAGCAGATTGCCTAATTTTCAGACCTTGGATATTGTTGATGACGACGTCTCTCATCAGATTGTATATGCCAAAAAAGCAAAATATCTCGGTGTTACTATAGATCAGCATCTGAAGTGGGATACTCACATCAACAATGTTTCTCGTACTTTAAGGAGTCTTCTGTATAAGTTTAAATATCTCTCTAAGATCCTTGATCCCCAGCAACTCAAATCTGTATATTTTGCTTTAGTCGAATCTCGCCTTACATATGCAATTCTGGGATGGGGAGGTGTTGCAAAGTCTCACCTTTTGCAATTAGAAATAATACAAAAGAGGTTTCTTAAAATTCTGCTGAATAGGGAGAGTACGTACCCCTCAGATTATGTGTTTAAAGATGCTCAAGTGCTAGATATACGACAACTGTTTTTCTTACAAATGATAATCTATATTTATAAAAACAAATCTTTTATGGCGTATGTTGATCACATTTATTGTACAAGATGCAGAATCGCAAGATCATTACTTACCAAGTCATCAGTAAAGACTGTAGGTCAAAGAAATTTCATGTACCTGTCTGCCAGGTTATTCAATACTCTACCAGAACGGATAAAATTTGGTATAAATTCGTTAGCATTGTATAAGTACAAGATTAAACTGTATTTATTAAACGAAGATCGTCAAAAAATTCATATCTTGATAGATTATGGTCAAAGCGCATAGTATAAAAAGACTGTTAAATTAACATAAATGGTTTTCTTATACAAATATTTTAATAAATATTAATTTTTATAAACTATATTTCCTCATCTTTTACAGATATTCTAATCTATTTTTTTTTGTTATTCTTTTTTTAATATGTTCAAACTCCACGCGCAGTTTTAAAAACTTTTGTGGAGCCATTTTTCCTGTTTATTTGTGCATGTTCTTGGTTAATCTTTAGATATACATGTAAACCGATATATTTATTGTATTTCTTCCTTTGTACACAAATAAACTTTATTAGTATTATTATTATTAACTCGATGCATGCGCATTTAACTGAAAAAATGAATTTACAGTGTAGAACGTAAATGTTGCAATACAAATCGTTTAATAAAAAATTTAGCAGCGAGTGGATTTCTCCAAAAAAATGCAAAAATAGCTTTCTACTGACTCCTGAAATTGATTAAAATAAAAAAATTAATTGTAAAAGTTATTTTGCCAAACCGATACTTTTTGTGCAATTTTGGCTATGCTACTATAACTATTAAAAACTAAAAAATAAGTATATAGCATAGTACCCATATTGACTTAAATAAATACATCCTACTCCAGAAGAAACACTCAAGCACAATAAATGCAGTAAACAATGGTAAAACCAGCGTCCATAATGAGGAAAATAAAATAGTTTACCACAATGGTATGGACCATGGCCGGCGTCGAGGGGGTTGCAATGGATGCAAGGCGCCCTCAACAAAATCAGAAAAAGAAGGAAAAAAATAAAGGATTGTATAACATTCTACAATTCTACAGGGATGTAGATAAAGATTTAATTGAAGCCATCATTTCATTAAAACAATTATGATATCAATTATCCACAAATGTACTGCACTACATCTTAAATAACAACTTTTGAATGAAATTTTTCATAATGTATTAGCTGTACTTCATTTTCTCTACATTTCCCGTTACGTAACGTGCTGAACGTTCTTTTAGCAAATAATAGCTAATCAAAAAATACCCCCGTTCAACAGTGGTTGCAGAACGATTAAATGCACAGGCTCTATACACCTATTCTATACACCGTTTTTATAGTACTTTAATTTTCGATTAATTATTATTAAATACTAAAAACACGCACCATAAGCGAAAGTATGAACTATGAATGCCTTCTAAGGGATTTAGAATGGGCTCATCCACTATATTATTTATCTCTCACTCACTACATCAAAACTACAGAAATTGTTATTTAGTACTATGACGCTGTTGTTTTCTTTAGGACAAAAACGGTGTACTTTTATAATTTAATTAGATTTAGTTATTTTTCTACAAATTTTTGTTTTTTAACTTACATGCCCATAAGAATGGGCATTACAAAAATTGGGTCTGTTTAAAAAACAGACCATGACAATTAGTAGTACATACTGCTGATTGAATGTAGCTATGGGTATTCAGAATTTTCTTATATGTAATTACGGAATTAACATTAATAGCGTGCTATAACCGTAACGCCATCTTTTAGTTATTAAAAGACTAATTAATGCGAATGAAACATAATTTCTACCATAAAGGTGCTCGAATTGTTATCAACAGTTGGCGCGTACATGTGCATGCCTTAAGTAATTATGCCGAGATTGCTCATAGTTGTGTATGTGTAATATTATACTGTTTTAAGTTAAAGTTCGTATAAAAGTTATTGTTGTCAACAATTAAAATAAAAGATTATAATACGTAAGTAGACATTTTTTCTCATTTCTTTTAGATTTCTATTAGATAGTTAAGGTGGCAATACGGTTTTTCCCAATTTTTAAGTATATCAGCTGTGGTCACAAGTAAACTGCAGATTCAGTCCTGTCTTATTCTCATTTTGTTCATTTCTATTAGTTTATGTAAAAGCTTTATACATATATACCGTACAGGTTGCTTTATTAAAAATGTAAAAGCTAAGTTACCTAAAAATGCTCTGTCATTTATTATCATTATAAGTTCAAAAATTATGCGTGATCTATCTCAACTTGTATGTTAGCAACAACCACTATTGCCAATTACAATATGAATTTCGTTAAAGTATTTTTCAGTTTGTTACGTTCAATTAGAAAAACTATCAATAGTCTACATTTATCCATACAAAATATATAAGATGTCTGAAAAACCACCAACAAATCTTTGTAAGTCTAGAATTAACCAAAAATCCTTTTTCTGGAAGATAATAGGTGTTCTACCTTTTTATCGTTGCTTAGATAGTTACCACATATATTTTCTTTATACCTTGATTGTAAAGTTGATTTTATAATCCAGAACCACAGGTCAGATAATTCTACTCTTTAGTATTCAAACCATATTCCATGTTTTTTCGATATAGTAACAAAAGTTGATGACATAGTAATGATGATTGATTGTGATCATATCGACGTGCTTCATGAATTACAAGAGCTTTTTAAATGTTTAAATCTTTAAACTCCGTTTTCCGTTATTCTTAAGCTAATTCATCTGTGTTAATTCAAAGAGTCCAGATCTAATGTAGGACATACACGGTCTTCCGCGACCACGTCGGCGAAGACTTCGGGGACAAGGTCGAGATAATGAGGTAATGTTTACATTTACTGTAATTTAATGCATAAACAACTTGTACTTGCAGCTGAACTGTATATAATAAAATTATGAATATCGTATTTCTTTAAAACATCAAAATGAAAGAAAGCATTATTGAGCATAATAAAATGCGCGCTGAATCTCTTTCTTTAATTATTAGTATTTCGAAATAGCTTATGCAATTAACAAAACTTTTCATAAGCGGAATAATATTGATATCCAACGGTAGAATTACAAATCAACCCTTTATTATGAAATGAAAACTCTTGTTTTTTATTAATTTCATTCTCAATTTAGTTTAAAAATGGATATAATTAATGCAGATTTAGGATTCTGAGTTCTGAATTCTGGAGAATTCAAATACACCCCCCTATAATAAACAATAAGGTTATTTTAATTGTAATGAAAGATTTTAAAAGTAGTTTAATTTACAAAGCATCTTGTTTGCGACATTTTTATTTTAATAAGTTTTTATTATTTATTTAAAAATTATTATTATTATGTTATTTATTTTATTTTAACACCTCTAATTAAATACATATGCGCACGCAATATGTTGTTCGCATATATGGATATATGGACACGCTTTAAGAGTGCTCGTGCTTTAAATTAAAATTTGAACGGTGAACAAACGTTGTATATTTTTAAAATTTGTATCGGTGAATGTTCACAATAGAGACATAATAAACAATAAATAATAATTTTGCTAAGTGAAGTGATTAAAAAGATAAATTAAAAAGAAACTTGCAATATATTATTTTTAAGAAGTTGTATTGAAAACTTTAAAAATGTCGAATTCTAAAATGTGTGCAAAGTGCGATAAGACTATAAACAACAATGAATGTGCGATATGTAGTGAATGTAATCGTAACTTTCATTTTGAATGCTCTATATCGGAAGCTAATTACAATAAATTAACGAAAACTAAAATTCCATGGAAATGTTATTATTGTGGAACCATAACTCGTAACAGAAGCGACTCCAACTCAACAAATAAAGAAGATTCGGCGCAAGCACATGATATGAAAAATATAATGGAAATGCTTTGTTCAATTAATACTAAATTAGGAACTCTAGATACCGACATGCGTGAATTAAAATAATCCGTTTCCTTTATTTCTAAGCTATATGATGATATGATAAAATTACTTGAGGCAAATAAAGAAGATATTAAAGTAATTAAAAAGGAAGTAGAAATTTTAAAAAAAGAAAATAACATAAAAGATGAACTACTTAAAAATCAAAATCGTCGTATAAAGCATCTCGAACAATATACCAGGAACCATAATGTTGAAATAACGGGAGTAAAAGAAATTCCAAATGAAAATTGCAAGAAAATTATTACAGAGATCGCTAGAAAATTGAAAATAGATATTAATGAAAATGATATTGACATAGCACACCGTATACCCGGCAACAAAAACTCAGACTCGGCTCCCATAGTAGCACAATTTGTTACCCGTACAAAAAGAGATGTGTTTCTTCAAAAACGAATCTTTATAGCACTTGATAGAGACATTAATGGTATAAATATGGGAGAAAAAATATATATCAACGAGCAGTTAACATTTGAAAATAAGCAGCTCCTTTGGAAAGCGAAGCAACATGCAAGAAATTTAGGCTATTCATATGTGTGGTTTAAATATGGGAAACTGTATGTGAAAAAGAACGATGAAGATAGGGCGATCAAGATTGAAGACGAGGAGAATTTGATCAAAAAAATGCGCCCCTAACAGTGATTAATCAAAGCTTATGACTAGGCTGGTAAGAATAATCAATTAATTAATTTCAATTTTAACTTTTTTGTATTACATATATATTATTTTAAGTGTTTTTTTTTCTACTTATGGATAAAGAATTTCTTAATGATTTGAATCAAACAATTACAACTATGATCGTAGATGACGTAAATACACTTAATAATGAAGTTTTAAATTGTAATTTAGCGGGAACAAATAGTTTAAAGATTTTGCATACAAATATACGAAGCCTGTCAAAAAACTTTGATCAATTACAAATTTTATTGTCTAGTTGTGAATTTTATTTTGATTTTATAATTTTATCAGAAACATGGGCTGTAGATACAACGTATTTTCAAATGGAGGGATACACTGCATACTACAACAATAGTAATTACAATCAAAATGATGGTGTCGTGGTATATGCAAAATCAGCATTCTCATGTTTTGTAGATATAGTATCATACGATAAATATAAAATTATGGGTTTAGAAACTACAGTCAAAAATAGGGAATATGGAATAACATCAATTTATAAACCACCCTCCTATGATTCTGCCACATTTTTAACTAATATTAATCACTATATTACTAATAACTGTAAAAAGTGTAATGAAATTTTTGTTGGCGACGTAAACATTAATATTCTAGATGCTAAAGATAAGGTTACTAATGATTACCTAACCTTATTAAGTAATTTTGGCTATGTATCTTGTATAAATAGACCCACAAGGGAAAGAACATGCTTAGATCATATATTTATAAAAGCAAATATACCAGATAACTCCTTAAAACCTTACATTATTAACTCAAAAATAACAGATCATTCACCAGTTGTATTAGGAATACAACATTAGGAATCGAAAAAAACAATTACATCAATATATTACCCGAAATTAAGAGATAAACTGAAATTAAATTGGTCTGAACAGATAACAAATGATATAGAAGACTCTATTGAAAGATTAATTGAAAAAATTAAATTAGAAATTCATAATTGCAGTAACATTCGAAATATAACTAATAAATCTAAAAAACGAAAACCTTGGATTACTAACGGAATTATTACGTCTATGAATATAAGGGATAAATTATACAAACAGAGTCGTTTGTATCCTAATAATCAAGAAATTAAACAAGCGTATCTTACGTATAAAGATCTAATATCAAATTTAATTACAAAAACTAAAAGTACATATTATAGAAATAAACTGGAGCAAAATAAAGATAATCCTAAAAAAATTTGGAATTTGACAAAAGAATTTCTAGACAAAAAACAAAGTAAACTTATGGTAAATCGAATTAAATTAAATGGTACAGATATACAAGGTCATGAAGAAATTTCAAACGAATTTAGTAAATATTTTTCAAGAATTGGAGAAACTTATGCCAAGGAAATTAAAATTACGAATGAAAATATTGACGAAATGCTTAATAAAATTACAAAAAATGACAGTACTATATTTTTCATACCAACAGAACCGCATGAAATAAAACAAATGATAAACGAATTAAAAAACAACAAAACGCCTGGAAAAGACAATCTTACAGTAAAAACGATGAAGGAGTTATCTGATATAATTGCAGAACCTCTGTCCATTATATTTAACAAATGTTTATCGGTTGGATACTTCCCAAAAGCTCTTAAAACTACACTTGTTTTGCCAATATATAATAGTGGTGAACCTACCTCTCTCTGTAATTATCGGCCTATATCATTAATATCAAATATAGCAAAAATACTAGAAAAGGTAATTAAAAAAAGATTAACATCTTATTTAGAAAAACATAATATCCTATCGGATTATCAGTTTGGTTTTAAACAAAATAAAAGTACAGAAGATGCAATAGCCTTATTTGCCCAAAACGTGTACAGTGCCTTAGATAATTCTAGGCCATGCATAGCCGTTTTTCTTGATCTTGCCAAAGCATTCGACACAGTTAATCATACAATATTATTAAAGAAACTGGAATTACATGGAATTCGAGGGACGCCTTTAAATTTATTGAAGAGTTACTTGGAAGATAGAACACAGGTGGTAAAAATAAATAAAACCATAAGTCAACCTGAAACAGTAACATGCTGAATTCCTCAAGGAACTGTATTGGGGCCACTCTTATTTTCAATTTACATCAATGATTTAATTATTGAAAAATCGATTAAAGGTAAAATTATTGCATACGCTGACGATACAGTATTATTTGAAGAAGCAGACACTTGGGAAGATGTTAAGAATAAAACACAATACCATATGAATATTATTAAAAAATGGTTAGATTCGAATGTGCTGACATTAAATTATACTAAAAGCTCTTTCATTACATTCACAAGCTATGATAATACTCAACCGATAATACAAGAAATCTTAGTACATAATAAAAACAATTGCCAAATAAATTGTAAATGCAACGTTGTTATTAAAAAAAGTAAAAATGTAAAATATTTAGGAATTATTATTGATCAACATATGAGATGGGATGCGCAAACAGCATATCTCAGCAGTAATCTCAGAAAAATGATCTATTTGTTTAAGAGACTGAGGGAGATCCTAACCATAAAACAACTTCTAGGCATGTACTACGCCCTTGTTCAATCACTATTAACTTATGGAATCATAGGATGGGGCGGTGCGGCTAATATTTACTTAGAAAAAGTAAAAATAATACAAAATTACATTTTAAAAGCTATACTACGTAAATCAAATAGATATCCCACAGAGCTATTGTATGGTGAGGTTAGTGTCCTTGATATAACGCAGTTGTTTTATATGTCTTTACTGAGGTATACCAAAAATAATCCTTTAATGTTCAGAACATTGTCTCATCCATACAATACTAGAAATAAAAACGACGCTGAACTTTTAAAAGTAAAAAAAACAGTAGGTCAAAGAAGTTTGTTGTATTATATACCTAAATTAAATAACCACCTTCAAAAATATATTAGTGATAATAATTTAATAATTAGACAACATAATTATAGAAAGATTTATAAACAATTCATTTTACAATTTAACTTTACTTAGCAATCAGTAATTTTACTCTTACTACGTAAAAAAGTAAATTAACTATAAATATTCGTAACTTTGAAAACTGTATATACAAAATTAGATGGCATAAAGTAACTGATGCTTAGATATCCATATATGCTATTTAAAAGAATTTTATTTTGCAAAACCACGCACGACTGTTTTACAGTCATGTGGTGTATTTTTTCTTCATCCTTTCGTTTGCATTTACGTTGTTATACAAATATACTGTTGAAATTATGCTTATCTTAATATTAAGTAATGTTTTCTTTTTTGTATTATACGTCATGTTGTATGTGAAGGCAAAGGGGAGTAAATAAAATCAGTCCTAGCAACATATATTAGTAAAGAGATTATAAAGCCAATAAACCTTTACTAAATTTTAATATATATAATTTGACTCTGGGTTTGTAAACAAATGTAATAAAATAAATAAGTAATAAGATACAGTTTGTTTTATTGGAAGAATATGACATAATGCAAGGGAACCTGAAAAAGAGATATAGTATGAGGTCATGCACAATCAGCATAAAATTTTTAAATTACATGGAAAAGGAAGCGACCGTGAAACATTACATTTTTAAACATCATATTTTTCCGAAGATTATCACTTACCAAATTTTATCAAAGTCCTTTATAGGAAATCATTGTTTGCGCACCAGAACTCAGAATCCTAAATCCCGCGTTAATTATATCCATTTTTAAACTAAATTAAGAATGAGATTAATAAAAAAACAAGAGTTTTCGTTTTATAATAAAGGGTTGATTTGTAATTCTCGATGGATATCAATATTATTACACTTAGGAACAGTTTTGTTAATTGCATAAGTTATTTCGAAATACTTCTAATTAAAGAAAGAGATTCAGTACGCATTTTATTATGCTCAATAATACTTTCTTTCATTTTGATGTTTTAAAGAAATACGATATTAATAATTTTTTTATATACAGTACATCTGGAAGTACAAGTTGCTTACAAACGTTATAGTTATTATACTACTTACTATAATTATAAAACTTTGGAAAACAAAAGTTTATAGAACTCTTTGCATCCTTATGCAAAACACCGAAGCTTACAAACTTTGTAGTTTTAAAGAGTTTATTTAAATAACATTTCGGGTAAAACAAAGTGGAAGATCTGAAGATCTTAATTTATATTTCGTAACTTTAAATATTAAAAAAATCCTAAAACTTTATCCACCTAAACCTTTACCATTTTAAAGCTTGAAACGCTGGAAATCTTAATTATGGAACCGTGGTTTATGAACTAATATTCCATATTACTCATTACCTCTACACTTTTTTTAACGAGTAATAAATAGAAGTGGAGTAAACAAGTGTGTGCTAACTCAGCAGCAGAGAATTAATGTATCGTTACAACAGCTAATTACACTGTACAACAAAATTGGACTTTAAAAAAATTTCCAGGTTCTAATACACTTTTTCTAGAGGTTTTTAAGATGCAGATCATGAATCCGTTATGGGTTTTTCGGGTCAGGTCAAATTTCACTTATATTCAAAATTGTTTTCAAATAAAACTCGTTTTTAAATGCACGAGAAGGGTAGGTAAACTTTTACATTTACCAGGCAACAAGATTTGTTACCTGTTAGTGATTAAACAGTAAACACGGTTTGGTGCAATTTTTGTTGTTCGGTAAGGCATTGCGGCAGCTTATTGCCTGGTTACAGAACTCGGTACCCAGTTGTTAGAAGTAGACTAGGTTTAGCGTTTATCAGGTAACAAAATTTATTATCTTCTAGTGATTCAACACGTTTTGGTGCAATTTTTGCTCTTCGGTAATGAGAACCGGCAACGCCGCAGCTTATTACCTGGTTACAGAAATCAGTACCCAGTAGTTAAGAATATGCGATATTAACAGGGTATTAACAGAATAGAATAGGCGATATAACATGCGAGTTCTAGCGTTTACCATGTAGATAGATAGGTAGATAGGGATGGGTAATCGCTCCGAAATGAATTTAGACTTAATCCGCCACCACCCATCACAAAAAGCTGAGGTCACTAGGTCAGTCCAGATGAACAAGAGTTACAGTTACCATACCCGTCATTTTTATCTACTGTTAGGTCGAGTCATAGTAGCATATAGTAGTCAAACACTATACAAATAATAGCCAAATTTAGAGAAATGAATTATTTATGCATTATTTATGAATTCATATCTGACTCTGACTACATCTTTTGCCTTGGATACTAAATCAAGGCATGCCAAATCACTATAGTACCAAGTACTAAAACAAAAAACTGTAGAACCAGCAAGCATCAAAATATCAAAAGAATCAATGCTGTTCATGTGTTGTATGCATGCTATTCTTCTATTGGTGTTTTGCATTGGTAAGGTATAAATCACTTCGTGAACAAACCAATTTGAGTTACGACTCATGAGGCATGAATGTGTTGGCTGCATGACACGCGGATGACATCGAAACAACAGTATTTGACCTGACCCGAAAAAACCAAAAGCAGATTCGTAATCTTCATACCAAAAAGCTATAGAAAAACTATATGAAAACTTGAAAATTTGTTTTTGTTGTACCGTGCACTGTCCAACAAAATATGACTTTAAAAAGTTTTCTGGGCTTTCATTTTTTTCGAGGGATCAGATCACGAATCAGCTGTTGGTTTTTTTGGGTCAGGTCAAATTTGGGTTATAATCCAAATTTGTTATTGAACAAAACTCCATAGTTATAAATCCTTAAATAAACCTCTCTAAGATTTTTATTGTTTTATATTTGTTTTTATAAATCCTTAAATAAACCTCTCTAAGATTTTTATTGTTTTATATTTGTTACATTTTTTAAATTAATTGGATATAAAAAAGGTTAACAGAAACATTTACTTTTGTGAAGGATCAAACGTACAAGATTAATTAACAATTTATTTTTTCTTTTTATTTGTCTTGAATAGTCTCCTTCAGGAGTTCCTTTTCTTTTTACGTATTTAATTCTCTAAACTGATAAAGTTTTTAAAACAACATTCACAATTATAGAGGTTTTTTAATATTACCATGTGGTATTGATAGCGCTTTTAAATAAATTGTAAAATATACTATAAGTGGAAACACATAGGTCGAAGTTCCCGATAAAACTGTGTGGTGTAATCATATGTAGTACCCCGACTTTCAAAGTTTGCTTCAAAGGTGCCAACGGTACACTCAGGCTGCAAAATTTTGTAATATGTAGCCACTCCCTTGTCTTGAAATCGCATCCCTGTTGATAACACAAGTATGCGTTAGTTACATAACATTGACACACGAATGACCATCGGAAAAAGTAACAACAGATTCATTATCTACATACAAAAAAGCTCTCGACAAACTGTATGAGAACCTGTAAATTTTTTTGTGTTGTACAGTGTCATCTTTATTTGCAGTTTACCAGCAAATTGCATCTTTTAATGCGTAAAAACGGTATTTAATATTTCCTTCATCTTTACTGTTTTAGTTAAAGTTGCAATTTCGGTAATTGAGATTTGGAACTGGAAGCTTATAAAACTATTTGCCTAATTTACAAACTAATTTTGTCTTTATATTTTTTTTATTTTTTAAATTTTATCTTTGTATTGCAAATTTTGTTTTACTCAAGTGATATTGGTACAAAATCTTTTCGACTACTATTTTTATAGCAATATTTATTCAATTGTTAATGCATTTGGTCTAGTCAATAACAAATTTAAGTAACGTAAATTAATTTTGAGAAAAAGTTGCAGGAAAACGATTTTTGTATCTATGTCGCCTTTGGAAATACAACTTTACAATCTTTTGTTTAGTTTTTTAGTATATCTTGAAAAGGGATGGACAAACAATAAGCTAACAGGCAGTCTATTTATGCTGCTGCAGCGGCATACATTTTAAAAGTAGGTATTAGAAATAAATGTCTTTTTTGACCTGCAATTTTCACAATAAAAAAAGGGTTAAATATATGTATATTTTGTTTGATCTCTGGTTTTTAATGGTAATGGCCATTAAGATATTTTTATGGCATAATTTAACCGTTAGTATCCATCCATTTAAGAAAAAACAAGCGGGAATAAAAAGAAATTATTATGTAGTATTTTGTAAACTAATTTATTAACTTGATGTCTAAAACGTAAGAACTTTACTTTCAAAAATAATAAAACTGCCTTTATTAAACTTGAACAATAGCCGAAGCCAGAAGCTATTACAACAATGAGCACGTACATTTTGTAAACATTGTAAATAACATTATTATTAAAAAATACTCTTATTTTTGAAATTGCACCTGAACAATCGCTAATAAATACATAAATGAGGTTTTATTGCATTGTTTTCTTTGCAAAGTTCGATAAGGATTTGCTTTGTAGATTTATAATGATTGTTCTTGTGTGGTTATTGTCCGTGTGCTGAGAGTTTGAATGCTGTTTTATATTTTATGTGGTTTTTAACAATATTTAATTTATTTATAGTTTAACTAAATAGAGTGATTCAATTTTTGTGAATCAAAATACGGACCAGTCTGGTGTACGGAGAAAATATCTTCGTTGTTGGTGAGAGTAATCAATTTATTTAAATTAAAAAGGGAATGTATTATGTTCCTACCGGTAGGTAATAAATTTCTGGAAAAAACTGTTCCTACCGGTAGGCGTTTTGTGTTTTTTTTTAAATTCACCTATCGGTAGGTGAATTCTTTTTAAATAATTTTTCACCTACCGCTTTACCGATTTGTTATATTAACTATCTATATAAAGCTTTAAAGGAATTGTACTGTCTGATATAAAAAAAAACAAAAACAGATTTTTTTCTCAAAGATATGTAAATATATTTTGTATACTGTACCTATTACAAAAATAATATATTATGGAAATATTTTATAGTATAAGCAAAATAAGCGACTATTATAAGGTGGCCAGACGTCCTGCTTTTGGCGGGACAGTCTCGTTTTTGTTTCACCTGTTCCGGTGCCCACAAAATGTCCCACTTTTCATGGATAATCATGATTTGATGAACATAGACAGCAAAACAGTTACATTACGTTTATTGGTTAAAACAATAAACATAAATGTAAACTTTTTAATTAATTTCTAAATTGCAGTAAACTATATTTAATATTGGTATCCAACGGAGTTATATTTCTTTTCAAAAACTAGATATCATTTATCTTAATTTAATTTGACCGTTCCAATTATACAGGGTGTTCCGGACAAATATGCAATGCTTTAAGGGGGTGAAAGGTGACCATATAGAGACCACAAAACTCATAAAATAAAAATAAAAACTAAAAAAAAAATTTCTGATTTTTCCGTATTTTTTACAAGTCACGAGTCGACTATGGATTGTTTGTAAGATTTTGACCCTGAATTACTGATAAAGCAAACAATGATCTCACATCTGCACTACTAAATTAAAAACTGACCTCCGCTACGTACGTATCAATTTACAGAAACAACAGAATTGAATTTCAGCAGCAGTTGCCGGGTGACTCACTACTTGACTGACTTGATCATTTATTAAGGTCAGTAAATAAAATCTAACATACTTTCATTGACCTAATTGTGATGTAAATTCCATTGCCTGCTTTTTATTTTACAACTGTGATTTTAACAAAATGGGTAAAACTTACCGTTTAGATGCAAACAATCTTTATAACATGCAATACATAAAGATTATTAAAAGTTTCACAGTTTAATTAAAATATACCTGACAATATTGTTTCGACAGCTATGCTGTCATTATCAAAGGTAATATAATTATAAACAAACACGTCGCTAAGGTAGATACAAAATAGGTAACTAGATAAAAATAATAAAACAATATAATAAAAATCATAATTAAACATCTAATACTTCCAGTAATGGAGAATTACTGAGTTCAAGTTGTTCATTCATTAAAGGTACCCTGAGTTTGTGTTTGTATATCTCAAAGGCTTCTAAAATGTCTAATTTGCGTTTGTTATTACAAAAATGTAGGAATTTAATATTATTTTGAGGAGTCATTGTGTGATTTTGTTCTAAAAGGTGTTTGGCGTAATTCGATTTTTCAGGATGTTTATTTTTGTAATGACGTACGTGTTCTTTATATCTTATGTCAAAATTTCGAAGTGTTTGTCCAATATATACCGAACTACAAAAAGAACAATTTAAACGGTAAATGCCCGATTTCATGATATCATGTGTTCTGTCTTTAGCATTAAATAAAAATGAAAAAGTGTTAATGTTGGTTTTAAATGTTATTTTATAATAAAACAAGGATTAGAAAACTGCAATATCTGCTTTTCAGAATTAGAAAAGCAACAAATCATTAATAAAAACCCACAAATACCTAAACTGTATGGATTAGTCAAGACCCACAAACAGAATATGCCAATAAGACCAGTTGTATCATACATCAATGCACCTAATCACATTTTATCCAAAAAACTGAACCAGATTATTAACACGATAGGTTACAAATCGAAATACTCTGTTAAAAATTCATTAGAATTAGTAGATAAGCTGCAAAACATACATCTTCCACCACATTCAAAACTTGTTAGTTTTGATATTTGCAACATGTTCTCCAGAATACCCCCACAAGAATGTATTCCTTTATTAGATAGTTTCTTGATCAATAGTAATATAGAATTAGTTAAAAGGTTAGAGTTAATTCAATTATTTGACCTTTGTATAAGTCAAAATTATTTCACTTTTAATAACATAATTTATTTACAAAAGGATGGTTTACCTATGGGTAATTCTCTAAGTCCTCTATTAGCTAACATATTTATGGACAATTTCGAAGATCGAATATTTGAATTAAACCTCTCTAAACACATTATCTTCTGGTTTCGTTATGTTGATGACATTTTATCTTGTTTTAACAGTTCTTTTGAGGTTATCAATGAATTTTTAATTCTTATAAACAATATCCATCCTAATATAAAATTTACACTAGAAACAGAACAAAACTTTCTATATACTTTCTATATACGTTTATATATACTATATAAACTTTCTAGACTTAAATATCAAAATCAACGCAGACAATCTTTTTGAATTTTCCATATACAGAAAAACAACACAAACAGACATAACAATACCAAATGAATCTTGTCACCACAATACACATAAAATAGCAGCATACAGATCATTAGTACACAGAGCTTTAACTATTCCACTAACAAAATCAGATTTTAGTAAAGAGATATCAACCATTAAACAACTAGCACATGCAAATCATTATAATCCGAACATGATTGACACTTTAATTAAACAAAAAGATTATAGGTTAGCTATCAAAAGAATATATCCCATTGACAATCAAACAGAAGACACAAATTACATATCTATACCATATTTTGGCAAAATATCAGAAAAAATTGCACATATACTAAGAAAAACCAACAATTATAAAATAACATTTAAAACCAACATTAACACTTTTTCATTTTTATTTAATGCTAAAGACAGAACACATGATATCATGAAATCGGGCATTTACCGTTTAAATTGTTCTTTTTGTAGTTCGGTATATATTGGACAAACACTTCGAAATTTTGACATAAGATATAAAGAACACGTACGTCATTACAAAAATAAACATCCTGAAAAATCGAATTACGCCAAACACCTTTTAGAACAAAATCACACAATGACTCCTCAAAATAACATTAAATTCCTACATTTTTGTAATAACAAACGCAAATTAGACATTTTAGAAGCCTTTGAGATATACAAACACAAACTCAGGGTACCTTTAATGAATGAACAACTTGAACTCAGTAATTCTCCATTACTGGAAGTATTAGATGTTTAATTATGATTTTTATTATATTTTTTTATTATTTTTATCTAGTTACCTATTTTGTATCTACCTTAGCGACGTGTTTGCTTATAATTATATTACCTTTGATAATGACAGCATAGCTGTCGAAACAATATTGTCAGGTATATTTTAATAAAACTGTGAAACTTTTAATAATCTTTATTTATTTCATGATTATGGAGTTCCACAAAATAAGGCTGGAAACAATAAACAAGTTTATAACACGCGTTCAAATAGGTCGCCGTTAGTCTGCACACATACTCGCCCACGACGTATGATAGATTCGTTTATGTTAACAAACATGTCGGCATTTGCACGAATTTGTTCTGCGGCAATTTCAATGCGTGCGCGTAGCTCTTCCTCGGTATCCACTTCTGTCCTGTACACTAATGTTTTAAAATATCCCCAAATACAAAAATCGAGGGGAGTCAAGTCCGGTGATCTCGCAGGCCAGGCGACGGGTCCTCCACGTGCTATCCACCGGTTAGCGTATCCGTTATTCAAAAACTCCCGTACCTGGCGAGCAAAGTGTGGTGGTGCTCCATCATGCATGAACCAAAGCCTGGGCAATTCAGCTAGTGGAAGTCCGTCGAACACTTCATTGTCCAGAAAGTGTAGGTACCAATCACCGGTTAAGCGTTGGGGCAAAATAAAAGGTCCTATTAAACGGTTCTGATAAATACCCTCCCACACATTTACCGAGAAACGGCTCTGGAAATAATGTCTTCGGACAGCAAGAGGATTTTCGTCAGCCCAAATGTGGCTATTGTGTGAATTAAAAATTCCCGCGCGAGTAAAACAGCATTCGTCTGTCCACAGTACATTTTGTGCAAATTGAGGATTTTCCTGATTGCGTTCCAATAGCCATTGGCAAAATTGCACTCGCGAGATATGATCTGCAGGTTCTAATGAGTGTACTTTTTGAAAATGATATGGTTGTAGGGAATTTTCTTTTAAAATACGCCAAACGCGAGTAGAAGGTACACCAGTTTGTGCTGCCTGAAACACTAGTTTTTCTGTCAGACTAAATGACAATAAACTAACTATAAAAACTATATATAAAATAATTCATACTTACTGTAACTGAAAACTCAAAGTATCTGCCACAGCTTGAGATTTAAACTCTCTCTTACAAATTAATTATTCAAGTCGTAGGTATTGGTTCCACAGCTGTATAAATTGAGAACAGGAATAGATGAATTTAAGACATAACAGTACATATAATTAGGAAATAAAACACACCTCATATATTTATTATAAGTCTAATCTATAGTCTTTAGATCATAATTATACCAGAGTAAACCAATAAAAATTCATCTAAGACCTTTCATGAAATAACAAGAATAACCTAAAAGTTTATGAGATGGACCACAAAAATTATTCAAAAACATTAATTCAGATTTTTAAATTTGTGTTGACTTGGCTTTGTTGACAAAATCTATAAACAAATATCTAAACGAGGTTAAGCCAATTAGATTAATTCGACTATTATCAGTTTGAATGATTTTAAAATACATTAAAATTTAAAGATTTCTGAATAAATTAGAGAGCTCTCTTCCTAAAGAAAAATTGCAACATTCTTTAACTAAAAGATTCTTAACTAACTGCATTATAAAACAGTCCTTAAAAATACGGTAACTTTAATTATATCCACCAAACTCATGGAATACGAACAGATCAATCCAGTAGAAATTGGAAATTGGCCTCTATTTTGGAAAATTGTTGTTAAATTCGGCGATGTCTTGAAGTGTTGAATTTCAGTACCAGAAATACGATTCATTTTAATTATTGTCATCAGCCCATATGGTTTCATAAACTAATTGTGTCGAGCACGCAAAAAAACAAGATTTTAAATTGTTCATACGTAATAAAGGATTTACTTTCATTTAGAAAATAACGATAATGTTTCGGAAAGTTAAATCGTTGTTAATCACTTGTAACACTAAATGCGTTTAAATTCTTTAAGCGGAATTTTAATTTACAAAAGCACAGGAGTCGATCATTAAATTCGAGATTGCTTTCAATGATTTTTCTTTCATTAACAAACAGCACTTCTCTTAAGAACAGGCGAAACACAGTAATTGTCATTACAGGTGCTTCACCAAAGAACAAACCCGCTATTGTTTATCCACAAAAATTATAAGTTTTTCTAACACCACTTAACGGAACGTAATCTTCTCAAAAAAGATTTGCACTTTATAACGCAAGAACATTAAAACTGTAACCACTATATGTAGAATATCTTTCAATTCTAAAGGATTAATAAACTGTAATCCGGTAATATTGATTCAAAATCGATCAATCAATATTGATCGGAACTCAAACTATGAAGCAGCACAAGTTCAGTGGTCAATCTCCATATCGACCGTTCGCTGTTAGGGTTTTATCGTAAAAGTCTCGCGCCAACCCCAACGAGAGCTTTTTATTAACTTCGTTCCCGTAACTACGCGTGAATACATCTGTTTTTATGCGGCAAGGACGCTTTTTACTTGGCCTTCTATAGGATTCTAGACTCAAATACAAAAAAGTAGGACCGCTGGAACTCGCGCGCCAAACTTATGCGGTGGTACAGCGTCTGGTGTGTAGACAAGATTCCTACGCCGTAAACTGACTTAAATTTAAAACGCAGAACGCTAACAAAGGGAATTATATTTTCAACTTCTATATTTTATCAAGGTCTTTCTCAAAGTAATTGATATTATACCAAAATGCAATTTAACAAGATACGAAAAAGACAACATGTTTATGACGCTACATTCATTAATTACCTCAAATATGAAATAATCTTTTCTTAAAATGCTTGTTTAAATAAAACGTAGCCCTACAGGACCGAACTTAAGATTTTTAATGAGAATAAATACAAAATTCTGCATACTAAATGCCGGTGGAAAATGTACCCGTTACATGCCAAGGTACGCTCGCTAAGAGTGGGATCCTCTTCAACTAACTCTAGAATGTTTTCTTCCTCCGCGACATCTCTGTGGTGTGGATCACGTCCTCTCCCACCAGCTCTTGGCATAACCGATCCTGTATCGAACCTCCTCTGTATAGTTTGTATGATCGTACGTGCATTTGGATGACGGTGGTTAGGAAACCGAAGGGCATACTCTCTGGCGGTGGCAGCACCATTGCGATGACATTCGCCGTATAAAATAATAAGCTCCGTCCATTCAGCAGGTGTATAAGGTTCTGCCATAATTTAAATAGTAACTAAATACACTTAAATAAACTACTTATCGCTAAAACAAACACTTAACACTACCTAATGCAAGTTATTAATTTAAAACGTGTATTAATCGAAACTCAAGTTTACCACCACCTAACACAAAGAAAGTTGACGACAAACTGCATACTGCAGTTACAAATCTCAAAGATCTGAGTCAGTAACAGTTATTACAGATGTTCAAAATGAGTGTTATTATTTAGTTAAAAACGTTTTAAAAGCACGTACTGCTATTTGGTGTTGATTACTTTTCGGAGAATTTATATTTATCCCGCTACCTGCTTGGGTTAGTTTATGGTTCTCTTTTGTCCACGACCTTTAAAAGTATGTACTAGTAGACACAATTTTCTTTTCATACAGATTTATCTACTATGTTGCAGTGGCGTGCCTATTATTTTTATTTCAAAGGGGCATTTCAGGAAATTGTTAGTACGATGTTACTCTACACATGTTTCTCTATTGCCCTTTAACGGGAAAGGCATGTTTTTCAAAACACCCTGTATAAATAAATATTGCACACTTTATTTGGGTTTAAATACAAACGCTGAGTTAACATTAATTACAAGAAATAACCGTAGTTGCATCTACGGTGATTCAGTACTCAATGATCGGACTTTGAGGATAAGCTTCTCTGGTTATTAGAAACATAAAACCTTAGTAACTTTTTTTGATTAAATGAACCTGAAAATTTCGAAAATTTTGACCGACGTTTTCAGAAAAGTACGTATAATTGATGCAGGTCAGTGTAGTTAAGTCGAATAGAAATAAATGCAAGATCTTTAGAAATTGACACCATCAGTAAAAACGTGACATCTGTTTAAACAAGCACAAGGATGCAAACGACGCACATTCCATTTTTTAGATGTTAAAACAAAACGATCTATTAATCCGGGGGATTCCCCTTTATTCTAATAGTAAACGCAGACAGAAATGACATCATTTTAATACTGACCCATTTAATGTATCATTAAATTCGATGTGTATGCGTTAATAAACAGATATTAGTTTTAATTAAGTAAAGACATGTTTAGCTAATTTGATCTATCCATCAATAGGTATTGTTATTTTTATTGGAATTCTAGAATGTTTCATTATTAAAACCTTATTATTTTTTTTGATGTTTTAATTCAACGACCCTGAATGATTGATGGATTTGTTTACATAGTCAAGTACAAGTACTGTTATACGTTTTATTACTAAAAGCTGCAGTGTAAGGGGTTTGCAGTTTGTTATCATTTGAGAAACCAAATAGTATCGGGTATCTCCTTGATCTTGACCTCAAAAGATGTGTCCCTATCACGAGTACTATAATTTTTTATTCACAAACCTGCAGTATTGTATTACACATAGGGGTTAATGTGTCTATTAAAAGAATTTGAAATTGTCTTAGTCATCAGAAACAACACAAAACAAAAATACCATTTTTGAAACAATATCCATCGAGAGGTCGTTCTCAACATGCTTTATTTATTTAATTCTGTTTATCTGTTGTTATTCTACGAAACACTTGGCCAAAATAAAGACGTTTTTATTACTTTACGCTATCCTTGCACATTCTAGTAGTATTGAATATCTGCTTGAACTAAAATATGTGTCATGTGCATTCATACTATTAAATTTGAAAACATTCGGCTGAACTTCGATGCCGTTTTTCTCCAAAAATATAGAAATACGAGAAAAATGGTATATAGGAATTTTCTTTCTTTAATGGTTATCTAACCACTGGCAAAGTCTGAGTATGTCTTAATGGGTCACGGTGTATAATGCCAATCACACTTATTATCAAACCTGTAAAACCGGGAAAGGCCACTCAACTAACAACAGCTGTTCTTGGCAATGACGAAGACATGAAAAAGATGTATTTTTACGTATTAATTTTAACGCGCCAAAAATACACCGAGAGGCACGTAACTATTACTTTCTATTAAGCATCACTTTGGAATATTAATTGTGGCACGCAAAAAGGATTAGAGGCACTAATTTTCATATTAATTTCTATTCCAGCGCTACTTGGGCAAAAGCATCTGGCTATCGATAAGTATAAACTATATGTAAATGTTATTGCCTCTTCTTCTAAGTTACAAGATTTTCCGTAAAAGTAATTTCGGAAAAGAAAAGCAGTTAGCGTTAGCTGAATGACTGAATTTTATACTATTAATAAAAATCAGAGTTTTCGGCCAATGTTTTTAAAATCATTCAAAAATGTTCGAAAAGCTTGCTTAATAAATTATTTATGAGAGAGGGCATTCTGAAGAAATCTGGCCACCTTAGACCACCTTATTAGAATTTAAAATTAACACATTACCATTTTTTTTAAATGAAGCCTGATCAGTAACACATGTTAAAAGAAACAAAGTAAGCAACTGTTACATTTTGCTGATTTTGTCTGACAAATTTTACTGTATTCTAGTTTTGAAATGAGCATGTATAATTTGATTAATTTAAAAATATGTCAAAATGACCCATGTATGTAGTTACGTTACAAAAACGTATTGGTGATTAGGTTTTGTTGTTGAATTAGGTTAGGTTTTGGTAGGTGAAAAATGATTTAAAAAGAATTCAACTACCGAAAGGTGAATTTTTAAAGAAACACAAAGCACCTACCGGTAGGAACAATTTTTTTCAGAAATTCCTTACCTACCGGTAAGGAATTTCTTAACCACTGTTTTGATACCTACTATTTTAAATTTTCAAGTAGAATTAACATTTGTTAGTTGGGTTGGTAGTTGAAAATATTAATACCATACACAGTAAAAAATATGTAGTTAAATTTAACTAAATTTTAACTAAATGTTTAGTCCCAGACGATCCACTACAAAGTGTTGTACACTTAGCAATACTGGATTTTGTTAGCTCTAACATTAATACCTTGTTAAAATTTAAAAAACTACTTGTTAAATCATAATCCTGGAAAAAGAGGACTGCAAAAGATATTGTTACAACAACCCCGTATTGTATTAAATTAACAATTATGTATTGTTGGCAGTTCAACGAAATTTATGAAATGTACGAAATTAGTTGTAGAAATACACAAATTATAACATATATTACACAATTATATGTTATCAGTATAACAACAAGGGTTTGTTTAATTCAAAATATTAATTATGATCTTACTAAGCATTGTTGTAGTTTTAGCATTCTTGTTCGTTTTATTTACTATTTCGGTCAGTTACTGTAACAAAGATCTATAGTAATTTAATACAAAGATTAATTAACTCCTAGTATTTCTTTTGTAGTTTTATTATCGGTGTTGTAATTTTAACATTCGTCTTTATTTATTTGCCAACACTGTTTGTTACTACAACTAAAAGTATGTTGTTACTTTAACAACAACTGTGTGCTTTTTAGATATAATGTAGTGTTAAAAGAGCAATCAACATTATTAAGTAACCTTATCCATACAAACAACTTCAAACACTTTAAATAAAATTGAATGAAACACTCGAACCATCTGTAATTTTAGATATGTAATATATTTGCTTTTAAATCCTTTCTAATTTGGAAGAACTCTGAATCTGTACTTGCACTTTAAGTTAAGTTATAACAATTCAGAAGGATCCAGGCCTCAGAAAAAGATTAGAAAGGATTTACATTAAGTAAATATGTTGTAAAACTGCAAATTTTTTGGTCAGAGTGTTTGAGTTAATTAAAATGATTAAAGTTGTTTGTATGAAAAAGATATTGGGTTGATATAATTATTCTTCGCATCTTCCAGACAGGGTCATCCAAGCATATATAATAACCTATAGGCTAGCTTTTTTATTTGATTATTACTAATGATGTTCATTGCTCTAATGAAGGAACTTAATAGGAAAGAAAATAATACCAATTACAATGGCAATATAAACATTTATTCTTCATTAAAAAGAAAAATATATAATATAATGATTACATACTAGACAAAAGAGTAGTACATTCAGAACAAATTATAACAACATTTAATCATAATATTATTCTGAAATCAATAAGTAAGAGGTTACATGTTTACTGATTTTCTTTTAAATAACTTCTTATATTATTTATGTCGATATAAGATTGCAAGACCAGAGAATACTAATATTAACAACAAAATCTAAAAAATATAATTATCTCTTGAAATATTACTGTTTCATTCTAGCAATGGAAGCTATAATAAAATACATAAAACAAAAGTTGTATTATTGCTAGCATTATGTATAAAATCTCCTTCTCTCCAGGTGATTTTTCTATGCATCTCGAAGGGCCCACAGTTTATATTATAATAGAACAATAAATAATAAATTTATCAACAATAACATACCTCAGGTGTAATAGATTTTTGACAATTTGATGTGAGAACTCGTTTGCCTTCTGCAGGATGGTTAAAATTGCCATAACGAAGATGCCCTATCATCATCATCTAGAGAAATATCATCGCTTGGACTGAGGCTTTATATGCTGATTGTAACAGCAGATTCAAAAGTATGGAATTCTGTGATAATAGATTTTCAGATAGAACACTATATTCATTATAATCATATAAAAGTTACTTACGTTCACGAATTTTAAATAATACACCTCTAGGGTATATTTTAATATTCTCTTCTGCAAAATTCTCCCTTAGATTGGCTCCAAATTCGTTTTGAAGTGTGACCTCCACCAATTCAAGACCAGGAAATACTTGCTTTACTATAAATGAAAACTTATATATAGGTATAGTATTATAATAACAATGCTTTTTGGAAATTTGCAAACATGATGTATCTGCCCAAAAATTCCTTCCCTTCAAAACAACTTGTCCATTGGCGTTTCCAATGATACCTTATATATTATTAACTATAAAATTTAGTAAATAAAAATGTTCCTTCGAAAAAAAATCTGATAATCTTTTAAAATGTATAGGTACTAGTAAATATAATGTATGTACATATATGTTACGAAAAGAGTGACTGGAGGTCATAGTGTCACAGACATAAATTCTCAACAGAGACGCAAGGTTGATTTCTAATAGGTCAAATAATTTTATTATTTGTAAAGCTAACTGCTTAAAGACACAAATGAAAAAACTATTAAAGGAAACTGTTGCAACAAACAACAATATCATTTGACAAGTGACAAATATCGGGATTCCTTTATAATAGTTATTTATGGTACAAGTGAGTTAAGTAAGATATTATCCACGAACGGAAAATTTACCCTGGAGGGCTGGCAGGACCGAGTTGGTTAATTTATCTGAGTGGATAATATCCTTAACTCACGTGCGTCATACAAAATTTTATCCAACACCTCTTTATTTAAGTTTAAACATCGAATTTGCAATGTTAGTTAGTCTTTAGTTTTGACGGTAATAAATTTAATACTCTAGCACGATGCCTGGATTTTAATAATATTAAGTAACGTAAGCTGGTGATTGGTTGTTATCTTGAAGGAGTGTTTTTTAAAAATAACTAAATAAATATTATAATGTAACATAAGAGTAAACAATCACTTTCCTTATTTAAAATGGCCATAGTAAACATGGCATTTATACAGTGTGGGATTAAAGTATGGAATATTAAAAAACAAATCGAACTCAACCGGTTTTTTTAAAAACGCTGAAACACGTCGATTTTGTTTTTTGAAAATACATGTTAATATGTGCGATTCACCTTGCGACTTTCATTTGTTTCTAAGTTATGACGTCATCACAAAAAATTTAAATGACAATATAGATTTCTTATAGTGGAATCCGATAGTGATTTTTCTTCCCTTTATGATCATGCAAATAAATCATAAGGGTGCATAACAAAAATTCTGAGAAAAATCGAGTTGAACTTTGTAAATGTTTGTTAGTTGTGACGTCATCACAAAAAATTTAAATGACAATATAGATTTTTAGTAGTGGAATCAGATAGTGATTTATCTTGCCTTTATGATCATCCAAATAAATCATAAGGTTGCATAACAAAAATTCTGAGAAGAATCGATCTGATATATTGATATATATTGATATATTGATTTATGTTGGTATATTGATACCATAATATTAATAACATTAAATGTTCAGATCGACTTTTCTCAGAATTCTTGTTATGCAACCGTATGATTTATTTGCATGATCATAAAGGGAAGAGAAATCACTATCGGTTTCTACTATAAAAAATCTATATTGTCATTTAACATTTTTTGTGATGACGTCATAGCTTAGAAACAAATGAAAGTCGGAAAGTGAATCGCACATATTAATGTGTATTTTTAAAAAACAAAATCGACGTGTTTCAGCGTTTTTAAAAAAAACCGGTTGAGTTAGCTTTTTTTTAATATTCCATACTTTAATCCCACCCTGTATAGAGGTGTTGGACAAAATAATAATTCCTTAAATTTCCTAATTGTAAAATTTTATTTTCAGATACATAGAATGCATAATTGTCCCATAAAAAAAGTATTAAAAGAGAAAATATATCTATATATGTACTTACCTGCACTAATTATCTTCTTTTTTTTGTACTTGACTCTAAAGTACATTTTTTTGGTTGGAGGTTCATCTAAGTTTACTATATGGAAGGCAAATCATCCATGGTTAAAATTAATGTGTTAAGACACAAACACCAACTATAAACGCGGTATAATATGATAAATAGGTATAATAGTAGTATAAATAGGTATAATAGGTATTATAGCAAAATGCAAAGTACAAATGCCGGGCTATGGTACCCAACTCTTTCTGCGCGAATCATTTACGTCGTGGCAAGCGACCCCATAACATCATGGGTTAAATCCTGCTAAATCTACTTTTCAAATCATCGCGAAGCCGACGTCAGGATTTAAAAAAACTGAGGTTGTTAATGCAGTAAATGTTTAACTGAAAAAACGCGAGTTGCTGCATGTGCATTTATAAAGATAAGAAAAGAATAACAACATTCTTGCTGTTATAACTGAATCTGAAATTCATGCACACATGGCACACTGTTCAATATAACATAATTATTTGTTATTCACTAAAACATATTTGAACTTTTCACTAATTTAGGTTTTGATTTCTGTAGCAAGTGCGTTCGATATTTTAACTAGATTATTGTCAAATACCTCATCTAGTTATGTTAGTCCTTTGAAATATTTTTGTTAAAAATTCAATTATTTCTGCACAATTGATAATCTAAATTTTGTTGAAAACGTAGAACAAAAATGTTGTGCATAAATCGCGAGGATTATTGTTTACAGTAATCATCTATTTAGTAACTTCTACAAACATTTTGAACTTCAACAAAATACTTGCTGTATTGACAACAAGTTTTTCTTTATTAGCAATAGCGCCCGATAACAAATTACGTGATATTTGAATTTAGTTGAATTATATCAGAATTTTAGACATTGTTGCATAAAATTGTAGTGAATGTGACAAAATGTAAATTAACAAAAATTATTTTTTACTGTGTAATAAAGCTTACTGAAAAAAATAATTTGTGTATTTGGTTTTACTGGTCTTAATTGATTTTTTATGCTAGGAACTTTGTTAAATTGTGTTGGTAATTCAGACAGTTTTTATGTATACGTATATGTATTGTTATAATAATTTATATAGTAAACAATTTTAATAATTTAATAAATTGATTGAGCCAAAATGGCACAAAAAATTATTTATAAATTTTTTTATTATAAGCTTTTATTCTGGGAAAAAATAATAAATTGAATATCAACACTGTAAATAAGCCTTCTTACCTTTTAAAAATATTGTTTTGCTCCGGCTTTGATGTGCTGTGGGTAAATCGTTCCCACATAACTTGCATTCGCGACTCTTTTCAGAGTGGGTAGCATTGTTATCTTTTAAATTTAATCGTAATGGACAAAAATAATAGGCAACTAATAATAATAATAATATAATAATAATAATTACTACAACCCATAACCTAAACCAAGGCACCAGAAGCTATAAGCTTGTGCGGGAGGGAGGGGGCGATTATTATTATTATGTAGGCCCAATGTGCGGCTGCAGCCGACTTATAGATGGAACAGCGCAAATCCCACATCTGTGTTACAGGTAAGGAAAACTGCAGAAAACCTTAACCAGATCTGCCAGCGCCGGGAGTCGAACCCGGGCCGCTTGGGTGAAAGTCCGGTACGCCAGACATTACACTACCAAGGCTGTAATACCATACACAAATAAAATGAACACAAAATAAAGAACACGATGTTTTATTTATTTATTCTTAAATTATCAAAAAAAAATTAAAGTAATGATACTTGATACAAATTAATTTTTTTATTAGATTCGGAAAGTCTGATTAAAAATAATTAAAAAAAGTTATTGAAATGAAATAATAATTAACCTTTCTGTTTCCTTTACTTTTCTTCACACAAAGAATTATAATTCTAGTTAAATTAAGGAAAATATAACCTAAACTTTGGGTTTATTTTAAATTTTAACATCTCTTTCAAATCTCAAAGAGAAATCTCAATTCAGGTAACACTAATTAACTTAATTTACTTTTTTAACACCTGCATTTACAGTCTTTTATCGTTCAACTATTTGAATAAGCAGCGTGTTCTCCACCTATGGTAGTAATTTTGATTGTACAGCATCCGAAATTCCACAGGGTTCAAATTTAGGACCTTTGTTATTCGTTTTGTTTATTGATAATTTAAGAAAAAATATAACTGTTTTGATTATTATTATTATTAAATCTCGAAATATCTATATTTGCAGATGATCTCAAGATTTATGTCTGTATAAATAGTGTAACAGATTTCTTAAACTTACAGCATGATATTAATAATGCTGTTGAATAGACAAACAGGAAAAGCTTTATTTATGTAAATATCGCCAGTTGTAGTTTGCTTTCTTTTACATTAAAAAATCCCTATATTATAATTATGAAATACATAACATGCCACTGGAAAGGATTCAGCAAGTTATGATTTGGGTGTAATATTTGATGCTGTACTAAGTTTCCCGCGTCACGTTACCGATATAATAGAGCATCTAATATGTATGGCTTTGTTGTAAAAAATACAAAAGAATTGACTAATTTACGATGCATAAGGCAATTGTAAATGGCTTTTGTAAGAAATGATCTTGAATATGCCTGCACCATATGGAATCCTATAAAAGTCAGATATATATACTTTAGAGAAAACAAATTTTTACGCTCTCTCTGTAGTATAAAATTTCTAATTTATTTTCTACTTACTGCTGAAGTTTAAAAAAGCTTCCAACTTATAAACTTCCTGTCTCAAGCAAATTTACTACTACGAAATTTGCTACTAAAATCAGAAAAACGATTTCCAACTATTTCGATAACATTGTAAAAAAACGCAAAAAATCTAAGTAAACAAAAACAATGTATAGAAACATGTAATATTAAAATAAATAGTTTGTCACACATTGACTAATTTTCGATTTGTAAGTCCTTGAAAATGACTTTTGAGTTAAATCGAAACTGGAGTTAGACGAAAAAACTTTTTAGATAATTTTTTAAATAAAGTGTGGAAAAGACTATGAGTTATTTTTATTTAATTTTAAACAGTATTATTATTAAAAGGCAGAAAGATCGTATATTAATGAATAAATATTAATTATTTCTAATGTATTTCAGAAAGAGTATGCGTTAATGTTATGTTACTTTTCAGATCAATCAACTGTCAGATACAGCTGTACATCGTAGTTTGGCTCATTATACGCAATCGCAACCATCAAGTATTGGTAGTCAAGAAGGAGGCGAGTTTAATGTAAGTATTTCACTCAACAGAAAAATGATTTAAGATGCATTAAACTTTAAAGTTTCACTAGTAAATAATAAAGTGTCTTTCTGGCCTCATTTCTTACGCGGCCGAGAGTTTAATAATTTTGAGGAAGTAGAAAATGCATGTCTAGAATTCTTTGCTTGTAATAAACTAGCAGAGTGGTATAGACATTAAATCCAACTATTGGCCTAAAAAATGGACAAATATTATTGACGATTTTACTTACTTCGAGGATCAGATATTTTCATTTTCCTAAATTTTAGATTTTTTTAAATTAGTATGTTATGCTTTAGTATAAATACGAGCCCCGATTCACACCTGTTTGCCCATTTTTATTTTTGTTCGGCATTTTTTTTCGTATACTTAGTTGCTAGAGTGAAGCACTGCCTTTGCACTTATTCCATGCCAAGTTTCATGACATTTTCTTTAGGGTTACCCCTCACTACCCCTTCAACTCTGGTGAATCTGCGTACAGGAAGAGGTGGTTAGAAGAACCCCCTTTACAATAAAATTTTAGGAAAGTTGACATGAGGTACACAGGCAATACTTTACTCTAGCAACAAACAGCTACCTTGTAGACCAAAAAAATGTTTACAATTACAATAATTATATAAACAAAAAATATACGACAAAATATATAAATAAATGGACATAACTTACAATATAAGATGTCAGTACTTTAATCTAGCAACAAAAATTAAGCTGCTTTGTAAACCAAAACAAGTTAGGGTAAAAATTGCAGGATACCCTTTAAGGTCCAAGTGTACCCAGAAAACCGTGTGTTGTTTGTTTCATAAATAATTTAATAATGTGATAATTTTGGTTTTAAGTTAATACCGTGGAATGTTAAAAACTTGCTTACCTAACTTTTTTTGGAAATTTTTTTTAGTTAAATTATTTCACATGTTTTACGTGAAAAATTAATTTTAGAGAAACTGTACATTCAAAGTTAACCAAAAAAATACCACTTAAATTTCATAGTATTTGAACTATTTTACCAAAATTTCGAAGAGAAAATCGTATGTCTAGGGACTAGATTATTACCTGTTTTTTGCAAAAAAAAGCAGGTTTATTGGCAATAATTTAGTCACTATACATACGATTTTCTTAGAATTTTGGATAAGTCACGACCAGAGCTGGATTAACCCATAAGCAGGCTAAGTACGTGCTTATCTCCCAAAATACATGTATCTCGTAGAATATATTTGTTAAAGAAAAATAATAAAATATCTATTGGCGCTATTAAGATTTAATTTATATAGTTTAAATTGTTTATTGTTTCCAGCCTTACTTTGTGGAACTCTATAATCATGAAATAAATAAAGATTAGTAAAAGTTTCACAGTTTTATTAAAATACAACCTGACAATATTGTTTCGACAGCTATGCTGTCATTATCAAAGGTAATATAATTATAAACAAACACGTCGCTAAGGTAGATACAAAAATAGGTAACTAGATAAAATAATAATAATAATCAGAATTAAATATCTAATACTTCCAGTAACGGAGAATTACTGAGCTCAAGTTGTTCATTCATTAAAGGTACCCTGAGTTTGTGTTTGTATATCTCAAAGGCTTCTAAAATGTCTAATTTGCGTTTGTTATTACAAAAATGTAGGAATTTAATATTATTTTGAAGAGTCATTGTGTGATTTTGTTCTAAAAGGTGTTTGGCGTAATTAGATTTTTCTGAATGTTTATTTTTGTAATGACACCTGTTCTTTATATCTTATGTCAAAATTTCGAAGTGTTTGTCCAATATATACCGAACTACAAAAAGAACAATTTAAACGGTAAATACCCGATTTCATGATATCATGTGTTCTGTCTTTAGCATTAAATAAAAATTTAAAACTTGTTAAATAAAATTAAATAAAACCACATTCAAAACTTGTTAGTTTTGATATTTGCAACATGTTCTCCAGAATACCCCCACAAGAATGTATTCTTTTATTAGATAGTTTCTTGATCAATAGTAATATAGAATTAGTTAAAAGGTTAGAGTTAATTCAATTATTTGACCTTTGTATAAGTCAAAATTATTTTACTTTTAATAACATAATTTATTTACAAAAGGATGGTTTACCTATGGGTAATTCTCTAAGTCCTCTATTAGCTAACATATTTATGGACAATTTCGAAGATCGAATATTTGAATTAAACCTCTCTAAACACATTATCTTCTGGTTTCGTTATGTTGATGACATTTTAGCTTGTTTTGACAGTTCTTTTGAGGTTATCAATGAATTTTTAATTCTTATTAACAGTATCCACCCTAACATAAAATTTACACTAGAAACAGAACAAAACAGGGCTATAAACTTTTTAGACTTAAATATCAAGATTAACGCAGACAGTCTATTTGAATTTTCCATATACAGAAAACCAACACAAATAGACATAACAATACCAAATGAATCTTGTCACCATAATACACATAAAATAGCAGCCTACAGATCATTAGTACACAGAGCTTTAACTATTCCACTAACAAAATCAAATTTTAGCAAAGAGATATCAACCATTAAACAACTAGCACATGCAAATCATTACAATCCGAACATGATTGACACTTTAATTAAACAAAAAGATTATAGGTTAGCTATCAAAAGAATATATCCCATTGACAATCAAACAGAAGACACAAATTACATATCTATACCATATTTTGGCAAAATATCAGAAAAAACTGCACATATACTAAGAAAAACCAACAATTATAAAATAACATTTAAAACCAACACTAACACTTTTTCATTTTTATTTAATGCTAAAGACAGAACACATGATATCATGAAATCGGGTATTTACCGTTTAAATTGTTCTTTTTGTAGTTCGGTATATATTGGACAAACACTTCGAAATTTTGGCATAAGATATAAAGAACAGGTACGTCATTACAAAAATAAACATCCTGAAAAATCTAATTACGCCAAACACCTTTTAGAACAAAATCACACAATGACTCCTCAAAATAATATTAAATTCCTACATTTTGTAATAACAAACGCAAATTAGACATTTTAAAAGCCTTTGAGATATACAAACACAAACTCAGGATACCTTTAATGAATGAACAAGTTGAGCTCAGTAATTCTCCGTTACTGGAAGTATTAGGTATTTAATTCTGATTATTATTATTATTTTATCTAGTTACCTATTTTTGCATCTACCTTAGCGACGTGTTTGTTTATAATTATATTACCTTTGATAATGACAGCATAGCTGTCGAAACAATATTGTCAGGTTGTATTTTAATAAAACTGTGAGACTTTTACTAATCTTTATTTATTTCATGATATAGTTTAAACTCTAACAGTGATAATTATTCATTTATTTTACTTTCGACTGTACATTCGACTCAAACTCGATATAAATTCAACTCAAATTATACCCAAATTCGACTTAAATCGACTCAGATTTTATTCAAATTCGATTTAAATTCTACGCAAATTAGACCCCAACTCGATCCAAAAGTTCCACTCAAATTCGACTGATTAAGACTCAAATTCGGCTAACTGTCGGCTTCATTTCTGTTAAAATTCTACCCAAATTCGTCTCAAGTTCGACTGAAATTTGGTTTAAATTCAACAGAAATACCATTCAAATTCGACCAAAATTTGACTGAAATACGATTTAAATCCGACTTCAATTCAACCACAGTACTTTTTTTAATTGAACGAGATCATAACCTATCAATAGTTGTTAATTCGAGTGTGCATCATGAGTGTGTAGTAAGGCCTTTGGTTTAAAATAGTTAGCTAATTATTTGATCTCTATGATTGCATTAATGAAGGTTTTCTAATTTTTATTGTTCAATAAATTTAATAAATCTGTTATTTAGTTTTACTAACCTATTATTTTTGTGGAATATTTAATCAGTAAGCGGTCTTTCTTGTGAAAACTTTTCTCATATTTAATCGGAAACACTAATCGTATTTGATTTTCCAAGTATTTATAGTAAACTAGAAAGCTTATTCAGACCTCGACAATACTACTACCCTTCAAAGCCTGAACAATCTACTCGAAAAGATGATCGTTTTGAGTTCTTTATATCCCGTAAATTAGCAATCTTTGTTCTACCAGTACATTACTCTTCTATTGTAATGCAACAAAAAATATAGAAATATAAGCATATTGTCCATATATATCTCGGTAAGTCGAAAAAATGGCAGCACTTAACTTAAACTTAACACTGAATTTTCTAAAGTACAAGTTATAAGTGCATTGATTTTTCTTTGAGGGCAGACTAGGTGATGCTCATTTAGAAAAATCGTATTTAAATCAGATCAGCTAATCTACTAATTTCATAAGCTCAAATTGAATTACAGTGACTAAAGTAGTCTCTGACTAAGCCCAGGTGAGAATTGTCAAAGTTTTTGTTTTAACCCAAGATTTTTTTAATTACAGAGTTACGTACCGCTCTGCTGGAAGTACAATAAGAAGTAGCAATAGAAGATGAATTCCGACGAAGGTAGTAAAGACACAGAGACTGCAGGCTCCAGCACGTCTGAACAAAAACCAGTTCACACCGAAACAAAATGTAAGTCTTGGATATTATTTAAAATCAGAGCATTATAGTACTACATATAGTTAAGTACCTAACAACACTAATTTTTTTCCGAAATATTGTAAATATCCACCATACTGTAGGTTGTTTTAGTTTTTGTGTCAAAATAAGTTTTCTAAGCATATTTTTATACATTTTTTTATAAAACTTTATCTACTTTGCTTACAAAATAAATAAATGTATTTAGTACAAAAATAGCAAAATAAATTTAAGTTAAAAATAACAATTTGTGAGTTTAAGCAGCATGGGGTATCCTTGATTATCAAAAGAACAGTTACATTTTTGAAGGGTAGGTTACGCTACATATCGTGTTCGGAGGAAGCTAAAATCAATTATTATTAAGACATATCTATTTATATCTAGATATACTATCATAGGTAAAGTAGATAATATTTCTAATAAAAGATAAAATTTGAAAGATAAACAAATGAATATGGGTGTAACGAATATAACTAGAAGCCTCGTAATGGGGTAATGGGGGGGGGGGAGTTGCTGTAATGTTTTAAAACATATTTTCCTTATCAATATGTGGTCGCTTCCTACTAGTTTTCGAGAAAATCACATTTTAAATTTTAAGTGCGCTCATTGTACTTACATTACATTAAGAATACACAAAATTTACAAATTTTTTGTTTGTAGTAACATTTAAATTAATTAATTTGTTATTTAAATGCGATTTTCTCGAAAACTAGCAGGAAGCGACCACATGTTGATCAGGAAAATATGTTTTAAATCATTGCAGCTACCCCCCCACCACAACCATTACGAGTTTTTTAGTTATATTAGTTACACCCTGTATATAAGAAATAAATAACAGTTTTATAGACTTTTTATCACCGACTGTATTGCTTTTGTGGTTTTTAAGTCGAGTTGGTACCTTTGTTCATCAAAAGGGCAATTATCATTTCTAGGGTTAGGTTACGCTTAATATAAGAAAGACTTGCTAAAATCAATTATTATTATCAAGCTATTTATTTCATTCTTACGTAAACTAATAGTTCTAGTAAAAATAATAATTTATAAATAAATAAATGATACCTTTTATCTATAAAAGTTAGAAAACGGGAGTAAAGGTTTTCAGTTTTCTCCACTGCTTTTAATATATGGCTAGTTTCATGCCGAATCGACTAAAACCATGTGCTTCAATGACTCAGATTTTGTTCAAATTTCTTCCTTGCATAGATACATAGAAAATGACAATAAATTATTTTTTCCAGATTTTTTTGATTAAAAATGGCCGAAGTAGAAATTTTTGAAAATCTCGATTTCTGGCAAATTCTGCTACCCGTCACTCTACATCATTTAACTCAACTTGTCATAACTCCCTTATTTTTTGAGTTATCTGACTCGTCTAGGTGTCAGATTGAAGCTAGTTTTTGCAAGAAATGTGCAAATATTTGCAGTGCAGTAGAAAAGTAGCAGGCTCTAAAGACAAACTTCTTCAAAAATTTGTTTTTTTTCTAAAACTACAAAAAACACCCTTTTCATTCTTTAACCATACCAAGATATGCTAAGATAATCATATTAAAAAAAATTTCAAAGGGGTGATAATTGTAACACAGGAGCAATGTCAAGATTTGTAAAAAAACACTAAAATTTGCCTTCGGACTTTTCTACTGTACAATATCTTTGAACGTTTCTTGATATACTCTAAAAGATCCAAGAACTAGCTTTAATATAACACATGAATGAGCCAGATAAGACAAGAAATAGAGGAGTTATAACGATTTTAGTTAGTTGATATAGAGTGTGGGGTAGCAGAATCTATCGTCCAAAAAATCTGAAAAAATTAATTTAATGTTATTTCATATGTTTTTAAGCAAGGAAAACACATGAACAAAATGTGAGATATCGAAGCACGGGTATGTTTTTAAATTATGTGATTTGGCATGGAATCAGCCATATACTATATCATAATACAGGCAACAGTTTCACCCATAAACCAACAGCCATTATTATGGTATAAAATAGTAAATTCTAAAATAGCAATGCCAATGATAGATTTTGCCTTAAAACTACGTTAAGTACATAATTTCTTTTACATACACTTAGCAATGCTATTAAGGAAGGAATGCTCGTTTTAGTTTAACATGAAAGTGTCCCCTTTCACAGTGTCCAAAAGGCATAATAGACAAGGTTTTTTCAGGTTTTTAATAATGTTATAATAATAATGTTTATTTACTCAACAGGCTTATGCCCAATTACAGAGTAAAAAAAAAAGTGACAAAGAAAAATCAAGAACTAATTTGGCAAGACGCTCTTAACTATAAGAAGAGAAAAAAAAAAAAAAATTATATAGATATTAACATTTAGATATTTCATTTTCCTAATATACTAAAATGTCAGTAAATACCGATTATCAATGAAATTACATTTTCTTACTTATAATTTGAAAAACAAAAGTAAAAAGAAAAACTAATTTAATTCCTGGATAGTTGTGTAAGTGCTGCTTTCCCTAGCTTATTATTTCATTTAAACGGGTTCTTAATACTGTAAGTGACAGGTGAAATATATCTAACTGTTGCTGGTTTTCAATCTCACCAAACTTACTGCAAATTCTTATCAAAGGACTATTTTTCCGATAGTTGGTTCTTGCAAAGTCAGATTGAAAGATCAAAAAGTCAGAAATTTAGAATGGTTTCGGTGAAAACGAAAAATAAAATTTATACATACTAGTCCTGTTACAAAATTATGCCTTCTTCCTACTCAGTAAAATTAATTTTAGTTATCACATTTGTGGATTAAATCTTTATGACTGATTTATTTTGTTTTTTGTGTTTTTGTTTGGACACTGATTAAATTTAAAATGTATTATGGTCTTATTCATATTCTCCCTATCTTGTGCTGTTGAAATAAGCTAGAATTTAAGTAGTTATTTTTTGCTTTATAAACTTCGGTTTGTAGTGTATAACTGTAATGTATTTTGGGTTACATTTATTTAAGTAATCTTTAATTTATTATACTATTTCGTTGGGCTAGTGTAGTGGGAACAGAATTCAAACTATCAAAATATGGGAATAACAAATTTTAAATAGTAGTTTTTTAAAGTCTAGAAAAGATATATAGTTTTGTTTTACTATTTTAAATACATCTTTTTGAATCGTTGAATAGACGAGCTGGTATTAGTAATTGGCAGGTAGTAATTATTTTTCTCGATTTTTATTTTGAAGAATGAAGTGGCTACCATTGGAGCGACCGATAGGTACTGAATCTCTTCCAGGTACTTTTGGCTATCATTGATAAAATCTCAGATGTATCCATGCTTTTCGGAAATTTTCCTGATTTGAAAGAAATCTCAATTAAAGCTGATAGTTCTTTTTTTTTTAGTAATAGTTCAGATTTTTAGACAAATTGTTTTGTGCGATTAGAAAAAGAACCTGTAACCGAGCCTTAAGGCACCGCTTGCGTGATTGGGAGTAGGTTGCTGTAGGTTTAATTGAAAAAGAGCTTTTGATGTCGGTTTTTTTAAAGACACTTGACTGGTGCGATACATCTCTAATTCCGTAATATAGCAATTTATCCTTCATGATTCCATATACAATGCAATCGAACGCCTTGCTCAGATTAACAAACACACAATTAATAGGTTTAAATTTTTCAAAAGATCTAGGATGTGATTCTGAAGCTTCGAAATGGCATCTACTGTCGAACAGTTATGGCGAAAACCAAATTGTCAAATCGTTAGATGATTACATTTGTACATGTTTGTTTATTCTATTGACTAGGGCAACTTCCAAACCCTTTAGAAATATCGAAACTACTGCGATTGGTCGATGGTTTGTATCAAGTTAAGGGTAGCTATTTTACAAATAAGGACTACTTGATTTTAGTCGACTATGATGACCACCTACTAGTCCCCTGCCGATGTTAGTGAAAAACTTGTTGAAATCCTTTTATAGTGAAGATTTCAACAAATGGTTTTTCCACCAAACTCATTATTAATAATTGACTACACAGTTTTGTTTAAATTTTCTAAATTTGAAATCAATTTCTGACTTACGCTTTTTTAGTTTGAGCGATTAACCTCTTGTACCATTTTTTAAATCTTTTAGTGGTAGGCATTTTAATGGTTTCGTTTAATTCGTAGAAAAATCCTAGCATATTTGTCGCTGCCAGAATCTCCTTATTCGTCCAATTGTTTTGCGAGCTTCTATAATCAATCTTTTTTTTTAATTAACTGGAATTCCAAATCATGGATGTAAATAAAAGTGTTCAGAAAACGATTCAATTTATTTTCAACACAGGATGCTTCGAGTACATCTATCTAATTTTTCTGTTCTAAAAAAAGATAAAGTGAAAAATTAAAGTTTATAAATAAAGTCTCATTTGTATTAGAATTTACAGTACAGTGAACGTCGAGATTCAGTAGTTGAGCTGAATGCTCCGACATATGAAAGTTTTCCACACGTCTCTTCATTTTTAGCAAAAAAATGCTTTTCGCTTTATACTTCTCATTCAGTTATTTCTTAAAATGTTCACACCCTACTTGAACAAGGGAAGAGGAGAGGAAAGTCCATTCAACCGGTGCTTTTTCGTATTTGAGGAAACAGTGGTTTTTATGAAAAAGAGTTTACAAGAAAAACACAGAAATATCAATTGATCCTTGAAAAAATCCTAAAATATTAACCAAGGGTAATTCTGAAAAAAATCAAAATCGCTGGAGTAGTTTATTAATCGTACTTCACTTTGCTTTTTGTTTCATTATAACAGATGGATTAATAAGATCAGGAAACTTTTTCCCACTTTTTCCCAAAATTTTTAATTATTATTTTTGAAGCATTTATAGAAAAATAAAACGAAATGGAAATTGTGATCTGTGATCTATTTCCTATGGGCAAAATCATTATAATACTGAGACAACTGCAATTTATCTTGCAGTTACAGAGTTATGCCACCAAATTTGAAATTCAATTTGCATATTTTCAGTTCTTTTCAAAATACCTCGCATGGATAGTATAAAATTTTGCAATAACTATTTTATATTTTTACATCCTTTTAAGTAAACCGCAAGTTCAATAATAGGACTTCCAGTTTTACAACAAATTTATTTGTTAAATTATTACAGGCTTGTTTCACTTTTACCTTAAACTTTAGGAGTTGCATATTTACCCCACATGACCCTAAAGTAATTTTCCAAATTACATTAACTCTTTGGCATAATCAAATTAATTTCATCCACAAATTTAGCCCTGGTTCTAGTTATTTCAGTGAAAAATAAAAAACTAAAATTTTATATTTACAAAAAGAAAACACCAACTAACTGTTATTTCTTTCGGTTTCTCAGGTCTTGTAGTGCATGACAAAGCTTAATTATTTATTTAATAGATTGAGATTCCTTTAAGTCAAGACAATTTTTCAACATATAGCTGCAAACGATAGATACAGTTTAGTTTTTTATAATAAAATTTATAGATTTATCCGCAATTTTATTTAAAAAATAATTTTGCTTTGATAAATGCACCAAAAAACAAAGTATATGCTAAAAATCACTTACTTAGGCAACCCATCAATCACACTGGCCAATCTGTTTGAGAACTAAACATTCAGGTTACATTTTCAGTTTCTACTACTACTCAAAGGCTTTTAAGATTTTTTAATGAACATTTCAACCAAATCTCAAATAGAAAGAGAACGCGACAGATACAATCAAAATTTACTTTTACTTCACCTATAATTGAAACTTATTATATCTACAATATCGATAATCTAGTTTCTGATGCAACTTCTATAACAACATAAAAAATGGAGAAGAAAATAATTTCTACTATGAGAATCATAAACCTGATATTATAATCTTCAAAATCAGGAGATAATGAAGCATAGTTAAGACACAGGGTATGTAGTAGATGATAAACAGTTTTTAGTTGGAAATGTTCCGAAAGATTCACAAGATGTAACACCGGCAGTGGCACCTGTGATGAGAACTAAAGAAGGAAATGAAGGTTTGTCAGAGATTCTAGCTGAAGATGCTACAAACAGTTTACCAGAGATATTTACCAAACATGCTTCAAGATGTAAAATCTAGAAAATCTAGAAGCACCAATGATTTAGAGAATGAAATTGATGGCACCGTTAATGAAGATAATGAAAAGACCCAGTTATCAATTTCATCACATGAAATAACAACTGAACCCTGAAAACAATTTAAATTTATTCTTTCTGAATATTTCAGTAAAAAATAACAAACCTGAAATTTGATATTTACAGAAAGAAAATACCAACTAACTGTTATTTGTTTCAGTTTCTCAAGTCCTATAGTGCATATAAAAACTGATTTTAATTATTTAATTAATAGATTGAAATTCCTTTAAGAAAATTTCAATGAAGGAATGAACACTTAAACAAATAGCTGATTTTATAATAAAATTTAAACGCAATTATATTTAAAAAATAATTTTGCTTTGATAAATCCGCCAAAAACCAAAGTGTATACTAAAATCACTTACTTAGGCAACCCATAAATCACACTGGCCAATCTGTTTGAGAACTAAACATTCAGGTTATATTTTCAGTTCAAAGACTCAAGGCCTTTTAATGACCATTTCAACAAAATCTCAAATAAAAAGAGAACGCGTCCGACAATCAAAAGTTTACTTTTACTTCACGTATAATTGAAACTTATTATCTCTAAAATATCGATAATGCAGTTAAATATTTCACATTTATTTTGAAAGTTCAGAAATTACACATTCAAAAGTGATCATTTCTATTAAAACAAATGTTGAGTTCTCTTCTATTTTCAATAGTTTGAACATTCTAGTTTATGAAATATAATAAAATAAAATTTTAATTTAGAATTTAAATTTTGAAAAGAAAATTTTCTGTATTTATCCTTAGCAACGTGTTTGTTTATCAATCTTATCTGACTTTGATAACAACATTTAATGTTGAAATAATTGTCAGGTTTAAGAATTTAAGAAAATTTGTGAATCTTTTAATTAATCTTTTTATTTTATTATATTTCATGATTATGAAGTTCCACAAATATTTAGTACACTATCTAACTTGTAAAGAACAACCTTAAATTTCGTCTATAACCTAAAATTTTACCAGCAAGACGCTAAAATCGTCTTGACGGTTATACTAAATTTTTCAATATGAAAATTAATAATTAATGTTTTATAATGCAAATAAAACGGAAAAGATAAAACTAAATTATATCAATAAAATCATTCAATGTTAGTATTTCAAATAATAAATTTCTTTCCAATCTTTATGAGGATATAATTTGTTGGTAAGTTCTTGCAATAAAAATTTTATAATAATTTTCTGAGATCCCTTGATATTGTTAATTTATAAATTTTTCCAAAGAAATATGTAGGAATAAGAATAAGAAAAATCGTCTTTCCAGCGCTGACAAGCGGATAGAATCAGTAGCAGTAGTAAAGATGCCACTAAGTTAAAAGAACAACCTATTAGTTCACAGATTTACAACTACTTATCAAGATAAATCATGCCTACTGCTGGTGTTGGTTTGGTAGGCTTGATGGTGAAAGCTGGATTGGCCAGTTACTTCTTATATCCATTTGGAGTAGCTAGAACATCCTATGAAGTTGATAAAACAAATAAAGAAGATAGATATTATTACAATGATGAATATGCTCTAAGTGGAATAGTCGAGGAAAACGCTATAGCAGGTATCCTAGCAAATAATTTATCAAGGCTACCATTCAGTTTCATCGAGAGACGTATATTCTTGTAATTTACATTACAAACAAAATGGTTATAGTTTTAGAAATGGAGAAGAAAATAATTTCTACTATGAGAATCATAAACCTGATTATTATAATCTTCAAAATCAGGTGATAATGGAGCATAGTCAAGACGGGTATGTAGTAGATGATAAACAGTTTTTAGTTGGAAATGTTCCAAAAGATTCACAAGATGTAACACCGGCAATGGCACCTGTGATGGGAACTAAAGAAGGAAATGAAGGTTTGTCAGAGATTCTAGCTGAAGATTCTAGCTGCTAAATAAAATTTAAACGCAATTATATTTAAAAAATAATTTTGCTTTGATAAATCCGCCAAAAAACAAAGTGTATGCTAAAATCACTTACTTAGGCAACCCATCAATCACACTGGCCAATCTGTTTGAGAACTAAACATTGAGGTTACATTTTCAGTTTCTACTACTAAAAAGCTTTTCAGATTTTTTAATGAACATTTCAACCAAATCTCAAATAGAAAGAGAACGCGACAGATACAACCAAAATTTACTTTTACTTCACGTATAATTGAAACTTATTATATCTACAATATCGATAATCTAGTTTCTGATGCAACTTCTATAACAGCATAAAAAATGGAGAAGAAAATAATTTCTACTATGAGAATCATAAACCTGATATTATAATCTTCAAAATCAGGAGATAATGAAGCATAGTTAAGACACAGGGTATGTAGTAGATGATAATCAGTTTTTAGTTGGAAATGTTCCAAAAGATTCACAAGATGTAACACCGGCAGTGGCACCTGTGATGAGAACTAAAGAAGGAAATGAAGGTTTGTCAGAGATTCTAGCTGAAGATGCTACAAACAGTTTACCAGAGATATTTACCAAACATGCTTCAAGATGTAAAATCTAGAAAATCTAGAAGCACCAATGATTTAGAGAATGAAATTGATGGCACCGTTAATGAAGATAATGAAAAGACCCAGTTATCAATTTCATCACATGAAATAACAACTGAACCCTGAAAACAATTTAAATTTATTCTTTCTGAATATTTCAGTAAAAAATAAAAAACCTAAAATTTGATATTTACAGAAAGAAAACACCAACTAACTGTTATTTGTTTCAGTTTCTCAAGTCCTATAGTGCATGAAAAAACTGATTTTAATTATTTAATTAATAGATTGAAATTCCTTTAAGAAAATTTCAATGAAGGAATGAACACTTAAACAAATAGCTGATTTTATAATAAAATTTAAACGCAATTATATTTAAAAAATAATTTTGCTTTGATAAATCCGCCAAAAACCAAAGTGTATGCTAAAATCACTTACTTAGGCAACCCATAAATCACACTGGCCAATCTATTTGAGAACTAAACATTCAGGGCCCTCTGGATAGGGTCTAGGCCACACACTTAACAGACGAAAATTTCCAAAATATCAAATTTAGGTTTTGAATTTTAGCTTCCATTTGTAATTTGGAAATGTTCTCGCAGCATTATTCGATAAAGGTGTACGATACAAATGACACTTCATAAAGTTTATGTGTATTTTAGTTTCATATACCTAAAAATAAATTATATTAGCTTTAATAATTATTAACAATACCTTGAGATTTAACAACAAAATGACAGATTGATTTATTGTACATCATTTATATATGATTTTACATTGATTTTATGAAGAGAGAAGTTTTATAAAATTTTAATTGTCGATTAAATTTTAAATATTTCTTCAACAGTGATGCAACAATTTGCATGCATTTGTGCTAGCAGTTGCCAATACCATAGGCAACTATAGTTGCAGTGTCTATTAGGAATTTGAATATTTGATATACTATTTCAAGATGACTAAAACCTAAACCAACAACTATTTTTAAATGCTTTGAAAATCCCCCCTTTTTCATTACTGTTATAATGCATCTATTAGCAACTTTATGGACCGTTGAGAGATAATAAATACTATATACAGATCGATGCATCAGTAATATTTATATTTATTAATGGTATTTTGATTGTATTTAGTGCTTGATTGTGTCTTGATTTGGCAACTAAATTTTCATATTATTAGTTCATATTATTGCTTCCCATGTAAATATTATATAATTTGTACGTATTAGGTATTAAATCTGGTATTAAATTTGGGATTGAATATGATTTGTATTGCCTTATTTTTAAGAATATTAATTTTACCGTTTCTAGGCTTTGGATTACAAATAACAGTTTTGTTATAAAATAGTCAATAACCGCTGTACAGCACCAGAGTATACGAGGTCGACAGGTAGATTCCGGTAAAGACATTTCCTGCTATATTATGTATACTATTTCGACCGGCCTCCTGCCTTTTTCTGGAATCATGGGATTTTATTAAAAAAGTTACTTGTTTGTAATTTAAAGTACATAATGGCTATTACTGACAATTGAAAAAGCTCATATTTAATTCAAAAGTTATGTTTAGGACACCAGCGTGGAATTTTAGAATATGAGAACAAAGAGCATTGTAACTGCTCAAGTACAGGTAGAAAGGATTATGCAGGTAATAAGGGTTGAATAAGTAGAAATTTTGAGTTTTCGGAAAAGTAATTAGCATATCTAAAATATTTTTGAAAACTTTTATTAAATGTTTATTTTTATTCAATCTATACATATCATTATCATTTGTTATTCATTCGTAAACAACACACAACATTTATTGTATCTATAAAACCTGCTCTTAGTCCTAACAATGACAACAAAATGTGACACTTTTTTAATAATTTATGAGCCGTGGAAGTGTGCGTAGACGTAGATGTTATTATGACAATTGGTCTATAAATATATGTCATTCTACTAACTTGTAAAACAAGTACAATTACAAGTCAGCTGTCAGTTTTATAAGTCAGTAGCTGCTAAAAGTAACTTTTCGTCGTTTGTGTAACTAATAAAATATATAACCATACAATTCATTGCAATACTTCGTTATATTAAAATGTCAAAAGAAATAAAATACAAGACTTGATAAAACATGTGTTTATTTTTCTATGTTGTCTCAAGAAGTTGTTTGTTTTTTCGTTGCTCGGAGTAATGTAGTGATCGTCAACTAATAAGATCACTATATTTACCCCGCGCTCACAGGAAAAAAGCTTCACGTGAGTAAGACTTTTGTAAAAGACCGATAAGGTAGGATATGATAAAAAATAGTAAATAAATAAGAGTAATAAGTAGTAATATTTAGAAAAGGAACGCGAGCTGACGTGTAGCTATAAAAAAACCTGTGATGTACTATAAGTTATAACTAATAACAGGTGGTAATAATAATGATAGTAACAATAATAATAATAGAAATTAAGGTATGATAAGTATAAAACAATAATAATATTAAACTTTAAAAAATGGAAGCAAGAAAATTGAACTTCTTGTAAAAGAAAACTTCAATAAAACGATAGCAGGCTCTCAGCAGCAACTGAAACAAAAAAGTAAAAACGGATCAATAGTGTACAAAGATGTTTAAATTAAGTTACCATAAAAATAATAATAATACAGAATATTATAAACAGCTAATTAAAATAAATATGAACAATACAGAATATTATAAACGGCTAATTAAAATAAATAATATTAATTTTGCAAATTTCTTGATACTCCTGATATCCCTTCATTTTATCTTGGTCATCTTGGATGGATAATCGGACATTCCTTGATATAAATTGCAGGCATAAGTGTGTTCACTGTGAAAAAAGAAACAATCCAATAGGGTTTGATAAATGCGCAGATAATTATGGACTAACTCACACGTAAGTACTACGTCATGTAAACCTCTCTTAGATTTCGCTGGCGACTCCTTCTAGGATTTCAATATTTCTAATATTTCAAATGTATTTAAAAAAATATTACGGCCTTTATAAATGAAACGACAAACCGGTAAATTTCTGAAAATGCTAAGCATTTCTTTCAATACAACAGATTTTACAAGCAGCTTATAACTTCTTGGTAAATTCTAAAGTATTTCCAGATGTCCACAGGCAATGGCAATTGCAATTTTAAACACAATGGAATTTCAGAAATCCACAACAAAAATATTTAAAAAATATAAATAAATACGTTTATACATGATCTTGTTTCTTAGAGTACCCAAGCTATTTGGGCATCATATTTTTAAATATTTAATTATATTGTATAATATTTAAGTACATTTATATTATTATATAATTATATAGTATTATATAATTATATAGTATTATATTTACATAGTACATTATATTGTATTCAGTACAATGTACTGAAATATCACGTACGCTACGGGAATATATTATGTTATGATATAATTATGATACAATGAAAAGGGTACTCCAAGGGTACTACAAGAAAAATTTCCAAATCCTTTTACAGCTACTGCTTTTGCAAAAGCCATATAGTTCTTGGAAAGTCGGTAATATTTTATTGTACTTATTTATGGCGTCTTTACTCATGCACCCCAAGAGCAGGTATAGGTACAAAACTAATTGTAAGAAAGAAGTGTACAAAGAATGATTCCTTCATTTCTTTCTTATTTGATTTATTTTTGATCAAAATTCTTATTCCATAACGTATTTTCCCTTTTATTAAATTCAAATTGTAATGATGGTAAAGTTACTAATATTGAATGTGTATTTTATTAGTATAAAAAATATATTTTTAAATTTCAAATCATTTTTAATTTATAATGAATGCTAGAAATCAAGACAAGCAATTTAGATAGTTGGGTATTAATTATTCTACCGTTTTTTAAATTATTAGTAAATTGTTTACATAAGTATAATGGAATGCACTATTACTGGAATTACTATTTTGTTAGACTGTAACATTGGTTGCCTATCTTTTTTTTTGTTCTATTAGGGAGTGTCACGATTTTTGTCGCCTCTCCAGAAACCCCTTCAGGTTATATTTTCAGTTCAAAGACTTTCAAGGCCTTTTAATGAAAATTTCAACAAAATCTCAAATAAAAAGAGAACGCGACCGACAATCAAAAGTTTACTTTTACTTCACGTATAATTGAAACTTATTATCTCTAAAATATCGATAATGCAGTTAAATATTTCACATTTATTTTGAAAGTTCAGAAATTACACATCCAAAAGTGATCATTTCTATTAAAACAAATGTTGAGTTCTCTCGCTTCTATTTTCAATAGTTTGAACATTCTAGTTTATGAAATATAATAAAATAAGATTTTAATTTAAAAATTTAGAATTTAAATTTTCTAAAGAAAATTTTCTGTATTTATCCTTAGTAACGTGTTTGTTTATCAATCTTATCTGACTTTGATAACAACATTTAATGTTGAAATAATTGTCAGGTTTAAGAATTTAATAAAATTTGTGAATCTTTTAATTAATCTTTTTATTTTATTATAATTCATGATTATGAAGTTCCACAAATATTTAGTACACTACCTAACTTGTAAAGAACAACCTTAAATTTCGTCTATAACCTAAAATTTTACCAGCAAGACGCTAAAATCGTCTTGACGGTTATACTAAATTTTTCAACAAGAAAATTAATAATTAATGTTTTATAATGCAAATAAAACGGAAAACTAAATTATATCAATAAAATCATTCAATGTTAGTATTTCAAATAATAAATTTCTTTCCAATCTTTATGAGGATATAATTTGTTGGTAAGTTCTTGCAATAAGAATTTTATAATAATTTGCTGAGATTCCTTGATATTGTTAATTTATAAATTTTTCCAAAGAAATATATGTAGGAATAAGAATAAGAAAAATCGTCTTTCCAGCACTGACAAGCGGATAGAATTAGTAGCAGTAGTAAAGATGCCACTAAGTTAAAAGAACAACCTATTAGTTCACAGATTTACAACTACTTATCAAGAGAAATCATGCCTACTGCTGGTGTTGGTTTGGTAGGCTTGATGGTTAAAGCTGGATTGGCCAGTTACTTCTTATATCCATTTGGAGTAGCTAGAACATCCTATGAAGTTGATAAAACAAATAAAGAAGATAGATATTATTACAATGATGAATATGCTCCAAGTGGAATAGTCGAGGAAAACGCCATAGCAGGTATCCTAGCAAATAATTTATCAAGGCTACCATTCAGTTTCATCGAGAGACGTATATTCTAATTTACATTACAAACAAAATGGTTATAGGGTCAATATGCCAGTAATTGACCACTTAAGAGATTTTTCATAAATATAAATTTATAACTTTGTAATATATTTTTTTAAACAAAATAAAAAATGGTATAAAGTGCAGTTAGTCTAAGACTCTAAATATTAATAATACACAAATTAAAAAACATTTTGTTTCATAGAAAAAAATATAAGAGTAAAAAAGTTAGAATTTTCCAGTTGTTAACCACAAACAACCCAGTGTTTGACCAAATTTTTCCCAGTAATTGACCAGTGTTATAATATAACGAATAGAACATCAGTTTTTTATTATTTTATTATATATTGTTATAGAGCCACATAGTATGTATTGCATAAAGATAAACGAACATTCTTAAAAAAGTATCAAAATATATGTATATTATTTTTGATGACATTTTGCTAAAAAGAAAAATGGAAAAAAAATTACCAGTAGTTGACCACTTTATGAAGCCAGTGGTTGAGCAGTAGTTTTGTGCGAACAAATACTGGAAACAGCTATTTATTTGAAATTTTATTAAGAAAAACAGGAACAAGAGTAACTTACTAATCTTGTAGGGGTGACAAAAAAACAAAATTCTTTATTTTGCATACAACTAGTGGTTGGTCAACTACTGGAAAACTGATAAGATTTCGAATTCTGTAATTGACCACCACATTGTTTGCAAAAAAAGTGTCAATTAGAAAAATATATATATATATATATAACAAAAATTTATTAGTTCGACCTTTCTATTACTTGGACAATATGTATAATATAACGATTTTCATTAAAATCCCGGATGATTGCAGATTTCAATAGAGTTGTTTACTTGCCATGCTTACTGTAAAATCACAAATTTAGCTGTCAAATAAACGAATACAAATTCCACATGTATTTAGACAAGCGTTTGACCAAGATAATGCAGCAATGTGGCAATATATAGTAATTAGAGGTGCAATAATCGCTTGTGAAACATAAAATATTCATAAAGATGTACAGGTATCTTATTTTTTTCTTTTAAAGTGAAATTTGGTCAACTACTGGGTGATAGTCAATTACTGGCTTACTGACACTAGTTTTAGAAAGTCATCCCAATCTTCATCTGATGCAATTTCTATAACAGCATAAAAAATGGAGAAGAAAATAATTTCTACTATGAGAATCATAAACCTGATTATTATAATCTTCAAAATCAGGAGATAATGGAGCATAGTCAAGACACAGGGTATGTAGTAGATGAGAAACAGTTTTTAGTTGGAAATGTTCCAAAAGATTCACAAGATGTAACACCGACAATGGCACCTGTGATGGGAACTAAAGAAGGAAATGAAGGTTTGTCAGAGATTCTAGCTGAAGATTCTAGCTGCTACAAGCAGTTTACCAAACATGCTTCAAGATGTAAAATCTAGAGAACCTAGAAGCACCAACAATTTAGAGAATGAAATTGATGGCAAAGACCCAGTTATCAATTTCATCTCATGAAATAACAACTGAACCCTGAAAACAATTTAAATTTATTCTTTCAGAATATTTCAGTAAAAAATAAAAAACCTAAGATTTGATATTTATAGAAGGAAAACACCAACTAACTGTTATTTGTTTCAGTTTCTCAAGTCCTGTAGTGCACGAAAAAACTGCTTTTAATTATTTAATTAATAGATTGAGATTCCTTTAAGTAACAAAAATTTCAATGAAGAAATGAACATTTAAACAAACAGCTGATTTTTATAATAAAATGTAAACGCAAATTTATTTTAAAAAATAATTTTGCTTTAATAAATCCACCAAAAAACAAAGTGTATGCTAAAATCACTTGCTTAGGCAACCCATCAATCACACTGGCGAATCTGTTTGTGAACTAAACATTCAGGTTATATTTTCAGTTCAAAGACTTTCAAGGCCTTTTAATACGAGCGTCTCGCGCCACATGCGATCCGGTGTTAATTTGACATCGCAGGATTTGACATCGCAGAATTTGACATCGTAGGATTTGACATCGTAGTTTTTGTACCTAACCTATTTAAAATAGGTTTCGTTTTCGTTTTATTTATAAGATTTGAGAAAACATATGATCACTGTACATAAAGTGGAAATTGGGTATAATGAGTTTCAGTTTGAATCTTCTTCAAGTAAGCTCCTGGATTTGATAATAATAATAATAATATTTTATTTAACTATGTTACGCAGTAGTGTTTATAGCGTCATAAAAAAAGCAACAATATATAAGAACATATCAATGTATATAATAAATAATTTCAATCAATTTTCTAGCATTTCATCGACGGAAAGAACAAATCCAGGAAAGCAATTTGTCATCGTATGTTCTGCATACTTCATTTAAATTATTAGCCGATGGCAGTAAGAAAGAATTTTACCACTGTCATTGCTCCTATAATTACATAAACAAGGGGAAAGGTGTAAGACATTTTAAAAGCGAGGAATAAATAAAATTGGAAAAACTTGTCCTTCAAGGATGGAGGTTTTGACTAAAAGCGAGGGACTTATTCTGGTGAAGTTTTGGATAACCCATGTAGGTCACTCACTTGACATTGTCTGTTTTTTTAAACAAAGAAACGAGCTAAAATTGCAAGTAGGTATACATGCCCTTATTTAAAAACCATAATGTAGTAAACAATGTTTTGTGTTCTGGATAAATTAAAAAGAGGCGCAACTTTTGTACACATATTAGATGATATTCGGGATGCTGGTTTCATAAAAGAAGAATTACAACGAATCCTGCTAAAAAATATTTTGGCTAGTCTTTTAAATAAAACAGATGTTACTATAAACAAGGTTCGACCATACACACACATCGTAATTTGATTTTTCCTATTGACAGGAATGCTATAATAATATTAGTTTTAATATTTTTAATTAGATATTTAATATTTATGTAAATGTAATTATTGTTTTTGCCTGAATCGTTATTGTTGAATTCTCATTATATTTATATTTAATATTACCTATCCTGTTTTCTTAAAATATGTCTGCCCTTGATAAATCTGATTTTTGCATATTGATAATAATGAAAGTTGACTTTTCTTAAGCATTTTTTTAATTATGTTCGTAAAAAACAAATTTCAATCCCCTCTTGAGGTTATTGTCAAAGGATACTACTTATTCTAATTTCTTTAACATTTTGCATAAATCCTTTTAGGACAAATTTCTCAACTTACCTACCATATGCAAAAAAATATCGTGTACAACACGTTAGAAAGTCTTTTTTTTCACTCATTTGCTTGATAAACACGTGAAAAAAGTATGACTTTCATAACTAGTTGTACAATATACTATTCTATAAGCATTTATTAATTTATATCCATAAAACAGATTTTTTACAGGGAATTTAAAGTAGGTATTTTCTGGAAGCTATCGGCAAGTAAATTTTAAAATTGGCGCTATTAATTTTGTGTTTGACCTTTGGCAGGAGTATTGCTAGTGCTACAGTTAATGTGGGAGACATTGCGCTTCTTAATGAAAGCCAAATAATAAATCTACTTTTGGACATACGCAATGCTAGAAGTAGTGCCGTTCTGGAACGTGTTACGGAACCTTTTGCAAGTGAGATCGTAGAATCACTTCTAAGATATATTCCTGTAAATCCTTACAAGGAATTATACAATGATGAATATGAACATTTAAATATAATTTTAAGTTGAAGTGTAGTTTTAAACCTTATTTTTAAATAAACAAGTACAATTTCTAGTTTCATTTTTTTTATTGTAAAAGATATATTTACAGTTTTCACTTAACATTAATATACTGGGTACCGCAAGGGAGTATTTTAGGACCCCTTTTGTTTAGTCTATATATTAACGATGTTAGTAATGTCATTATAAATGTAAATATTATTTGCTGACAACATGGTTGTGTACATTAGTGGGAGGGATAATATTGGTATTCAAAGGGAAATAAATCTAAATTATTAATTATTGGTAAAGGAAGTGGATATCTAGAGGTTTTTAATAATTTTGGAGTTAATGTTCAAAATTCAAGTTTTTATAATGGAATTATTCTTTATAATCAATTGCCTGAACACATCAAAGGATTAATTAAAAATGTTTAAAAGAAAAGTGAAAGAATTCTTTATATCTGTCATCTAGTCATATATACAACACATATGTATAACTTCCAAAAAGCAAATATCCCTCGATATCATATCTGTAAATTCGAAATATGCATTAACCTTCCGACGTTTTTTCCTTCGTTCGTATCTTTCCTGTTTTGGTTGTTATTGCTGTACCTGCTGTTTTATAGCTCAAATAAATACTGGAAACCCAATCAGGATTCATTAAATTGTCTTCTAAATCAGCTGGTTTTCCTAGAAGAAAATTCAAATTGAAACATTTTTTAATTTTAGAAATGTTCCAAGTTTCAGAATGAAATATGTTACATGCATACCTGAAATAAAGTGCTTGGAACACACTCTTGTATATTTTGTATTATTTTCAGCTAAATCTGCCCGTTTAATAGCATTTAGCCATTGTCTTCTTCGTTCAACAGCTAAATCGCTTAGATGTTGTTTATGTTTATATGCAGTAACAGCGGGAATTCTAGAAAATCTAACTACATCTCTGTTTGATCTATTGGTACACCCAACTACTGCACAAAATTAAGGCGTTTTAAAACTCTTGTTCTACAAATATAACTAAAATTATTTATAAGTTACTTCAATGCCATACACAACAAACCTTTGTTTGTATCCAGCAGCCATATTGAATTTTATTTGACAGCTGGTTGGATTGCCCTATTGTCAAATCCTGCGATGTCAAATAAACGTGGGATCGCATGTGGCGCGAGACGCTCGTCTTTTAATGAACATTTCAACAAAATCTCAAATAAATAGAGAACGCTACAGTCACCATCTAAAATCTAATTTTACTTCACGTATAATAGAAACTTATTATTTCTAAAATATCGATAATGTAGTTAAATATAAATAATATAGTGTTTCACTTTTATTTAGAAGGTTCAGAAATTATACAATCCAAAGTGATAATTTCTATTAAATCAAATTTTAAGTTCTCTCGCTTCTATTTTCAATAGTTTGAACATTCTAGTTTATGAAATATACATACATACAGACATAATCTTTAACTTCTTATACCTTTCGGTGTCGAAGTTATGAAATATAATAAAATGAAAATTTTAACTTTAAATTTAAAAAAGAATTTCTGTATGTATCCTTAAGGGCAGAAATGAAAGCCCCCTGCAACAAATTTATAATCATGAGTACTAAATTTTGGTTAGTAATGAAAATGTTATTTACTTTTCAACAAAAAAATTTACTTTTCAAAGCATAATATTTCTACCCTTCAACAGATGTCGATACTATTTTTTTTTAAATAGTCATGTTTAAATTTAGAAATTGTCTTCTCTGGGCTTTTCCTTTTTTAACTAATCTCCCTGTTTTTCTGCACAAATTGAATAAATATCTTATTAATAATTAAAGTATTTTAAAAATAATAATAATTCATAATTTTATTATTTATAAAATTTTCCGTTTATTGGAATCACTAAATTATCTAAAATATTCGCCGGATTTACATCATTAAACAAAAAAATTAATAACATACAAAACTTCTTTTGTATTTAACAGTTTCTTTACTACCTGCCCTGCCATCTTAGGGTTGAGATTTTACATTTATCTACAATACTTCTTGAACATGCCGCTTTGAATGAATAGGATTATAACGGATCTTTTCCCTTTTATTTATTTCCGGAAGAATCTTGTTTGGAAAATTTTAGTTCGAACAAAAATACATACTACCTAACCTACTAACTATTATGATTCATAAATTCCTTTTAATCACATAAATATACATTTTATACAAAGGCCGCTTAATTGACTCAAAAATGCCGTGTACGAACGTGATTTTAAGAAGCGGCGCTTACTGTATAACAATATTTTTAGCAAAATAACAAAATGAACATAAATTACAAGTTATATAACAAATTGTTTGGCTCTTGTTGGGCGCATCTCTGTAATAAATACTAATATTTCTACTTCTTTCAGTTGTGTGGGTACTTGGGCAGTTACATAGTATATAATATTTGAATTTAGTGTTGTTTGCACTACCAAATCCCGTTATTCATTAAGTAATTAGTCATTAGTTATTGTCCGGGTGTAGTTTGTGTTAATAAAGAAAAAAACGAAGTAAAGAAACCGATTAATAAAATAGTTATATACTTAATTTTAGTTTTATTAATTTTCATTTATTCCTTCAACTATTAATTAATCCATATTATTAATTATTTCATATCCTTATAGCCATCGTAGACCTAGAGATGTAATATGTAACCGCGGACGAAAAAAGGGACCTATTATAGGGGTCATATATTAGAAAGTCCGCTCTTTTCACTGATATTATCCCCAGACATCTAGCATGGTTACTCGTGTCATAATTTGCAGTTTAGTTATTGTATCCTAAAAAGTGACCACCTTCCAAACCGACTATGGTGCTCTTTTCTTCGCATGAATAGAATCTTAGGTCATTATCAAATTTCTTCCAGTTTTGAATAGGATGTAGCATCCTAGCAACAAGTGTTTCTTAAAGGATCTGGTAATTCACTTTCAGGTACAATTCCGGATAGTTAGGGATCAAATAAATTAACAGGTAGCAAATACATGATTTCGGTATTATTCAGAGGATTATAAGATCTTGAAAGTAGTTACTGGAATATTTAATTTCTAAAGGTAAAGGTCTTAACATTTGTGTACAAGCAGTATTTGTAAGAGATAGATAGATTGGTAATAAACAGCGTTTGTGTATTGTTTTATACTACAGTATTACAGCAAGTACACAATCGAAGATTATTTTAGAGATTTTTAGTAATTGCTAGTTACTAATAGTTGATTCTTAATAATTATTTATTAATTACTAATAGTTGGTTTTCTTATTAATTTGTGATTTTACAACTTTTTATTATGAGAATACAACTAATTTTCTGTTACCAAAAACTCGAACGAACGCTTATATTTTTTCCCGCCTCCCTTGAGTAGCTTATTAGTGGCAGCACCCCCTCTAACACAATGGTTAAACTAAAGCAATGGCAATGCTTTGGTAACCCAGCTAAAAATCTTATATTTTTGTTTCAAGCATAAAATATGAAATATACAATTATTTTTTAAAAATCGCATTACATCCTGTTTAGAATGATTATCTCTACCATACTAAACAAAATATGCAAAAAATGTTTTTTTTTAAATTGTATTTGATCAAACTTGAATCATTTATAAATCATTCGGTTCTATAATATTTATTCTTTAAATTAACTTTGTTAAATTGATTTAGAAACATCCAAGAAAAAGATTATGCTGCAAATACGAATTTACAGTGAACTAGGCAACCAATATTACTTCAGTTCTAGTCTTAACAACGTGTATGTTTATCTTATCTGCCTTTGATAATGACATTTAATATTGAAACAATTGTCAGGTTAAGAATCTAATAAACCTTGTCGAACTTTTAATTAATCTTTTTATTTTATTATATTTCATGACTATGGAGTTCCACAAAGTAAGGCTGGAAGCAATAAACTCTATTTTTCTTCTAGTTTATGTTTAGTACCTACACTACCTAAAACTTTTAACCGTCGCCTGCGTTGATTAAAAAACGTTTTAAAAGCCTACCAAGTAGCTCTATTTGACATATAATCAATTAGTACAAATTTCTTCCGTGGTGCTAGTTATCTCTTCGTTGACAAGCGCGGCATTTTAAAATTTGTTTCAAATTTGAGTTTGCTCATTTTTGTTGTGATTTTTCCAAAATTAATTAAAAATAGGTTTTGCTGTATCCTTCTTGTTTTAGTTTGGATCCAAACTTAACGTATCACGAATCTCCGAGCAGACAAATTAGATATTCTTTGTGAATACGCAGTATCTATTACTGTCAGAGAAAATTTAAAAGGTTTTTTGTATTAATTCTTTAAAAATTCTAATTCATCAAGCAGATTATTAAATTTACTGTTGTGCTATTTAAGAAAATTTTAAATCTCCTTCAGGAAGGTCAAAAGTATGCATTTCGATACTAATGATTATTTTTGTGATTTAGTGGGACGGTGTAGATTAAAAGCTAGTGCAGTTCCAAAAAAATGAAAGTATAATTGCTAAAATGTAAAATTCGGGACCACTTTTTTTTATAAAATTAGGCAAATGATTGTTTTTACCAAATAAAGTAAAGTAAACAATATACAGCAATACTTTTAGACACTTGTATAACAGTAGAGTGCCCGCTCGCCGATAAGTCGCTTAGTTTTGGTGTTTGTGGGGGTTTTGAGAGTAAAAGCTGGGACCAGTTGTATTCGATAGCTTATAATTAATTGTTATGCCAAAAAAGGTTGGCCGAAAATTGGCCTGTGCAAAAGGGCACAATTCATAATTTTGGAGTTATCTATGGTACGTGATGCACCGTTATTAGATCAATTGTTTCATGGAGGTTTCGATGTAAAGTTTGTAGCCGTTTTTCTAAAAAGAAATAAAGAAATCTTTGCAAAGCATTGAGTCTTACGGGAATTATAAACTTTAAATGCTTGTAACTTCGTTTGCAATACTTCAAAAATTAATTAATTTTAGGGTACTTTCGCGTTTATCAACTCATATTTCAGAAACGAAGCCTTTAATCGAAAAAAGTCGTTCTTATAAAATTGCAGACGGCTATCTTTCGCTTCTAACGGTGTCACTTTTATATTTTTAGAGATTACAATAATTCCGTAAAAGAATAAAATTTAACACAAAACACAATTTAAATTGTACGACGCGTGTACTCCTCGATAAGGTGTCACACCTAAATATCACAGACGTAATATCATCCGACGAAAGATCGCGTTCTACAATTTTATAAAAACGACTTTTTTTCGATTACAGACTTCATTTCTGAGATATGAGTTGATAAACGCTACAGTACCCTAAAATGAATTAAATTTTGAAGGATCCGAAACGAAGTTAGGGACACATGCTTTGCAAAAGTTTGTTTATTTTTTTAAAACGGCTACAAACTTTACATCGAAACCTACATGAAAAAATTGTTCTGATAACGGTGCATTACGTACGATAGATAACTCAAAAATTATGAATTGTGCCTTTTTGCACAGGCCAATTTTCGGCCAACTTTTTTTGGTAGAACAATTAATTATAAGCTATCGAATACAACTAGTCCCAGCTTTTACTTTCAAAACCCCTACAGGGTGACACGTTTTGCCCCACTGGGCACTCGACTATAAATGGTATATTTTTAATAAATTTAAACCAAAATTGTATGCTAAAATCGCTTACTTAGGCAACCCACCAACCATGCTGGCCAATCTGTTGAAGAACTTTATAACATTGAGCTGTCCTATTTCAATTCGCTCGCTTCTGTTTTCAATTATTTGAACTTTGTCTAGTTTTTGTTAAGTCCACATCTTACTTTTAACCTTGCTAAGGGGTCTGTTCTGTAACTAACCGTTCACGAATGGCGCCGTTCGTGAACGGCGATCGTTAGAGACTTCCTCAGCGGCAGCTTCAACGAGAATCGATAGATAGGTTATCCTGTAACACCAACCGTTGAGATATGCGCACTCTCAACGACTGTCTAACGTTTTCTAAAAAGGTAATACATCTTTGCCGTTAATATAGATACAGTTTCACCTTTTTAAATATATATTGCGCATGTCATATTTATTATTTCTGGAGAACGCGCCAATTTTGTAAAAATGTCGCAGTTTTGAATTGATTTCAAAAGAGTTGAGAAGGCAACAATACGTCGTTCTTGGAGGAATTGCGAGTAAACGTACATTTTAGGTGTAAGAGAACACCTAAAAGAAACCCCCCGCTGAAGAGAACATAGTACTATTTGTATAATTATTATTAATAATATTAAAAGTATGAGTTAGTCCTTTGTTTGAATTGGTTTTTATGAAATAAATTAATTACAACTAATATTTATTTATTAATTATTTATTTTATGCGTTGTTTCACTTTTGTGTTAGTTTAGTTTAAACGTATATTTCGATCCGTTTTGGATCTTCGTTAGGAGTTTATTAGCATTAATATAATAATCTTAATACATTAATTGACAACTTACAGTGGTTGTATGTTAAAGTTGATCTAATCCTGACGAAGATTGAAATATAGGTTTTAACTAAACTTGCCAACTTGAATTGCATACCCATAAGTAAAAATATAAACGAAACACAAATTAATTACATATAATATAAGTTTATTACGATATCTTCGGCAAGTTTAATAGGTAGTGTAAATACTTTTTACTAATTCTCAATTACTTCAAGAATTTAAAAATATGAGTACTTATAACTATTTTATTTTTTTAGAACCCTATTCAAATGTAGTAAGAAGATTTTACAAATAAATTCTATTAAAGGCCCTAAATTTGTTTTACTGGGCGATTTTAATTTAGATATGTTACCTGATAATTTTTATGTTACCAAAATAAAAAATCTTTCGTTATCCTAAGGAATGCATCAATCTGTTAATAAACTCACTGCAATTACTATACTAAATCCTATTCTAAGGAAAATCAACAGGCAAGAACAGTCCATCCAATCTATTCTAAACAGAGTTACAAAACTTGAAACCAGGAATAAGGCAGAGGTATAATAATAATAATAAGCAAGAAATAAAAATAGCATTTATTAGAATAGCAACTTGGAATGCAAATGGGCTAATTCAACATGACCATGAATAAGAACTATTCCTTTGGGATCAGAAAATAGACAATTGTCTGATTTCTAGTATTCTACAGCATTTGTGATGTATGAACCTGTACGATGTAGGTAACTTCATGAAATTCAACAAAGTTTTAAACAAGTTTTGCTGTAGTGTATACGTTTCCTAACAAGAATAATACTTATTCAATATAATGTCTGGTTTATACAGTCATTAACAACTAAGAAATTATCCTTATCACTAAACAGCTGAGAATTAAAAAATTAGACCGGTTTTATACAGCAATTATAATTTAATATTAACGCGTGCGCATGCTGCCATGAGTTCCAATACCGCCATAAATATTTGTATTTTTCCAGGTTCATGATAATGTAGTGGCTAACCTGTTTCGATTCCAACAGGCATGCGCACTTGCGATTGTCATTCAATAATTATCACAAGAATTAAAATTAGTCCAATTCTTAATTCGTAGTTGATGATAGTTAATTCTTAGCGAGTTGTATAAACCTGTTTGAGTAAACACCATTTTTAATTCTCAGCTGTTTAGTGATAGTGCTAATTTCTTAATTGTTAATAACTGTATAAACCAGACATAAAAGTACTAAAGAAAGGCAAATGTAGTAAAAGATATAACTGAACAACAGCTTAATGAACACGATTGTACTTACGCAGAAACGTAGGGTAGGGTAGGTAGCAAGGAAATTTAAGTAGGGGGAACTGCCACAAGAGGTATGCACATGAAGCCTCAAGTGTGCACAACTTGTCAAATTTTGAAGTTGGCTGTCAAACGCTGCGATAAAGGTTTTCTTTCTTAAAAACTAAGTTATTAAAAAGTAATACAAATGCTGGGTTGTTAGATTGGATGTGGAAGTGATACTAGATATCGCAAAAACAAGATTCTGGGGTAATTATTAAGTAGTTCCTTCTTTAATTTGCTTAATTAATAACTTTTTACTCGCACGTCAGTACCGTAGTACTTAATTTGTATAATATGATCATTATATTGAAAGTATTATCACATATATCAGAGGGTTCCAAGGTCGAGCTCGCCGGCTTGACTTTAAGCGGGACCTTCTCTTATTACTCTACTAGTGCGACGCTACGTCACGAATGCATTTCAATCCACCTACACCACTGCTTAGCAAAATCTCTGCCAGTCTTAATTAGTCTAAAGCTAAACTATATTAAATAATTCATTTATATCTTGCTTTTTTTATTTATTTACTCACGTACATATATAAAAAAATGTATTTCTTCAGATTTCTTTTAAAGCACATAGAAACGTAGATGTTCCACTAGTGTTACTTTCTCATTGTAAATATTATAATTATAACCTGTCCTGTTTTTGTTAATTAAATTATTTTTGTTCATCATTTATCGTCAAAATGTAAGTTCACTTTTAAATTTGTGATTTTGCGTATTTTTACATATATATTTATTTGATTAAAATATTAAATCCACAACAGCAAGAAGAAAATTACAGGATTTGGTTGTTATCAAATTGTTATAAAAGATTTATTAACATTAGTTACAACACAATTGAGAAGGAAGCGCAAATCAAGCAACCCAAACGTCTGTTCTATTATTATTAATTTTGAAATTATGTTATTAACTAGTAAAATTGTTCAACAAAGAATTAAATTATAATTGCTATGAATGTAGGGTTTATTAATTACTTCTTCAGTTATAATTTTATAAAATTTGTATGTTCAGAAACCAAACATTAATTTTCAATTTATATAATTTAAAAGTTTGTTATTTCAAGGAATTAACAAACGTAGTAAAGTAGCAGACGAGTAGGGGAATAGTGAGAGTTAAGACAATCCAAAATGACTCAAAGTCAGTGGCGGATTTACACACAAGCGTTGGAAGCAGTCGCTTCAGGCCCCACAAGCCAGGGGGCCCCGCAGAAAACCCTTCCCCAGGATCGCAGTGGACACGCGACAAATAAAAATTATTGACATGGGAACTCACTTTGTTGCAAAGAGTGAAACATGTGAGAACAACAGTTCATATCGTGTACAGGCGCAAATAGAGTTTCTTGCGAAAAGGCAAGCATTCAGAGCGATAGGTAAAATTTTGTAACGGAATATACTGTTTCGCAACAGACCTGAAAGGTATGTATCATCTCTGTCGCTCCGAATGCTGGCCTTCAAAGCCCTTTAGCAACCTCTACGCGGTCGTTCGACTTACATTCGGGGAAGGGGAACTGTACAACGCTTTCGAATGGGTGAAATTCCTTAATGCCATTTGTTAATTGTCAACAGTTCCCAATGTTGAAACAATTTTTAAAAAATCTTAACATTACCGATATGTAATGCAACTGGAGAACGATTTTTCCCCGTTCTTAAACGTGTAAAAAATTATTTAAAAAATAATCTTGGACAGTCATTTAAAAAATTTATCAGTAATGTTTATTGAAAATGACATTACGCAAAATCTACGTTTTGAAAATATTATTTAGAGATTTGCTGCTTCTAAAAGCAGCAAAGTTCCATTATAAATAAACTGATTATTATAAAATAAATGTATATATACGAATACTATAGAAGATTACACATTTCACACAGTCTAGTAACCATGAAAATGACTCATTACTCATAATCGCTAAACTGTATGGAAATGACCGTGGGAAATGATTTCGCATTTTCAATGGTTCTATTAAAATGCCATAGATGTAAGCACATGCAATATTTCTAATTATTTGAAATATATAAAGTTATAACTTTTAGATAAAGATTAATTTATTTTGTTTAATTAATGTTTTACATTATTAACTTATATTATGAATGCAAATCCATATAGAAAAGATATCGCCCCAGCTGGAAATTAAACCCTGGACTTTCCGCTTTCCGAGTGGCATATCTACCTCTGAACTACTGTGTCGAGTACCAGCATATAAAGGTATTACTACCATATAAAGTTATTACAGAAATTGGTATTGAATTAACGTAAAATTGATTTAACATTATTATATAATTCTTAATATCTATTAATATTATTCATTATTATTGCTAAATTGCAATAAAAACAATGAGAGCGTTTATAATTTGCTAAATTTCGTATATTCTGAAACGTAAAGTGCGTACTATACAGCGAGCGACTCCCAGCCGCCCTAGTATCTCGACGGGTTACTTCGGTCGCGGCCGTAATATGTACGTACTACGTGCACGTTCAAACACGATATAATCTTTTAATGGCTTTAATCCATACATTTAGAATAACCGGTCTATTACATGGAAATCTAAAAATGTTTTGGGAATTTATTATTCCTAATTACATTTAAATGAAGCATTAGGTATTCAATGTATTTGTAAAATTGAGGTTATGATTTATTTACATTAACAAAAAAGCAGCGGCGGAACAACACGACATCCAAAATACATTTAAAAATATGTCTAGACATTTAAAAAAATTGAAGACACCAACAAATACTGTTATTAACTTAAATAATTGTTCGTAATAATTTTGTAAATAAATGATTATTACATTGAGTTATACGCATTTCTTAGTTTTTACAACTAACACCTGTTTTCCACAAGATATGAGCATTGTCCACCTTTGAAAATCCAGCGCATCTCAATCTCAAATCATATTCTAGGTTAAATACTTTTCGTAGCTTTTGGTGTTTTATTACGTTTATGTGGCCGTAGATAAAGTATAGTGTGTAACACGTGTAAAAACGCCAATTTCACACTCGTGTGACTGCGGCATGAGGCGAAGTCGGATTATTTACAAAATCTGGGGGAGGGGAGTTTCCTCCAGTCTCCCCCCCCCCCGTGAATTCGCCCCTGATATTATTAATTATATGTACTTAATTTTTGATAAAAAATAAAATGTGTATAATGTGTAGTAATTGATTATATAAAAAAATGTATAACGCTTCACGCCCCTTAAGTGTTTAATCCGCCACTGCTCAAAGTCTCAAACTGATGCTGTAGTGAGAGTCAAAGAGCCGTAAGGGGCTCTTCCAGTGGCCCAGCCTGACGTATATTGAATAAAAATGCTCTTTTCTATTAAATAATTACATAGAACCGTCTCAAGCAGTTTATAAAGTACACATCGTCAGCGGTACGCAGTACACTAATAAAATTCGTACTGTCGGGTTATTGCCCGTTTAGGGGAATCACTCGGCGGCATCGAATCACCTTAAAACAATGACGATTGAATACACTTTAAATATACAAACTACTTTAATAAAAATACAGTTAAACAACATTCCTGAAATTTAAAATTAAAAATTTAGAAATGAATATATATTTTTAAGGAATTTGCAAATTTCTTAAAAAAGTTACGATATGTATTTCAACTTTCTACTTAAGGTACAAATAAGCTAAACTAATTAATTGAAAAATAAAAAAGTTTTATTAACGGTGTCCTGAATACTATTTTAAACAATTTTCTGAACCCAACCATATAGTGGCGGATTTAACACTGTAATGAGCCGGGTCCCTACCCACTAGACGATCACGGCCCATCTTACTCTACCCGCGTAAAATTCAAATATTTAACAAACCGGAAATTGACACAGTATTACAAACCTTACAAATGACAAACTTTATAAAGATAAATATAACAAAAGGAACAAGCTTGATATTTAACAAACTGGATCCTACGTTGTGATTATTTTTTATACCATGTGACCAAGGTTGATAACGATTGATCTACTTCATACGGACGGAGAAAGAGAAATCACAAGTAAAAGAACACAAATAAAAGAACAATTAAATATGATTGTATTATTTTATTAATTTATTCTTAATCTTGAGCGAGGAGGGACGTATTTAAACTGATACAAATAATGGCTAGTTCTCTAAAAACCTCCTTGAAATTATATGCTAGCCCAGCTTAAATACGTACACGCTGCAAGTTTTATATGTGATCAAATGATTATTTAGTTTGGTTACAATAAACAATACAGATCAATAAATCAATTTATCAAGTTGATACAGTTGTGTGATAATACTAGGCATTTATAAATAGACAAACGCAAATCTCTCAATGACATAAAAACATCAAAATTGAGTGAAATAGTCAATCACAAAGATTTACGGATAAACCAGCAAAGGTAAATGTGCCAAAGTAAAATGAATACACAAGGACTGCTGGACAAAAATTATATCATATTTGACATAGCAATATATACGTTGTGACCAAACCATATATGGTTATATCAGAACACGTCTTTTTCAAGACATAGTTTTACTGTCAACAACAGGGAAAGTTCGTATCTAGATACCTAGACAAGCGAGAGTGTGTTCTAAGCACTGAAAAGAATAACATAGCACATATAAATAATATAAATATGCAAAACAAAACAGTTTGAGGGTTCTACGACACGGCCTATCAAATGGACTTAAGCCACCGTGGAGCCTTCGTCGCATGCAATCTTTTGACGGTTCTACAACACGGCCTATCAAATGGACTTAAGTCACCGTGGAGCCTTCCTCTCTTAAATACTAAATCAGATTTTCTCTTACACAGCCTATCATGGGTTTTATTACCACCGTGCAGATTAATACACTTTTAAATAATAATAATTCTAACCTTAGGGTAACATAATCTTTTGTTCCGGACCAAAAGATTATCCCTTCATTTTTTAAGTCACAAAGTAAAATGTTTTGTTAGGTTATAAATATTAACCTAAAACTCAATAAGAACTGAAGTAAAACACGTAACAGCCGTAGTCATATTTAAACACTAATAAAATATCAAATTGGCAATAATTAGCTGTAATGCTAAGACAAACGTTATAAAACATTATTTTCTAATCATATTTTACCATAAAAGGGACAAATTTATCAAATATTAAAAAGTATCAAACGAATCTAGTTACTGTATAGATTTTGATTTATATATAGATTCAAACGAGAGATTTGGGTTTCAGATTAATTAAACAATACAAAAATTACATCACACAACTAGAATCAACATACATTAAATAAACAGAAATAAACTTACATGAATTTCTATTAAGTTTTAAAACCAAGCCAATATGGCTACCTACTACTCGTTTTTAAATCCCCTCATCCCCCTTTCAAAACAAAAAACAAAAACCAATCGTCCCCTAACTACAAAAAAATCAAAACTACCAACATTATAGAATCTGTAATAAATATCCCTAAACATAAAATCAAGTTATCAACCCCAAAGAAACTGTAATAAACATCCCCAACATTTTATATTTAATCAAATAGTTGTTATTTTTTAAAAATAAAGTACATATTTTGCCTGAACCTGTATGTAATAACAGAACTAGGTAAATTGATTATTATGAAAATTGTTTTGTGACAAAATGACTTGCTACAGCTACTTTGATAATTCTGGTTGACTATAGGTCTGACCACTACAACACTTAAGGGGCCTGAAGCGTTACAGATTTTTTGGGGCCCCAAGGATTAACATATTAAGGTCTATAAAATAAAAAATAATAAACTATAAACAAAATAAACAATTTACCAAAATCGAAAACTTTTTATTTACATTATAATAAATTATATCGAGTGTTTTTTTAAATTTGACGTCGAAGGCGGCTATGGGTAGTTGATTGTGAACGGATCTTGATCGTATTAATAAATGTCATTGTCAAAACGTTCAAATTACTCACGTGTTTAAATAATTCACAATCGACTATTCACAGCCTACGGTGACGTCAAATTTAAAAAAACACTCGATACTTATGTGAATACTGTATTGTACAAATCAATCGGTAAGTGCAGAAAGGTAACATTATGTCCATAATATCAATGTCAAATCAAATAGTAATGCAAAAATATATAAAGTACTAACAAAATAATTCAAAATATCCGAACGCAACAGAAACACACGCGCAAAATATAAACAGCAGAGAAGTGAGATTGATTAAAATACCACTAAAACAATGGCGGGTTTACGATGCTCATAGAAATTTGGATTGGCGGGATCAGGCGAGCTTCGCATCTGTAAAGTATAATCTGTGGTCAAATCCGGAAAATAATTATCTGTCTAGTCATTTACTAAGTGACGGGGCAGACAATAAAACGAGAATAAATCTATACGATTTTGCTTCAAGCCTAGGCATGAAGAGAGTTCATTGAATGAAGGTTACTAAATGCCGTTGTTTAGAACAGGTAGTTAGTAAATGACTTTATGTGCTGTCGGCAAATAAGGTAATAACGTCCACATTTCTTTGCAGAACATTATTTTTTACAGGAGCACTTGTAGAAGCTTTGCCCATTGTAAAGAGAGTACTTAAAAGTTAGAAGTAGCAGTGTCCCTTGCAAAGAAACCTGCTTATTTGTAGGAACATCTTGAATAGTTGTTTATTAACTACTTGTTCTAAATAACGGCATTTAGGCAAGGGCAAAGATTTTCCAAGTGCTCATCTAAAAAAGAATGTTCTACAAAGAAATGTGTATGTTAATGCCTAATTTGCTGACAGCACATTAAGCCATTTACTAACTGCCTGTTCTAAAGAACGGTATTTAGTAAATGCCTAGGCATACAGCAAAATCGTATACATTTATGTTCGGTTTACTATCTGTCCCGTTACTTAGTAAATGACTAGGCAGATAGTTTGCCGGATTTGAATATCTGCTTGCGACATATGTACTGTGCCGACAGGAAAATCTCGCACGATTTTTATCAAGTAGGCTGATTTTTTCTTAAATTTTAGGGGATTAAGAAAGACTTTTCATGACATGACACAATATCACAGGCGCGTTAAAAATAACTATTGCAATGGAAATCAAATAATATTGGCTGATTTTATTATTAATATAAAAAAGAATTTATATCAAGTCTCATCATTTTGATTTAGAAACTACGTATTTTATTTATTTTATTGTATTTTATGACATATGTCATTAAAAGAAAAATAACAATTTGACATAAGTAAAACTTGCCACGGAATGTGAGACCGTTTATAAAGGGAAGAAAATCGAGAGAAATTTTTATGCCGGAATAGTACTTAATCGTACAATTAACTGACTGACTAAATACATCCGGGATATATTTTTAATTTGTTGATTTTAGTTTATATACATACATTGATGATGCCTACTTTGTTGGAGCAATATATTTGTTGAAACAAAAATTATTATTTTTAATAATAAAAAAAAATTATAGGATAGTGTTTTTTTTATTTCACGCCTACACAATGGGGGAACCAACATCTAAGGTCATCTGTCCCCCGTCTCACATGCAACACGAATACACACATCCATAGTTGAGGTGGCGGAATTTTTCAATTAGAAAAAATCCCGCCGCCCCAAGTGGGATTTGAACCCACGACCCTTGGAACACGAGTGATGCACTGACACCACTCGTCCACCGCCGGCCCAGGATAGTGTTTTGTATTATTTATAATAAACAATGTACCTGTAGTGCACGAAAATGAATCAGCTGACTTATATATTGCAGTTCTGGTAGAAGTTTCTGTTGCAAGTATCACAATGACATTATGTGTTTCTACTATATATAATTCTCGTCCCACCAGCCGTATATCATTCATATTTGACTCATCAAATTGTATTTTTCTTTTCTTAATTCTACTTTCTTTGTAGCTTATATTATCAGTTAATAATCTTGCTTGCTGCTCTCTATTTTCAAAATCATTTCTAACGTCCATTATAAATTGAAACAATGAATTTAACACCAAGTAGTAAATTTACTTGTATTTGCTGTAACGAGTGACTCGTATTGTTTATTCTTTGCAATAATTTATCCCACAGAACAGTTAATAACGCAATTTCGTATTCATCTAAATAACGAAATAATCTTTTTTTATTTGCGTGTCCTAATGGTTTTTAAATTTTTTAGAATACTGTAAACAGTAATATTTTATTTTTTAAAGCTGATATCACTGTTAGACAGCTGTTCTTAGAATGTCAAACTTATCTTATTTACGCAGTGATCTCTTATAACTGGAATGCAACGCTTTACAAAACTAGTCTTGCAGGTCACATAAATGCGCCGAATAATAAATAGCCCTGTCAAGGGCGTAACGGTTTTTACTTTATTGTTAACGAAATTGTAAATTTTGATACTGTCATCATATGGGATGCATTGTGTTGTGTATGTGCAATAGCTCACGATAAACTTAACGTAATAAAATTCAGTTTTATAAAATTATATATCTTTACCTTATAAATTATAATATCCAAAAGATCCAATGAATAATTATTTTTGTTAACAAAAATCATTGTTTGCTGAAAATCCTATTGAATTTATACCTCATTAATTTCTTTGACAAATAAGGTTTTTATTCTAGGAAATGAAATATAATTATTCTTATTTCATCCAAATTTTTAATTCATTAATTAGCAATTATTTATGTCACAAATATATTGGCATACATTCTACTTTGAATTTTTAATCATTTTCAACGGTACGTATAATACACCTGGCAAATTTGAACGAAGTCCTGCTGCTTAGTAGCGGCCCGCTACTAGTGGGCTTTGTGTATATGAGATAAGAATGAGAATTTCTACGTCGCGCGGATTAAGCGAGGTTATGTAAAAAACAATTGCATAATTTCTAGTGTTGCCAACTGTTATGCTGCTTACCAAAATATCCCTAACAAATCTTATTTAAAACTAAGTATTTTTTAAATTATTTAATAACAAACTAACGCAAATAGAAAAAATAGTATAAAGTATTCGTTTCATAAGACGTATTAGCGCACTTGTCCTCTTTAGAAAACTGCCCGCTACGCAGGTCGTTTTCTAAACTCGGACGCGTGCACTAAAAACGTGTCTTATGAAACTAATACTTTAATATACTATTTTGCTTTAGTTTAGTAATCGCTTTTTCATTAATTTGATTAAGATCGGTTTTAATATTTTTATAATTACATCGCAGAGCAGACACTGCATCAGGCCTTGCTGACCATCTAGTGTTGCTAAGTCTTTTTATATGTTTAGAATTTGGATCGCTAAAATTATCAATATTCTGGATAAAATCGAAATAATATACAGCTGTCGAACTTGATTCTGCAGCATAATTTCCAATTAAATTAAGTGTATGACTGGAGCACGGAATAAAAGTGGCAGATTCAATTAAACTTTCTATTCTGGCTTGTAAACCATTATACTTGAAACCAGCCGTATTAGCTGCATTATCATAAGTTTAACCGCGACAGTTTTTTATATCTAAAGATAAATTTTTTAATTCCCTTAAAATAATTTCTTCAAGATATTTAGAATCATGCCGTTCAATGTTCAAAAAACCAAGAAATCGTTCCTTTACATCTCCCTCTTTGTTTACGTATCGCATTATAAAAAGGTCATTCTATGCGAAATCGATCACTAAAATGGGTCGATCTCACGGATTTCAATGAAAATTACTTATGAGGTAGCAATCAACTAAAGAACATAACTTTCATTCATCAATTTGCTAAATTACGCAGAACTTCGGAAATATTCAAACTGAAAAAATTATCAAAACTGCTTGCACGCCTTTAAAGAAATATAAATATTTGGAAAAGTATTTACCCTAGAACAAATATTTTGTTTGTATATTGCTCACTAGAAGACGGGCTTTTTGGACAGCCTAATAATTTTTTGTTATCAAACGTAGTTTATTTTTTTCTAAACGAAATATTTTAAAAATGCAGAAAAATCGGTGTGGTCACATTTTTAAAAATCTAAAAAAATTGTACAGATTCTTTGAACATTTCTGTATTTAAATGCAAAATGGCAAGCTGGACGTTTTAATAGTTTTGGCAGGGCAGATTTTTAAAGATCGCGTTGCAGACAGCCGGCGCACCATAGATCACGGTCAACCGGCACAAACCGCATTCAATACCTTCTAGTTAGTAATAATACCAGCTTAACTCTTAACCTTAACCTCTCAACTAATGTACTTAAGATAAATGTATATTTGTGTGGATATGATTATACCTACTAATAAGTTAATTACTTAGGTATTTAAATCGATTACTTCGGGTGTGTTACATAAAGTACTTTTCTTGCGGCTGTCCAAGACCATAAAATATAATGCAGCAGCTTTTTTAATTTAAGTTTTAAGGTCAGTTGGGGTAATTGGTCCATAGATATACAATTCTTTTGCTTCAAACTCTTTATCTCATATTTTAACGTGAAGTATAAGTTTAGGACCTTGTTTTATAGTAACTTTAATATATTTCCAAAAGAAAATGTAAAAATAAAGCAGCTCTAATGCCAACTATTGCATTTAAAAATATTTTTTTAAAAACATGTCCGGTGGTTCCAGTCACCCAATAGATTGGGGTAAATGGGATCATCGTCTATATTTTATATCCACATTACTTTATAATATGTTCTGGGTAACTGGGACGCCCTAAGGATATTAATTAAAATGTCTCCAAAAAATTAGAGCTGCAGTAGGAATAGTTCAGGAATTATCGCAGTCGGAAAAGTGTATAGGGTAAAGTCGATAAAACTAAAAATTAACATAATTCTCATAGACGTTTAACGATAGTTTTAGTTTTTATTAAGCAAAGTTCCAGTTACCCCATCGCTCCAATTACCGCAGCTGACCTTATTAAACATCAGAACCTACAATAGAGATCGGTAATAGTTATTTATGGTACAAGTGAATTCAGTAAGTTATTATGATAATTTTTGCAGTGGATAATATCATTAACTCACCTGTGCCACAAGTTCAAATATTGAATTTGCAATGATCCTATAGCTCAGTCTATAGTTTTTAACGTTAATAAATTTGACACTCTAGCTCGATCACTGGATTTTAATAATATAATACAACGTAAGGTGATGATTGGTTGCTACCTACAATAGCACCCCGTCTAACCCAGTGAACATCTATTTTTTAAATTTAGGATCAAAAACAACTCATCTTCTGTAAACAAAAATGATATCTAAGCTATTGCAGTATAATATCTAGGGGTCTTTGATGGCCGCAAGAAAAATGCTTTATGTAACACACCCGAAGAAATCGATTTAAATAGATAAGTAATTAACTAATCAGGAGGTATAATCATATCCACACATATATACATTTATCTTATGTACATTAGTTAAGATCTACCGCTGGAAATATAGACGGTATTATTACTAACTAGAAGGTAGCGAATGCTGGTTGCGCCGGTTGACCATGATCTATGGTGCGCGCGCTGTCTGCAGCGCGGTCTTTGAAAATTTACCCTGCCAAAACTATTAAAACGTCCAACTTGCCATTTGGCATTTAAATACAGAAATGTTCAAAGAATCTGTACAATTTTTTAGATTTTTAAAAATGTGACCACACCGATTTTTCAGCATTTTTAAAATATTTCGTTTAGAAAAAAATAAAAATACGTTTTATAACAAAAATTATTAGGCTGTCCGAAAAGCCCGTTTTCTAGTGAGCAATATACAAAAAAAATCTTTGTTCTAGGGTAAATACTTTTCGAGATATTTATATTTCTTTAAAGGCGTGCAAGCAGTTTTGATAATTTTTTCAGTTTGAATATTTCCGAAGTTCTGCGTAATTTAGCAAATTGATGAATGAAAGTTATGTTCTTTAGTTGATTGCTACCTCATAAGTGATTTTAATTGAAATCCGTGAGATCGACCCGTTTTAGTGATCGATTTCGCATGGAATGACCCAAAAGTTAATTGATCGATGTGGTTCACGTCTGGAGTAGATTCAACAATTATCGAATAATATAAAGATTCCTGAATTTCTGAAATTAATTTTTCTTTTACTTCGGTTCCCAATAAACTAATAAATTCGTCACATGTTTTGTGAGATAAATATTAACTCTACCACAGCCGACATTGCTGTAACTCGCTAAGTGATTTAAAAAAGATCATCAAACTGAGAAAGATATAGTATACACTATACACATTCCAGTCATAAAATTCCCTTTTCTATGCGAATCAGCACTTTCTCTGTGACCCGAAATGCTAAACTTAAACTAGCCAATAATTTGACTGTGGCTAACTATTTTTAAAACTTCTCGCCAATATTTTTTTGTTCGATTTCAGTTTGTTTTGTTAATTGGGGGTCAACCCGTCCATTTATTCGCTTATTTAAAGTTAACATAGCAGAAAAATGTTCTTCGGAACATTCATGTTCCTTTAAAGCGCGATTAAGGTTTCGCAAATCATTATAACCAGTTATAGATTTTATGTTTGAACTCATAAAAAGTTTACATACATAGCAATAAACGCATTTACTTCACTCAAAATAAAAGATAGGTTAAATTAACTAAAAAGACCATTTGGAATAGCGTCAACCACACTTACTAATTAAATTAATCTATGTGAAATTGTTAATATAACTAGTTATTGAACAACCTTTCAGTTTATTCCAACATATCAGTGGAGTAGATCAGAAACTACCACATATACAGTTGAGGAACCAAATCTACAGTAATCTAACATAAAGTGTAAATGACTAATCATTCTTAATTGGCATTCAACAAAATTTATGTTTTAAAAACCTCAAGTTTTGTTTAGTAACCATATTTATGTTGGGTCGACTTCTTTAGTTGGCAGCTAATCACTGTAGTTGTTGATCAAATGCAAATTAGGTTTAAATCTTCAATAAAAGATTACAAATAAAAATAAACATTTTATTAAGGAACTTTAGTGATTACGAAATACATAAGGAACTGATAAATAAAAAATACATGATAAAACATACTTAATAATATATTTAGATATATATGTACTAGGGTGGTCCTTATTTGTATGGGGAAAGAAAAGTTATAATTTCAAAATACGTACCCTCTATATTTTTTACATTACATGAAAGGAGATTACCCTAAAAATCTCAAGTCGATTAAATCATGTTATCCCGTCCCGCATTAAGGTCAAAGTTCAACCATTTTAGGGTGTTTTTCACAAAATGTGTATTTGCAGTAAAACAGTTGCAGTTACGAAGAAAAGTTATTCTTCCTTTTTTGTAGCAAATTCAAGCCCCTGTCAATTTGGTTCATACATCATTTTCTAGAAATAATGCGTTTAAGAGTTATGAAAGAAAAATCTGTTGCTCTAATTTGCGAGCCGGCTCGCAAATGATTTTTCTTTCATAACTCTCAAACGCATTATTTCTCGAAAATGATGTAAACCAAATTGATTAATTTACCATCTGTTCAGATACATGGTCATAAGGCAATGTCTTTTGGAAAATCAATGACTTTTGGAAAATCGGAGTGGTGTTTCGATTTACTTTCTTCAACCCCCCTGTTGTTGATTCTGGTTTTCATTAATTTCGATGTTTTCCCGTTCTTCTGGCCCGTCTTATCTAGTATCTGTATCTTCTTCTGTTTCTTCCCCTTCAGCAACTTCTTTTTGGCATATATGTTTTGGATCATCGTTTTCTTCTGCATCTGCATTCGTATCTGTGTATTTTATTTTGTTGTCGTATGTTAGAGAAGCCTCCATAGCATTTTTCTGACTGAGCAATAATTGCTGTTTATTTTTTCGTCTTCTTTATTTTTCAGTTCCAGACAGATATACTCGCTTCATGGCTAAAATATTAAAAATTTAAAAAAAAATTGTTATAATTAGAAACCGGATTTTCTTTAAAGTAGTATTTGAAAGGCAAATTTTTAATAAAATATTTTTATTTGTATTTTATTTAATAATTACCCAAACATAACGAGCCAATCCCAATTACAATGTTTGGGGCGGTACCGCAAGTTACATATAAATTACATTAATATGTTTTAACAATTTCACACCAAGTAATAACGTAAACACAAAAAATGAAAATTAGTACAGATTGTAAATAATTATGTTTAACACTAAGTTCTAATCTTGGATTATCTAGTTGAAACCTACAAGCCCTTTCCATTATGCTGAAAGAATATATTTCTTAAATGTTCTAAGGGGCGTATAAAAAATGTCGAAATCTGTTGTATTAATAATACTATTTACTATAACAATCATTCTAGTTAGTGCACAATGATATCGTTTAATAGTTCTATATCGTGGAACATACAGGATGTTTCGGGGTCGTGATCTATAAACCGGAACATACAATTGGACCAAGGACAGCAGTCTAGGGCAATCAATTCCACCATTTAAAAGTTTATGTATGAAGCTAACATCTATCGATTGATTCTCTTCTCCTAGCTAATTTTGTTATCTTAAATTCAATTCTAATGTTACTATAATGAATAAAACCAGGATAACGTCCATGAGCTTTATAGTACAAATATTTAAGAAATTTATTCTGGATAGTTTCTATTTTAGTTTGGTTAGTAGCTTGCCCTGGATTCCACACTACTGATGCGAACTCTAGTTTAGATCTAATCAACGAATTATAATAATAATAATAATAATAATAATAATAATACTAATACTTCATTGCCCAACAGGAACACCCATTTACAGGACAAAGAAAATTACAAATTCAGAAACAAATACAAGTACGTACATGTTACATTTGTGTATTTAACTAAAACTATAATTTAAATAACTAGAAGAAAATAAATATATTACAAAGAGTCAATAGCCACGTTAATGATTTCTCTCTTGCTGTTATGAAATAAATCACATTGATGAGCGATTTTGTTAAATGATTTAAACATTACATGAACAGGTGATTTTAAAAGTACATTTGTATTCGCTCGAGAACAAAAGAATGTTATTTCAGATCTAGATTGTAACCTAGGGATATAAAACTGCATTTTTTGCAAAAGTTCAGGACAATCCACAATGTTATTACATATATTATACAAGAAGGCAATTGCCATGCACATTCTTCGCTTTTCAAGGCTATGAAACCCTGTGTTTACTAATAAGCTGTCATAAGGAGTCCCTCTTTATGGATACGTACCATATATTTTATAGCATAAAAATTTCAAAAATTTTCTCTAGACACGTTCTATAGCTAGAGTCTGATTAATATAGTGAGGATACCAAATTAAGGATCCGTATTCTAATTTAGATCTCACATAGGAGCAGTATAATTGTTGTAAAGCTTTCCCTGAAGTAAAATTATGACAGTTTCTCATTATGAATCCGTATGATTTTAAGCTTTCAGATAGTTTACGAGATATATGAGTTTCAAAACTAAGTTTATCATCATAGATGATGCCTAGATCGTTAATGTTGTCACACCGACTAAGTAAAATTCCATCGACGTTATACTGAAAAGCGATAGTTGACATCTTCCTTGTGAAGGACACTATTTTACACTTTGTAATATTTAGGTTGATATTATTACCACTACACCAGTCTTTAATTTTTGATAAGTCATCTTGAAGCCGAAGACAATCGTTGATGGAGTCAACTTTGCAGTAAATCTTCAGGTCATCCGCATAGCATAGGTTGTTGCTATTAATTATTTCACTAAGGTCATTTATAAACAACAGGAATAAAAGGGGTCCCAAATTTGACCCTTGAGGAACACCCGAAGAAGCTATGTACGCTTTCGAGGAAGCTCCATTGTATGATACCTCTTGCTGACGATTTTTTAAGTAGGATCTAAAGAAATTAATCAGAGATTCGGAAAACCAAATTTAAACATTTTCCCTAGTAATATATCATGATCCACATGATCAAAGGCCTTGGAAAAATCCAAGTAGATAACATCCGCTTGTCCTCGTTTATCAATAACTTCGGATATGAACTGAGTTATAACGGCCAGGCTGGAAAGTGTGGAACGACCAGGTATAAAACCATGTTGTTGCATCGATATCTGATTCCTTATCTGTGAATAGACACGATCAAGAGTACTATTTCAAATAGCTTTGCAAAGTTTGAGATAGGACGATAGTTACGCACATCAGCAGGATTACCATTTTTAAAAACAGGACAGACCTTTGCATATTTCCATTTCTCCGGGAAAGTTGATGTTTTCAGGCATAAATTATATATGATTTCCAAGGGGCCAACCAGTACATTTATGCAATCCTTTATCATAAAAGATGGAATAGAATCAGTTCCCATGGTACACTTATTTTTTAACTTTTTCGAAGCATTTAAAATTTCGTCAATTGTGATATTTTCAATGATAACTGGAGAATATTGATTAATATGAGGTGATAAGCTGTTATCTAAGGTAAACACATCAGAACCACGATCTACATGTACACTATTAAAATAGTTAGCAAAAGCGTTCACTATCTCATCGGGACTCTCATATTTTTCATCCATATACTCCATTTTACCCGGTATCCTTGACTGTTTTTTCTTGTTATTAATAAATGACCAAAAATTCCGAGGATCTGTAGATATAAGGTTTTGAGTATGATTAATATATATTGATCATAAGCTTCTTTAATTTGCTGTTTCACAAGAGATCTTAAAAGTTTAAAATTTTCACCATCAGATTGAGATGAACTAGTTCTATATTTCTTAAGATATTTAGATTTTAATTTGATATTTTGATTATTTCAGATGTAAACCACTTGGGATAGCTTCTTTTGTGAGTTTTATATAAGAGAACGTATCTATCCAGTATTTCATAAATCTTGCTATAAAAAGCATTAACGGCATTATTTACCGCTTGGAATTCGTATAAATAATTCCAGTCGCAATTCATTATTGCATTATATAATGAATGGTAATCAGCCTTTTTGAAATTATAGGCTTTACCAGGGTTACTAAGACAGAAATTGTTATACCGGGCTCTTGCACTTTTGAAAGTAACTGTCAGTGCAGGGTGATATAAATCTTCATCCATCATTGGTGTAATAATAACCGATTATCAACATTAAGAACATTGCTTATTTGAGATATATTAAATAACGCAGAAAAGTTTTGTATTAGCTGAGAGTTTTTATCATTGTTAGGACTACTACTATAAGATTATTACTGTTCAGGTAGTCTAGGCTTTCAAGATTTTTCAAAGATTCAAAATCCCCACAACGTACATCATTTATTTATTTATTTATTTCAAGAAACAAACAGGTTAAAAAAACCTTATTCCATGTTTCTTACATATACTAAAAATTAAAACAATTCGCCAATAAGTAACACAGACATCAAAATTGAATGAAAAATATTTTAAACATATTAGATGTAAAAAAAATGTACCTAGTTCTATTGATTTTTATTAAAAAAATGTAAAATGAAAATATTATCTGGTATATACTAAGTTTCATGGTTATAACAGATTAAGTTGTTTTAATTCATTGCGTATAATAATGCTATTTACCCCAAAGATACCAAACTTTAACAGGTGGTGGAAGTCATTAAAAGCTCTAGAAAGAGAATACATTGGTAAGTGCAATCTCATATTAGCTTTAAAAATTGGTATATATATTGGTGTATATATATCAGGTGGCGGTCTAGGACATTTCGGCGCAGCCGGTTCGGCGCGACCGATTCGGCGCAGTCCTTTCAGCGCGAAGACGTTTCGGCGTGGAGACGTTTCGGCGCGAGGACTTTTCGGCGCGATTATACATATTGATGAAGAGATTAGAAAACTTTAGCCTGTGCCTCAGAACATATCAGTAAAATTTGGGGTATTTCAGCTTGTAAGCAAAAATTTTAATACCACTAAAATATCGGAATGTTGATTAATATTAGTTAGAAAAAATACGAAAATAATAATTGCATTCACACAGGTGTTTACTAGAAAATCTTCAAGATTACGTAGGAATTACTATTAAAACATTGCAATATTTCTCTGTAAATCAGTAATCCCTTCCGAAAAGGCACAATTGTTTATTTGTTTGGACGCCTCTTATAAGTAGGAGTTGATTTAATTTTTTTCTGGTATCTTATCATGCACCAAAATATACAGAATTGGTCAAATTTCCAAAGACGTCTGTTTGTGTGTTACAATCATTTATCTGTCAGATTACGATCGGGCAATACAATCCTAAGTAAAATCTTAAATTTTTGTTTTAGTCGTTATATATTTCTAAACGGATTTGAGTCAATGAAAACAAGATTATAATTTGCAGAAAAACATTGAAACAATTCTAATTGTTGCCTTAACCACTTTTTAACTCCGTATTTTCACATATCATAAACCGAATTACAGTGTTGTTCGAAATCCGTTCATGCATAAATTAAATAATGCTCTTTCGTCTGGACAAAATAAATCTATAAAATTTAAAAAGTTACAGTTTCTTCCGAGGGTGTATGTTAGAGCAACGTCAAATTTATGATTGGGTATTTCGCGCCGAATCGTCCCGTGCCGAAACATTCTTGCGCCGAATCGGTCGCGTCGAATCGGCTGCGCCGAAACGTCCCATTCCGATCAGGTGGTATATAAACTACAAAGACGTAAAACATTGTAAAGTTAATAAATTATTTGCATCCAACAATATCTATATTATTAAAATTGTTTGTAAATACTGATAGATCTAGCATTTTAGATTTATATTTCTTATTACAAGCCAAAAGAAACTACAACCTTTGGTTTGTCTGGTTAAGTGATATCTTCTGTAGCGATAGACACTATAGTTAATTGAAAATAATTCAGACGTCAATATATTCTCATTCGGCCATGTTTCGAATAAAGAAATTAAACAATGCTCCATGTCACTAACATACGTGAAACATCTTTGAAGTTTTGATCTTAAGCCTTTAACAGTTTGATGATAAAATGAACAGATGTTGTTGGGCACATCTAGTTTAAATTAACAATTGTAGGAGCTCTACGAAGATATTTAATTTTGAAGGTAGCGTTCCCTGAATTATTGTTATCCACTAGTTGTTTACTAGTTCTATAGTGATTTATTTGCCTTTTAGTGCCGTCGAATGATATTCAAATATGTTTATAATTGACAGATAAAATGTCCGTCCTTTTTGCAATCTTTTTACGTGCCAAAGTGATGTACAAAGATGATCAAAAAAGGATGTATTTATTATGTGCCAGCGGGTATGCCAATGGCATGTTTTTTTTCGTTTTGCAATTAATAGCAGTGTACAGCAAAAATGTACCGTACATCTGTCCTTGAAGATCTAAACATGGATTCCAATAGTTCTTTGATGTTGAATGCATATTGATTTACCAAACTGTCCAATTAATCGATTTTTTAGATATAACGACTGAAATTGGCTTTTTTAGCTAATACAAACGAATAGATCTCAGTAACAGTATGGTGTAAAAATTCAAATATAGCGAAAAATCTAGTTGATGCCTTTTAACACAATTTATTAATTTTGATGGACATGGTCATATTATAAACCAGATACTGTTTAATTGCTCGATGCCCGAACGCGTGAGACCTGTTGTTATGATTATAATTATTTTGAATGCTTAATACCGACTTATCTCTTTTTAATAAAAGTAAAATAAATTCTTCACAGTATTTGTTACAAATCTTTTATAATTTTGCTAGTATTTGAAAATATTAAATTTGTAATGCAATGGCAATATGCAGCAACTTCACAGCTCTGACATTTCATATTGTAATGTTTTTCAAAATTAATGATTTGTGTTTTTTACAAGCAATCAACATTAATTTTCACTCTTTTACATGATATCTATAAGATCGATGGGATTGTGCATTTTGATAAACAAATTCGGGGAGCTTCAAAAAAACTATAAGAATTAACATTTTTAGATCTTTAAAGGCAGATGTGCGGTTCATGTTTGTTGTAAGTGAACTAAATTAATTACAATTTTCAGATAAGATGCAAATATTAGCTCAAATCAGTTTATTTAACAAAAACGTATTTACAATACTGAAATATTGATTTAAACAATACTTAATTATTAATACTTTATTAATTAATTCAAAGGAGAAATGATAATATAATTATCTTATAATAATATCGTAAAATATAAATAATTAATAATAAACACAGACAACAAACGTGTAGCCATACTAACAGTAAATAAACGGACGCTCTAGTTCCGAATCCTGAAGTGGAGCACTAGGATTTATCAAATTTAAAATTTCTAAAGTTTCATTTTTTAGAATTCGTCTTAAATGAGTAGAAGTATAGACTTTTTTACCTCTTTCCATTTAATTAAACATGGCAAGCAATTTTTTCTTAATATGTATACCATCTAACATATTTTCTGATTGATAAAATTTAAAAATATCGGAACCTCCCGATTTTTCCTAAAACATTTCATTTTCAAACTAATTTTGTTCAAATCAACTTCCGTTGAATTTTTTTTTCTATTTTTATACTATTATACTCTGAATGTTCTGAGTAGCACACTCTGTTTTAAAAGCAATTCATGTGGTAGACGACGAATGGGCAGATAGTTGACCTGACTGACTGTTATAATCACGATTTCTGTGATAACAATTATGGCAATATTATTATACATATAATATTAGAAATATTTAGTATTATGCAGTCAATAATGTTTTTCATTGTGATAAAAATGTTTTAACGAAATACAATACGATCCCATTAATAAAAAGTAAATTACACGAGCAAATTTGAAATTATGTAATTCAATTAAATCTAACTTTATTTAGTGAAAGAAAAAATTCCATGTAAGAAACAGTTCGAGTAATAGGTTAAAATAGGTTTATCGGAAGTAAAACTATATAGCAACATTATTTGCAGTGTAAGGATTCTATAAATTAAATGTGTTGTTCAATTATTCAGATACTCATCAAAAGCATGTGAAGGTTACGGTAAATGACGAAGACATGAAAAGGACGTATTTTTTACGTAATATTGATTTAGGCGAAAATCAGTTATAAAAACTTGCAAATAAAATAGCAACGTTTTGTTTCTCATATTTTGCCAACGTTGATTAATGGATACCACGAATAAGGATCGCTTACTTATTAGAAGATTTGGCCGAATATAAAAATACTACATCACGGACTGACACGAGGTCGAGCCGATTTTGCGAGAAACACTATAATTAATATTAATGCACACAGCCACTTTTAATTCTTGAATCAAATAAATAAAAAAATAAGTTTCAAACGCAGTGTAGCTCGAATTTTAAAAACTGGAAATTTTAAAAACCGCTAGTTCATAGCCTTTATTGATTTTTTTTCTTGAGCTTATATAAACCTATAAAATCCTTCTTTTATATCCTAGACCAAACAGAAACTATGAACACATATGAAAACCAGCGGCAACTTTTGTTGCATAATGCCAGTCCAAGCTAACTCAACATTATCTAACAAAAAACTACTTTCAGTGTTATGATACAGCCCCATTCATGGTTTATATATACAATTTAAAATGGGGCTTACAAAAATTTAGACTCTTTCAATGTTTACACACTGTTGCCATGTTTTTGAATCTATCCACCTAAATCAGTGGAGTCCTTTTATATGCATGCTGAATTAATATTAATAGCGAGAAAAAACTATGAAATAGTAGCGCCACCTGGCGACATTAATACAATTTAAATTATGACGTCACTGTCATGTCTCGCTATGCAACCAACACTACACTAATGTTTGTAATCTGTAAGTTGTATTATTAATGTACCATTTTAACCCTTAATTTGGCAAAGTGTCTTTCAAATCATAAAAAAAATCTTTTATGACTTTTTGTATTGTTTATGAACTAAATTAAAATATTCTAGCAGAAAAAAAACAGATCTTGTGAAAAACCTCGGTTTTCTGAGTTGTATCCTAGAGGATACATTACCAACCTATTGAACACGCTAGTTGCTTCTGTTTTGTATCCTATAAGATACATCGCTGGTTTTACCAGTTACAAAAAACAAATACTTTAGATAATAATATATATTTATTTCTACTGCAAAACTAATTTAAACTAAATTATTGTGTAACTAAATAGTATAAATCAAAATATAAATAAAAAAAATGCGAAAAATGAAAAATTAGTGTGACTAATATTCATAAATAGGTACCATCTGTTTTAGTAATATTTTGTCCATTCGCATCGAACATTTATGAGTCTAGTTTTTTGTTTTCCTTATTGCTTCTTTATTTTTATCTTTTGTTGCATTTACATGTTCTTTGTTATTTTCATTTGTCACTTACGACCTTTTCTTCAGTCTTCTTTTGTTATATTTTCTTCTTTGGTTCCTGTTTGATTTACTTTATCTTTATTACTGCTTTACTTGCTTTCTATCATCTCCAATTTCATCTCTAGCTTGCGAACTTTTACTGGGGTTTTGAGAAATAATTATTGTGTACTTGATGTATCATCTACTTTCTACAATATCTTCTAATTCTTTACTAACTGATTTAGATAGAGATGGTGCATCTGATGTATCAAAACTAATACTTTGTAAACATTTTTCCGTGTCAGATTTTTATAAATATGATTCTTCTGAAGTATGATTGTTTTCAAAAGTAATACCTTGTAAAAATTCATCCATATAATCATTACTTGATTCATCTAGATCTGAGGTTTGTGGTGGAAATAAGTGATGATTCTATCCTTTTGAGTTATCGTATTATGTATACCTATTTGCGTTCGAGCGTGAAAAAATCAGAACCAGTTATTAATACCTACTGCAAATTTGAACACTGAAAGTAACAAAAAATAAATCTTCATCGTCGTGCAGCATTGTAAAGTGGACTTTAAGATACGAAAACAGAACAGTATTTATTTGTGGATATTTGGCAATGTAGATTATAAGATACATTGTAAAAAAGTGCTTTTTTCAAAAATATATCAATATTTTAGTGAATCATTTTATAGATAATATCAAAGAGGCATTCTTTATAAACAATATTGATGCAGTTATTTTGAAACAAGAATAATTAATTGAATACATAAGACATTCAACAACTTACTCTGCATGATTCCTCCAGCTACAACGCAGAGTCACTTTATCTTTTGAGATATAAAATATATATATTGTCAGTAAGTGGCAGGGTTTTGCATGATTTCTTTAGAAATAATGTTAATTTGATATAATATATAAATATATCAAGTAAAACTTGAAATTCTGAATTATTGTAGGCATATTAAGTTAATGTATCTTATAGGATACAACGTCAAATTAAGGGTTAATACAAGTAAGTGAATTTTCCATTTCCCTATAGGAGTTTTCACACAATCTCTGTGTTTGAAACGAGGATACAATTGTATCGTGGAGTGAATGGGAACCGCAACAAATGTTGTATCCATTCATCAATTGTTTTCACATTTTTAACATCTATATTGGTGTTTTTTAATTAACAGCATGTTAATCAAAGATTTAGATACCTTACAAAAACACGATCTTGAAGTACTGAAAACAGGCAGTTGAGAACGAAAATTAGCTAATGTTGCGAAAAATCGCAAATCAGTATTGGACTTATTTACTATTATGCTGTTATGCTGCTTACCAAAATATCCCTAACAAATCTTATTTAAAACTAAGTATTTTTTAAATTATTTAATAACAAACTAACGCAAAAAGAAAAAATAGTATAAAGTATTCGTTTCATAAGACGTATTAGCGCACTTGTCCTCTTTAGAAAACTGCCCGCTACGCAGGTCGTTTTCTAAACTCGGACGCGTGCACTAAAAACGTGTCTTATGAAACTAATACTTTAATATACTATTTTGCTTTAGTTTAGTAATCGCTTTTTCATTAATTTGATTAAGATCGGTTTTAATATTTTTATAATTACATCGCAGAGCAGACACTGCATCAGGCCTTGCTGACCATCTAGTGTTGCTAAGTCTTTTTATATGTTTAGAATTTGGATCGCTAAAATTATCAATATTCTGGATAAAATCGAAATAATATACAGCTGTCGAACTTGATTCTGCAGCATAATTTCCAATTAAATTAAGTGTATGACTGGAGCACGGAATAAAAGTGGCAGATTCAATTAAACTTTCTATTCTGGCTTGTAAACCATTATACTTGAAACCAGCCGTATTAGCTGCATTATCATAAGTTTAACCGCGACAGTTTTTTATATCTAAAGATAAATTTTTTAATTCCCTTAAAATAATTTCTTCAAGATATTTAGAATCATGCCGTTCAATGTTCAAAAACCAAGAAATCGTTCCTTTACATCTCCCTCTTTGTTTACGTATCGCATTATAAAAAGGTCATTCTATGCGAAATCGATCACTAAAATGGGTCGATCTCACGGATTTCAATGAAAATTACTTATGAGGTAGCAATCAACTAAAGAACATAACTTTCATTCATCAATTTGCTAAATTACGCAGAACTTCGGAAATATTCAAACTGAAAAAATTATCAAAACTGCTTGCACGCCTTTAAAGATATATAAATATTTGGAAAAGTATTTACCCTAGAACAAATATTTTGTTTGTATATTGCTCACTAGAAGACGGGCTTTTTGGACAGCCTAATAATTTTTTGTTATCAAACGTATTTTATTTTTTTCTAAACGAAATATTTTAAAAATGCAGAAAAATCGGTGTGGTCACATTTTTAAAAATCTAAAAAAATTGTACAGATTCTTTGAACATTTCTGTATTTAAATGCAAAATGGCAAGCTGGACGTTTTAATAGTTTTGGCAGGGCAGATTTTTAAAGATCGCGTTGCAGACAGCCGGCGCACCATAGATCACGGTCAACCGGCACAAACCGCATTCAATACCTTCTAGTTAGTAATAATACCAGCTTAACTCTTAACCTTAACCTCTCAACTAATGTACTTAAGATAAATGTATATTTGTGTGGATATGATTATACCTACTAATAAGTTAATTACTTAGGTATTTAAATCGATTACTTCGGGTGTGTTACATAAAGTACTTTTCTTGCGGCTGTCCAAGACCATAAAATATAATGCAGCAGCTTTTTTAATTTAAGTTTTAAGGTCAGTTGGGGTAATTGGTCCATAGATATACAATTCTTTTGTTTCAAACTCTTTATCTCATATTTTAACGTGAAGTATAAGTTTAGGACCTTGTTTTATAGTAACTTTAATATATTTCCAAAAGAAAATGTAAAAATAAAGCAGCTCTAATGCCAACTATTGCATTTAAAAATATTTTTTTAAAAACATGTCCGGTGGTTCCAGTCACCCAATAGATTGGGGTAAATGGGATCATCGTCTATATTTTATATCCACATTACTTTATAATATGTTCTGGGTAACTGGGACGCCCTAAGGATATTAATTAAAATGTCTCCAAAAAATTAGAGCTGCAGTAGGAATAGTTCAGGAATTATCGCAGTCGGAAAAGTGTATAGGGTAAAGTCGATAAAACTAAAAATTAACATAATTCTCATAGACGTTTAACGATAGTTTTAGTTTTTATTAAGCAAAGTTCCAGTTACCCCATCGCTCCAATTACCGCAGCTGACCTTATTAAACATCAGAACCTACAATAGAGATCGGTAATAGTTATTTATGGTACAAGTGAATTCAGTAAGTTATTATGATAATTTTTGCAGTGGATAATATCATTAACTCACCTGTGCCACAAGTTCAAATATTGAATTTGCAATGATCCTATAGCTCAGTCTATAGTTTTTAACGTTAATAAATTTGACGCTCTAGCTCGATCACTGGATTTTAATAATATAATACAACGTAAGGTGATGATTGGTTGCTACCTACAATAGCACCCCGTCTAACCAAGTGAACATCTATTTTTTAAATTTAGGATCAAAAACAACTCATCTTCTGTAAACAAAAATGATATCTAAGCTATTGCAGTATAATATCTAGGGGTCTTTGATGGCCGCAAGAAAAATGCTTTATGTAACACACCCGAAGAAATCGATTTAAATAGATAAGTAATTAACTAATCAGGAGGTATAATCATATCCACACATATATACATTTATCTTATGTACATTAGTTAAGATCTACCGCTGGAAATATAGACGGTATTATTACTAACTAGAAGGTAGCGAATGCTGGTTGCGCCGGTTGACCATGATCTATGTCTGCAGCGCGGTCTTTGAAAATTTACCCTGCCAAAACTATTAAAACGTCCAACTTGCCATTTGGCATTTAAATACAGAAATGTTCAAAGAATCTGTACAATTTTTTAGATTTTTAAAAATGTGACCACACCGATTTTTCAGCATTTTTAAAATATTTCGTTTAGAAAAAAATAAAAATACGTTTTATAACAAAAATTATTAGGCTGTCCGAAAAGCCCGTTTTCTAGTGAGCAATATACAAAAAAAATCTTTGTTCTAGTGTAAATACTTTTCGAGATATTTATATTTCTTTAAAGGCGTGCAAGCAGTTTTGATAATTTTTTCAGTTTGAATATTTCCGAAGTTCTGCGTAATTTAGCAAATTGATGAATGAAAGTTATGTTCTTTAGTTGATTGCTACCTCATAAGTGATTTTAATTGAAATCCGTGAGATCGACCCGTTTTAGTGATCGATTTCGCATGGAATGACCCAAAAGTTAATTGATCGATGTGGTTCACGTCTGGAGTAGATTCAACAATTATCGAATAATATAAAGATTCCTGAATTTCTGAAATTAATTTTTCTTTTACTTCGGTTCCCAATAAACTAATAAATTCGTCACATGTTTTGTGAGATAAATATTAACTCTACCACAGCCGACATTGCTGTAACTCGCTAAGTGATTTAAAAAAGATCATCAAACTGAGAAAGATATAGTATACACTATACACATTCCAGTCATAAAATTCCCTTTTCTATGCGAATCAGCACTTTCTCTGTGACCCGAAATGCTAAACTTAAACTAGCCAATAATTTGACTGTGGCTAACTATTTTTAAAACTTCTCGCCAATATTTTTTTGTTCGATTTCAGTTTGTTTTGTTAATTGGGGGTCAACCCGTCCATTTATTCGCTTATTTAAAGTTAACATAGCAGAAAAATGTTCTTCGGAACATTCATGTTCCTTTAAAGCGCGATTAAGGTTTCGCAAATCATTATAACCAGTTATAGATTTTATGTTTGAACTCATAAAAAGTTTACATACATAGCAATAAACGCATTTACTTCACTCAAAATAAAAGATAGGTTAAATTAACTAAAAAGACCATTTGGAATAGCGTCAACCACACTTACTAATTAAATTAATCTATGTGAAATTGTTAATATAACTAGTTATTGAACAACCTTTCAGTTTATTCCAACATATCAGTGGAGTAGATCAGAAACTACCACATATACAGTTGAGGAACCAAATCTACAGTAATCTAACATAAAGTGTAAATGACTAATCATTCTTAATTGGCATTCAACAAAATTTATGTTTTAAAAACCTCAAGTTTTGTTTAGTAACCATATTTATGTTGGGTCGACTTCTTTAGTTGGCAGCTAATCACTGTAGTTGTTGATCAAATGCAAATTAGGTTTAAATCTTCAATAAAAGATTACAAATAAAAATAAACATTTTATTAAGGAACTTTAGTGATTACGAAATACATAAGGAACTGATAAATAAAAAATACATGATAAAACATACTTAATAATATATTTAGATATATATGTACTAGGGTGGTCCTTATTTGTATGGGGAAAGAAAAGTTATAATTTCAAAATACGTACCCTCTATATTTTTTACATTACATGAAAGGAGATTACCCTAAAAATCTCAAGTCGATTAAATCATGTTATCCCGTCCCGCATTAAGGTCAAAGTTCAACCATTTTAGGGTGTTTTTCACAAAATGTGTATTTGCAGTAAAACAGTTGCAGTTACGAAGAAAAGTTATTCTTCCTTTTTTGTAGCAAATTCAAGCCCCTGTCAATTTGGTTCATACATCATTTTCTAGAAATAATGCGTTTAAGAGTTATGAAAGAAAAATCTGTTGCTCTAATTTGCGAGCCGGCTCGCAAATGATTTTTCTTTCATAACTCTCAAACGCATTATTTCTCGAAAATGATGTAAACCAAATTGATTAATTTACCATCTGTTCAGATACATGGTCATAAGGCAATGTCTTTTGGAAAATCAATGACTTTTGGAAAATCGGAGTGGTGTTTCGATTTACTTTCTTCAACCCCCCTGTTGTTGATTCTGGTTTTCATTAATTTCGATGTTTTCCCGTTCTTCTGGCCCGTCTTATCTAGTATCTGTATCTTCTTCTGTTTCTTCCCCTTCAGCAACTTCTTTTTGGCATATATGTTTTGGATCATCGTTTTCTTCTGCATCTGCATTCGTATCTGTGTATTTTATTTTGTTGTCGTATGTTAGAGAAGCCTCCATAGCATTTTTCTGACTGAGCAATAATTGCTGTTTATTTTTTCGTCTTCTTTATTTTTCAGTTCCAGACAGATATACTCGCTTCATGGCTAAAATATTAAAAATTTAAAAAAAAATTGTTATAATTAGAAACCGGATTTTCTTTAAAGTAGTATTTGAAAGGCAAATTTTTAATAAAATATTTTTATTTGTATTTTATTTAATAATTACCCAAACATAACGAGCCAATCCCAATTACAATGTTTGGGGCGGTACCGCAAGTTACATATAAATTACATTAATATGTTTTAACAATTTCACACCAAGTAATAACGTAAACACAAAAAATGAAAATTAGTACAGATTGTAAATAATTATGTTTAACACTAAGTTCTAATCTTGGATTATCTAGTTGAAACCTACAAGCCCTTTCCATTATGCTGAAAGAATATATTTCTTAAATGTTCTAAGGGGCGTATAAAAAATGTCGAAATCTGTTGTATTAATAATACTATTTACTATAACAATCATTCTAGTTAGTGCACAATGATATCGTTTAATAGTTCTATATCGTGGAACATACAGGATGTTTCGGGGTCGTGATCTATAAACCGGAACATACAATTGGACCAAGGACAGCAGTCTAGGGCAATCAATTCCACCATTTAAAAGTTTATGTATGAAGCTAACATCTATCGATTGATTCTCTTCTCCTAGCTAATTTTGTTATCTTAAATTCAATTCTAATGTTACTATAATGAATAAAACCAGGATAACGTCCATGAGCTTTATAGTACAAATATTTAAGAAATTTATTCTGGATAGTTTCTATTTTAGTTTGGTTAGTAGCTTGCCCTGGATTCCACACTACTGATGCGAACTCTAGTTTAGATCTAATCAACGAATTATAATAATAATAATAATAATAATAATAATAATACTAATACTTCATTGCCCAACAGGAACACCCATTTACAGGACAAAGAAAATTACAAATTCAGAAACAAATACAAGTACGTACATGTTACATTTGTGTATTTAACTAAAACTATAATTTAAATAACTAGAAGAAAATAAATATATTACAAAGAGTCAATAGCCACGTTAATGATTTCTCTCTTGCTGTTATGAAATAAATCACATTGATGAGCGATTTTGTTAAATGATTTAAACATTACATGAACAGGTGATTTTAAAAGTACATTTGTATTCGCTCGAGAACAAAAGAATGTTATTTCAGATCTAGATTGTAACCTAGGGATATAAAACTGCATTTTTTGCAAAAGTTCAGGACAATCCACAATGTTATTACATATATTATACAAGAAGGCAATTGCCATGCACATTCTTCGCTTTTCAAGGCTATGAAACCCTGTGTTTACTAATAAGCTGTCATAAGGAGTCCCTCTTTATGGATACGTACCATATATTTTATAGCATAAAAATTTCAAAAATTTTCTCTAGACACGTTCTATAGCTAGAGTCTGATTAATATAGTGAGGATACCAAATTAAGGATCCGTATTCTAATTTAGATCTCACATAGGAGCAGTATAATTGTTGTAAAGCTTTCCCTGAAGTAAAATTATGACAGTTTCTCATTATGAATCCGTATGATTTTAAGCTTTCAGATAGTTTACGAGATATATGAGTTTCAAAACTAAGTTTATCATCATAGATGATGCCTAGATCGTTAATGTTGTCACACCGACTAAGTAAAATTCCATCGACGTTATACTGAAAAGCGATAGTTGACATCTTCCTTGTGAAGGACACTATTTTACACTTTGTAATATTTAGGTTGATATTATTACCACTACACCAGTCTTTAATTTTTGATAAGTCATCTTGAAGCCGAAGACAATCGTTGATGGAGTCAACTTTGCAGTAAATCTTCAGGTCATCCGCATAGCATAGGTTGTTGCTATTAATTATTTCACTAAGGTCATTTATAAACAACAGGAATAAAAGGGGTCCCAAATTTGACCCTTGAGGAACACCCGAAGAAGCTATGTACGCTTTCGAGGAAGCTCCATTGTATGATACCTCTTGCTGACGATTTTTTAAGTAGGATCTAAAGAAATTAATCAGAGATTCGGAAAACCAAATTTAAACATTTTCCCTAGTAATATATCATGATCCACATGATCAAAGGCCTTGGAAAAATCCAAGTAGATAACATCCGCTTGTCCTCGTTTATCAATAACTTCGGATATGAACTGAGTTATAACGGCCAGGCTGGAAAGTGTGGAACGACCAGGTATAAAACCATGTTGTTGCATCGATATCTGATTCCTTATCTGTGAATAGACACGATCAAGAGTACTATTTCAAATAGCTTTGCAAAGTTTGAGATAGGACGATAGTTACGCACATCAGCAGGATTACCATTTTTAAAAACAGGACAGACCTTTGCATATTTCCATTTCTCCGGGAAAGTTGATGTTTTCAGGCATAAATTATATATGATTTCCAAGGGGCCAACCAGTACATTTATGCAATCCTTTATCATAAAAGATGGAATAGAATCAGTTCCCATGGTACACTTATTTTTTAACTTTTTCGAAGCATTTAAAATTTCGTCAATTGTGATATTTTCAATGATAACTGGAGAATATTGATTAATATGAGGTGATAAGCTGTTATCTAAGGTAAACACATCAGAACCACGATCTACATGTACACTATTAAAATAGTTAGCAAAAGCGTTCACTATCTCATCGGGACTCTCATATTTTTCATCCATATACTCCATTTTACCCGGTATCCTTGACTGTTTTTTCTTGTTATTAATAAATGACCAAAAATTCCGAGGATCTGTAGATATAAGGTTTTGAGTATGATTAATATATATTGATCATAAGCTTCTTTAATTTGCTGTTTCACAAGAGATCTTAAAAGTTTAAAATTTTCACCATCAGATTGAGATGAACTAGTTCTATATTTCTTAAGATATTTAGATTTTAATTTGATATTTTGATTATTTCAGATGTAAACCACTTGGGATAGCTTCTTTTGTGAGTTTTATATAAGAGAACGTATCTATCCAGTATTTCATAAATCTTGCTATAAAAAGCATTAACGGCATTATTTACCGCTTGGAATTCGTATAAATAATTCCAGTCGCAATTCATTATTGCATTATATAATGAATGGTAATCAGCCTTTTTGAAATTATAGGCTTTACCAGGGTTACTAAGACAGAAATTGTTATACCGGGCTCTTGCACTTTTGAAAGTAACTGTCAGTGCAGGGTGATATAAATCTTCATCCATCATTGGTGTAATAATAACCGATTATCAACATTAAGAACATTGCTTATTTGAGATATATTAAATAACGCAGAAAAGTTTTGTATTAGCTGAGAGTTTTTATCATTGTTAGGACTACTACTATAAGATTATTACTGTTCAGGTAGTCTAGGCTTTCAAGATTTTTCAAAGATTCAAAATCCCCACAACGTACATCATTTATTTATTTATTTATTTCAAGAAACAAACAGGTTAAAAAAACCTTATTCCATGTTTCTTACATATACTAAAAATTAAAACAATTCGCCAATAAGTAACACAGACATCAAAATTGAATGAAAAATATTTTAAACATATTAGATGTAAAAAAAATGTACCTAGTTCTATTGATTTTTATTAAAAAAATGTAAAATGAAAATATTATCTGGTATATACTAAGTTTCATGGTTATAACAGATTAAGTTGTTTTAATTCATTGCGTATAATAATGCTATTTACCCCAAAGATACCAAACTTTAACAGGTGGTGGAAGTCATTAAAAGCTCTAGAAAGAGAATACATTGGTAAGTGCAATCTCATATTAGCTTTAAAAATTGGTATATATATTGGTGTATATATATCAGGTGGCGGTCTAGGACATTTCGGCGCAGCCGGTTCGGCGCGACCGATTCGGCGCAGTCCTTTCAGCGCGAAGACGTTTCGGCGTGGAGACGTTTCGGCGCGAGGACTTTTCGGCGCGATTATACATATTGATGAAGAGATTAGAAAACTTTAGCCTGTGCCTCAGAACATATCAGTAAAATTTGGGGTATTTCAGCTTGTAAGCAAAAATTTTAATACCACTAAAATATCGGAATGTTGATTAATATTAGTTAGAAAAAATACGAAAATAATAATTGCATTCACACAGGTGTTTACTAGAAAATCTTCAAGATTACGTAGGAATTACTATTAAAACATTGCAATATTTCTCTGTAAATCAGTAATCCCTTCCGAAAAGGCACAATTGTTTATTTGTTTGGACGCCTCTTATAAGTAGGAGTTGATTTAATTTTTTTCTGGTATCTTATCATGCACCAAAATATACAGAATTGGTCAAATTTCCAAAGACGTCTGTTTGTGTGTTACAATCATTTATCTGTCAGATTACGATCGGGCAATACAATCCTAAGTAAAATCTTAAATTTTTGTTTTAGTCGTTATATATTTCTAAACGGATTTGAGTCAATGAAAACAAGATTATAATTTGCAGAAAAACATTGAAACAATTCTAATTGTTGCCTTAACCACTTTTTAACTCCGTATTTTCACATATCATAAACCGAATTACAGTGTTGTTCGAAATCCGTTCATGCATAAATTAAATAATGCTCTTTCGTCTGGACAAAATAAATCTATAAAATTTAAAAAGTTACAGTTTCTTCCGAGGGTGTATGTTAGAGCAACGTCAAATTTATGATTGGGTATTTCGCGCCGAATCGTCCCGTGCCGAAACATTCTTGCGCCGAATCGGTCGCGTCGAATCGGCTGCGCCGAAACGTCCCATTCCGATCAGGTGGTATATAAACTACAAAGACGTAAAACATTGTAAAGTTAATAAATTATTTGCATCCAACAATATCTATATTATTAAAATTGTTTGTAAATACTGATAGATCTAGCATTTTAGATTTATATTTCTTATTACAAGCCAAAAGAAACTACAACCTTTGGTTTGTCTGGTTAAGTGATATCTTCTGTAGCGATAGACACTATAGTTAATTGAAAATAATTCAGACGTCAATATATTCTCATTCGGCCATGTTTCGAATAAAGAAATTAAACAATGCTCCATGTCACTAACATACGTGAAACATCTTTGAAGTTTTGATCTTAAGCCTTTAACAGTTTGATGATAAAATGAACAGATGTTGTTGGGCACATCTAGTTTAAATTAACAATTGTAGGAGCTCTACGAAGATATTTAATTTTGAAGGTAGCGTTCCCTGAATTATTGTTATCCACTAGTTGTTTACTAGTTCTATAGTGATTTATTTGCCTTTTAGTGCCGTCGAATGATATTCAAATATGTTTATAATTGACAGATAAAATGTCCGTCCTTTTTGCAATCTTTTTACGTGCCAAAGTGATGTACAAAGATGATCAAAAAAGGATGTATTTATTATGTGCCAGCGGGTATGCCAATGGCATGTTTTTTTTCGTTTTGCAATTAATAGCAGTGTACAGCAAAAATGTACCGTACATCTGTCCTTGAAGATCTAAACATGGATTCCAATAGTTCTTTGATGTTGAATGCATATTGATTTACCAAACTGTCCAATTAATCGATTTTTTAGATATAACGACTGAAATTGGCTTTTTTAGCTAATACAAACGAATAGATCTCAGTAACAGTATGGTGTAAAAATTCAAATATAGCGAAAAATCTAGTTGATGCCTTTTAACACAATTTATTAATTTTGATGGACATGGTCATATTATAAACCAGATACTGTTTAATTGCTCGATGCCCGAACGCGTGAGACCTGTTGTTATGATTATAATTATTTTGAATGCTTAATACCGACTTATCTCTTTTTAATAAAAGTAAAATAAATTCTTCACAGTATTTGTTACAAATCTTTTATAATTTTGCTAGTATTTGAAAATATTAAATTTGTAATGCAATGGCAATATGCAGCAACTTCACAGCTCTGACATTTCATATTGTAATGTTTTTCAAAATTAATGATTTGTGTTTTTTACAAGCAATCAACATTAATTTTCACTCTTTTACATGATATCTATAAGATCGATGGGATTGTGCATTTTGATAAACAAATTCGGGGAGCTTCAAAAAAACTATAAGAATTAACATTTTTAGATCTTTAAAGGCAGATGTGCGGTTCATGTTTGTTGTAAGTGAACTAAATTAATTACAATTTTCAGATAAGATGCAAATATTAGCTCAAATCAGTTTATTTAACAAAAACGTATTTACAATACTGAAATATTGATTTAAACAATACTTAATTATTAATACTTTATTAATTAATTCAAAGGAGAAATGATAATATAATTATCTTATAATAATATCGTAAAATATAAATAATTAATAATAAACACAGACAACAAACGTGTAGCCATACTAACAGTAAATAAACGGACGCTCTAGTTCCGAATCCTGAAGTGGAGCACTAGGATTTATCAAATTTAAAATTTCTAAAGTTTCATTTTTTAGAATTCGTCTTAAATGAGTAGAAGTATAGACTTTTTTACCTCTTTCCATTTAATTAAACATGGCAAGCAATTTTTTCTTAATATGTATACCATCTAACATATTTTCTGATTGATAAAATTTAAAAATATCGGAACCTCCCGATTTTTCCTAAAACATTTCATTTTCAAACTAATTTTGTTCAAATCAACTTCCGTTGAATTTTTTTTTCTATTTTTATACTATTATACTCTGAATGTTCTGAGTAGCACACTCTGTTTTAAAAGCAATTCATGTGGTAGACGACGAATGGGCAGATAGTTGACCTGACTGACTGTTATAATCACGATTTCTGTGATAACAATTATGGCAATATTATTATACATATAATATTAGAAATATTTAGTATTATGCAGTCAATAATGTTTTTCATTGTGATAAAAATGTTTTAACGAAATACAATACGATCCCATTAATAAAAAGTAAATTACACGAGCAAATTTGAAATTATGTAATTCAATTAAATCTAACTTTATTTAGTGAAAGAAAAAATTCCATGTAAGAAACAGTTCGAGTAATAGGTTAAAATAGGTTTATCGGAAGTAAAACTATATAGCAACATTATTTGCAGTGTAAGGATTCTATAAATTAAATGTGTTGTTCAATTATTCAGATACTCATCAAAAGCATGTGAAGGTTACGGTAAATGACGAAGACATGAAAAGGACGTATTTTTTACGTAATATTGATTTAGGCGAAAATCAGTTATAAAAACTTGCAAATAAAATAGCAACGTTTTGTTTCTCATATTTTGCCAACGTTGATTAATGGATACCACGAATAAGGATCGCTTACTTATTAGAAGATTTGGCCGAATATAAAAATACTACATCACGGACTGACACGAGGTCGAGCCGATTTTGCGAGAAACACTATAATTAATATTAATGCACACAGCCACTTTTAATTCTTGAATCAAATAAATAAAAAAATAAGTTTCAAACGCAGTGTAGCTCGAATTTTAAAAACTGGAAATTTTAAAAACCGCTAGTTCATAGCCTTTATTGATTTTTTTTCTTGAGCTTATATAAACCTATAAAATCCTTCTTTTATATCCTAGACCAAACAGAAACTATGAACACATATGAAAACCAGCGGCAACTTTTGTTGCATAATGCCAGTCCAAGCTAACTCAACATTATCTAACAAAAAACTACTTTCAGTGTTATGATACAGCCCCATTCATGGTTTATATATACAATTTAAAATGGGGCTTACAAAAATTTAGACTCTTTCAATGTTTACACACTGTTGCCATGTTTTTGAATCTATCCACCTAAATCAGTGGAGTCCTTTTATATGCATGCTGAATTAATATTAATAGCGAGAAAAAACTATGAAATAGTAGCGCCACCTGGCGACATTAATACAATTTAAATTATGACGTCACTGTCATGTCTCGCTATGCAACCAACACTACACTAATGTTTGTAATCTGTAAGTTGTATTATTAATGTACCATTTTAACCCTTAATTTGGCAAAGTGTCTTTCAAATCATAAAAAAAATCTTTTATGACTTTTTGTATTGTTTATGAACTAAATTAAAATATTCTAGCAGAAAAAAAACAGATCTTGTGAAAAACCTCGGTTTTCTGAGTTGTATCCTAGAGGATACATTACCAACCTATTGAACACGCTAGTTGCTTCTGTTTTGTATCCTATAAGATACATCGCTGGTTTTACCAGTTACAAAAAACAAATACTTTAGATAATAATATATATTTATTTCTACTGCAAAACTAATTTAAACTAAATTATTGTGTAACTAAATAGTATAAATCAAAATATAAATAAAAAAAATGCGAAAAATGAAAAATTAGTGTGACTAATATTCATAAATAGGTACCATCTGTTTTAGTAATATTTTGTCCATTCGCATCGAACATTTATGAGTCTAGTTTTTTGTTTTCCTTATTGCTTCTTTATTTTTATCTTTTGTTGCATTTACATGTTCTTTGTTATTTTCATTTGTCACTTACGACCTTTTCTTCAGTCTTCTTTTGTTATATTTTCTTCTTTGGTTCCTGTTTGATTTACTTTATCTTTATTACTGCTTTACTTGCTTTCTATCATCTCCAATTTCATCTCTAGCTTGCGAACTTTTACTGGGGTTTTGAGAAATAATTATTGTGTACTTGATGTATCATCTACTTTCTACAATATCTTCTAATTCTTTACTAACTGATTTAGATAGAGATGGTGCATCTGATGTATCAAAACTAATACTTTGTAAACATTTTTCCGTGTCAGATTTTTATAAATATGATTCTTCTGAAGTATGATTGTTTTCAAAAGTAATACCTTGTAAAAATTCATCCATATAATCATTACTTGATTCATCTAGATCTGAGGTTTGTGGTGGAAATAAGTGATGATTCTATCCTTTTGAGTTATCGTATTATGTATACCTATTTGCGTTCGAGCGTGAAAAAATCAGAACCAGTTATTAATACCTACTGCAAATTTGAACACTGAAAGTAACAAAAAATAAATCTTCATCGTCGTGCAGCATTGTAAAGTGGACTTTAAGATACGAAAACAGAACAGTATTTATTTGTGGATATTTGGCAATGTAGATTATAAGATACATTGTAAAAAAGTGCTTTTTTCAAAAATATATCAATATTTTAGTGAATCATTTTATAGATAATATCAAAGAGGCATTCTTTATAAACAATATTGATGCAGTTATTTTGAAACAAGAATAATTAATTGAATACATAAGACATTCAACAACTTACTCTGCATGATTCCTCCAGCTACAACGCAGAGTCACTTTATCTTTTGAGATATAAAATATATATATTGTCAGTAAGTGGCAGGGTTTTGCATGATTTCTTTAGAAATAATGTTAATTTGATATAATATATAAATATATCAAGTAAAACTTGAAATTCTGAATTATTGTAGGCATATTAAGTTAATGTATCTTATAGGATACAACGTCAAATTAAGGGTTAATACAAGTAAGTGAATTTTCCATTTCCCTATAGGAGTTTTCACACAATCTCTGTGTTTGAAACGAGGATACAATTGTATCGTGGAGTGAATGGGAACCGCAACAAATGTTGTATCCATTCATCAATTGTTTTCACATTTTTAACATCTATATTGGTGTTTTTTAATTAACAGCATGTTAATCAAAGATTTAGATACCTTACAAAAACACGATCTTGAAGTACTGAAAACAGGCAGTTGAGAACGAAAATTAGCTAATGTTGCGAAAAATCGCAAATCAGTATTGGACTTATTTACTATTATGCTGTTATGCTGCTTACCAAAATATCCCTAACAAATCTTATTTAAAACTAAGTATTTTTTAAATTATTTAATAACAAACTAACGCAAATAGAAAAAATAGTATAAAGTATTCGTTTCATAAGACGTATTAGCGCACTTGTCCTCTTTAGAAAACTGCCCGCTACGCAGGTCGTTTTCTAAACTCGGACGCGTGCACTAAAAACGTGTCTTATGAAACTAATACTTTAATATACTATTTTGCTTTAGTTTAGTAATCGCTTTTTCATTAATTTGATTAAGATCGGTTTTAATATTTTTATAATTACATCGCAGAGCAGACACTGCATCAGGCCTTGCTGACCATCTAGTGTTGCTAAGTCTTTTTATATGTTTAGAATTTGGATCGCTAAAATTATCAATATTCTGGATAAAATCGAAATAATATACAGCTGTCGAACTTGATTCTGCAGCATAATTTCCAATTAAATTAAGTGTATGACTGGAGCACGGAATAAAAGTGGCAGATTCAATTAAACTTTCTATTCTGGCTTGTAAACCATTATACTTGAAACCAGCCGTATTAGCTGCATTATCATAAGTTTAACCGCGACAGTTTTTTATATCTAAAGATAAATTTTTTAATTCCCTTAAAATAATTTCTTCAAGATATTTAGAATCATGCCGTTCAATGTTCAAAAAACCAAGAAATCGTTCCTTTACATCTCCCTCTTTGTTTACGTATCGCATTATAAAAAGGTCATTCTATGCGAAATCGATCACTAAAATGGGTCGATCTCACGGATTTCAATGAAAATTACTTATGAGGTAGCAATCAACTAAAGAACATAACTTTCATTCATCAATTTGCTAAATTACGCAGAACTTCGGAAATATTCAAACTGAAAAAATTATCAAAACTGCTTGCACGCCTTTAAAGAAATATAAATATTTGGAAAAGTATTTACCCTAGAACAAATATTTTGTTTGTATATTGCTCACTAGAAGACGGGCTTTTTGGACAGCCTAATAATTTTTTGTTATCAAACGTATTTTATTTTTTTCTAAACGAAATATTTTAAAAATGCAGAAAAATCGGTGTGGTCACATTTTTAAAAATCTAAAAAAATTGTACAGATTCTTTGAACATTTCTGTATTTAAATGCAAAATGGCAAGCTGGACGTTTTAATAGTTTTGGCAGGGCAGATTTTTAAAGATCGCGTTGCAGACAGCCGGCGCACCATAGATCACGGTCAACCGGCACAAACCGCATTCAATACCTTCTAGTTAGTAATAATACCAGCTTAACTCTTAACCTTAACCTCTCAACTAATGTACTTAAGATAAATGTATATTTGTGTGGATATGATTATACCTACTAATAAGTTAATTACTTAGGTATTTAAATCGATTACTTCGGGTGTGTTACATAAAGTACTTTTCTTGCGGCTGTCCAAGACCATAAAATATAATGCAGCAGCTTTTTTAATTTAAGTTTTAAGGTCAGTTGGGGTAATTGGTCCATAGATATACAATTCTTTTGCTTCAAACTCTTTATCTCATATTTTAACGTGAAGTATAAGTTTAGGACCTTGTTTTATAGTAACTTTAATATATTTCCAAAAGAAAATGTAAAAATAAAGCAGCTCTAATGCCAACTATTGCATTTAAAAATATTTTTTTAAAAACATGTCCGGTGGTTCCAGTCACCCAATAGATTGGGGTAAATGGGATCATCGTCTATATTTTATATCCACATTACTTTATAATATGTTCTGGGTAACTGGGACGCCCTAAGGATATTAATTAAAATGTCTCCAAAAAATTAGAGCTGCAGTAGGAATAGTTCAGGAATTATCGCAGTCGGAAAAGTGTATAGGGTAAAGTCGATAAAACTAAAAATTAACATAATTCTCATAGACGTTTAACGATAGTTTTAGTTTTTATTAAGCAAAGTTCCAGTTACCCCATCGCTCCAATTACCGCAGCTGACCTTATTAAACATCAGAACCTACAATAGAGATCGGTAATAGTTATTTATGGTACAAGTGAATTCAGTAAGTTATTATGATAATTTTTGCAGTGGATAATATCATTAACTCACCTGTGCCACAAGTTCAAATATTGAATTTGCAATGATCCTATAGCTCAGTCTATAGTTTTTAACGTTAATAAATTTGACACTCTAGCTCGATCACTGGATTTTAATAATATAATACAACGTAAGGTGATGATTGGTTGCTACCTACAATAGCACCCCGTCTAACCCAGTGAACATCTATTTTTTAAATTTAGGATCAAAAACAACTCATCTTCTGTAAACAAAAATGATATCTAAGCTATTGCAGTATAATATCTAGGGGTCTTTGATGGCCGCAAGAAAAATGCTTTATGTAACACACCCGAAGAAATCGATTTAAATAGATAAGTAATTAACTAATCAGGAGGTATAATCATATCCACACATATATACATTTATCTTATGTACATTAGTTAAGATCTACCGCTGGAAATATAGACGGTATTATTACTAACTAGAAGGTAGCGAATGCTGGTTGCGCCGGTTGACCATGATCTATGGTGCGCGCGCTGTCTGCAGCGCGGTCTTTGAAAATTTACCCTGCCAAAACTATTAAAACGTCCAACTTGCCATTTGGCATTTAAATACAGAAATGTTCAAAGAATCTGTACAATTTTTTAGATTTTTAAAAATGTGACCACACCGATTTTTCAGCATTTTTAAAATATTTCGTTTAGAAAAAAATAAAAATACGTTTTATAACAAAAATTATTAGGCTGTCCGAAAAGCCCGTTTTCTAGTGAGCAATATACAAAAAAAATCTTTGTTCTAGGGTAAATACTTTTCGAGATATTTATATTTCTTTAAAGGCGTGCAAGCAGTTTTGATAATTTTTTCAGTTTGAATATTTCCGAAGTTCTGCGTAATTTAGCAAATTGATGAATGAAAGTTATGTTCTTTAGTTGATTGCTACCTCATAAGTGATTTTAATTGAAATCCGTGAGATCGACCCGTTTTAGTGATCGATTTCGCATGGAATGACCCAAAAGTTAATTGATCGATGTGGTTCACGTCTGGAGTAGATTCAACAATTATCGAATAATATAAAGATTCCTGAATTTCTGAAATTAATTTTTCTTTTACTTCGGTTCCCAATAAACTAATAAATTCGTCACATGTTTTGTGAGATAAATATTAACTCTACCACAGCCGACATTGCTGTAACTCGCTAAGTGATTTAAAAAAGATCATCAAACTGAGAAAGATATAGTATACACTATACACATTCCAGTCATAAAATTCCCTTTTCTATGCGAATCAGCACTTTCTCTGTGACCCGAAATGCTAAACTTAAACTAGCCAATAATTTGACTGTGGCTAACTATTTTTAAAACTTCTCGCCAATATTTTTTTGTTCGATTTCAGTTTGTTTTGTTAATTGGGGGTCAACCCGTCCATTTATTCGCTTATTTAAAGTTAACATAGCAGAAAAATGTTCTTCGGAACATTCATGTTCCTTTAAAGCGCGATTAAGGTTTCGCAAATCATTATAACCAGTTATAGATTTTATGTTTGAACTCATAAAAAGTTTACATACATAGCAATAAACGCATTTACTTCACTCAAAATAAAAGATAGGTTAAATTAACTAAAAAGACCATTTGGAATAGCGTCAACCACACTTACTAATTAAATTAATCTATGTGAAATTGTTAATATAACTAGTTATTGAACAACCTTTCAGTTTATTCCAACATATCAGTGGAGTAGATCAGAAACTACCACATATACAGTTGAGGAACCAAATCTACAGTAATCTAACATAAAGTGTAAATGACTAATCATTCTTAATTGGCATTCAACAAAATTTATGTTTTAAAAACCTCAAGTTTTGTTTAGTAACCATATTTATGTTGGGTCGACTTCTTTAGTTGGCAGCTAATCACTGTAGTTGTTGATCAAATGCAAATTAGGTTTAAATCTTCAATAAAAGATTACAAATAAAAATAAACATTTTATTAAGGAACTTTAGTGATTACGAAATACATAAGGAACTGATAAATAAAAAATACATGATAAAACATACTTAATAATATATTTAGATATATATGTACTAGGGTGGTCCTTATTTGTATGGGGAAAGAAAAGTTATAATTTCAAAATACGTACCCTCTATATTTTTTACATTACATGAAAGGAGATTACCCTAAAAATCTCAAGTCGATTAAATCATGTTATCCCGTCCCGCATTAAGGTCAAAGTTCAACCATTTTAGGGTGTTTTTCACAAAATGTGTATTTGCAGTAAAACAGTTGCAGTTACGAAGAAAAGTTATTCTTCCTTTTTTGTAGCAAATTCAAGCCCCTGTCAATTTGGTTCATACATCATTTTCTAGAAATAATGCGTTTAAGAGTTATGAAAGAAAAATCTGTTGCTCTAATTTGCGAGCCGGCTCGCAAATGATTTTTCTTTCATAACTCTCAAACGCATTATTTCTCGAAAATGATGTAAACCAAATTGATTAATTTACCATCTGTTCAGATACATGGTCATAAGGCAATGTCTTTTGGAAAATCAATGACTTTTGGAAAATCGGAGTGGTGTTTCGATTTACTTTCTTCAACCCCCCTGTTGTTGATTCTGGTTTTCATTAATTTCGATGTTTTCCCGTTCTTCTGGCCCGTCTTATCTAGTATCTGTATCTTCTTCTGTTTCTTCCCCTTCAGCAACTTCTTTTTGGCATATATGTTTTGGATCATCGTTTTCTTCTGCATCTGCATTCGTATCTGTGTATTTTATTTTGTTGTCGTATGTTAGAGAAGCCTCCATAGCATTTTTCTGACTGAGCAATAATTGCTGTTTATTTTTTCGTCTTCTTTATTTTTCAGTTCCAGACAGATATACTCGCTTCATGGCTAAAATATTAAAAATTTAAAAAAAAATTGTTATAATTAGAAACCGGATTTTCTTTAAAGTAGTATTTGAAAGGCAAATTTTTAATAAAATATTTTTATTTGTATTTTATTTAATAATTACCCAAACATAACGAGCCAATCCCAATTACAATGTTTGGGGCGGTACCGCAAGTTACATATAAATTACATTAATATGTTTTAACAATTTCACACCAAGTAATAACGTAAACACAAAAAATGAAAATTAGTACAGATTGTAAATAATTATGTTTAACACTAAGTTCTAATCTTGGATTATCTAGTTGAAACCTACAAGCCCTTTCCATTATGCTGAAAGAATATATTTCTTAAATGTTCTAAGGGGCGTATAAAAAATGTCGAAATCTGTTGTATTAATAATACTATTTACTATAACAATCATTCTAGTTAGTGCACAATGATATCGTTTAATAGTTCTATATCGTGGAACATACAGGATGTTTCGGGGTCGTGATCTATAAACCGGAACATACAATTGGACCAAGGACAGCAGTCTAGGGCAATCAATTCCACCATTTAAAAGTTTATGTATGAAGCTAACATCTATCGATTGATTCTCTTCTCCTAGCTAATTTTGTTATCTTAAATTCAATTCTAATGTTACTATAATGAATAAAACCAGGATAACGTCCATGAGCTTTATAGTACAAATATTTAAGAAATTTATTCTGGATAGTTTCTATTTTAGTTTGGTTAGTAGCTTGCCCTGGATTCCACACTACTGATGCGAACTCTAGTTTAGATCTAATCAACGAATTATAATAATAATAATAATAATAATAATAATAATACTAATACTTCATTGCCCAACAGGAACACCCATTTACAGGACAAAGAAAATTACAAATTCAGAAACAAATACAAGTACGTACATGTTACATTTGTGTATTTAACTAAAACTATAATTTAAATAACTAGAAGAAAATAAATATATTACAAAGAGTCAATAGCCACGTTAATGATTTCTCTCTTGCTGTTATGAAATAAATCACATTGATGAGCGATTTTGTTAAATGATTTAAACATTACATGAACAGGTGATTTTAAAAGTACATTTGTATTCGCTCGAGAACAAAAGAATGTTATTTCAGATCTAGATTGTAACCTAGGGATATAAAACTGCATTTTTTGCAAAAGTTCAGGACAATCCACAATGTTATTACATATATTATACAAGAAGGCAATTGCCATGCACATTCTTCGCTTTTCAAGGCTATGAAACCCTGTGTTTACTAATAAGCTGTCATAAGGAGTCCCTCTTTATGGATACGTACCATATATTTTATAGCATAAAAATTTCAAAAATTTTCTCTAGACACGTTCTATAGCTAGAGTCTGATTAATATAGTGAGGATACCAAATTAAGGATCCGTATTCTAATTTAGATCTCACATAGGAGCAGTATAATTGTTGTAAAGCTTTCCCTGAAGTAAAATTATGACAGTTTCTCATTATGAATCCGTATGATTTTAAGCTTTCAGATAGTTTACGAGATATATGAGTTTCAAAACTAAGTTTATCATCATAGATGATGCCTAGATCGTTAATGTTGTCACACCGACTAAGTAAAATTCCATCGACGTTATACTGAAAAGCGATAGTTGACATCTTCCTTGTGAAGGACACTATTTTACACTTTGTAATATTTAGGTTGATATTATTACCACTACACCAGTCTTTAATTTTTGATAAGTCATCTTGAAGCCGAAGACAATCGTTGATGGAGTCAACTTTGCAGTAAATCTTCAGGTCATCCGCATAGCATAGGTTGTTGCTATTAATTATTTCACTAAGGTCATTTATAAACAACAGGAATAAAAGGGGTCCCAAATTTGACCCTTGAGGAACACCCGAAGAAGCTATGTACGCTTTCGAGGAAGCTCCATTGTATGATACCTCTTGCTGACGATTTTTTAAGTAGGATCTAAAGAAATTAATCAGAGATTCGGAAAACCAAATTTAAACATTTTCCCTAGTAATATATCATGATCCACATGATCAAAGGCCTTGGAAAAATCCAAGTAGATAACATCCGCTTGTCCTCGTTTATCAATAACTTCGGATATGAACTGAGTTATAACGGCCAGGCTGGAAAGTGTGGAACGACCAGGTATAAAACCATGTTGTTGCATCGATATCTGATTCCTTATCTGTGAATAGACACGATCAAGAGTACTATTTCAAATAGCTTTGCAAAGTTTGAGATAGGACGATAGTTACGCACATCAGCAGGATTACCATTTTTAAAAACAGGACAGACCTTTGCATATTTCCATTTCTCCGGGAAAGTTGATGTTTTCAGGCATAAATTATATATGATTTCCAAGGGGCCAACCAGTACATTTATGCAATCCTTTATCATAAAAGATGGAATAGAATCAGTTCCCATGGTACACTTATTTTTTAACTTTTTCGAAGCATTTAAAATTTCGTCAATTGTGATATTTTCAATGATAACTGGAGAATATTGATTAATATGAGGTGATAAGCTGTTATCTAAGGTAAACACATCAGAACCACGATCTACATGTACACTATTAAAATAGTTAGCAAAAGCGTTCACTATCTCATCGGGACTCTCATATTTTTCATCCATATACTCCATTTTACCCGGTATCCTTGACTGTTTTTTCTTGTTATTAATAAATGACCAAAAATTCCGAGGATCTGTAGATATAAGGTTTTGAGTATGATTAATATATATTGATCATAAGCTTCTTTAATTTGCTGTTTCACAAGAGATCTTAAAAGTTTAAAATTTTCACCATCAGATTGAGATGAACTAGTTCTATATTTCTTAAGATATTTAGATTTTAATTTGATATTTTGATTATTTCAGATGTAAACCACTTGGGATAGCTTCTTTTGTGAGTTTTATATAAGAGAACGTATCTATCCAGTATTTCATAAATCTTGCTATAAAAAGCATTAACGGCATTATTTACCGCTTGGAATTCGTATAAATAATTCCAGTCGCAATTCATTATTGCATTATATAATGAATGGTAATCAGCCTTTTTGAAATTATAGGCTTTACCAGGGTTACTAAGACAGAAATTGTTATACCGGGCTCTTGCACTTTTGAAAGTAACTGTCAGTGCAGGGTGATATAAATCTTCATCCATCATTGGTGTAATAATAACCGATTATCAACATTAAGAACATTGCTTATTTGAGATATATTAAATAACGCAGAAAAGTTTTGTATTAGCTGAGAGTTTTTATCATTGTTAGGACTACTACTATAAGATTATTACTGTTCAGGTAGTCTAGGCTTTCAAGATTTTTCAAAGATTCAAAATCCCCACAACGTACATCATTTATTTATTTATTTATTTCAAGAAACAAACAGGTTAAAAAAACCTTATTCCATGTTTCTTACATATACTAAAAATTAAAACAATTCGCCAATAAGTAACACAGACATCAAAATTGAATGAAAAATATTTTAAACATATTAGATGTAAAAAAAATGTACCTAGTTCTATTGATTTTTATTAAAAAAATGTAAAATGAAAATATTATCTGGTATATACTAAGTTTCATGGTTATAACAGATTAAGTTGTTTTAATTCATTGCGTATAATAATGCTATTTACCCCAAAGATACCAAACTTTAACAGGTGGTGGAAGTCATTAAAAGCTCTAGAAAGAGAATACATTGGTAAGTGCAATCTCATATTAGCTTTAAAAATTGGTATATATATTGGTGTATATATATCAGGTGGCGGTCTAGGACATTTCGGCGCAGCCGGTTCGGCGCGACCGATTCGGCGCAGTCCTTTCAGCGCGAAGACGTTTCGGCGTGGAGACGTTTCGGCGCGAGGACTTTTCGGCGCGATTATACATATTGATGAAGAGATTAGAAAACTTTAGCCTGTGCCTCAGAACATATCAGTAAAATTTGGGGTATTTCAGCTTGTAAGCAAAAATTTTAATACCACTAAAATATCGGAATGTTGATTAATATTAGTTAGAAAAAATACGAAAATAATAATTGCATTCACACAGGTGTTTACTAGAAAATCTTCAAGATTACGTAGGAATTACTATTAAAATATTGCAATATTTCTCTGTAAATCAGTAATCCCTTCCGAAAAGGCACAATTGTTTATTTGTTTGGACGCCTCTTATAAGTAGGAGTTGATTTAATTTTTTTCTGGTATCTTATCATGCACCAAAATATACAGAATTGGTCAAATTTCCAAAGACGTCTGTTTGTGTGTTACAATCATTTATCTGTCAGATTACGATCGGGCAATACAATCCTAAGTAAAATCTTAAATTTTTGTTTTAGTCGTTATATATTTCTAAACGGATTTGAGTCAATGAAAACAAGATTATAATTTGCAGAAAAACATTGAAACAATTCTAATTGTTGCCTTAACCACTTTTTAACTCCGTATTTTCACATATCATAAACCGAATTACAGTGTTGTTCGAAATCCGTTCATGCATAAATTAAATAATGCTCTTTCGTCTGGACAAAATAAATCTATAAAATTTAAAAAGTTACAGTTTCTTCCGAGGGTGTATGTTAGAGCAACGTCAAATTTATGATTGGGTATTTCGCGCCGAATCGTCCCGTGCCGAAACATTCTTGCGCCGAATCGGTCGCGTCGAATCGGCTGCGCCGAAACGTCCCATTCCGATCAGGTGGTATATAAACTACAAAGACGTAATGTAAAGTTAATAAATTATTTGCATCCAACAATATCTATATTATTAAAATTGTTTGTAAATACTGATAGATCTAGCATTTTAGATTTATATTTCTTATTACAAGCCAAAAGAAACTACAACCTTTGGTTTGTCTGGTTAAGTGATATCTTCTGTAGCGATAGACACTATAGTTAATTGAAAATAATTCAGACGTCAATATATTCTCATTCGGCCATGTTTCGAATAAAGAAATTAAACAATGCTCCATGTCACTAACATACGTGAAACATCTTTGAAGTTTTGATCTTAAGCCTTTAACATTTTGATGATAAAATGAACAGATGTTGTTGGGCACATCTAGTTTAAATTAACAATTGTAGGAGCTCTACGAAGATATTTAATTTTGAAGGTAGCGTTCCCTGAATTATTGTTATCCACTAGTTGTTTACTAGTTCTATAGTGATTTATTTGCCTTTTAGTGCCGTCGAATGATATTCAAATATGTTTATAATTGACAGATAAAATGTCCGTCTTTTTTGCAATCTTTTTACGTGCCAAAGTGATGTACAAAGATGATCAAAAAAGGATGTATTTATTATGTGCCAGCGGGTATGCCAATGGCATGTTTTTTTTCGTTTTGCAATTAATAGCAGTGTACAGCAAAAATGTACCGTACATCTGTCCTTGAAGATCTAAACATGGATTCCAATAGTTCTTTGATGTTGAATGCATATTGATTTACCAAACTGTCCAATTAATCGATTTTTTAGATATAACGACTGAAATTGGCTTTTTTAGCTAATACAAACGAATAGATCTCAGTAACAGTATGGTGTAAAAATTCAAATATAGCGAAAAATCTAGTTGATGCCTTTTAACACAATTTATTAATTTTGATGGACATGGTCATATTATAAACCAGATACTGTTTAATTGCTCGATGCCCGAACGCGTGAGACCTGTTGTTATGATTATAATTATTTTGAATGCTTAATACCGACTTATCTCTTTTTAATAAAAGTAAAATAAATTCTTCACAGTATTTGTTACAAATCTTTTATAATTTTGCTAGTATTTGAAAATATTAAATTTGTAATGCAATGGCAATATGCAGCAACTTCACAGCTCTGACATTTCATATTGTAATGTTTTTCAAAATTAATGATTTGTGTTTTTTACAAGCAATCAACATTAATTTTCACTCTTTTACATGATATCTATAAGATCGATGGGATTGTGCATTTTGATAAACAAATTCGGGGAGCTTCAAAAAAACTATAAGAATTAACATTTTTAGATCTTTAAAGGCAGATGTGCGGTTCATGTTTGTTGTAAGTGAACTAAATTAATTACAATTTTCAGATAAGATGCAAATATTAGCTCAAATCAGTTTATTTAACAAAAACGTATTTACAATACTGAAATATTGATTTAAACAATACTTAATTATTAATACTTTATTAATTAATTCAAAGGAGAAATGATAATATAATTATCTTATAATAATATCGTAAAATATAAATAATTAATAATAAACACAGACAACAAACGTGTAGCCATACTAACAGTAAATAAACGGACGCTCTAGTTCCGAATCCTGAAGTGGAGCACTAGGATTTATCAAATTTAAAATTTCTAAAGTTTCATTTTTTAGAATTCGTCTTAAATGAGTAGAAGTATAGACTTTTTTACCTCTTTCCATTTAATTAAACATGGCAAGCAATTTTTTCTTAATATGTATACCATCTAACATATTTTCTGATTGATAAAATTTAAAAATATCGGAACCTCCCGATTTTTCCTAAAACATTTCATTTTCAAACTAATTTTGTTCAAATCAACTTCCGTTGAATTTTTTTTTCTATTTTTATACTATTATACTCTGAATGTTCTGAGTAGCACACTCTGTTTTAAAAGCAATTCATGTGGTAGACGACGAATGGGCAGATAGTTGACCTGACTGACTGTTATAATCACGATTTCTGTGATAACAATTATGGCAATATTATTATACATATAATATTAGAAATATTTAGTATTATGCAGTCAATAATGTTTTTCATTGTGATAAAAATGTTTTAACGAAATACAATACGATCCCATTAATAAAAAGTAAATTACACGAGCAAATTTGAAATTATGTAATTCAATTAAATCTAACTTTATTTAGTGAAAGAAAAAATTCCATGTAAGAAACAGTTCGAGTAATAGGTTAAAATAGGTTTATCGGAAGTAAAACTATATAGCAACATTATTTGCAGTGTAAGGATTCTATAAATTAAATGTGTTGTTCAATTATTCAGATACTCATCAAAAGCATGTGAAGGTTACGGTAAATGACGAAGACATGAAAAGGACGTATTTTTTACGTAATATTGATTTAGGCGAAAATCAGTTATAAAAACTTGCAAATAAAATAGCAACGTTTTGTTTCTCATATTTTGCCAACGTTGATTAATGGATACCACGAATAAGGATCGCTTACTTATTAGAAGATTTGGCCGAATATAAAAATACTACATCACGGACTGACACGAGGTCGAGCCGATTTTGCGAGAAACACTATAATTAATATTAATGCACACAGCCACTTTTAATTCTTGAATCAAATAAATAAAAAAATAAGTTTCAAACGCAGTGTAGCTCGAATTTTAAAAACTGGAAATTTTAAAAACCGCTAGTTCATAGCCTTTATTGATTTTTTTTCTTGAGCTTATATAAACCTATAAAATCCTTCTTTTATATCCTAGACCAAACAGAAACTATGAACACATATGAAAACCAGCGGCAACTTTTGTTGCATAATGCCAGTCCAAGCTAACTCAACATTATCTAACAAAAAACTACTTTCAGTGTTATGATACAGCCCCATTCATGGTTTATATATACAATTTAAAATGGGGCTTACAAAAATTTAGACTCTTTCAATGTTTACACACTGTTGCCATGTTTTTGAATCTATCCACCTAAATCAGTGGAGTCCTTTTATATGCATGCTGAATTAATATTAATAGCGAGAAAAAACTATGAAATAGTAGCGCCACCTGGCGACATTAATACAATTTAAATTATGACGTCACTGTCATGTCTCGCTATGCAACCAACACTACACTAATGTTTGTAATCTGTAAGTTGTATTATTAATGTACCATTTTAACCCTTAATTTGGCAAAGTGTCTTTCAAATCATAAAAAAAATCTTTTATGACTTTTTGTATTGTTTATGAACTAAATTAAAATATTCTAGCAGAAAAAAAACAGATCTTGTGAAAAACCTCGGTTTTCTGAGTTGTATCCTAGAGGATACATTACCAACCTATTGAACACGCTAGTTGCTTCTGTTTTGTATCCTATAAGATACATCGCTGGTTTTACCAGTTACAAAAAACAAATACTTTAGATAATAATATATATTTATTTCTACTGCAAAACTAATTTAAACTAAATTATTGTGTAACTAAATAGTATAAATCAAAATATAAATAAAAAAAATGCGAAAAATGAAAAATTAGTGTGACTAATATTCATAAATAGGTACCATCTGTTTTAGTAATATTTTGTCCATTCGCATCGAACATTTATGAGTCTAGTTTTTTGTTTTCCTTATTGCTTCTTTATTTTTATCTTTTGTTGCATTTACATGTTCTTTGTTATTTTCATTTGTCACTTACGACCTTTTCTTCAGTCTTCTTTTGTTATATTTTCTTCTTTGGTTCCTGTTTGATTTACTTTATCTTTATTACTGCTTTACTTGCTTTCTATCATCTCCAATTTCATCTCTAGCTTGCGAACTTTTACTGGGGTTTTGAGAAATAATTATTGTGTACTTGATGTATCATCTACTTTCTACAATATCTTCTAATTCTTTACTAACTGATTTAGATAGAGATGGTGCATCTGATGTATCAAAACTAATACTTTGTAAACATTTTTCCGTGTCAGATTTTTATAAATATGATTCTTCTGAAGTATGATTGTTTTCAAAAGTAATACCTTGTAAAAATTCATCCATATAATCATTACTTGATTCATCTAGATCTGAGGTTTGTGGTGGAAATAAGTGATGATTCTATCCTTTTGAGTTATCGTATTATGTATACCTATTTGCGTTCGAGCGTGAAAAAATCAGAACCAGTTATTAATACCTACTGCAAATTTGAACACTGAAAGTAACAAAAAATAAATCTTCATCGTCGTGCAGCATTGTAAAGTGGACTTTAAGATACGAAAACAGAACAGTATTTATTTGTGGATATTTGGCAATGTAGATTATAAGATACATTGTAAAAAAGTGCTTTTTTCAAAAATATATCAATATTTTAGTGAATCATTTTATAGATAATATCAAAGAGGCATTCTTTATAAACAATATTGATGCAGTTATTTTGAAACAAGAATAATTAATTGAATACATAAGACATTCAACAACTTACTCTGCATGATTCCTCCAGCTACAACGCAGAGTCACTTTATCTTTTGAGATATAAAATATATATTTTGTCAGTAAGTGGCAGGGTTTTGCATGATTTCTTTAGAAATAATGTTAATTTGATATAATATATAAATATATCAAGTAAAACTTGAAATTCTGAATTATTGTAGGCATATTAAGTTAATGTATCTTATAGGATACAACGTCAAATTAAGGGTTAATACAAGTAAGTGAATTTTCCATTTCCCTATAGGAGTTTTCACACAATCTCTGTGTTTGAAACGAGGATACAATTGTATCGTGGAGTGAATGGGAACCGCAACAAATGTTGTATCCATTCATCAATTGTTTTCACATTTTTAACATCTATATTGGTGTTTTTTAATTAACAGCATGTTAATCAAAGATTTAGATACCTTACAAAAACACGATCTTGAAGTACTGAAAACAGGCAGTTGAGAACGAAAATTAGCTAATGTTGCGAAAAATCGCAAATCAGTATTGGACTTATTTACTATTATGCTGTTATGCTGCTTACCAAAATATCCCTAACAAATCTTATTTAAAACTAAGTATTTTTTAAATTATTTAATAACAAACTAACGCAAAAAGAAAAAATAGTATAAAGTATTCGTTTCATAAGACGTATTAGCGCACTTGTCCTCTTTAGAAAACTGCCCGCTACGCAGGTCGTTTTCTAAACTCGGACGCGTGCACTAAAAACGTGTCTTATGAAACTAATACTTTAATATACTATTTTGCTTTAGTTTAGTAATCGCTTTTTCATTAATTTGATTAAGATCGGTTTTAATATTTTTATAATTACATCGCAGAGCAGACACTGCATCAGGCCTTGCTGACCATCTAGTGTTGCTAAGTCTTTTTATATGTTTAGAATTTGGATCGCTAAAATTATCAATATTCTGGATAAAATCGAAATAATATACAGCTGTCGAACTTGATTCTGCAGCATAATTTCCAATTAAATTAAGTGTATGACTGGAGCACGGAATAAAAGTGGCAGATTCAATTAAACTTTCTATTCTGGCTTGTAAACCATTATACTTGAAACCAGCCGTATTAGCTGCATTATCATAAGTTTAACCGCGACAGTTTTTTATATCTAAAGATAAATTTTTTAATTCCCTTAAAATAATTTCTTCAAGATATTTAGAATCATGCCGTTCAATGTTCAAAAACCAAGAAATCGTTCCTTTACATCTCCCTCTTTGTTTACGTATCGCATTATAAAAAGGTCATTCTATGCGAAATCGATCACTAAAATGGGTCGATCTCACGGATTTCAATGAAAATTACTTATGAGGTAGCAATCAACTAAAGAACATAACTTTCATTCATCAATTTGCTAAATTACGCAGAACTTCGGAAATATTCAAACTGAAAAAATTATCAAAACTGCTTGCACGCCTTTAAAGAAATATAAATATTTGGAAAAGTATTTACCCTAGAACAAATATTTTGTTTGTATATTGCTCACTAGAAGACGGGCTTTTTGGACAGCCTAATAATTTTTTGTTATCAAACGTATTTTATTTTTTTCTAAACGAAATATTTTAAAAATGCAGAAAAATCGGTGTGGTCACATTTTTAAAAATCTAAAAAAATTGTACAGATTCTTTGAACATTTCTGTATTTAAATGCAAAATGGCAAGCTGGACGTTTTAATAGTTTTGGCAGGGCAGATTTTTAAAGATCGCGTTGCAGACAGCCGGCGCACCATAGATCACGGTCAACCGGCACAAACCGCATTCAATACCTTCTAGTTAGTAATAATACCAGCTTAACTCTTAACCTTAACCTCTCAACTAATGTACTTAAGATAAATGTATATTTGTGTGGATATGATTATACCTACTAATAAGTTAATTACTTAGGTATTTAAATCGATTACTTCGGGTGTGTTACATAAAGTACTTTTCTTGCGGCTGTCCAAGACCATAAAATATAATGCAGCAGCTTTTTTAATTTAAGTTTTAAGGTCAGTTGGGGTAATTGGTCCATAGATATACAATTCTTTTGTTTCAAACTCTTTATCTCATATTTTAACGTGAAGTATAAGTTTAGGACCTTGTTTTATAGTAACTTTAATATATTTCCAAAAGAAAATGTAAAAATAAAGCAGCTCTAATGCCAACTATTGCATTTAAAAATATTTTTTTAAAAACATGTCCGGTGGTTCCAGTCACCCAATAGATTGGGGTAAATGGGATCATCGTCTATATTTTATATCCACATTACTTTATAATATGTTCTGGGTAACTGGGACGCCCTAAGGATATTAATTAAAATGTCTCCAAAAAATTAGAGCTGCAGTAGGAATAGTTCAGGAATTATCGCAGTCGGAAAAGTGTATAGGGTAAAGTCGATAAAACTAAAAATTAACATAATTCTCATAGACGTTTAACGATAGTTTTAGTTTTTATTAAGCAAAGTTCCAGTTACCCCATCGCTCCAATTACCGCAGCTGACCTTATTAAACATCAGAACCTACAATAGAGATCGGTAATAGTTATTTATGGTACAAGTGAATTCAGTAAGTTATTATGATAATTTTTGCAGTGGATAATATCATTAACTCACCTGTGCCACAAGTTCAAATATTGAATTTGCAATGATCCTATAGCTCAGTCTATAGTTTTTAACGTTAATAAATTTGACGCTCTAGCTCGATCACTGGATTTTAATAATATAATACAACGTAAGGTGATGATTGGTTGCTACCTACAATAGCACCCCGTCTAACCAAGTGAACATCTATTTTTTAAATTTAGGATCAAAAACAACTCATCTTCTGTAAACAAAAATGATATCTAAGCTATTGCAGTATAATATCTAGGGGTCTTTGATGGCCGCAAGAAAAATGCTTTATGTAACACACCCGAAGAAATCGATTTAAATAGATAAGTAATTAACTAATCAGGAGGTATAATCATATCCACACATATATACATTTATCTTATGTACATTAGTTAAGATCTACCGCTGGAAATATAGACGGTATTATTACTAACTAGAAGGTAGCGAATGCTGGTTGCGCCGGTTGACCATGATCTATGGTGCGCGCGCTGTCTGCAGCGCGGTCTTTGAAAATTTACCCTGCCAAAACTATTAAAACGTCCAACTTGCCATTTGGCATTTAAATACAGAAATGTTCAAAGAATCTGTACAATTTTTTAGATTTTTAAAAATGTGACCACACCGATTTTTCAGCATTTTTAAAATATTTCGTTTAGAAAAAAATAAAAATACGTTTTATAACAAAAATTATTAGGCTGTCCGAAAAGCCCGTTTTCTAGTGAGCAATATACAAAAAAAATCTTTGTTCTAGGGTAAATACTTTTCGAGATATTTATATTTCTTTAAAGGCGTGCAAGCAGTTTTGATAATTTTTTCAGTTTGAATATTTCCGAAGTTCTGCGTAATTTAGCAAATTGATGAATGAAAGTTATGTTCTTTAGTTGATTGCTACCTCATAAGTGATTTTAATTGAAATCCGTGAGATCGACCCGTTTTAGTGATCGATTTCGCATGGAATGACCCAAAAGTTAATTGATCGATGTGGTTCACGTCTGGAGTAGATTCAACAATTATCGAATAATATAAAGATTCCTGAATTTCTGAAATTAATTTTTCTTTTACTTCGGTTCCCAATAAACTAATAAATTCGTCACATGTTTTGTGAGATAAATATTAACTCTACCACAGCCGACATTGCTGTAACTCGCTAAGTGATTTAAAAAAGATCATCAAACTGAGAAAGATATAGTATACACTATACACATTCCAGTCATAAAATTCCCTTTTCTATGCGAATCAGCACTTTCTCTGTGACCCGAAATGCTAAACTTAAACTAGCCAATAATTTGACTGTGGCTAACTATTTTTAAAACTTCTCGCCAATATTTTTTTGTTCGATTTCAGTTTGTTTTGTTAATTGGGGGTCAACCCGTCCATTTATTCGCTTATTTAAAGTTAACATAGCAGAAAAATGTTCTTCGGAACATTCATGTTCCTTTAAAGCGCGATTAAGGTTTCGCAAATCATTATAACCAGTTATAGATTTTATGTTTGAACTCATAAAAAGTTTACATACATAGCAATAAACGCATTTACTTCACTCAAAATAAAAGATAGGTTAAATTAACTAAAAAGACCATTTGGAATAGCGTCAACCACACTTACTAATTAAATTAATCTATGTGAAATTGTTAATATAACTAGTTATTGAACAACCTTTCAGTTTATTCCAACATATCAGTGGAGTAGATCAGAAACTACCACATATACAGTTGAGGAACCAAATCTACAGTAATCTAACATAAAGTGTAAATGACTAATCATTCTTAATTGGCATTCAACAAAATTTATGTTTTAAAAACCTCAAGTTTTGTTTAGTAACCATATTTATGTTGGGTCGACTTCTTTAGTTGGCAGCTAATCACTGTAGTTGTTGATCAAATGCAAATTAGGTTTAAATCTTCAATAAAAGATTACAAATAAAAATAAACATTTTATTAAGGAACTTTAGTGATTACGAAATACATAAGGAACTGATAAATAAAAAATACATGATAAAACATACTTAATAATATATTTAGATATATATGTACTAGGGTGGTCCTTATTTGTATGGGGAAAGAAAAGTTATAATTTCAAAATACGTACCCTCTATATTTTTTACATTACATGAAAGGAGATTACCCTAAAAATCTCAAGTCGATTAAATCATGTTATCCCGTCCCGCATTAAGGTCAAAGTTCAACCATTTTAGGGTGTTTTTCACAAAATGTGTATTTGCAGTAAAACAGTTGCAGTTACGAAGAAAAGTTATTCTTCCTTTTTTGTAGCAAATTCAAGCCCCTGTCAATTTGGTTCATACATCATTTTCTAGAAATAATGCGTTTAAGAGTTATGAAAGAAAAATCTGTTGCTCTAATTTGCGAGCCGGCTCGCAAATGATTTTTCTTTCATAACTCTCAAACGCATTATTTCTCGAAAATGATGTAAACCAAATTGATTAATTTACCATCTGTTCAGATACATGGTCATAAGGCAATGTCTTTTGGAAAATCAATGACTTTTGGAAAATCGGAGTGGTGTTTCGATTTACTTTCTTCAACCCCCCTGTTGTTGATTCTGGTTTTCATTAATTTCGATGTTTTCCCGTTCTTCTGGCCCGTCTTATCTAGTATCTGTATCTTCTTCTGTTTCTTCCCCTTCAGCAACTTCTTTTTGGCATATATGTTTTGGATCATCGTTTTCTTCTGCATCTGCATTCGTATCTGTGTATTTTATTTTGTTGTCGTATGTTAGAGAAGCCTCCATAGCATTTTTCTGACTGAGCAATAATTGCTGTTTATTTTTTCGTCTTCTTTATTTTTCAGTTCCAGACAGATATACTCGCTTCATGGCTAAAATATTAAAAATTTAAAAAAAAATTGTTATAATTAGAAACCGGATTTTCTTTAAAGTAGTATTTGAAAGGCAAATTTTTAATAAAATATTTTTATTTGTATTTTATTTAATAATTACCCAAACATAACGAGCCAATCCCAATTACAATGTTTGGGGCGGTACCGCAAGTTACATATAAATTACATTAATATGTTTTAACAATTTCACACCAAGTAATAACGTAAACACAAAAAATGAAAATTAGTACAGATTGTAAATAATTATGTTTAACACTAAGTTCTAATCTTGGATTATCTAGTTGAAACCTACAAGCCCTTTCCATTATGCTGAAAGAATATATTTCTTAAATGTTCTAAGGGGCGTATAAAAAATGTCGAAATCTGTTGTATTAATAATACTATTTACTATAACAATCATTCTAGTTAGTGCACAATGATATCGTTTAATAGTTCTATATCGTGGAACATACAGGATGTTTCGGGGTCGTGATCTATAAACCGGAACATACAATTGGACCAAGGACAGCAGTCTAGGGCAATCAATTCCACCATTTAAAAGTTTATGTATGAAGCTAACATCTATCGATTGATTCTCTTCTCCTAGCTAATTTTGTTATCTTAAATTCAATTCTAATGTTACTATAATGAATAAAACCAGGATAACGTCCATGAGCTTTATAGTACAAATATTTAAGAAATTTATTCTGGATAGTTTCTATTTTAGTTTGGTTAGTAGCTTGCCCTGGATTCCACACTACTGATGCGAACTCTAGTTTAGATCTAATCAACGAATTATAATAATAATAATAATAATAATAATAATAATACTAATACTTCATTGCCCAACAGGAACACCCATTTACAGGACAAAGAAAATTACAAATTCAGAAACAAATACAAGTACGTACATGTTACATTTGTGTATTTAACTAAAACTATAATTTAAATAACTAGAAGAAAATAAATATATTACAAAGAGTCAATAGCCACGTTAATGATTTCTCTCTTGCTGTTATGAAATAAATCACATTGATGAGCGATTTTGTTAAATGATTTAAACATTACATGAACAGGTGATTTTAAAAGTACATTTGTATTCGCTCGAGAACAAAAGAATGTTATTTCAGATCTAGATTGTAACCTAGGGATATAAAACTGCATTTTTTGCAAAAGTTCAGGACAATCCACAATGTTATTACATATATTATACAAGAAGGCAATTGCCATGCACATTCTTCGCTTTTCAAGGCTATGAAACCCTGTGTTTACTAATAAGCTGTCATAAGGAGTCCCTCTTTATGGATACGTACCATATATTTTATAGCATAAAAATTTCAAAAATTTTCTCTAGACACGTTCTATAGCTAGAGTCTGATTAATATAGTGAGGATACCAAATTAAGGATCCGTATTCTAATTTAGATCTCACATAGGAGCAGTATAATTGTTGTAAAGCTTTCCCTGAAGTAAAATTATGACAGTTTCTCATTATGAATCCGTATGATTTTAAGCTTTCAGATAGTTTACGAGATATATGAGTTTCAAAACTAAGTTTATCATCATAGATGATGCCTAGATCGTTAATGTTGTCACACCGACTAAGTAAAATTCCATCGACGTTATACTGAAAAGCGATAGTTGACATCTTCCTTGTGAAGGACACTATTTTACACTTTGTAATATTTAGGTTGATATTATTACCACTACACCAGTCTTTAATTTTTGATAAGTCATCTTGAAGCCGAAGACAATCGTTGATGGAGTCAACTTTGCAGTAAATCTTCAGGTCATCCGCATAGCATAGGTTGTTGCTATTAATTATTTCACTAAGGTCATTTATAAACAACAGGAATAAAAGGGGTCCCAAATTTGACCCTTGAGGAACACCCGAAGAAGCTATGTACGCTTTCGAGGAAGCTCCATTGTATGATACCTCTTGCTGACGATTTTTTAAGTAGGATCTAAAGAAATTAATCAGAGATTCGGAAAACCAAATTTAAACATTTTCCCTAGTAATATATCATGATCCACATGATCAAAGGCCTTGGAAAAATCCAAGTAGATAACATCCGCTTGTCCTCGTTTATCAATAACTTCGGATATGAACTGAGTTATAACGGCCAGGCTGGAAAGTGTGGAACGACCAGGTATAAAACCATGTTGTTGCATCGATATCTGATTCCTTATCTGTGAATAGACACGATCAAGAGTACTATTTCAAATAGCTTTGCAAAGTTTGAGATAGGACGATAGTTACGCACATCAGCAGGATTACCATTTTTAAAAACAGGACAGACCTTTGCATATTTCCATTTCTCCGGGAAAGTTGATGTTTTCAGGCATAAATTATATATGATTTCCAAGGGGCCAACCAGTACATTTATGCAATCCTTTATCATAAAAGATGGAATAGAATCAGTTCCCATGGTACACTTATTTTTTAACTTTTTCGAAGCATTTAAAATTTCGTCAATTGTGATATTTTCAATGATAACTGGAGAATATTGATTAATATGAGGTGATAAGCTGTTATCTAAGGTAAACACATCAGAACCACGATCTACATGTACACTATTAAAATAGTTAGCAAAAGCGTTCACTATCTCATCGGGACTCTCATATTTTTCATCCATATACTCCATTTTACCCGGTATCCTTGACTGTTTTTTCTTGTTATTAATAAATGACCAAAAATTCCGAGGATCTGTAGATATAAGGTTTTGAGTATGATTAATATATATTGATCATAAGCTTCTTTAATTTGCTGTTTCACAAGAGATCTTAAAAGTTTAAAATTTTCACCATCAGATTGAGATGAACTAGTTCTATATTTCTTAAGATATTTAGATTTTAATTTGATATTTTGATTATTTCAGATGTAAACCACTTGGGATAGCTTCTTTTGTGAGTTTTATATAAGAGAACGTATCTATCCAGTATTTCATAAATCTTGCTATAAAAAGCATTAACGGCATTATTTACCGCTTGGAATTCGTATAAATAATTCCAGTCGCAATTCATTATTGCATTATATAATGAATGGTAATCAGCCTTTTTGAAATTATAGGCTTTACCAGGGTTACTAAGACAGAAATTGTTATACCGGGCTCTTGCACTTTTGAAAGTAACTGTCAGTGCAGGGTGATATAAATCTTCATCCATCATTGGTGTAATAATAACCGATTATCAACATTAAGAACATTGCTTATTTGAGATATATTAAATAACGCAGAAAAGTTTTGTATTAGCTGAGAGTTTTTATCATTGTTAGGACTACTACTATAAGATTATTACTGTTCAGGTAGTCTAGGCTTTCAAGATTTTTCAAAGATTCAAAATCCCCACAACGTACATCATTTATTTATTTATTTATTTCAAGAAACAAACAGGTTAAAAAAACCTTATTCCATGTTTCTTACATATACTAAAAATTAAAACAATTCGCCAATAAGTAACACAGACATCAAAATTGAATGAAAAATATTTTAAACATATTAGATGTAAAAAAAATGTACCTAGTTCTATTGATTTTTATTAAAAAAATGTAAAATGAAAATATTATCTGGTATATACTAAGTTTCATGGTTATAACAGATTAAGTTGTTTTAATTCATTGCGTATAATAATGCTATTTACCCCAAAGATACCAAACTTTAACAGGTGGTGGAAGTCATTAAAAGCTCTAGAAAGAGAATACATTGGTAAGTGCAATCTCATATTAGCTTTAAAAATTGGTATATATATTGGTGTATATATATCAGGTGGCGGTCTAGGACATTTCGGCGCAGCCGGTTCGGCGCGACCGATTCGGCGCAGTCCTTTCAGCGCGAAGACGTTTCGGCGTGGAGACGTTTCGGCGCGAGGACTTTTCGGCGCGATTATACATATTGATGAAGAGATTAGAAAACTTTAGCCTGTGCCTCAGAACATATCAGTAAAATTTGGGGTATTTCAGCTTGTAAGCAAAAATTTTAATACCACTAAAATATCGGAATGTTGATTAATATTAGTTAGAAAAAATACGAAAATAATAATTGCATTCACACAGGTGTTTACTAGAAAATCTTCAAGATTACGTAGGAATTACTATTAAAACATTGCAATATTTCTCTGTAAATCAGTAATCCCTTCCGAAAAGGCACAATTGTTTATTTGTTTGGACGCCTCTTATAAGTAGGAGTTGATTTAATTTTTTTCTGGTATCTTATCATGCACCAAAATATACAGAATTGGTCAAATTTCCAAAGACGTCTGTTTGTGTGTTACAATCATTTATCTGTCAGATTACGATCGGGCAATACAATCCTAAGTAAAATCTTAAATTTTTGTTTTAGTCGTTATATATTTCTAAACGGATTTGAGTCAATGAAAACAAGATTATAATTTGCAGAAAAACATTGAAACAATTCTAATTGTTGCCTTAACCACTTTTTAACTCCGTATTTTCACATATCATAAACCGAATTACAGTGTTGTTCGAAATCCGTTCATGCATAAATTAAATAATGCTCTTTCGTCTGGACAAAATAAATCTATAAAATTTAAAAAGTTACAGTTTCTTCCGAGGGTGTATGTTAGAGCAACGTCAAATTTATGATTGGGTATTTCGCGCCGAATCGTCCCGTGCCGAAACATTCTTGCGCCGAATCGGTCGCGTCGAATCGGCTGCGCCGAAACGTCCCATTCCGATCAGGTGGTATATAAACTACAAAGACGTAAAACATTGTAAAGTTAATAAATTATTTGCATCCAACAATATCTATATTATTAAAATTGTTTGTAAATACTGATAGATCTAGCATTTTAGATTTATATTTCTTATTACAAGCCAAAAGAAACTACAACCTTTGGTTTGTCTGGTTAAGTGATATCTTCTGTAGCGATAGACACTATAGTTAATTGAAAATAATTCAGACGTCAATATATTCTCATTCGGCCATGTTTCGAATAAAGAAATTAAACAATGCTCCATGTCACTAACATACGTGAAACATCTTTGAAGTTTTGATCTTAAGCCTTTAACAGTTTGATGATAAAATGAACAGATGTTGTTGGGCACATCTAGTTTAAATTAACAATTGTAGGAGCTCTACGAAGATATTTAATTTTGAAGGTAGCGTTCCCTGAATTATTGTTATCCACTAGTTGTTTACTAGTTCTATAGTGATTTATTTGCCTTTTAGTGCCGTCGAATGATATTCAAATATGTTTATAATTGACAGATAAAATGTCCGTCCTTTTTGCAATCTTTTTACGTGCCAAAGTGATGTACAAAGATGATCAAAAAAGGATGTATTTATTATGTGCCAGCGGGTATGCCAATGGCATGTTTTTTTTCGTTTTGCAATTAATAGCAGTGTACAGCAAAAATGTACCGTACATCTGTCCTTGAAGATCTAAACATGGATTCCAATAGTTCTTTGATGTTGAATGCATATTGATTTACCAAACTGTCCAATTAATCGATTTTTTAGATATAACGACTGAAATTGGCTTTTTTAGCTAATACAAACGAATAGATCTCAGTAACAGTATGGTGTAAAAATTCAAATATAGCGAAAAATCTAGTTGATGCCTTTTAACACAATTTATTAATTTTGATGGACATGGTCATATTATAAACCAGATACTGTTTAATTGCTCGATGCCCGAACGCGTGAGACCTGTTGTTATGATTATAATTATTTTGAATGCTTAATACCGACTTATCTCTTTTTAATAAAAGTAAAATAAATTCTTCACAGTATTTGTTACAAATCTTTTATAATTTTGCTAGTATTTGAAAATATTAAATTTGTAATGCAATGGCAATATGCAGCAACTTCACAGCTCTGACATTTCATATTGTAATGTTTTTCAAAATTAATGATTTGTGTTTTTTACAAGCAATCAACATTAATTTTCACTCTTTTACATGATATCTATAAGATCGATGGGATTGTGCATTTTGATAAACAAATTCGGGGAGCTTCAAAAAAACTATAAGAATTAACATTTTTAGATCTTTAAAGGCAGATGTGCGGTTCATGTTTGTTGTAAGTGAACTAAATTAATTACAATTTTCAGATAAGATGCAAATATTAGCTCAAATCAGTTTATTTAACAAAAACGTATTTACAATACTGAAATATTGATTTAAACAATACTTAATTATTAATACTTTATTAATTAATTCAAAGGAGAAATGATAATATAATTATCTTATAATAATATCGTAAAATATAAATAATTAATAATAAACACAGACAACAAACGTGTAGCCATACTAACAGTAAATAAACGGACGCTCTAGTTCCGAATCCTGAAGTGGAGCACTAGGATTTATCAAATTTAAAATTTCTAAAGTTTCATTTTTTAGAATTCGTCTTAAATGAGTAGAAGTATAGACTTTTTTACCTCTTTCCATTTAATTAAACATGGCAAGCAATTTTTTCTTAATATGTATACCATCTAACATATTTTCTGATTGATAAAATTTAAAAATATCGGAACCTCCCGATTTTTCCTAAAACATTTCATTTTCAAACTAATTTTGTTCAAATCAACTTCCGTTGAATTTTTTTTTCTATTTTTATACTATTATACTCTGAATGTTCTGAGTAGCACACTCTGTTTTAAAAGCAATTCATGTGGTAGACGACGAATGGGCAGATAGTTGACCTGACTGACTGTTATAATCACGATTTCTGTGATAACAATTATGGCAATATTATTATACATATAATATTAGAAATATTTAGTATTATGCAGTCAATAATGTTTTTCATTGTGATAAAAATGTTTTAACGAAATACAATACGATCCCATTAATAAAAAGTAAATTACACGAGCAAATTTGAAATTATGTAATTCAATTAAATCTAACTTTATTTAGTGAAAGAAAAAATTCCATGTAAGAAACAGTTCGAGTAATAGGTTAAAATAGGTTTATCGGAAGTAAAACTATATAGCAACATTATTTGCAGTGTAAGGATTCTATAAATTAAATGTGTTGTTCAATTATTCAGATACTCATCAAAAGCATGTGAAGGTTACGGTAAATGACGAAGACATGAAAAGGACGTATTTTTTACGTAATATTGATTTAGGCGAAAATCAGTTATAAAAACTTGCAAATAAAATAGCAACGTTTTGTTTCTCATATTTTGCCAACGTTGATTAATGGATACCACGAATAAGGATCGCTTACTTATTAGAAGATTTGGCCGAATATAAAAATACTACATCACGGACTGACACGAGGTCGAGCCGATTTTGCGAGAAACACTATAATTAATATTAATGCACACAGCCACTTTTAATTCTTGAATCAAATAAATAAAAAAATAAGTTTCAAACGCAGTGTAGCTCGAATTTTAAAAACTGGAAATTTTAAAAACCGCTAGTTCATAGCCTTTATTGATTTTTTTTCTTGAGCTTATATAAACCTATAAAATCCTTCTTTTATATCCTAGACCAAACAGAAACTATGAACACATATGAAAACCAGCGGCAACTTTTGTTGCATAATGCCAGTCCAAGCTAACTCAACATTATCTAACAAAAAACTACTTTCAGTGTTATGATACAGCCCCATTCATGGTTTATATATACAATTTAAAATGGGGCTTACAAAAATTTAGACTCTTTCAATGTTTACACACTGTTGCCATGTTTTTGAATCTATCCACCTAAATCAGTGGAGTCCTTTTATATGCATGCTGAATTAATATTAATAGCGAGAAAAAACTATGAAATAGTAGCGCCACCTGGCGACATTAATACAATTTAAATTATGACGTCACTGTCATGTCTCGCTATGCAACCAACACTACACTAATGTTTGTAATCTGTAAGTTGTATTATTAATGTACCATTTTAACCCTTAATTTGGCAAAGTGTCTTTCAAATCATAAAAAAAATCTTTTATGACTTTTTGTATTGTTTATGAACTAAATTAAAATATTCTAGCAGAAAAAAAACAGATCTTGTGAAAAACCTCGGTTTTCTGAGTTGTATCCTAGAGGATACATTACCAACCTATTGAACACGCTAGTTGCTTCTGTTTTGTATCCTATAAGATACATCGCTGGTTTTACCAGTTACAAAAAACAAATACTTTAGATAATAATATATATTTATTTCTACTGCAAAACTAATTTAAACTAAATTATTGTGTAACTAAATAGTATAAATCAAAATATAAATAAAAAAAATGCGAAAAATGAAAAATTAGTGTGACTAATATTCATAAATAGGTACCATCTGTTTTAGTAATATTTTGTCCATTCGCATCGAACATTTATGAGTCTAGTTTTTTGTTTTCCTTATTGCTTCTTTATTTTTATCTTTTGTTGCATTTACATGTTCTTTGTTATTTTCATTTGTCACTTACGACCTTTTCTTCAGTCTTCTTTTGTTATATTTTCTTCTTTGGTTCCTGTTTGATTTACTTTATCTTTATTACTGCTTTACTTGCTTTCTATCATCTCCAATTTCATCTCTAGCTTGCGAACTTTTACTGGGGTTTTGAGAAATAATTATTGTGTACTTGATGTATCATCTACTTTCTACAATATCTTCTAATTCTTTACTAACTGATTTAGATAGAGATGGTGCATCTGATGTATCAAAACTAATACTTTGTAAACATTTTTCCGTGTCAGATTTTTATAAATATGATTCTTCTGAAGTATGATTGTTTTCAAAAGTAATACCTTGTAAAAATTCATCCATATAATCATTACTTGATTCATCTAGATCTGAGGTTTGTGGTGGAAATAAGTGATGATTCTATCCTTTTGAGTTATCGTATTATGTATACCTATTTGCGTTCGAGCGTGAAAAAATCAGAACCAGTTATTAATACCTACTGCAAATTTGAACACTGAAAGTAACAAAAAATAAATCTTCATCGTCGTGCAGCATTGTAAAGTGGACTTTAAGATACGAAAACAGAACAGTATTTATTTGTGGATATTTGGCAATGTAGATTATAAGATACATTGTAAAAAAGTGCTTTTTTCAAAAATATATCAATATTTTAGTGAATCATTTTATAGATAATATCAAAGAGGCATTCTTTATAAACAATATTGATGCAGTTATTTTGAAACAAGAATAATTAATTGAATACATAAGACATTCAACAACTTACTCTGCATGATTCCTCCAGCTACAACGCAGAGTCACTTTATCTTTTGAGATATAAAATATATATTTTGTCAGTAAGTGGCAGGGTTTTGCATGATTTCTTTAGAAATAATGTTAATTTGATATAATATATAAATATATCAAGTAAAACTTGAAATTCTGAATTATTGTAGGCATATTAAGTTAATGTATCTTATAGGATACAACGTCAAATTAAGGGTTAATACAAGTAAGTGAATTTTCCATTTCCCTATAGGAGTTTTCACACAATCTCTGTGTTTGAAACGAGGATACAATTGTATCGTGGAGTGAATGGGAACCGCAACAAATGTTGTATCCATTCATCAATTGTTTTCACATTTTTAACATCTATATTGGTGTTTTTTAATTAACAGCATGTTAATCAAAGATTTAGATACCTTACAAAAACACGATCTTGAAGTACTGAAAACAGGCAGTTGAGAACGAAAATTAGCTAATGTTGCGAAAAATCGCAAATCAGTATTGGACTTATTTACTATTCTGCGGTAGACCGCTATTTCATAAGGAAGATAACATAAAATTCCGCGAAAAAAGCTGCTTTATTTCAAAATAAATGCCAAGTTCTATTAGACTGACTAAACATATCTAAATAATACACAAAAATTAAGATTGGTCTTCAAAAGATTTTAGAGAGGAAGAGAAAGCAATTTTTAAATTTAAAAACAACTTATTCGGAAAAGAAACTAACATATTTATTCATTCATGTAACACCACAGAAGAAATGTATGCGGAAAAGAAACTATATGATGTAAACTGATGTTATTAACTTTTTTGTTTGCAAATATTTAATTTGTTTTTTATCTATTTCAGATTAATTTTGGATGATTTAAAATTGCGCATTGAAGTAAAATTGCTATTCTTTTCATTGAAAATCACCGATCCATAATTAATACTCAACGTGCATAAGGAGATTTTATGGTGTAAGAACTATTCGTTCGCTGATAGATAATTTTGCTTAATTTGGGACTGTTGAAGATTCAAGGCGTACGGGAAGACCTCAAACTGACAGATCTGTCGAAAATATTGAACTTGTGAGACAGAGCGTCGCAGATAATCGAGAAACATCAACGAAATAACAATCTGGGCAGTTGGGTCCTTCTGACTGCACTCTTCGGCGGACTTTGAAACAAGATATGTTCAACATAACACTCGAGATTACAGAAAACTAAATCTAATAACCGATTATCAACATTAAGAACATTGTTTATTTGAGATATATTAAATAGCCCAGAAAAGTTTTGTATTAGCTGAGACTTTTTATCATTGTTAGGACTACCAAAGTGGGGGGCGTTAAAATCTCCCAGGATAATAAGATTATCACTGTTCAGATAGTCTAGGCTTAGGAATTATATAAAGTTAGTATCGCCTTAGTATTTCTGAAGTCCTTTGTAGATCTAATCAAGAAAACCAGATTCCTTAATGAAAAACCAATAATAGCCTCTATGTGCTCATCCCGGTTCAAGCTAGGTTTTAAGTATACACCCAAGTCACGGATATTATATACACGTTCAAGATTTACATTATTTAATTTGTACTGATGAGCAAAAGGATATAGTTTTGTAGTGAATGTCATATGTTTGCATTTGTCAATATTCAGACTTAATTTGCTATTAACACTCCACTGGTACAACTGATCGAGTTGAGTTTGTAAGATCTGACAGTCATAGTCTTGGTTTATTTCTTTATAAATCTTAACATTATCCGCAAACATAAGACATTCACAATTTTGGATTGCTAAAGGAAGGTCATTGACAAATAATAAGAAAAGCATCGGTCCCAAATTGCTGACATGTGGTACACCAGATGAAGCGTGAAACATTTCAGATTGATGGTCTAACATCTGCACAAATTGTAACCGGTTGTTTAGGTAAGAACTAAAAAAATTGATTAAGTTAAATGAAAAGCCGATTGCATATAATTTTTGAAGTAATATATCATGATTAACGCTATCGAAAGCTTTAGCAAAATCAGTATATATTACATCAACCTGTCCCCCTTTATCCATTATGTTACTAACATGTTCCGTAAATATAAGTAAATTTGTTTCAATAGAACGTTTATTCATAAATCCGTGTTGTTTATCAGTTATCTCATTTATAATCTTTACATAAATTTTATTGTAAATTAATTGTTCAAAGATTTTTGCAAGTGCTGATAGTATCGATATAGGTCGATAATTCTGAATTCTAGAGTTATCGCCGGCTTTATGTATGGGAACTACTTTTGCCATTTTCCATTTATTTGGAAATGTGTTTGTCTTAAATGATAAATTAAATATTATCCATAATGCATAGCTGAATATTTTCCGACACGCTTTAAATATAAGGGGGGACCAGGTCAGGTCCCACAGACCTTTTGGGCTTTAGCTTACGTAACACTTCCTCCACATCCTGCATAGTTGCACTTTCTATATTAACATTAAGATTATTATATGAATCCGGGCCAGATTCCGATATTATTTGATTAAAGCTATTTAGAGAATTTTGCGTATAGACCGATTAAAAATAAGCAGCAAACAGTTTTGGAATTTCAAACTCATTATTAGTACTTCGTTCATTCAACTGATAGGTGGTAGCATGAGATGAGTCTTTCCTTCTCTTATTAATATAGTTCCAAAAACAGTTTGTGTCACGAATGATGTTATTTTCAATAGACATGATATAATTATTATAAGCGACCTGTATAATCTAGCTTAGTCTTTGTACGTAATCTGCGAAATTCCTGTAAATGGTGATCCGATATCCTCCTATGTTTATGATGAAATCGTTTTAATTTAAGGTTATTAATAATCTCTTTGTTAAACCACACTGGATATTGAAATTTGGTACCACTATTTACTTTTGGAACTGCTTGATCCATTGCTTCATACAATATTGAATAAAATTTATCTACAGCTTCATTTACATCTCTATAATTTTCAAGTGCATTCCAATTAGCATTTCTCAAAATTATAAAGTAAGGGGAAGTTCGCTTTTTTGTAGTTGTAGTTATCATGGAAAATTTTGGATGTAGTATATACCACATCACACGGTTTACTAAAATATATTGGTAAAGAGGGATGATACATATTCTCAGGTAGTAATTTTTCTTCGCTTTCAGTTGCTGTTAATTTCATGCTACTAATAACCAAATCAAGAGTCTTTCCCAGTACATTACATTTGTTGTTATACATAGATAAATTAAGCAAATCAAGAAACTTGTTGTAAACGTTTTGTGATCGGATTACCATCTACAAGTCTGCATTCCACGCCATTAACATATGGTAAATTAAAATCGCCTAAAATAACTATTTCACTAGATAAAAATATTTCTGAATTTTCAAAAATATTTAGATATTCCTCATATGTAATTAACTGTGAACGCGGTTGCAAAATAGACGCCACTGATTACGACATTTATTCCATATAAATTAACTTTAATAAACAAAGATTCAACTGTTATATGTAAATGTAGAATTTCAGATTTATGTTTATTATGACATGCTATTACAACCCCACCCCCTCGTCCAAAGTTACGATCTTTTCTGTACACCATATAACGAGAATCAAACACCTCGCTACTGTAAATATCAGAATCTAACCAGGATTCCGTCAAGACAATTACGTCATATTCAGTACTAAGTAAATTGTTCAAGAATAAGTATAATTTAGTACGCAACCCTCTCACATTTTGATAATATATCTGAAAGTTCTTAGTTTTCATTTAATAAAAAAAATAAAAAAAAGATGAAGAGAGTAAGTGTCATCTAGATTATCCTTAATAAAGATACAAATATAAGTGCAGTTAAAATAACTAAAGTAAAGATAATTTTCATAAATTATATTGTCAGTAACAACTACATATAATAGATGGTACTTATTATTTCTCTTACATTTACGTGATTCGCTGCTACAAAAAGAAGAAAATGGTAAAAGTAACTCTTAACTAATATATAAAAATAAATGCAATTTTTAAAGGACCATACGGTATCTAATTATTATATGGGTAATTCTTCAGAAATATTACATTTACTGTCCCTGTTTAATTAATATTATATTACGAATACCTTTTTACCTGTTAGTTCAGTACAGCGAAGATGTAATAGCAGTCTATTTAGCCAAGTATATATTAACAACTGACCTATTTTTTTAACAATAAAAAGTAAACTTTATTATGTCATACATCATTCACGTGGCATGTCCCTAGTATGTATTCTCAAAGTAAAAAGCAGTTTTTCTAAGGCATCAGTTAATCATTATTGTTCTAATTAAGGAGAATTGTAAAACAAGTATAGGGCTCTCATCCAGAGTCAATTAATATATAAAATATTAACCATCGACTACTACACAATCAATTAAATGTTGTCCCTGATAGTTTGGCATTTGCGTGGATCTAACTAAGAGAGGAGAACATTATTAAATTTCACGTATAGTATCAGTATTTCTACAATATCAGCATTACACATGTATTGCTTGCATATGTAATTTTAATGAAATCAACATCTAGTGTCTTGTTCAGTTGATTTATAAACTTTATAGAGGTAGTTTATATGGTTTGATGTAAGAGTACATTTATTTTGCATCATTCACGTGCTTATCATAATTTCTTACTGGTGTTGAATTTAGAAATGAATTTTTCGTAAGTTGATACACTACTTGTGTTGTTTCATTATAGCTAATATGAAGCCTCCAAAGAAAATAGTCTAGGCGCTATGTTATATTAATGCTCTAATAGTCATTCGCGTGGCATTTTCATTGCATCATTTGCGTGGATTTATAATTCCACGTAATACAATTTGTTTACGTAAATGATAACTCCTACATACATTCATGTTCTTACATTATGAGGTGCAAAGAAAATGTGGAAAAGAAGAAAAGAAGAGAAAAAATTAAAAATGATCCAGAAAAGAAACAAATGGAGAAGCTAGAACATGATGACTGTCATATCACGTAAAATAAAAATTACTAATTTTTATTTTACTTGTTATCCATTACTAAGCCATTATTAAGCATTATCGTGTTGGAAATATCTTTTTATTATTATATTAAAGTCTAGTTTTTATATTAAATATAATCTTTTCTGTCATTTGCATGTTATTTGGATCATTTACATGGATTTTAACACTGTGAAGGTCGAAAATGTCCAGATTAAGCTCTACTAATCAACAGTATGTGTTATATACAATCAATTAATCATACTATTTCTTAGAAAAACAGATTTCAACAATTTTCTTTTCCGAGAATTTTTCACATCCAAATTGTGGTTTTCGGGAGAAACACCCATATATACATAACAATAAAGTGTACTTATAACTGCTGTATCATTTACTCGATACGTTTTCTCAAAAAAGACAAGATAAAAAAAATAATAATAATAGAAGAACAAGAAGAGTAACTGATCGCTAAATTGTCTAATAAACGATTCTCTATATAGTAGATAATATACTCGTAATTGTAATAACAAACATAATTATAATTTCCAAAAACTATGTAATATTTGAATACTATATATACAAAAATAATAAAATGAACTTATTGTTACAAAATCACTTAATATTTTGTTTAGCTCCCTAACCATAAATAAACTTATCTCAAAAGATACTGGAATGCTATTATATTCATACACCTTTTATAGTTATCAATTTGAAAGATATTCAACTTATTTACTACTAAATTATCAAATATAAACAAAAAAGACTTATTGAATTCTAACTTATAAAATAAAGAAAAAACAAAATGACAAGAAAAGGATACAATACAAGGATTACACACTGTTATTTCGCATGTAAACATTTGTATAATTAGATATCTTCAATTGATATTCTTTTTAGTGGTGCTCCATCAGATTTCCGAGTCAATAATTTAGAGTTTCGGAACCATACATATTTGTACTCCTTGTTACCTTGGTTTGTCTGTTTTTTCTTAGCTAAAATCATAAGATTTTTAAAATATGGTGTTAGTTGTTCACTCACGTAAATGGAACTATCTACTCCCAGATTTAAATCTTTTGTGGTTAGTTTTCTAGCCCTGCATTTATTTAAAAATTGATCCCTCGTGCTTCTGTTGGTAAATTGCACAATTATTGACTTCTTACTTCCATTTCCATTTAATCGATGCGCCGCTTCTATATCTTGAGCAGAAATATTCAAGTCGACATTTTTACCAATCTTCTGTACAATTTCCATTATGTTTTCATTCCGTGCGTCAGGTATACCATCAATTATTAAATTGTGATTTCGACTATATTGTCTTTCATCCTCCTGCATAATTCTAAACTGTCTTAAATCTTTTTCTAATACTGCACATTTTTCTTCTAGCTTCTGATATTTCTTAGTTAACTGATTATTTTCTTGAGCAACTATTTGCACCGTAGTGGAAAATTCATCTAACTTACTACTACAGAAATCTACAAATTTTTGAATTTCTTTCATTTGATTGCACATTATCGGCAGCATTGCCGATTGCTTACTTATTTCGTTTAATTTAGCACCGAAATCAATTTTATCTTTGTTGTGACCGTCTAAGTTAGAATGTGATATCGCAGTTGGTGTTATCTTACTTTTGCAGTTTTCACACTTCCAATCGTTTAACGCATTTACTTTATTCATATTTTCAAACATTTCGATGGTGATTTTTTCACATACAATGTGAAATATACCATTACAAGTAATTAATAGCAATTTTTACAAACAGGCATTTTTAGGCTTTAGATTTTAATTTCACTGCGGAGCGATTTAAATCCACGTCTGTACTCGACGACCTCTGCGGGAGTATCGGCAAAAAAGGAATTACAAGTTCGGCATTTTTTAGAGACTAGCTATTGTGATTCAGAAATGATTTCAAGATTTAAATGAAACTACTATCGATAATTGTTGCGTATGTAAACATGAAAATTTTAATATTTAAATTTTCTAAATTATGTTAAAAAGTACTTGAGAATTTGAATTCAATATGTGTATTATTTGTATCCTGGCAAAAATTGTTTTATTGAAATATAGTACCTCAAGCATTTCAATCATGTTCATACACAGATTTTTTTATTTGTTGGATTATGGAAAATTTTAATTATATCCAATCTACCCTTCTGTATATACAAACGGTTTATTTAAAACGAGAAACGCGCCTTATATAGATCCTAAATGATGCCCAAATTCTAGTTTTTTTTGTCAATATAATATTTACGTACATGTTTGTACAACACAAATATTTTTTAATAAAGGTTTTATTAAAAAAGAAAAAAACATCATACACTTATCTTATATAAAGTGCTAGGACGAATTCACCCACACTCACATCAACGAAATTAAATGTTTATTTATTAAACTAACTGAGGCTGGACAACTCGCCTGAACAACTGATCAGCAGAACACATACCAAAAACAATTTGCAAAAGTCATTCAGGAATTTTACCCGTTGGAAAGCGTGGTACAATTCCCCTTCACGGAACGTCTATCAGAAACCATTAATTCAAGAAATTATAGTCATCATAGTAGTCTGATGACCGCGTGATTGTGCGAAAAGGCCAGCATTCGGAGCGACAGAGATGATACATTCCCTGCAAGTCTGCTGTGAAACAGTATACTCACAGTATACACAAGTTGGCGTAATGGTTTGTTTGGACTACGTTCTACACGAGTACGCACATCTGCAAAAACATCTTTCGTAAGTACAGTACCACTACCATGACCACTTGACTTCCCCTTACTAACACTCCCTGTTTCATGAAAACGGTGCACAATCCGGTGTATATGTCGAATTAAAGTTTCTTCATCAATTTCCATATCAGGGAAGCGATTTATCCATTCTTCTGCACAAAGCGTTGGAGAATATTTCCATTCTGCATTACCATCTCGTTCACCGTTGCGAAAATAAGCTTCTATAATAAATTTCTCTTGTTCAAGAGAAAAGGGCATTTTGATAGCGGTTATTGACCTGTAACCTGTAATTCTCAATTTCTACATATAATAACTTTATAACAACAATAAAAATATTTTTTATTTACCTTGCACTCAATATAATCCTTCAGTGGTAGTCTTGAAAAAGACTTTTATGTATAGAAATAATTAAACAACGAAAAGAATAAAGAATTAAACGGAATTAACAACGCACGGCAATGAGTTAACAACAAAAACAATTTTGACAGATTGACATCTAGGGACATCTAATAAATTCTCCAGAATTCTTTATATCACTAGTTTTATTTATAAATTGGATGTAAATATTGATATCAAGGTGATGGAAAGTAGTGTAGGATCAGGACAATCAATCTTGATCTCACTGTATAAACTGTGATTTGACAATTATTTCCAGCAGTTCCCAAAAATTGACCTTTTTAGCAAATATTTTTCAATGTGCGTAAAATCAAAAATGGACATAAGGATTTTTTGTCCCTTTTGACGAGTACTATCACCTGTCCAGAGGATACAAACTGAAGTGAAACACCCTGTACAACTAAAATTATATTGTCAGAAACATTGATGATATCTACCATATTGTACTTTAGTTTGTTTTTTGTGAAAACGTTTTTTAACGTGTACTTTTTATAAATCTATTATAAAAGATATTTTAGTTCACTTAATACTAAATCTTATTCTTCAAATTCTATATAAATAATGCATTAGGAACGCAATAATTATATAATGCATTACAATTTGCTCACACTATTGATAGTTATCATCGCATATACTGTAACTGAATTCGATACCAAGCACATTACCTTTTTTGGTTTTTCCACATCAAGGATTTAAAAAATTGTGATTTTTTTATTTTGTTACAGATGAAGCCAAGTCTGGGGTCAAGAAGAATAAGGATAGGAGACAAAGTCTTCATTCTCCTCCGAAGAAGATTCCCCGTTCTGAAAATTAAAAACAACCAGACAGCAGTCGCCCGCTTTATATGCAATGTATGCAAAATGCTAAATTTATAATAAATTTTTTAGCCGATATCTGCAGTTTTAATAATTTTATCTTATTAGCTTTATGCTTTATCCAGGGTTTTTGTTAAGATACAATACGCTTCTGGAGTTATTTAAGAGTTAATTTTAGTTTTCTCAATGAGGATAAAGTCGCGGTAGGATATTTTAAAAACAGATGGAAGGGATGACGAAAATGGTCGATGGCAACTTCAGTCGGATACGTTAGTTTCAAACTAGAAACTTACGAGTAACTCTTGAAAAGGTCTAACAAACCGAAATACGTGTAGAGCATTCTACATAATTTGTGGAAACATTGAAATAAAACAGTTTTGCTTAAAAGTATTATAAATAAATGACACTTTTGAATGTGCTATACTACAGCTTCTGACACGTTTTGCCCTGATTTGTAACAATTAGAAATGGCGTTAAAAAGCTATTTAAAATTGCAAATAAAATGAAAACAGTTTCTGCTATTATTTATACCTGAAAGGTCTATTTCAAGGTAGTATACGCAAGATGTTGAGAGTATCTTACTTATTTGTTGCCTTTTGCCATTAATACCTTAAACTGCAAAATAATCTAAGTTTTTAGGAAACACAATTCAGCAGAGTTGCAATAGATGCTTGATATTTAGTACCTAGGTACAGAATACAGTTACAGAGTACCTACTAAAGTAAGTACCTAGATACAGTTCCAGGTAATGTTCAAGAATCCAGGTACAGGTGTAGCATAGAAATACAAGAAATCATAGTTACTTCAGAAACATTATATAAAATTGATTAGATTTGGAATAAAAAATAAGAAAAATGCATTATGGTTGATGAAAGTATAATAAAAATTGGAAATATCGTGAAAACAGGTTACAGGAACATTCTATTTTGACGAATTTCGCATTGCCGTTCATTTAGCAAAGGATAAGCAATCGACCTTATTTTCAGACAGACACCATGATGACAACTCAGATCGAACTTTTACAGAGTATCAACACTAGGTGAGTAGGTCACATATACAGTTTCACCAGAGAAATAGCAGGAAAGCCAACTACGCACACCTCTCCTCAAGAGCATTTTAATTTTATCAAAATGCCGACGGAAATGGTTGGTAAGGTAACTTTCTACAACTAGTTACTACCTACTAGTTACCTTCTAGTTTCAGTTAGCCATGTGGCGAGAAAATCGTCTGAGGAAAACTTAGCTGCTTATAGAATAAATAAACAGCAAGATCTTATAAAAAATATTTTTAAGTTTAGATTTTGATACGTTGAATTCAAAGTATCCTCTGAGTATTTGTGATACTTCGACAAGTATCACAAATACTCAGAGGATACTTTGAATTCAATGTATCAAAATCTAAGTTTAAAATCTTTTTTATAAGATCTTATTGCTGTTTATTTATTCTATAAGCAGATAATTCTTCCGGCAAACAATTTTTTGCCGTATGGCAAAAAACAATTTACAAAAAATACAGAGTCAAGATCAAACAAATTGTCCTTCGATAAAACACTTATAAGGCTCTTAAAGTTAAATTTGGAATTTTCTGCTAGGTTATAGAACTGAGAAATTAACTACTGAAAATACACAATTTTGGAAACTGTGCATCTTTGAAGTGATCTGCTGCCTTTCCATAAGAGAGATACATGATGAGCTTTCTAATGATACCAAACTAATATAAGTGATTTTTTGGTATAGGGAATTAACATTGTAAATCAGAAATTCGCTAATAACAATTATCACGTTAGATTTAGACATTAAGTGTAAATGCAAGAATTAATGGGCACAGTTTCATGGAGCACAATCTCTCATCAGAGTTTTACAATTGCTACCGATGTCTTATTTGAATTGTATATTTAACAATTTATTATTGTCATCTATTCAGTATTGAGATATATAGATTTTTCTTTTGTTTAAAATTTGACTAATTATTATTGACTTATTATTTCACATAAATAATGGTATGAACCAACTTCACCGAAAATAAAATTTTCTTCTTACAATGTTTTTAGATTGGTTTCCTTCCAAACTACTTTTGAAAATGAAATAAAAATGTTTTATGCAGGAAATACCGATTATTGGTAAAACGTGAAAATCTAGGGCCTCTGAGGGCCACCTTAGTGTGGTCCAACTTAACTGAAATTTTGCACAAAGACCTTTTTTATGTATTGGAAGTAGATTAGAGGTTGGGAGCAAGTAATTTCAAAAGTAGCAAAATAAGTGCAGCCCTACTCCTCACATATAGGTTTCCAACGCTTTCTGATTTTCTGCAGATTCAGAAAAATGTACTTAAAAGAGCTTTTAAAAATTTCCTTTCCGTTTTCCTAAATTTTCTATTATCGATATAAATAGAGTTTATACTGCTTGAATGACCGTACAAGAGCAGCTTTTGAACTCGAATACCTTTTGAGATATTTTTAATTCCCTTGTTTTATCATCTTATGACCTTGTCCTTTTTAAATTAAACTGTGTTTTATTGATTTCGTAATCATAGGACATTCTTAGTAAACTTCCTTGTCACTAAGAGTTTTCACTAAAGGTTGAAATAACTGCATACTTAATCTGCTCCTGAATTAGTTTTGGAAAAATTAATTAAGGTTAACTCGAAAATGATATGAAAGTTGAAGAAATATAGGAAAACAATGCAGATATAAAATATATATTGAATAAAGTAATAATTATGAATTAGAATAATTTCCAAAACATAGTTTTATAAATATCCATTCTGACTTGTTTAATATTTATTTTTAATAGTAGTTAAGTTTCGACTTTTAATATAGTTATGCAACACATGTTATATGAAGTTGTACAAATAGTTGCATATGCCGCTACTTTTAGCATTCCATAAAAGGGAGTGAACAGGAACAACGCAAACGAGGTAAATAGAAACGAAAGTTGGTAATTTGTTTTAGTTTTCTTTTATTACTTTAATTAAAAGAATACATACTAAATTCGTGTAGTTGGCAACTTATGCTTAAATATAAATTTCTTGAATTGGCAACACTTAACAGCTGTCAATAATAATAATTAGCTACATATTAGGAAATGAGTATTTTGTAGGCCGGAAAATCTATCTACATATCTAAACATAGAACAAGTAAGTTATAATTATTAAAATTTGGTAAGCTGCTAGTCAAATTAATCTTATATATAAATTAATTTAAAATTATTTTTAAGATATTTTTTGAAATTTCAAATGTGGATTTTTTTGTCAAAAAGAGCATAATCTTAGGTTAACATGTGTGAATAGGAGCACTAATCAAAATGGGATAGACACAGAATTATAAAATAATAAGGAAACAAGGACATTTTTGTGAAGACATAAAGAGCCACTAACCAATATTTTGACAAACTGCAAGATGCCATCTTTATAATAATGGCGTGTAAGTTTTATTAATTCAAAACAATTCAAAAAAATAAATAAGATGTTTTTAGGAAAGAAAAAAGCCCTCACGGGCAGAAGCTATAAAAAAACACGAACAAATGATAAAGCCAGCAGTCATTCTAAGGTTCTCCGCTTCAGGTGACGAAATACTATTGCCATCATGCGCTGTTTATAAATCCCAAAATATTTATTTGCCATGAGGTATGGAATACAATAAAACACCTTCTGGGAGGTTCGATATGAACACATTCCGCGACTGGTTAAAACTGTGTCTATATCTCAGTAAGCTTACGTAAAATCTTATCCTTCGATAAAACTTGTGAAGGAAACTAAAACAACACAATATAGAGATGATATTTTTGCCTGCAAATTCCATCCGTTTGGATGTGATCTTTTTTAGAAAATGAAAAGCGAAAGGACGAAGAAACCATGAATTCCTAAGTTTGTATTCCTATCACTACTAAACCGTCTAACCAAAGCTGCATCCTCAAATACAAGTATAAATAGTTTTCAGAATTTAGAAAAACAGGCGTTAATCTTCGAAGTAGAGGAGTGTTAAATTGGTTGCTATCATAACATGGCAAAGACGAATTGCAGAGCAGATGACATATTACTCATTTGGCTCCTAGGCTTGCTCAAAAGAATACATTCATATCAATTAGAATAATCTCCAAATCACAGTTTTACAAATATCCATTTCTGAAATTCTGATATTATAGTTATGCAACACACGTTGAAGGTAGTTGTATAGATGGTTGCATATGCTGCTTCTACTAGCATACTGTAAAAGGTAGCAAGTAGGAACAGCAGGGTAAATAGAAACGAAAGTTGATAATTTGTTTTAATTTTCTTTTATTACTTTAATTTAAAAAATACATACCAAATTCGTGTAGTTGACAACATATGCTTGAATATAGATTTCTTGAATTGGCAACACTCGACAGCCGCCAATAATAATAATTACCTATTATAGGAAATGAGTATTTTGTATGCCGGACAATCTATTTATCTAAACTTAGAACATTATAATTATTAAAATTTGGTATGCTGCTAGTCAAATTAATCTTATATATATATATATAAGTTAATTTAAAATTATTTTAAAGATACTTTTGAAATTTCAAATGTATATTATTTTTTGTCAAAAAGAGCATAATCTTAGGTTAACAGGTGTGAATAGGAGCACTAATCAAAATGGGATAGACACAGAATTATAAAATAATAAGGAAACAAGCACATTTTTGTGAGGACATAAAGAGCCACTAACCAATATTTTGACAAACTGCAAGATGCCATCTTTATAATAATGGTGTGTAAGTTTTATTAATTCAAAACAATTCAAAAAAATAAATAAGATGTTTTTAGGAAAGAAAAAAGCCCTCAAGGGCAGAAGCTATAAAGAAACACGAACAAATGATAAATCCAGCAGTCATTCTAAGGTTCGCCTCTTCAGGTGACGAAATACTATTGTCATCATGCGCTGTTTATAAATCCCAAAATGTTTATTTGCCATGGGGTTTGGAATACAATAAAACACCTTCTGGGAGGTTCGGTATAAACACATTTGGCGACTGGATAAAACTGTGTCTATATCTCAGTAAACTTAAAGTCGTAAAATCTTATCCTTCGATAAAACTTGTGAAGGAACTAAAACAACACAATATAGATATAATATTTTTGCCTGCAAATTCCATGCGCTTGGAAGTGATCTTTTTTAGAAAATGAAAAGCGAAAGGACGAAGAAACCATGAATTCCTAAGTTTGTATTCCTATCACTACTAAACCGTCTAACCAAAGCTGCATCCTCAAATACAAGTAAAAATACTTTTCAGAATTTAGAAAAACAGGCGTTAATCTTCGAAGTAGAGGAGTGTTAAATTGGTTGCTATCATAACATGGCAAATAACGAATTGCAGAGCAGATGACATATTACTCATTTGGCTCCTAGGCTTGCTCAAAGGAATACATTAATATCAATTAGAATAATTTCCAAATCATAGTTTTACAAATATCCATTTCTAAATTTCTGATTTTATAGTTATGCAACACACGTTGAAGGTAGTTGTATAGATGGTTGCATATGCTTCTACTACTGGCAAACCGTAAACGGTAGCAAGTAGTACCAACACGGTAAATAGAAACGAAAGTTGGTAATTTGTTTTAATTTTCTTTTATTACTTTAATTAAAAGAATACATACCAAATTCGTGAATTTGGCAACATATGCTTGAATATAGATTTCTTGAATTGGGAACACTTGACAGCTATCAATAGTAGTAATTAGCTATTAGAAAATGAGTATTTTGTATGCCGGAAAATCTATCTATCTAAACATAGAACATTATAATTATTAAAATTTGGTATGGTGCTAGTCAAATTAATCTTATATATATAAGTTAATTTAAAATTATTTTAAAGATACTTTTGGAATTTCAAATGTATATTATTTTTTGTCAAAAAGAGCATAATCTTAGGTTAACAGGTGTAAATAGGAGCACTAATCAAAATGGGATAGACACAGAATTATAAAATAATAAGGAAACAAGTACATTTTTGTGAGGACATAAAGAGCCACTAACCAATTTTTTGACAAACTGCAAGATGCCATCTTTATAATAATGGCGTGTAAGTTTTATTAATTCAAAACAATTCAAAAAAATAAATAAGATGTTTTTAGGAAAGAAAAAAGCCCTCAAGGGCAGAAGCTATAAAGAAACACGAACAAATGATAAATCCAGCAGTCATTCTAAGGTTCGCCTCTTCAGGTGACGAAATACTATTGTCATCATACGCTGTTTATAAATCGCAAAATGTTTATTTGCCATGGGGTTTGGAATACAATAAACCACCTTCTGGGAGGTTCGGTATAAACACATTTGGCGACTGGATAAAACTGTGTCTATATCTCAGTAAACTTAAAGTCGTAAAATCTTATCCTTCGATAAAACTTGTGAAGGAACTAAAACAACACAATATAGATATAATATTTTTGCCTGCAAATTCCATGCGCTTGGAAGTGATCTTTTTTAGAAAATGAAAAGCGAAAGGACGAAGAAACCATGAATTCCTAAGTTTGTATTCCTATCACTACTAAACCGTCTAACCAAAGCTGCATCCTCAAATACAAGTATAAATACTTTTCAGAATTTAGAAAAACAGGCGTTCATCTTAGAAGTAGAGGAGTGTTAAATTAGTTGCTATCATAACATGGCAAAGACGAATTGCAGAGCAGATGACATATTACTCCTTTGGCTCCGAGGCTTGCTCAAAAGAATACATTCATATCAATTAGAATAATTTCCAAATCACAGTTTTACAAATATCCATTTCTGAAATTCTGATATTATAGTTATGCAACACACGTTGAAGGTAGTTGTATAGATGGTTGCATATGCTGCTTCTACTAGCATACCGTAAAAGGTAGCAAGTAGGAACAACAGGGTAAATAGAAAAGAAAGTTGATAATTTGTTTTAATTTTCTTTTATTACTTTAATTTAAAAAATACATACCAAATTCGTGTAGTTAACAACATATGCTTGAATATAGATTTCTTGAATTGGCAACACTCGACAGCCGCCAATAATAATAATTACCTATTATAGGAAATGAGTATTTTGTATGCCGGACAATCTATTTATCTAAACTTAGAACATTATAATTATTAAAATTTGGTATGCTGCTAGTCAAATTAATCTTATATATAAGTTAATTTAAAATGATTTTAAAGATATTTTTGAAATTTTAAATGTAGATTATTTTTTTGTCAAAAAGAGCATAATCTTAGGTTAACAGGTGTGAATAGGAACACTAATCAAAATGGTATAGGCACAGAATTATAAAAAATAAGGAAACAAGGACATTTTTGTGAAGTCATAAAGAACCACTACACTCTAAAAAATTCCCCTTCAATTTACCCTAAAAAATGGAGGCAACTATGTTACCTTCATTTTTTGGGGTAAATTTACTTCAAAGTGTAATTTTCATAGGAAGTGGGAAATTTCAATATTAGGTTAAATTTGCATTGTCATGTATCCTTTTTAAATAAATTTACAGATTAAAATTACGATCTCAATGCAATCTTACATTTTAACATTAAAACACCTTCTGGGAGGTTCGATATGATCACATTTAGCGATTGCTTAAAACTGTGTCTATATCTCAGTAAGCTTAAAGTCGTAAAATCTTATCCTTCGATAAAACTTTTGAAGGAACTAAAACAACACAATATAGAGATGATATTTTTGTCTGCAAATTCCATGCGTTTCGATGTGATCTTTTTTAGAAAATGAAAAGCGAAAGGACGAAGAAACCATGAATTCCTAAGTTTGTATTCCTATCACTACTAAAACGTCTAACCAAGGTTGCATCCTCAAATACAAGTATAAATACTTTTTCAGAATTTAGAAAAACGGGCGTTCATCCTCGAAGTAGAGTAGTGTCAAATTGGTTGCCATCATAACATGGCAAAGACGAATTGCAGAGCAGATGACAAATTACTCCTTTGGCTCCTAGGCTTGCTCAAATGAATACATTCAAAGCCAGATTCCGTTCATCAAAAATAGCAGTGATTATAGAAAAGTGTACCATCCGATTTCAAATCTTGCAACTTAGAATCAACCATCGACAATGACACGTCAACATCTAAGGCTGACGTTTCCATTGATACAAACTAAAAAACGATTTTCGTTACGAACACTTCAGAAAAATGTCACATTTCTTCTGAATATAATAACAAGTACTACAGGTAATATTAATTTTGGAGATTTTGTACTAGTCGAGTTTCAGGTTATGACAAAGGGCACAAATATTAAAGAAAAAGTTTACATAGGAAAAGTGGCAGCAATAAATGAAGATATTTCCTCACATGTACGGTAAAATTATTTTTAACCACAACCAAATAATAAGACGCATTTTTAGATGAGCTGAGAAACGAGGTCTATGTAATTTTAACAATGTACTAGATGAAAAGTTTACCTATTATTATATTTGTAAGGGTTGTTTTTGGAGTTATGAAATAAGTAATTTTTTGTGTTTCGTATATATGCCGATTAAAAAAATGTTTAACTATAAATATAAAAAATAGAAGATTCTGGTTTTTACTGTTTCTGTCGCTCCTGTAATAATTTGTATGGAGACACAATGATGAACATACTAATTATAAAATAAATAGGTATTCCTATTTCACCACGTGTAGCGTAAATAGCAATACCAAGGTTTTTTGAAAGCTATTTGTTAGTTTTTATTAAATTTATTATTTTGTGTGCTTAATCTACAGACTCAAAAAACCATTGTCAAAATTGGAATTGCTAAGACTTATACCTGTACAGGTGTACAGAGTGTACAGCCTGGTTTATATTGAACTAGATGGGTCAGGAATCGTTCTTATTTATCAATTTATCCTATTTTTACGATAACGATCAAATGCAAACCCAGGAAGGTGGAAAGAATGAAAGTCTATACTTGTCCAAAATATATTTTTATCGTAATAAAATCCCCTGTTATTTATTACAATATATAATAAACGATAACTTGGACTGCATTCTTGAGTATCGTTCGGGTGCTAGTTAAGTTGCCTATGACGTAGGCGTTGTGTTGTTTGTTAATAATTTCTGAATTAAGTATTAATAAAATAGTGTTTTAACTTGTGTTAATTTTAACTGAGGGATAATATCTAAATAAATTAAATAGCTAATACTATTTTAGTGTAAATTTTTCTCTACCTCTAAAAGCTCTCTTACTACCAATATCTATTGTCGTATATATTTATGTATTGTTGATTGCCTAGTCCACTGTAAATTTGTATTTCCTGTATAATCTTTTTCCTGGATGTTTGTAAAACAATTTAACAAAGTTAATTTAAAGAACAAACATACACCCGAATGATTTATAAATGTTTCAACTTTGATCAAATACAATAAAAAAAAACTTTTTTTGCATATTTTGTTTAGTATGGTAGAGATATTCATTGTAAATAGGATGTAATGCAATTTATAAAAACAATGATATATTTCATATTTTATGCATAAAACAAAAATATAAGATATTTAGCTGGATTACCAAAGCATTGGCCTTTGCTTTAGTTTAATTATTGTGGAAGAGGGGGTGCTGTCGCTAATAAGCTACTCAAGGGTGGCGGGAAAAAATATATGCCTTCGTTCGAATTTTTTCGCCTAACTCATGTTACCGAGAAACAGCGTTTGCAATTCCGTGCGTGGTTTGGTAACAGAGAATTAGTTGTCTTCTCTTAATAAAAAGTTGTAAAAACACAAATTAATAAGAAAATCAAGTACTAGTAATTAATAATTATTAAGAAACAACTATTAGTAGTTAACAATTACTAAAATCTATAAAATAATTTTCGATCGTGTACTTGCTGTAATACTGGTAGCGAAAAACAATTTACTACAAACGCTGTTTATTACCCATCTTTTACAAATACTGCTTGTAAGCAAATGTTAAGCCCTTCCCCTTTAGACATTAAATATTCCAGGAACTACTTTCAAGATCTTATAATCCTTTGAATAATACCGCGACCATCTATTTGCTGCCTGTTAATTTATTTGACCCCTAACTATCCTGAATTGTACCTAAAAGTGAATTACCAGACCCTTAAAGAAACGTGTTGCTACATTCTCTTCAAAAATGGAAGAAATTTGCTAATGACCTAAGAATCTGAGAGAAAGAACAGTTCTCCATGCAAAAAAGAGCGTCATATTCGGATTGGAAGGGAATAACTAAACTGTAAATTATGACACGAGTAACTATGGTAGAGACCTTCTTTAATAGAGGTCCCTTTTTTCGTCCGTGGTCGCATATAATATCTCTAAGGCTATGAGGGTTATAAGGATATAAAATAGAGATGTAATAATATGGATTAATTCATAGTTGAAGGATTAAATGAAAATAAATAAAACTAAAATTAAATATATAATTATTTTATTACTAGGTTTCTTTATTCTTTTATTTCTTCATTTGTGCTTCCAAAATATAAAAATTAAAATCTCAAATCACTGAGACCGACTGTATTCGTACTTATATTGCTAAAAAGATTTTTACACAGTATGCACCGCTTCTTAAAATCACGTTCGTACACGGCGTTTTTGAGTCAATTAAGCACCCCTTGTATAAAACGTATGTTTATGTGATTTAAAAGGAATTTATGAATCATAACACAAGCCAACAAAATTAAATTTTTTTCTTGGTGCCGGAAAACTGAGAACCGATTTTGGATATATTTGTGGTGCTGATTCCAATCATACCTGGCTTTTTTTCGTAGCAGCTCTAGTTTTTGAGATACAAGCTAGTTGATTTTCGTTTTTATAACAGGGACAAATCATGAAATAATGGTATCTTTACAGGAAACGTGGTATTTACCTAAAACTAGATTATATAATTAGGCAATTAGAGTTACTTGGTATTCCCGATGACCGTAAAATATCACTAGTCCTGAAAAAGATTAAGTATGAAGAACATCAGCGGATGATTTGTGTCGATCTAAAAGTGGTAAACTTCCTCCTTGGAAAGCAAAGTGGATACACAAAATATCCTTGTTTTTTGTGTCTTTGGGACAGCAGAGTTAAGGATCAGCACTGAGTATTGTACCCTAAGAAACGTCATGGTTCCAGGAAAAGAAAACGTAATCAACGTTTGGTTGCGAGAGAGAAAATCATATTTCCACCTTTGCATATCAAGTTGGGACTTATGAAGCAATTTGTGAAGGCGTTAAATCGAGATAGACTTTGCTTTGGGTACTACTTAATACGTAAATTTCCTGGGATGAACAAGAGAAAACTGAAAAAAATTACTCTCAGATAAGACAGTTTATAAAAGATCCACAATTTACCGCAGCAATAAACGAGATTGAATCTAATGCTTGGTGCTCATTTGTTAAATTAGTACGAAAATTTTCTTTGCAATAATAAAACAGAGAATTACACAGAATTAGTGGAAAATATGGTTTCTAAATCTAATATTCTCGGTTGTAACATGAGCATAAGACTTCACTGCCTCCACAACCACTTAGATCGATTCCCACAAAACTTAGGTGATTACAGTGAAGAACAGGGGGAAAGATCTCATCAAGACATTAAGATAATGGAAGAACAATATCAAGGAAGGTGGGATACCCACATGATGGCCGACTACTGTTGGAATCTGCAGCGAGATTGTCCTACTAAACTCCATGCTAGAAAATCGTATAAAAGAAAATTTTTAAGTGATAAGCCATGAATGTATATTTATCTAGTGTGTGAATTAAAGACCTTACTTTGTATTCTTTGTTTTTAAGGAGCCTTTGTCGCAAATACTAATACTTATAACCTGAAATGTACATGAGTAAAAAAAAGATGATTTTTTTCCAAAAGAGGTCAATATAGCGTACCTCGAAAACTAGATCTGATAGACTAAATCTGACAGTTGTTTCGGATTCTACACCCAAAAATTACCTAGAAACAGTTAAAAAATGACCGGCACCAAAATGTGTGTTTGGCTGTGATAATAGTTACTATTAGGAATAAGATCCGTTATAATTCTATATTCATTCAAGTATTGTAGGAGAATGGCGAATCCCAATCCTAAGAATGTCAAGGTAGGCAATAAAAAAAAGTTAATAAATACAGAAGAACCTTTGTATGTTATTAATTTTGTATATAATGTGTAATTAATGATGTAAATCCGGAGTAGCTAGAATTTAGTGATTCCAATAAGCGGAAAAATTTGATAAATAATAATCGGGTAAAATTATTAATCATTATTAAAATACTTAATTATTAATAATTTTAATAACAATAATATAATTACACAATAAAATAAAATATTTATACAATTTGTGTAGAAAAGTTTAAACATGATCATCCTTTAAAAAAATAGAACCGATATCTGTAGAAGGGTAGAAATATTATGCTTTGACAAGTAAATGTTTTTAAAACATTTTCATGGCTAACCAAAATTTAGTACTCATGATTATAAATTTGTTGTAGGGAACTTTAATGTCTGCCCTTGAAAGTACCAACGTACCAACCAAATCTTATAGGAATCTACGTTGAACGTCATGCATGAAATTAATATAAACATTTCGGCGTTTGTTAACAGTTAACTCACATTTTTCAATAACAAACCTTACTACTTTATGTGCTAAAACACCTAATAATACAATATTATATAAATTTTTTTAACATAATTCCACAACACATCACTTTCTTAAATCAAAAAATCAATACTTCTGTTCATGTTGTAATTTATGTTAAAAGATGGCAGGTTGGTCGACATATTTAAACTTTAAGCTACAACCCAGAAAATGTTTTAATAATTCATTGTTTTTTAAAAAAAGGAAAGCATTTATAGACTAGTATAAATATAACTAAGTATAAATATTAAATAGGTTAATTAGTAACTGATATTTTGATAAGACTAGCTGCAGATTTTTACGATTATAACGCATGGCATATAAGAAATGCTTGGAGGTTGAAACTACAAATTATTATGCCCTAATTTTATGTTTGATAATAATTTATGCTGGTTTCGAAATGTAGTCTCATGTTTCGCTGACATGTTAAAAGATCATTTAAGTAAATATTCTACAAGATAACAACTAATAAAAATTAAAAACACTGAAATCTACTTCGGTTGAATGCGAGTATTATGGTGGCTCGAAAAAACCCCAAAAATTAACCAATCATAACATAATAGGGCTCAGTAACTGAGGGTGTACAATAGTATGGCAAGGTTTAAATTACAACTATCTTTCTAATGCGGCTAATGCAAAAAACCAGCGATTCATTCAAATAACAGAAACCTCCTGTATTTGCATCTTACGTAGTAATATATAGAATAGACAGAACAGGATAGACAGTTTACGGTACGATTTGGAGGAAGACCTAGGTTGAATATACAGCTAACTCAGTTATACCCCAAGAAACTATCCTGGGGCCTGTGTTATGCGTTCATTTTCATAAACGACTTATAAAAGTTACCCAACAAGGGAAATGCAGATTATTTTAAGGTATATATACCGCAAAGTAAATAATGTGACTGATCAAGTATTACTTTTTAAAATGATATTATTAGAGTCTATAATTAGAGTGTCGAAGATAAATAGTTACTAGGGAAACCTCGTCAAGACTTGACGGTCAAAAGCATTGAAGAATTTCCCTATATACAACATTCGATGTGTGATTACAATCTTTCGGATTTTCGTGAGTGATTATTTAAATAAAAGCAACCAAACATAACCAGTTGAAACTTCTAAGCTTACAACTCCTCTCTCCCAGCTTACCCTCCTCTCTTCCGACATATAATCGTCACTGGCTTACCCCTCCCCGATGGTTTATTCTACATACATACATACTGTGATGTTGTAGAATTTTGATGTTTAATTTTAATTTGATTTTATTTTATCTGCAATCACACAATAAAAGAATTTTAAAATGTTTATCTCAAGGTCGATTTTATTATACTCTGCTTTAATTCTGAAACCAATACTGAACTCCTTTATGGGTTCCTTTTAAGAATTCAGTGTTTTGTTGTTCCGGGATTTTATATAATGATATTACTATAATATGCAATGAGAAAATTGAATAAATGGGAAACCTTTTATCCCCATGCACTGTCGACTTCGACATTTGCTTGAAAGAAAATATTTAACATCACTTATGAAAATACAAGTGTCGACTCTGATTAGGTAAATTTTAATTTATATTTATTACTTTAGTACTTATCTTTAAAATATGTATTCTTTTAGGTTATGGGATGATAACTTACGGCTTTTACAAATTAACTTTTCGATTTGCTGGTAAGTATATGCAACTTTTAATTTTGATTTTCTTTCACTTTCCTCTATATAGCTTTAATACTGAGGAACACTATATATACCTTGATACTTTCGTTTTCACTTCCACAAACCTTATCTTGTAATGCACATCAATTTCCTTTCCAGTAGTATGGTGCCTGGTTTTACGCCCTTCAAGAACCTTCTTTCGGCTGCTATGGTCCCAATGCGTTACAAACTGGATACCTGTCGAAACTGAAATGGGTGAGGTCAACTTCCTTTTCTCTTGCTACTGGTTTCTTTGGTGAAGCCGTATGTTGAATACTTATAAATAATTTTCTTTCTTCTTCTGTAACTCTCTTCCTTTTTTATTATTATTACAATTAATGAGACACTGTTAACTCAGGATAACTTCTTAAATATTTTATTTATTGTCTTCTTTATAAAACTTTACATTTATTTTTGGATACATTAATTTTTACAAACATTTTTAATGTTATTTATTTTTCATCTCCCCATTTACCTAACTACCACATGGAAACCTTATATATTGTTTTTATGCAATTATTTTACATGTATTTTGATAGTTTATAGTTTTTATTTAAAATAGCTTGACCTTGCTCATTATCTCTGTAGCTCGGTAATTTTATTATTATCTATTTATCAATTGTATTACCGACTAACTGTTTATGGTCGTCAAGACTATTTCTGTATTGTTGTTGATAATATTTGTAATGTCTTGTAAACCTTTATCACTGATACATTTTCTTTTTCAGATTTAACTGGAAGTCATAATCCTGTAAACCCCAAAGTTGTATTCCTGATAAAAGTTTGTTACTATATGTATTCAATAAATAAAATTAACTCAAACCTGAATCGTTTTAACAATTAATCATTTTAAAAATTCAATTTATGATTAGCAATGAAAATCAACACTGAAAGTTTTTACATGGGTAACCTAATTAGAAACTCATGATTTTCAAATAATGAGGAAAATCATCACAATACGAAACCTTACCTTCTACCTTACGAAATGATAAGAATAAAATCAAAAATCGATCTTATTTAAAACATTCTCGAAAACGTTTATTAGTACATATTTCAAAAACATAAACATAGTGTTAGCAAAGGACCCCGCACGTTTCTTATGGAAATTGGATCCCGGTCAAATTGGCTGAAATCTTGATATGGTCTAGTTTATATCATCCTGATCAAAAGTCTCCATGGTTTATGGATTTTTAACACGTACAGCCTCGGTAACGGCATTTTTTGTGTATATTTTTTGTTTTTGTTTTGAGTAACAAGGTTATTATGTTGTGCATTCATATGAAATCATACCATCCAATAATGGACAATATTTGGCCCTAAAAAGGGCCGTTTCAGTCTCCATCTACATCATACGCAATCATGAACGATATTAGATATGTGTAAATGTTGAAAATAAAAAAAAAGATATGTGTGTATCATTAACTACCATTTGGCATTAGCATCACCCAATGTGCAACACGAGGAGATTGCGCGAGCGGATTTGGCACATCATTAGGACCTGAAAAGGGCCGATTTATTTGAAATTAGAATGGGAGGATGGTATTTATTAATTATTGCTTCAGCAATTCTCTAAAAATCTCCTAAGGTTTGGAAGATGTATTTGTATTATTTGTTCAAAGAATTTAAAGATAGATTTTATGCGTCCATTCCTAGCTTCTACTATCCATCTTTGTTTAGTAAGTATACGTGATTCATTGAAAAGACGTGAAGAAACACTGTGAATAAAATAAAATAAAAAAATTCAGTTAGCTGAATTCTGCATACTATTTTTCTAATAGTATATTAATAATGATTTTGGGGGTATCTACAGCTACAATAATCAACGATATTAGGTATGTGTGCCTTTGCGTGTAAACGTAATGTAAGGTATGTGTATCTATGTATCCATATACTCCTGTACTTTTTCCTTTACATATATTCCTATACATTTTAAACTGTAATATAGTGGTATATATTATTTGCATATAATTAATAATATCAATTATTATATATTAATATATAATTCATAATATAATTATATTTTAAAAACATTATTAATAAGTTCATGTATTATATTTGATAGCCCCAGCATCATTATTATTAGTGAACTATTACAAAACTTTTCAATTTTCTCTATTCTCATAAGTTTTGCATTTTTTTCAATAGGCACAGTTATACAATTGTATCTTCTTTCAGCAAGGATCAAGCAAGCACACAGTGATTATTTTTTTTCTTAGGTTATCTTAATATTAATTTAAATATTGTTGTATAATCATTGATCTTACCTAAATTACCATATCGAATCGGTATGGTGCTAAGAAACATTTTACCTTGTTATGTGTGTGATAGGCGCTTTGTCGCTCGTGTAGATAATGATGACAAAGCTGACGTACGTGAAATAGCTATTAAGAGAAGAGAAGGATTTAACAGGTCAGCTCTCAACGAGACACCAATTACAAGAATATGCATTAATTGTAACCAGTCAATTCAAAATGAGATACAAGGAATTGCACAAGATCCAGGTTGTTTAAGGTTAAATGGTTTGACGCAGTCTAGAAACAGTTCTTGTTTATTCTGCAATAATATTAATGATGTAGAGAGATTGTCAGCAGAATGCAAGGCTAACGTTTTCATTTTAAAAAATATCTACATCCCTGATAACGTTAAATCATGTAGACATCATTTAGATGATAGAGGTTTTATTTTACAACCCTTATTAGATGGTTTACGTTATTTAAGTAGAGTAAATTATACAAATACTTAATTAGAGGACCCATGCTGCAAACATTCTTGCAAGGACTCCGAAGTGTGACAATAAAAATTACAAGAATTGAAGATAAAAATAGCTTGAGTGATGAAGAATTTCAATCCTTTTGTCCCGTAACAAAAGATCAATTTCGAGATTTGTTTACGTACTGCGATAAGGTTGCTTGTCAACATTTTTATAGATATGTGACTAAGAAAGATCTACTTATGTTCCTTTGTAAATTGCGCCAGAGTCTTTCAGACGAATTCCTCAAAGCCGTTTTCCATTATCCAAGTAGACAAGCAACTAGTTTAGCCGTTACAACTGTTAGGCTATCTTTAATGCAACGTTTTGTGCCTAATAACATTGGATTTGATGCGATAACAAGAGAAGAATATATTCAAAGACACGTGACGGAATTCTCTAATACACTGTATAACATATAGCCACATATTCCTCGGGTTATCACATGCATTGATGGTACATACAGCTATATACCAAAAAGCAACAATTTTAGAGCTCTTAGGCAGTCATACTCCGTTCACAAGGGTCGGCATTTACTTAAACCTGTTTTGTTAGTGGCCCCCAATGGTTATATATTAGACATTCAAGGGCCATACTTCTCTGATAACAGAAATAAAGATGCTTCTTGTTTATCTACCTTAGCGACGTGTTTGTTTATAATTATATTACCTTTGATAATGACAGCATAGCTGTCGAAACAATATTGTCAGGTTATATTTTAATAAAACTGTAAAACTTTTACTAATCTTTATTTATTTCATAAAGATGCTTCTATTCTACAAAATGAATTTATAAGGGATGCTGAAAGAATGAGAAGATGTTTCCATGAAAATGGTATTATTATAGTGGATAGAGGATATTGGGATTCCACTGAGTTACTTGCTCGTTTAGGTATAGTGTAGAAAATGCCGGAACTTTTAGAACAAGGCGAACTATCCACGGACAATGTCAATGAATCAGGTATAGTTACTAAACAAAGATGGATAGTAGAAGCTAGGAATGGACACATAAAATCTATATTGAAATTCTTTGAACAAATAATACAGATACAGCATCTTCCAAACCTAGGAGATTTTTACAGAATTGCTGGAGCAATAATTAAAAAATACCATCCTCCCATTCTAATGCAAGAAGCCAACGCTTCTAGCTAGCTCAGCAATTGCTTGAGAAGGCTAAGGAGGTGAATATTGTGCATTGTGCAAGCATTGGTTGAGGTTGAAAACCTTACTACGAGGAATGCTCAAAGGTGGGTTAGCTTAGATTATGAAGAATTACATGATTTTCCTGTCTTAACGCTGGAGTATTTAAGAAACTTAACATTTGGTGTATATCAAATCAAGTTAGCGCATCATATATACATGACAAGCTACAAAGAGACGAGCAAGAAGAATTCCAGATTGAAATGTTAAGGGATGTTAATAGAATACCAGAACCAGGATTAATCAGAGTCAGAATTCTATCAATACTTCGCAACAGAATCACGTATCAATTGTGGATTGCATACAAGTCAATTGATGATAATGGGATGGACCATGGGATGAATAGGGATGATACCCTTCCTATTCAAGGTTACTATTGTACGTGTAAGTCCGGGGCTCGAACTCTAGTGCCCTGCGCAGACATTGCAAGTGTTATGTGGTTTATGGGGTATGCACGATATGAAGCTAACATTCGCTATCCTTCAACAAGATTAATAGAATCCATTCATGATGCTGCAAATAGACCAGCACAAAGAAATGTTAACATTATGCCTGCAGTTATTTATATACAAATAATACGTATTCAGATAGTTTTCATTTTTAAACATTTTTTAATTTCAAATAAATCGGCCCTTTTCAGGGCCAAATGATGTGCCAAATCCGCTTGTGCAACCTCCGCGTGGCGCACATTGTGTGATGCTAATGCCGATGGTAGTTAATGATACACACACATATCTAATATCGTTGTGATTGCGTATGGTGTAGATGGAGACTAAAACGGCTCTTTTCAGGGCCAATTATTGTCCATTATTTGATGGTATAATTTCACATGAATGCACAACACAATAACCTGTGTTACTCAAAACAATAAATATGCACAAAAAATGCCGTTACCGAGGCTGTACGTGTTAATAATCCATAAACCAAAGTATGAGTTTTTCCTGCCTTTCGTGCTCTGTAACTATTAATGCTAGAGCTTTGTCGACGGAGACTTTTGTTCAGGATGATATAAACTACACCATATAAAAATTTCAACCGGGATCCAATTTCCATAAGAAACGTGCGGGGTCCTTTCCTGAGTTTTATACAAACAATATGAATGTGCTCTGATTGTGCTCTGAATAAGCAATTGCCATCAGCTATTATTTGTATAATTCGTCTGTTCACAATTTTCAACTATGTGGGTTTTGTCTACGCAACTTAACAATGTTTTAAACATTAACCGCTTATTAATGATGGAAATGAACCCTTTTATATTTATAAGCGGGAGTAGTTACGAAACTCACCACCGTAGAAAGTGTGAGGGCGCCCCAAGTGAATGTCCGATTCGCCCGTCACAAATTAAACATTTTAGAGTTTTTTAAATTATAAATATAAACATTAAAAATATATAAAAATTAAGTAGTGTTGACTAATCTACACAGCGAAAGCTTTAATATAAAAAAAGAATCGCTTAGATCGGCCGGGTGGAACTCTCAAACGAACTGTAAGATTTAAATATAAAATGCATAATCAAGTAATCAACAGAGCAGAAGTTATTAAGAACCTCGAAATTATTTACAATACAAAATTAAATTTAAAGAACACATAATCTCCATAACCAGTAGGGTACTTCGTAGTTTGGGATACGTAATTAGGCAATCTAGGTATTTTTTGTAATATGCATACCTTGATCAGATTGTACAATCAAATACCTATCCTCGATAAGCCCCCTTACGTTTACTGCCCCGCGCGCAACAGTTGTCAATGTTCTTGGGATAACAAATAACCTAAGAATGTATTTCGTTTCTCTTAAATTAAGTAATAGATGCCTATAAAGCTATAAATTTAAACGCATATAACATTTTTTTAGAATAAATTTTTTAGAATAAATAATTTAAATAGAATAATATTTTTATATCTTCGTTATTTACCCATTACCTAATAATAATAAAACAGTTATAATATTAAAGTGATAATATTGACATTTATTTTTTTCCAAAACGATAACAAAGAATCTCGTAAGTAACCTTTTATTTTTTGGCTAGTATCATCTCCTGTAAAGAGATAGTAAATTAACCAAGAACAAAAAAATGTAAAGACATGAGTATTTAGACCTGTGTACTATTATCAACATTATTCCCTGTCGACCTCGCTTTCCTCATCTTCTTCATTCGATTTTGGATTTGAAGGGCTTATCGTACACATTATTTTATTAACATTGTGGCACGATGCTTGGCCCATGCACTTACATGAACCTATACATGCAATATTATTTTTCCTGCAACTGCACCCTTTCTGTTTGCAGTCTGAAAGTAAAAGTAGTAAGAAAATAGTAAAAAATGTAGAAATGCACCTGTATACATTTTTGCATCCGGATGTTGATAAGACTCTAATGTCTGTCGGTAATGATGGAAAAGTTTGTAATATAGGACAAATCTGGTTACTATTCAATTGCCAACTGTAATCGAATAGTTTAAATAGTTTTAAATCGGGTTTAAGGCATTTAGCCAAATGTTGCACTGGTAGTGTGCCCGTAAGCGATGATATTTTAGGCTGTTCTCTGTAAGTGGTAATTTATCAATAAAGTTTAGAACCAGCAAGTATACCTCGAAGCTGATTAATGGAGTTAACGTCTTGATTATTGGTATAAAGCTTAATAACAAAATTGTGCACATTTTGAAAAATCTGTTAATCGAAATTAAATCCGAAATTATTAAGCAATTTGTATGAAACCAGGTATGTATTCCAACAAGTTTTCTTCCCGATGCCAGGAAACTGACTTGTAGTATCCGATTCTGTGAAGGCATGAAACGCTGGAAGATTTTGTAAAAGATGTTCTATTTTTAAGAGATGAACTGGTATGAAGCGAATGCTATCCTTTTTTGCAGTCTTCATCCAGACTTCTGGGGTTAAATATTTTCTAAAGTGACATAGAAGTACCAAAACGTTAGTGTTCCTGCATTCGATAATGCATTTACTGTAGCAGTCTTTTTAGCAGATAATATATGTAGCAGAATTCGTGTGTCTGCTTCTTTACGATTCGAATGCAACAAATCATCTACTAGGCCAAAATTGCTTCTGTATACGTTGGCCTCTCGAATAGTCACTGATTTGAGTTGATAAGAAATTCGTCAACTGATTCTTATTAAAAGTAGAATGAATAAACAACTGCCATTGCCGAGGTAGTAGCAATTCGACCGTATCACTAATTGTATCAATTGATTTACCGGGTCCTCTTTTGATTCTAGTCATATTTTTGTTTGACATGTCATTATAATCATCTAACACCAAATCTACTCGTTCAGCCTTGTATGAGTCACTAGATATGATCGAAGAGAATGTTCTTGAATAATCCCCAAATGTCTTAGTGTTGATCGGTTTATCCAAGCTCTGTACCAGTGACATGCCATCAAAAATATAAATTTGCGTGGTAAATTAAACAACTTCTCTTCTAATAAACACAACACGAGTTTATTTCTGCAGTTTTCACACCAGAATGAGCAGTCTGGCCCCTTGCTTAATATTAACATTCTCCTAAATTCCAATATCGTAAATTTTATACTTTAATATGCACAACTGAAACTAATTTCTTATGAAACGTAGGGTTGTAGTGACCCGTAATGTCAGTGATCCGTGGCTTAGCTGAACTCACAACTACTAATATCTATTAAGAGAAAACTAATTGATTTACACTATAAACGTTTAAACTTATATTAGGCATCTATTAATTAATTTAAGAGAAACGAAATACATTTTTAGGTGTATTTATTAGCCCAAGAACATAGACAACTGGTGCGCGTGGTACCGGAAACGTAAGGGGGGCTTATCGAGGAGTACACGCGTCGATACAGTTTAAATCGTGTTTGGTGTTAAAACGGCTACAAACTTTACATCGAAACCTACATGAAAAAATTGATCTAATAACGGTGCATCACGTACGATAGATAACTCCAAAATTATGAATTTTGCCCTTTTGCACAGGACAATTTTCGGCCAATTTTTTTGGTATAACAATTAATTATAAGCTATCGAATACAACTAGTCCCAGCTTTTACTCTCAAAACCCCCACAGGGTGACACGTTTTGCCCCACTGGGCACTCTACTATAATAGATATTATCTTAAAAAACTGTAATAAAATTTTTGTAATGGCTATTGAAATTGTATTAACTGTTTTAATGATGATTACCGATCCTATGAAGTAGGATCACCATCATCAAATAATATATCTCCGATGCATAAATCTATAATGTTGCCAGAAACTTTTTTAAGAAATTAATATTTATGTATAAGCAAACTGTTTATGTTCTGTATTTTTTATAAGTTATTATTTTATTTCAATAATAAAAGATTTTACCCTTTATTTTTGTATTAGGTGTGATGTGATGCCAATAAAGCATTAATAACAGTAAGTTGTTTTTTACTGAAAGAATATAATACATTCAATTCAACAGTGTTCTGCATTTAACGTCATTAACTTGAAAGAATGTTGCATTTAAAAAGAAAACAGCATATTATCAAATTAAAAACAACCCGACATTCATATAAAAAGCACTGCGTTTAAAATTAAATGTTGGTAGTTTCTGTTTGCAGCAACGGATTTTTAAAATTAATTACAATCTACCATTCAAATAATGTTTATTTTACTTTTAAATTCGGATTTAAATGCACGCTAAGTTGAATTAAAAACTCGATACACTCTCAAAAGTAGAGCTACTTTTAAATTGAAAAAATACTTTGTTGGCGCATTTTTGAAAGTAAAAAATTTTGATGTTACCTGAAAATTTTTTAAATTTAAAAGCAATTTTTTTCTGTATATGACAAAAAATAGTAAAACGAATTTTTTCAATGTGTGGATGAAAGTAGGTAATCAAACAAATTTAAAAAACAGCTTGGCTCTGTGATTTTTGTGGATCATTACAAAATACAGAGGAGCAAGAGCTATCTTTGCAATAAATACAAAATGAGACAAAGGAATACAATTGTTGAGGTGGGTGTCTGTGCTGTACGTTGCATCTGTTCGAAAATCTAATACTAGATGGAGGGTGAAGTGTTTTATATTTACTAACTTGGATTTATTATTATTATTGTTTACATTCTATTTTTTATGGATAATACTTATTCCATTAAATAACAATATATAAAACGCTAATTAGTTTCATCGTAGTCCCATGTTTACGATGTTAGATGAATATTTATTATAGAAAAATGGAGTATTACACACACTTCATGTATAATGAATATCAACTCCGTTCTTTATAATGTTTAGCACTTATAAGTATTTAAACATTCGTATAGCATAAACAATTAAAATAGTACATACAAACATAATCTACCCTTTTTTACAACGCAAAAAATTTATTATTCGACTTAATAGGATTACCTACTAATTATGCGCAAACCATTTAAAATTTTTAGACGCTCCATTTAGTGTTCGTATTTGGTATTTAATTCATATAAACAAATGTACAGTTTAATTTTTAAATTTAAATAAATGTAATTTGCGGTTTGTCTACTAAAAGTTGCATTCAAATCAAAATTTAAATCATCAGGGACGTGCTGGGTTCTCAGACCAAGCCAGGAAAAAGCTTTAGGTTCAGGCCACTTTAATTGCTAGTTTCAATAAAATTATTATTATTTTACTACCAAAAATATCGCCAAAATGCGTGCTATCTAGCATTACATTGATTAGACGTTTTCGACTTATTATACTTACCCTCTTATTACACACTGACTAATTAGATACTGAATACCTAATTTTTCTAAGCTATAGATTTATGGTTCAGGTTCGGTATAATTTTGGTCGTTGCGATAGTAATGCTTTGTAAATAACTTTACGTGGAGCTGGAAATTTTGTGGGGCGAGCGACGAAGGAGCGAGCCTCTATAATCCAGTGAACCCAGTTAAGTTTAATTGCAAAGCATTTACGTGCCGAGTATAAAGTTTTATTTTTGCCCTCAACAATATTTTTTATAAAAAGACATTTTGCTATCAAAGGAGGTATGACAATTTATAACTAGTGGACGTTGTCTTGGTGTTGTAGTTAAACAACAAATTAGGTTCTATAAGCTTTTTGTTGATGAGCATTGTAAGGTTTTGCAGGTCTCTTTTAGGAGCCTGTGAAATTTGACAAGGCTCTCGCTGTAACTATTCATTTACATAGAAAGTGGAAATAAAGTTATATATTATTCACTTGCATATTGTTTGCTGTTTACAAACTGTGGTCTAAACCAATATAAACAATATAACCAAGTCGATAACAACCAGGGCATTTTTAGCGATCACTATTATTTATAACGCCCGCTTAGCGTTGACTTTGATATTAACGTTGACGTTAAATTCAAAATAAATATAGCACATCTTTGGCAACACTAACAATTATCAGGTAATGTTAATGAATAATCCTTATGTTGAAAGTCGTAATGCTGAATTGGCTGAATAGTGGAGTGGATAAATAAAATTTGAAATTTGAAATCTATCGAAATTTTTAATTCTTATTGGTCTGGAATTCTTTTCCAGATTCCCTTTTTTCAATACTATGCCACAGTATTACATTCTGGCTTTTTTACTCTTCGAAGTATCAGCTGTAACTGATTGTGATTTCCATTTCTTGTTGCCACTTCGTAGGATAGTAGACAACTCATCGCATTATGGTTTAGGAGCAGTTAGAAATACTTAACAGAATACAATTAGAAATAATTTATTCATTTTATATAATCTGTCAAATGTGCCTTGCCAAAATATTCCATTATGTACAAAATTTGATAATGGAAAAAATGCGTTTGACAATACAAACTATAATGTAAGAAAAAATGTTTGTAATTAAATAGTTAATTAAGTACAGGTATTAGGTACTAGGTAGATACTTCCTAGTTATTATTCCTTTTCTTGACAACTGGTTGATGATTAATCTCTAAAGAAATAACAACAAAACTTTTCAGAATTAGTACTTAGGTATATAAGTCCGGAAGTTAAAATAGCGTATCGAACGAGAGAGGAAGCAGTTCTTCCTTACTTCAGACAAGACGAAGAACGTGCATACCAGCTGCAAAAACATTCCTAGGCTTCTCCAAATGGGACTACCGTAATATCTAGCAGTAGATTGGCGGATTTTTATAGACAGTTTGACTAGAAGCTTAAAATGTGTTTTATTGCGCTATGTATCTCTTCCAGTAGCTCACTTAACAAAACTTAAAGAAGAATATGAAAATATCATCATGAGCACCAGCAGCCTGCTTGTTTTGATCAAAAGATGGTGAATTTGCTTAAGCAACAAAGTGACTACAGGAAGTACCCTTGTTCCATTATCTTGTGGTATAGCAAGATCGTTGACATGACCGTCAAAGGATATTACTGACTGATGAGGCACATGTAGGTGCAATGAACACAATTAATGTATCATTGGTTAATAGAGATGAAATCATTATCCAGCTTGAATGGATTAAGCAATCTGGACAAAGATGGCGATTATTTCAAATACATTTGTAAATTATTCTTTGAACTAAAGGTTAAAAAACTAAAGTCATCAAACTTGTAGTCTCAAATTCATCAACGATTTAAATTTCACAAAATTTATGAATGATGAAGCTTCTGCCTAGTTTAGTTATGTCTTAGTTGTCAAGAAAACAAGAACTTCTTATGAAGAATAAAAGAATTGGTGGAAAACATGATTGCTAACTTTAAAAATATCTGCGCTAATATTAGCATGAAGGTACACTTTCCCAATGTCTCTTAGACAGCTTTCTGGATAATCTTCATGATTTCAGTATAGAAGAAGAGGGGGTTCCATCAAAAACCGATGACATATTCGGCATCAAGACACAAACTTATCTTAAAATCCCTCTAATATAGTACCGACCGACGATTTCAAAGAACCTTTCACTTATAATAAAATTACATAAATCGGCTATTTTTTATATTTAAAAAAATAATTAGTGCATTATCATGCGCTATCTGTATTGATGACCTTGAGTTTTTTAATGATATAAACAATTTTGTGAAGGAAGACAAGACGTGTAGGATGATGAATGTCCAGGCCATCCCTGATACACATTAAAAACAGATCAGTACAGCAAGGATCTACGAAATCATATGGAAAGACAAGCGTTTGAGAATACGAATGATATCGTACAAGTTGGATATCGATAAGGAGCGTGTTCGATAAATTTTAATGCCAAAATAGTTCCCAAGAATCTCAATCCGGATCAGAAGAAAGTTCGCACAGCAATTTGTGCAGACATATTGCAAGGCATTGAAGATGATTCAAATTTTGTATCCAATGTTATTACATACAACAACACGTGAATTCTTCAATATGATTCTTAAACAAAATGACAATAGATGCATTGGAAGACTGCCACCTCGCCCAGGATGAAGAAAGCACGTTTGAGCAAGTCAATATTTGAAGCAGTGGGTTCCTAATAGACAGACATTAATACATTTGAAAGTTTATCGTCGAAAGCTACTTTCCAGGATAGCTAGCGATTGAAGTAATTTTCATAAACTTAAACAGTATGAATAATCCAGGACCGAAAATTGCTGATATCTTCCATAATCATTTGGAGTTTAACCGTTCTACTTTGGAAACCGAGAAACGACCAGTTTAGGCTAAGCTGGACCACTTGTTGCGAAGCTAACAAATCCAAATGGATTCAAACGAGCCCGACTAACAGTCACTTGTTCAGAACTTCGAAAATAACAGTACATGCGCGCACTGTCGCCATCTACCTTCAGTCTTCGGTATTTGACGTTTAATATGTTTGAGCACTAGAGCGGGAATTCGCAGCTTCCAAGAAATAAGTATTAAAGAAATTAAAAACTGCTACAAACTAGTGAAAAACAGTATAATTTATTATTAGATTTTATGAGCGCTAGTAAATTAATTACCAGAAGTCTGCGCCCAACATGTGAAAGGAATATCTTAAATATTCCTGATTATTTCTTAATATATAATTATTTTAATCCTAATAACAAATAACAAGTAACGGACTAAAGAACAATGTAGTTGAAGAACGCAGTAAAAACAATTATTTGTTTAAATTATGCATGTATGATGCATTTATTTTTATGTATCACTTAAACAAAACGAACAGTCTGTAACGGATCCGTGCCGGGCCCGGGAAGGCATTCATGGTGTTGAAGATTTACGTGCTTGTAAACAAAACAAGATGACCTAAAAGTGAGGTTAGAGGAACCGGTTTTTAATGTAGTAATAAATAAACGTTTGTGAAATTACTTTTCTTGTGCTTTATTTTACAAATACATTGATTTCTTTACTCATATAAAACACTTTTTATAGAATTATTAACGTTTTTGTAATAATAAAACACACATTTTGAAGTGAGTGCATAACAACTGCTAGATAGCAATTGATATGAGTCTTCAATTTATTACTATGAAATAGCAATCGGTTAATACAGGTATGTTTAGAGCAGGGGTTCCCCAAGTGTGGCCCGCGGGCCAAATGCGGCCCTCAAACCCTAGAAATGTGGCCTGCGATCTCGAATTCATTGAAATAATTTACATTTTTACAAAAAAATAAATAAATAAATTTTATCATATTATAATTAAAAATTGTTCACTTAAAAAAATACTAAATTTTATATGTAATAAGTATAATGTTATTATATAGCTTGTATATACAGGGTGATCCAAAATGACTGAAGACACTTTTTAATTTACCGCCACGTTAAACTATTGTTGCGTTGGCAACATGAATACTGTTTAGACATTTTTATCTTGCTTTTATTTTACAGTGGCGTCTCAAAAATAATATAGCTTATAAACTTCATTAATTTTAAATAATAAACTTAACTTGATAATAAAGTCTAACAAACCGTAGTTCTGTAAAGAAACACTGAATCAAAATTTCTGAATAAGAAAACAAGCGAAACAAAAATTCAATGAAAATCCAGAACAATGTGGCAAAGCACAATGATGTAAACGAGAAAGTGAGGAGTTGACGCTGTAATTTGACGCAACACATTCCAATAGTGCTAGACTAACAATGTAAAATAAACTAAAACCTAAGGCGCGAAATTCAAACCGCCCTCACTCAATTTGGATCTCACTATATTTTGTCTTGCTGAACTACTCGAATTACAGGAAAATGCCGAAGCCAAGGATTCTTATCGCAACAATTCCTTAATTGGTTTTTATATTTTCTTCACAGGATTTTCTAAAATTGACCAAACATACTTCACAAATGTTTTCATTATTTGGAAGCACTTATATGCGAAAAAACTTTCTCATTCATGAGTATTAATAAATCCAAATTGAGATCAAAATTAAATGATGGACATTTACAAGCAGTATTAAGAATACATTCAAACTGACTTAGAACCAAGGCGCAATAATATTATTAAAAGAAAACAAAACACTTCAGATTGATGAGTTTATTATTTTTTTCTTTTAAATTATTTAGTTATTTTTGTTTAATTATTTTTGAAATGTGTTAATAAACTGTTTGCAATAAAAAATAATTATTGTTATATGTAAAGAACGATTATGCTATAAAATTAGTATAAATCTTTCTGTTGTGTCTAACTTTTTATTGATTTCAACGTATTTTTCCATAAAACTTTGTTTTAGCCCGCCAAATATTTTGAAATTCACAATTTGGCTTACCTAGGCAAAACTTTGGGAACCCCTGGTTTAGATATTACCACTTTTGCAAAATAGGTTGCTAGAATGGTCTCCTAACAATCAATTGAAGTGTAGCAATAGACATGATTGATTACAGAATAGACCTGATAGTAAGTAAAAGTTCATGTTCTATGTATGGATAAGTACAGCCGCTTCCAACATTTTGATATACAGTGTGTGCCGTAGATTTGGATCTATATGGGAAAACTTTTTAATACTCTGATTGACAACTTTGCGGGCAATCACTTCTGCTTTTAAAAATACTTGAAATATGTCCATGTCAAAGTTGACAGCTGACATTTGATAACTGTCAAATTCGGTATTTTGTAAAAGAATCGGAGAAAACAATTACATGGCATTATTTGCTAATAATATTCGATGCTGTAAGTATTTTTGACGAATATTAAAATTATCAAAAAAACAAAATAAAACTTTTTGGACGATTTCAAATTTCCAAGAAAATAACGGACTATTTTATAAATCCGATTTTAATCCGGGGATGTATCAAAAATATGTTAAAAAAGAAAATTTCCTTATGTCGGAATATCTTGTTCAGACTCGGTATGTGAATGTCAAATGTCATTAGCAACATTTCAAAAAAAAATTTTAAAAAATTTTGCCGTATTTTACAAATAAGGTCATTTCTCGCTCTAATGCCAAATGCCACCTGCCAACTTTGACACAGTGTGAACGGTCAAGCAGTCGTTGGAGATGTCGGACTTCATTACTAGTATCCGAGACTAGCCTGAAGATAGAGGGAGGGCAGTCGTTAGAGGTGTCAGGAAGCACTAGGATTCGAGACTAGCTTGAGGGCAGACCACACGGCGTTCACACTTAGAACTGGTCGTTGTGTACCCCATCCCAGGCTTGTCTGGGCAACAGATGACGCGATCAGAATTAAATGCGTGGTAGAGTTATGCAGAGGTGTTTCGTTTACGTTTCACCGAAGTGTTTCTCGACGATGACCCTAAAACGTTGCGGAGGGAGCTCTGCTAACAAGGGGGTCCGGTGTGGGTGGATTGAATCTTACCTGACGTAGGGTCTTTTATGGAGCTAAGTATCCCGCTGTCTGGCCTAGACGAATGGAGGAGATTCAAGAGAGGTTTATCTCTGTTAGAGAGTTCGCTCGCTAACCCACGAGAAACTGCATGCCACCAGGTAGCGTTTCGGAGGTGACAGTACTGGGGTCTGGCACATGCTGTCAGTTCCAGCGTCAGATTCCCAGAAATCGTCTAGAGACCTACACTTAAAAGGCGTTGATGCGAAGATACACAGCCTTTCACGTTCAAGACAACTTCATTTTAACGGGTACACGTCGGGATGCTACTTTGATGGGCCCTTAAAGTAGTCTCGAAACGAAACTGTGTCGAGGGCGCACCAGGCCTATAACTGGGAGATCGGGGTGGCGAAGCCATTTAAAAACCCGCCACATTGGAGGTTGGATTCGATCGGGCAGTTGCCCCAACTAAGGCTTGGTGAAAGAACCTACGGTTCTGATATACCTAACCTGGGTTAGGAATAGTCCTAATGCTGGACGAGGTACTTAGCCCCGTATGAAAGAGGACGGGAGGGTGCCGGCGGGTGAACACGTGTTAAGTCAATCGCTCCTGTACTAACCTGGTTAGCTAGTAGAGGGTGGATAGGCAACCTCGCTCCGACTAGTGAGTAACTGGGAGCAATTGCTGTGCAATTGCGCGCGGATTGAGCGTATCTCAATTATTTCCTCCTTTGGAAGGAACGTGGGGTATGTTAACACGGGAACCGCACGTAAAACATACATGTAATCATGTCAACTTTGACATGGCATATTTAAAGTATTTTTGGAAGCAGAGGTGATTGCTCCACAAATTTTCTTCCCAATCAGAATATTAAAAAGAATTCCCATATGGATCTAACTTTATGGAACACACTGTATACTGTTATCAGATTAATATATAGGTAATTTATATAAAACTCTCACCTCCTTTATCATGCCTATGAAATACCTATAATGAAGTTTAAATACAATTTGCCCATAAGATGGTGTCAATAGATAAGTCAGTAGATCAGGAAGAATTTTAGATCCACGACCAGGTTACAATAAAATCAATACTTCTACAATTTTGTGGTTATCGCATTTTAAAAATGCTTCTTGCCGCATGTAATGTGTATTGTAATCAATTCATTTTCATCGACATTTGACGTACCTATGCAACTTTGTTCACCGTGGTCCATTAATTAAGGTTGTTTTATATATTTTAATGTATGTTTTAATGTAAATTAATTATGAATTTTGACAAATTGTTTTTGAAATTGAAATGACGCTAAAAATACTTAACTAAAAGTTTGTTTGCTAGCTGGCATGATAAACTCTGAAAGTATTTTTGTCTGTGCCCTTTAAAGCAGATGAGTAGCGTACTGAAGTAACATCGTTTAACTATTAAATAATATCCAAGTTGTTTATATAGAGAAAACATTGGTTAATAAATCCTTTTGAGACAAAAGAGTAACAAATGGGGTGAAGAGCAGCGGTCAGTGGGCAGTGAAGAGGGCAAACGAGGTCTTTAGGGGGTTTGCGGAACGCGGAATGGATACCAATCCACCCCTGTTGCACATAAGCTCAACTAAATTGAATCAAAAGCATTTAATGCCGGTAGCAAGATTCTACCAGCTTGTGCATACCAGTAGTTAATGCGTGCGATATTATACAATTAAATATTTGCATTATATGTTTTTTATCTACCATATAACTATGATATAGGGGGATTATTTGAAACAATCCTATTCGTATAGTTTTAGTGCAGTAGTAAAAGATACGTTTTTGTAATTTATTTGCATTTCTTAGTTCTATATCAACCTTCGACTTTTAAACTTAAAAGCAAAGACCAAAAAACTTCAAAAATATTTTGGAACGCTGCAGTTTTTCGTCTACACTACTACAAACACATATTCTACTGTAACAATACTTTTTACTTTGGAAATTTATAACCTAGATGAATGTTGGTAAACTATGTAAGTTAGAAATTATATATTATGTAAAAGTATATTCTAAAATCACACAATATAACTTGTTGTGTATATTTACAGAATTTATTGTGTAACGTTTATTTATCACTATATACATTTAACATGAACATTTTTGTAATTCAATAATAATAGCCATTGATCTTATTACTGTACTTAATATTTATAAACAGTTGCTAAATCAATATATAATATTTATAAACAGCTGCCGAATCAAAACTAACACAACATTATTAATTGTTTTGGGTATTACAGCGTGTTCAATAAGTACATATACTGGTAAATTACTGAAGATTTTTTGATATTTTCCAATAATTGATTGTTCGAATAAATTTCAACGTTCAAAGATAAATATAATTTATATAACTTTACTTTTATTTATTTATTATTCATACAATCTACTTTTTAGGAATATTACGTATAGCACGTTGGTTGAACGTTAAATATTACTTTAGAATCAATTTTTGATCTTATAATAAAGGTGACGTAAGGAACTTAAAGGTTTTGGTTTCTAAGCTAAGGTCATAATTAGTTTAATTATATTAAAACTGTTTTATGAGTTTGATCATGTTCTGTGAAAGAAATATAGATATCATAAAAGTAATTACATACATTTATATCAATAATATTAAATATAATATTAATATTATAGAATAGTAAACAACAATTTCTGAAACATGTTAAATAATGCCGTTTTCAAATAGGGTTTGCTAACCCTTGTTGTACAATTGATTTGTCATTTTTGTAGTTTTTGTAGTTTTGGTCAGTCTGCTTGAAGTAAATTATTGTTAAATGTAGATTTGTTAAAAAGTTATATTGTTTAAGTGAGTTTTATTTAAGTTGTAATTGAAATCTAATTAAAAACTGTACAAATGAATTATATTAAAAGTGTGAAGTTTTGGGTAGATTGTTTTTGATTAATTCTATTAATCAAAATTATTTAATACAATATCTTAGTAAGTATTATTAAAGATATATCAGGATTTACACATTTATCTAACACATTTTATTATTCATCCTAACTTGAAAGTTCATCAAGAGCAAAATTATGTTAAGACAATGATAACTTATGCTAGTAATTACCCTAATTGAAATAACTGGAATGCCTTGGCTGCTGATAGCAAAAGAAGGAAGTACATCAATTGCTGAAGGCAAGTGAAAAGCTATTGATGCTGCTAGTAATAGAATGCAGATTTATCACGTTGCAAAACTTAATCCTAGTTGAAATTATGAGTAATTATAAGTAGTGGGCGCATGGATCACTTGGTAGATTCTCCGTACTGGAACAAAAGGAAGAACAATGATTAGAATCATCAATAAAACTAAGAAACAACAATATTTTTTTCTTGAACATGCTTGTGATGGTTGCTTACGATCCACTGTTGTAACTTGTTAATTAAAAATAATATGCTAACTTAATCTAGAAAATAAGCAGGGTTAAGTCTTGTTAAGGTTGTAGTCCATCCAGCACAAACTATTTAACAGTTCTTGTCAACACTTTATAGGGTCCGATATAGTTATCTTTGATGTCTAAATCATATGTTTCGTTTCATTCAGAAACGTGGGTGCAATTATGTAAAACTTTATAAACTTTATCGGCCTTGTTTCGTATTACCATAAATTTGTTTCAAATTGTGCTGAAATATTAGAACCACTCAATAATCTTGTCATACAAGACATAGCAAAAGCCTATTGAATTAAATAACAGATACCAGATACAAGCCTTTAACAAGGCCAAAACTGCTTTAATAAATTAACACTATACTTCTTGTACATCCAAAACTTGACGCACAAATTAGTATTGCAGCTTACAGTTGTCCACCAGGATAGCAGGAGTACTTCAGCAGCTAGAAGATGGAATGTGGAAGCATAAGCATTTTGTTCACGGAAGCATGCTCCTACGGAACAAAAATACAGTGCTTCTAGCAATAATTGTGGACAGCAATAAACAATAGTAGCTACATTTTACTAGTAACACTAGACATATTCAAGGACAACAAAATATCCTCGCGGATGCATTAAAAAGGGTCCAGCTTATCAATATGCCTGATTTTTCAATTAATGATTATCAATGTGTTATGTTTTCCTCGCTAACAACCTTCAAGTATAATTCAGCTTTTTTTACAGGGGCTGTAGTGTAAACCTACGGTAAAGGTACGGTTACTTTTGCTGCACAGTTTTAGGGTTACTTCTGCAAAAGTTTCGCTTCATGTTCACACATATCCTAAAAGTACACAGCTGCAGCATACCTGCAGTATTCTGTTATTATTATATTACATTACTCCTTGGTGTTCGGTCCTGTGCACGTCGGTCTTTCACAAGTTTGAATTACTAAGAAACATATTAGTCCAATATAGATGTAATTATAATGACAAGACAAAGCTAGCTACAACAATTTATTGACTATTGTCTTTTTAATTAAGAGGGTGAACGGACTGGCTGTCGTTCGAGGTGTCGGACTCCATTAGTATTCAAGACTAGTCCCGAGACAGAGGTCTGGACAGTCGTTAGAGGTGTCGGGGAGCACTAATATCCGAGACTAGCTTGTGGAAAAACATCACGGCACTCACCCTTAGAACTGGTTGTTGTCTACCCAATCGCAGGTTTGTCTGGGTAACGGATGACGCAATCAGAATGTAGTGTGTGGTAGAGTTACACGCAAGTGTTTCTCGACTATGACTTTAAAACGTTGCGGAGGAAGCTCTGCTAATAAGCGAGTCCGGTGTGGATGGATTTGATTCTTACCTGACCTCAGGGTCTGATATAGAGCTACTTTTCCGCGGTCTGATCTAAACGAATGGAGTAGAATTAAGTGAGGTTTATCCCGGACAGGGAGTGTGCTCGCCAACCTATGGGAAACTACATGCCACCAGGTAGCGTCTCGGAGATGATAGTAGTGGGGTCCGGCTTTGTCTGTGCAGTTCCAGTCGTCGGATTCCCAGAAATTGTGTAGAGACCTACGCTTAAGGGGCGTTGATGCGAAAATAAATAGTCTATCACGTTTAAGACAACTTCACCCTAACGGGTACTCACCAGGATGCTACTTCGTTTGGCCCTATGAAGTAGCCTCGAAGAGAAAGCTCTGTCAGGGGCACACCAGGCCTATAACTGGGAGATCGGGTGGCAAAACCTTTTAAAAATAAAATCTCGCCACATCTGAGGTGGGATTCTATCGGGCAGTGGACCCAATCTTTTTTACAGCCATCGCAACTCTTAGATATTCAGTTCACACGCGGTTACTTTTTTGGAAAAAAATACTGCAAGCAACCAACTTGCATGCGCTATTTTTAAGGTTTTAAGGATAACCATATAAGAAGATTACTATGCCAATCAAAATAAACAATAACTTAATAAATATATTTCAAGTCAACAGCAAGTCTTTTATTCTGTTACTAAAAGATAATATATCTATATAAATATAACGTAGACCTTCTACCAAAGACCCAAGTACGTTATAATTGGTGACCCCGAAAGAAAACAGAACTACTACAAACCATTTTTCTTTGGAATTTTTTGAAGTGATCAGCCCCGAACAGTCGGTAGATTATCGCTTCCATAGCCGCCACTCGGAAAACCATCTTAATTAACCATCAACATCTTTTCGTTGCACAACATCGTAGAGGTCGAAAGAAGGTACACTCAACCTTAAAAACTACAAGTAAAGATTTCCACGTAGGCTCACCTATTTCACGCATTTCTAAACCTCTAGACGGTTTAAAATTCAATGGTAAAGTAACGGAATTACTTACTGACATCACAACACTGTCTACAGATATTAATTTAAATAACGACCTGCTTAAAGAGTCCCTACTGGCTAAATGCTAAACTATTTAAAGATGCATGCAGTCATTGTATGCATCTAGCCCTATCGACTTTTTTAAGAAAGATTAGACATGATTAGTGACTTCCATGAAACTTATCTATCCAATCTCCACACGAAACCCAAACCAATCAGCCTTATGGAACAGAAACTTGATCAATTAACAGTCAAATTACACACTCTTTCTAGTGAGATTGCTTATATTCAAAATACTCGCACTACATTCACACTAAGTTCGCGTACTACTCCATGATCTTACAAACCACGAAATACAAGAATGTTACATTATCGAAATTTCAAGAAAGTAATTGTTACCTGTAAAAAACGAATTGTCAGCTCTGCTATTTTAGACGAGGCTAGCAGAGTTTTTCCAAATGCCTCGTCATATATCATTGTATTGTATATTGTATAAATGGTAATTGTACTTAACATTGCCAAACCACTGATGTAAATACATATTTGCTCGTGGTATAGGGCGGTTATTTTTAACGACAACCACAGAAAGATGTTTATGTATTTGTCGAGACCGACTACTTAACGTGCCCATCTTGACAGCACCGCGAAGTTTACTGAGGATTTAACGCCGAGAAAAATCCTCTCGCCGGTTCCAAGGATCGAACCGGGCCGCCTGAGTAACAGGTTCTTTACTGCGCGACCACCCACTTTACCTTACCTTAAAAGATAAAGGAAACGATATTCTTTTCATCATTGATAGTACCTCGAATTCTTCTATCACAACACCAAGATTAATTAATCTATTCCAAGATAAAATCAATCAGAAACCTTTTAGCAACTGCGTAGCAGCTAATCATAAACCAATTCCAATATTAGGTATTTTATCGCTGACAGCTGACTTTGACATTCCTAAATTTCAACGCCAAATTTTTGTAGATTTATCATAGAAATCTCCTTATATGGTCAATGCCTCCCTGATAATGTGTAGTGGAATCATTACAGTGTCGAGCAAACTAATTATAAAAAAGCTAATTCAAAATTTCTATTTTATTGTGTCATTAGGAATGCCAGCATTTATTTATTTGTTTGTCCCAAAGCTGCAAAATGTGAAAGTATAATATGTAGATTATGTAACTGTAACGGTTGCACTTTACTTATGAAGCTACATAATACTAATAATAATATAATAATAATTTCTACAACCCATAGCCTGGAAACCAGGCCCCAGAATCTATAAGCTTGTGTGGAAGGGATGGGGCGATTATTATTATTATTACGTAGGCCCTAAGTACGGCTGTAGCCGACTTACGGATGGAACAGCGTAAATCCCACATTTGTGTCGCAGCTAAGGAAAACTGCAGAAAACCTTAACCAGATATGCCGGCACCAGGAATCGACCTCGGGCCGCTTGGGTGAAAGTCCAGCACTCTAGACATTACACTACCAAGGCTTTTGTTCCATTGTATAAAATGCTATGTCAATTTATAAAGTGACAATTCAGTAAATTGTGAAATTTGGAAATGGAATACTACTTATGCGAAATGCACATACAAATATAAAATCATTCGTATTTTCTTCCTTTTGCAGTTTCTGACTTTTTCACTTTATCTACACTAAATATATCTGTAATCTTTTTTTATTTCTGATTGCCTTCAACGGTGATTAAATTTCCGCCAGTCGCTGATTGTTATTGACTATAGTTGTATTGAATTCTGGAAAGATAAAGCAAGAAAGAGTCATGAGTACGGATTGAACTAGTCCGGTGGTGAAACAGTATAATAACCAATAGGTTATTATACTGTTTGGTTTGCACTGTCGCAAAAATTTTCAGCCAGCGCGTGCGTCTTTGTAGTACTCTCGGGCTAACAGTTATGCTGTGATATCCGCGGCTCGTTATTGCCAGCATGCAATGATGACGATCGGCAAGCCTCGACGAACTGATGGTGATGTGTCACTGGTGTGTGCGATATTCGAAGCTGCTTAACAGCTTCAAAGTACCGACAATTGAGTGCATATGCTGTGGGGAAATGTTGACCAGTGCAGCAAACTATCAAACATTCACGATGTCAGCGTTCCTCGAAAATCGTGAATGCAGATAGAGCTCGATGCAACCAAATCTTCTTTACTTAGGTATTGCGAATACCTGGTTAATCCAATACCTGAAACACAAGAAAGAGACGTAAGCATTTAATTGTTTGAGTTTCAGTTAAATGAGAAGATGTGTGATGACGACTGTTAGCTAAGTAAGAATAGTGATAACCTAAGAAGAATTAACAAGGAAGAATAAAACAAGGTTTTAAATATAGTATTTACATTAATTATTTTAATTTTGATGTCTAATGTGGCTGTATCTATTATCATATTTTTAACATGCTTCGTATTTTGCTGTTTCCATGATTCCAGCTGCCGAATCCGATCACCTGTCATCTTCTGAAAGATGCTCCACCATCCACCAAGGAAAGGAGTTAAATTGTTGGAAGTTGGACTGCATCGAACTAAGATTTTTTGGTGACTTCATACAAGTCGCATCTTATTAATGACGGCTCTTAACATTTTGTCAAGGCTCCTGACAAATACTACACGTGATAACTAATTAGTAGGTCTGAAGATGATGAAGAACAATCAAAAACCAGTGCAGTAAAGAGGCAGGTGTCTAAAAGCTGCTACGAGGCAGCTTTTTAAATAAGGCGCTTTATTGACAAGAAAAGAGAAAATCTCAGTCTCCGCCTGTAACTGTAGACTGTTAGAAGGGTATTGTTTATTGTCCACAAAATCAAAGAAAGCTATAAACGCCGTTAGACGATAAAGCGAGAAAGACTTTTTTCTAGTTTAAGGATAGTTTTGGTACTGTCTTGTTTAAAAACCTAATTAATATGGGATTGGTAACGCTGTGCATATAAGACAGAGGTCTGGGCAGTCGTTTGAGGTGTTGGGCATGACTAGTATCCGGACTAGCCTGGGTACAGACCACACGGCGTTCACCCTTAGAACTGGGTGATATCTATTCAATCCAAGGTTTGTAATGAAAACGTGCCACAAATCATCGTTAGAGGTGTCGGAGGTTGTTTTACACTAGAATCCGAGACGAGATCTGGAATGGTTAACCAGACCATCGCTAGAGATGTCAGATAATTCACCTCGCTAGAATCGAAGACGAGACTTACCAAAACGTGGGACAATACAGTCAGTAGTAATGTGTGGTAGAGATTCAAGAAAGTTTTTCGCGACGAAATACTCATTCATGTTCAGGGGAAACTTTGATACATGAACACCGGAGTAGGTGGAATTGATTCTTACCACAGACTTGGTCTGATCAATGATGAATCAAGCTAGGTTTATCCCGGTTGAGGGGGGGGTAAGCACTGGCCAATGGGAAACTGCATACCACCAGATAGATGTGTTCGGAGACCAAAGTATGGGGAGCATGCTATGATTGTGCAGTTCCAGTAGTATGATCCACAGAAACCGTTGAGAAGCACTACGCTTAAGGGGATATGATGCGAATATACAGCCTCTCACGCTCAAGTCAACTTCACCATAACGGGTATATATCGTGGTTCTGCTTCGCTGGAATTAAAAGAAGCACTGACAGGGGCACAACAGGCCTATAGCTTGGTAAACCGGGGTAGGGTAACCTTCCTAGCCCAGCCACATTGAGGTTTGTTCGATCTGAGAGTGGTCCCACTACGTGTGGGAAAAGTCCGGAGCAGGATTAGGGGCCCATCCCTTAAGAGAAGGAACCCGACAGATGAGCACGGTTATAGCTCCGGTACTAGTCTGGATAGCTAGTAGATGAAGGGTAGTAACCGTATTTCCACCGGTGTATACTGGTAGCTTTCGCAATAGCAATTGAGCGTGTCCCCGAAAGGGGGGCCGTGGTGATTATTTTATTAGGTGCGCCACGTTATCCGAACTGTTAATTCAGTTCATTAGTGGTAGTCAACGCTAAGCTAAGCAATGTAGATTGTCAATTTACAAAACCGTAACCACCCGATGCAAAGTGATATTTTATAATTGAATATTTTTGTGTCTCATGATTACAAGAGTCTATATCTGTGGGCACAGTTTCGATATATGATAAAAAAAGAATTTTATTTGTATCACCGTCATAATAAGCTGAATATGTATCGGTATAATATCAGACTCTGTGTTAAAGTCTCTCGCTCGTGAACCCAAATAATGAAGATGACTTCTGAAACAACTACAATTTGCAAAAAGTATTTTATACCACAATTTTCATATTACAATCTGAAACTGGTGTTTATGCACTGATTTTGCCAAGATTAAACTTTGAGATTTAGAGAGAGAAATACAAAAAATACCTAATAGTCTATACATCCTATCATACCAGTCATACCTAGTCTAAAAAATTACTTACAGAATATTCGTTACGCACTCATACACACGCGCGCGTAGACGCGAACATACAGTCTCGCACGCACAAGGACTGGAAATGTGAAGTAAACAATCTACTTTGTTTTGCAATGTTCACAATACCTACATCTAAACCAGAGGTTAATGGTGGAATATTTGGCAATTCTAGATAAGGAAGTAAAATCATAATTCCGTGTCAATATGATGCCTGGCATGTTAAAAATTTCGACTGATCATAGACTTCGTTAATTGTCTCTAAGATTAGTTTACTTGCTTTTAATAATAGGCAGGAGCAGTAATTGGCAACCAAAGATTTACAAATATGTAACTAGTTTATTGCATATTCACATGAAATGTATACGAACATAATGGTTTTTAATTTATATAGCTATATTTTAAACGATGTGAAATTAATAGTAAACTCAATTACTACATTTATTGTGCCGAATTGGAACAGGTAATGTTTATTTATAATGTAGATTAAGATTAAAAAGTACAGAGACAGTTTGGTAATAATTCGATAAATTGTTAGATAGAACAAAATTTATATTTATTTGTTCGCGCGATAAATCATTCAGGAATCAGGTCTAATATAAATTACCTGTTGTTTAATTCAACCCGATATTCACGCATTTTCATACCGTAGAGCCGTGCTTATCATTTATCTATAAAATCAAACACACGATTAGTTTAATGTTTTTGTTTGGGTAATCAGTTGGTGTTACAACGACAGCGTTAAATTGAGCATTGCACAAGAAAGGATGTTGAGCCCACCCTCTGCTTCCTTTCCCGTCCTTTAAATAAATATTTTTAAAGAAAGAAATATCGATTCAATTTGTCATTTAAATTGGCTGAAGTCATCTCGTTTATATCCTCGTCGTCTCGTTATATGATTATTCCAAATGGAATGACAGCCTATCAAGAGTTCAAACCCTCAATAATATAAGTAAGGTTTAATAAGAGATACATAATTCTCAGCGTTTCCTGTTTAATTTAATTACGTCGCAACTTTTAATCGTATTTAGATTAGATAAGCTTTGTGTATAATTAAATTAATAATCTGGTTTAGCCCTAATTGTAAGGTATACGAGTGTTAAACCAACATTTTCTAATGCTTGGAAGTAATAACTAATGCTATACAAATTGTTTTTATTTCTTTGATGTGCCGTTACTAAAAATATATATAAATTTAAAAAAAGGTATAGACGTAACATACAACTAAACTACAAGTGTAAAGCAGCAATTTAAATAAAACTTGGTAAAAGTTGAAAAGTTAAAAGATCAGTATTGTGTAAAATGAAGCATTTGTGTTGCATATATGCGAGTGGTATTAGTAGACGATGGAGTTCCAATAAACAGTTTCATTTTGGGGATGCGTTTGCTCGTCGCTTATGATGTGGATGGGCATAAATTTTCTTCTCTAATTACTTAAACACTTTTAATTTCATAATTTAATTATTTCAAGAAGCAAATTCATTTAAGATTTTCAGTTATTGTTGTATTATGAAGTAAAGGTATATTATTTAATTAATGTTAATGTTACTACTACCTTGATTTTCTTTTCGACTTTCCACTTTATTTTCCAGTTCCATGTAATCATTGTTATAAATGTATAGTTTTAGTTTCATTGACAACTATTATTTATTTGAAATTGGAATCGAGAAACCTACAATGGATCATCACCAGGATTGCCAGGTGTCCGGGTTTCCCCCGAACAGTCCGGTTTTTGAACATTGTGTCCGGAGTCCGGGTTGAGTTAATACTTGCCCGGTTTTGTCTAAAATTACCTGGCTTTGGCTAAAATTGGCTTTCTTTAAAATCTAAATGCAAAAAATAAATTCATCAATCACACTCCGCTAATACTATCAAATTAGAGATCAAATAATCTTTTAGGGAAATACAACTAATTTGTAGTGGTAAAATCGGTGTCAACCACCATCCTTGTTCTACGAGGGTTTCTGTTTTGTTTTGTTTCTGTCACGTACGTCATAACGTGTTGTGTACAACAGCAGTACGGTAGTGATGTCGTTATCGAAACCGCCAATGTACAGTCAATGTACCGTATGCATAAAGTAAATGCTTTTACTTCTATTAGTAAAAGGGAAAAGATATGATTTTTAATTAGAAAGAGTGAGATCAACTTATAGTAGAAGCATATGCTACATTTTATGCATACGACCAATTGACTTTGGCGGAAAAGGTGGCGGTTATTAGAGAAGGTTTTAAAGAAGAAGAAGAAGTAAAAGACGAATTTAAAAGAAATGATCCAGGTTCGAATCCCAAAGGATATTTTCAATGACGACGAGACAACTCTTTTGTATAAATTCATACACGACAAAACTCTTGCATTCAAAAATGAAAACTGCAGTAGTGCCAAATTGAGTAAGGTGCGTGTAACTCTGTTGGTAGGAGCAAACATGGATCGTTGCAACACAAACAGTTGCCGTTATTGATGATTGGAGTGTCAGCAAACCCGAGATGCTTTAAAAACGTGAAGACAAAACTAATATAGTACGAGAGTAACAATAAAGCATGGACGACGCACACTGGTCTAGAATGCAAAAAACGTGATCGAAAATCAAAATTCCAACTTTCATGTACATAGTTCAAACTGTTATAGATTAGAGTTAAATGTATGAACTACGATGTTTCATGTTCAAAATGCATTTTACTTTTTATAAAAAATAACAAAACGCGTTCAAAGTTGTACAAAAATAGCAAATTTTATGAAAATATTTTTTTCTCAAAAACTCGTATCTTTGTGTGTAAAGTATAAAGCTATAAAGAATCGTAAAACAAAGTACATAAAGAATATTTATTGTTCAGTATTTAAACTACAAAATCACATGGATTCAATCGATTAGGGTTACAATAACATTTATAAACAACCCTTACTTGAGAGTCAATTCAGTGCAATTCCATCCCTGCAACAGCAGATGTAGGCCTACAAACCAGAGGAACAATCAGGAATAAATGAACTAGGTGTTTTCATAATTTACAAATATTGTGGGAAATAATCATCTTTGGATTTCTAGCAAATACTTGCAAATTACCCCTCAAGACTGAATTATGCGTTGCAGTTAGTACGAGTGGTATATGGGACACGGGCGCCTTTGGCAAAAAAAAAGTCTAATGAGGCTAGTTCCGGTGAGGATTAAAGAAAATATTTGTAGTGTTTTTAAAGTATATCTTCAAATCTATCTGATTATTGAAAAAAATGATTAATTTTAGAATATTCTAAAAAGTAAAAAGGTATAAATGTGTTAAAGCAAAACACCTGAAGCAAGTGATTATAACGTAGCTACAGATACAAAAAAATTATCTGTAGGTACAGGTACAACATCAGACCTGTACTTGTATTAGTAGACAAGATTTGCAGGTATCTGCACAGATATATACCAAATATCTGATAACACCCTTATACCTTTTATGTAAGAAGTGTTTACCATAGTAAGCCATTTTTTACTCTTGTTCCCAAAGACTTCCCAAAAGGAAACTTACACCAAAGAGAGACTCCATCTAAGTGTATAACATATTGTATTGTTAAAAAAATTGAAGGTACAATTTCTTAGATATTCAAGGTCAAAGGTCACATCATGTAACCTTTGAATGAAAAACTCAATATTTTATTATAAACCACTTTTTTATGAAAACTATGTTCCTTTAGCTTTAAAACCAGCCCAAGATGAAACTTCTACAATAATTAGAAGCAAAGTTATTACTTGTTTTTGTTCACCTTGTAAGCGTAAATCTTACATTTTATATCATATTTGCAGCCCTGCTATGTGAATACCATGTAGCACTAAAGGGCTATAACTGTGCATATGTAAGTTACTGTATATCATCTACCATCCAAACTGCGAATTTCACGAAAATCTGAGATAGTCGGGTTGAAAAGTTTATGTTTTTGTGATGATTTGGCATGGAATGGCACTTTTATGAAAATGTTGCTAGTATTTTCAGTTACGGCAGAAACTAAAATGTACCTACTTTACAAAAATGTTCATAATAAAATTACTGTTACATTTCATAACACATTTTTCAAGTTTTATAACCATATTTGAAAAGATATTTCCATGGTAGGCTTTTATATGCAGAGCGCATTAAATTGGAATACAGTTAACTGTGAGTAAGCTTGCAATTATAAACAATTTAGAGCATTAATTCGTACATAAAATGTAAAAATACAGTCATATTCGGATTTGGCGACCCCAAAAACATTAAATAGCGCTGTTTTATGTAATATTAGTTAAATAACTATTCTGCTATGATTTTCGATCACATTTTTGCATTCTAGACCACTGTGCGACGGGTGACCTTTTTGGGAAATAGCTACTGAAAGTTGATAAGAAGTTTTGGAAAAACGTCAAATCCTTCTGTTTATTGACAACTGTACTGCACAAGTGCACACAAGACCATTTCATTGCTAGAAAATGTAAAAGTTCTGTTTTTCTCAACCAACATAACATCTGTTGTGCAGCTAATGGTTCAGGGGATAATTAAAAACTGTAAACATTTTTATCGGCGCCTTCTAGTCGAGAATACCTTAAGAGGGGACTTTGATCAAAATCAAAAAAAAGGACACAAGATCAAAATCGATGTTTTACAAGCTGCACGGATATGCCAGAAACGTAAAAACAAGTAACTAAGGAAACAGTGAAGAACTGCTGGGTTTGTCAGACAAACAAAGGGAGAGGATAACCATGGTGAAGGCATCATGCCCGCTTTCAACTACTGGAATGAAGTGAGACAAAGTAAAACTGTGTCATGTGGAAGTAGATGACAATGTGGCAGTGTGTGGCGAGCAGAGTGATACAGACATCGTGATTGAGGTCGTCAACACAAAGGCTGGACCATCATCTGACGAATAGGATGATAGCGTGGAACCACAAGAGGAGCAACCTGACCATAGCCTGCCCAGGCTATGGATCCCATTAAGGGATTACGTAGATTTTTAGAGGGTCAGAATTCTGTCGCACTCGAAGTGTTCACAACAAAACAGAGACTCAATCAAATGTTTACTGTAAAGTTGATTATACATATTGCAACAGAGCTACCGCATAATTTCTTTTAACAACTTGTCACGAGAGTGCAGATCAATCTCTGGCGCGTCCCAATATTTGAATTTTTCTAGCTACTACTAATGTCCATTTTTATTTATATGTTTATATATAATGTTGTTTATTTTTTGTAAAAATCTAAACAAGCTAAAAAGCTAAAGCAAATAATAAGTTTCAGAAAAAATCACTTTGTTTTGGTACATTTCTTGGCGTATAAATAAGGAAAATCGACCCTTCCTGCGTATGTATCTGAATAACGCATACATTTGACACCTTTCCACATCCAAAAGACAGGAAATAGGCATACCTATTACTTTGCATTTTATAGGAAATGTAATTCTTTGTAATTTTGCTTCAATACATTTGTCATGATTTTCGCAGGGTATTGTGAGAACGTTCGTTCGCCTACCAAACGCTGCAGAAATTTTATCCACTATCATGACGTCGCCCGTTGCAGTTCTAGGCTCGTTAGCTATAGAAATCTCTGATCATACGCACCATACATAACCAGGTATTCTTAACTTCTTAATGTTAGAAATTGACAAACTCCGGGAAAATTGCCGTTGACGTCGTTACGGTACAAAACATTAATTAATTTAGTTCAGTTTCAGACCTTTAAGATTATACTACCTAACCATAGGTGGTCCTTGGGTTGGAAGTACAATGATTTGTAATAATAAATAAATATTACAGAATTAATATTAAAACGTCGGTGTCGTATCAATTTTAGAATAAACTACCTCGCTATAATTTTTACATATTTAGTTAGAATTTATGAAAAAAATACTAGAGATGTTATTATGTTTTGCATTACATAATTATAATTACATATTTAAAGTTATCTATGTAAGCTAGTTATGGTAATGTATACGTTTAAATATAAACCAATTTAAAAATTTTAATGTGCATTCGAAGATGAATAACCACTGCTGTGAATTAAAATTAAAAATAACACTAAAATACAGTAAAAACGTGCTGCAGCTACAGCGCCATCCCTTTCAGAGTAGCTAGACCATTGTCCACCAAAACTGCCTAAAAATGATAATAATGGTAACCAAAACTGTAACATTATTATTGTTGTTATAAATAAACTTTTATCAATTAAATTTGTTGATCTGTAAACTACTCGAGTACTTTCAAATTATTATAGAGAGATATTTTAGTTTTAAGAAAGAAAAATATTTATACTGAGGTAATATTTTATAAAAAATATAATTTTGCGTTGGTTGCCATTAACATATGCAGTGTTATTTAATATGCAATGAATTTTAATAAATAAAAAATATAACCCCAATATTTTTTTCCCAATGGGCTGACTCAGGTTTAATTCGATAGAGCATGAAATAAATGAAATAATAAAATCTTATTGATTCTTATACCTGGAATAAAAGAACTTACTACCAAGACACTTGGACTTCCGAAACTGGACAACAGCAAACTAAATTCTATATGTGAAAAGAAAAAGAAATGGATGCTTGCATACACATCAAATAAACACATAGATAAATGAAAACACAATCTTTATTTTTATTAATGAAAATAAAAAATCTAATTCAAAAGAAAATCAAAAAAATTTATTTAACAGAACAAGTAAAAAGTATAGGAAAATCTTCCTTGAGCTTGCTCAAATGTGTAAATTATTCGTTAACAACCTGACATAGGGTTATAACTGTTCTCCATTTGAGCAAACTGACATTAATTAAAGTTATCAGTTTAAAATATTTACAAATGCTAAAATAAATTTATCTTATGACAATTATATTTTTATAAACAAATTTAAATTGTTTATTTGGTAGAATTTTGTTATTGAAAAACTTTTAAATTGAGAAAAATAAATTCTGAATTTATTAAAATTGTCTTATGATTTTGTTATATGAAAAACTTAACCAAATTCTTTTATTTTGACCAACCTTGTATATAAAGTACGTCGAGATCCACTTCAATCTTTTACAATTGGTAATACTGCATTTAATTCAGACAGCTGATTTTTATAATGAAAATGCGTCGATTATCCAAATCAATAATGGAAACAAAAATCTTCTTGATTTAATTTAATAAATAAATCGTTTACAATTCCATACAATTATTGAAAAACGAATATAAATCTTCTTTAATTTAAATGTCCAGATAACTATTTCATAAATAGTTTATTCACATTTGACGTATGTTTATGAAAACATATGGTTATTAGTTAACCTCACTTTATTTTACAGATTTTTGTTCTGGAGTCTAGCGTAGATTCAACCAAAGCGTTTTATCGACTGAAATTGTTAATTTCTCCTGGCCATTTTATACATTTTAGCGAAACAATTGACGACAACGTCAAATTTTAGAAAAACAAAATCTACACGCTACATTTATGACGTCACTATCACAAAACAGATGTTTATAATTATCACTAATCTTAAATCTAAAAAGATAGAAATGTAGCTGGCAAAATAACGATTAAAACAACATAAAACACTTATAGTCTAAAACTTATCATAACTGAGAAAATTAACAAAAACGGTTGACGATGAAAAAACTCATTAAAACTTAATTACATGGATACACATGATCTGCAGCTCTATCCTTTACAAATAATGAATACATAACTACACTAGGTAACTGATACATATAAAATTTACATAAGAACGTATGTACAATAGAAGAAAAAATCAAATGTAAAATCTGTTTTTACGATTTTAGACATTCAACGATGCTTATACAAGATCCTTACAAATAACAACATAAATGAAATTAAGTTATAGTCAAACTTGTCCAGCATACAGTCCTCCAAATGCTTGTGTTCAAACAACGGTGTCAAATGTTATATTAAAATCAATATTTGAAAAAAACGAAGCATATCAGCAAAGCCGATACCTTCATTAGGGTTAATACCTTTTATTGACAGGGACGAACCCATGGGGGGGATGGGAGGGGAAGCTCCCCCCTCAAAGTTGATAATTTTGAGCGAGAGTTGGCAATTTCACAAATTGAGAAAAATGAGAAGATAAGAAAATGTGTCCAAAACAATTTTTTTTTAATTTAATCTAATTGCCATGCATACACGTTGGGGAGTTTTAAATAAAAATAAGATTTGTGTAAAATACTAATTTTGCTTCATATAATGTTAGGTACAAATAAAAATATTTTCTTACTAGTAGTTGGTATTTTCATCGTAATAAGTTGGCAACTTTAAGGTTAATCCCCTCCAAAAAAACTCTTTAGGTTCGTCCCTGTTTATTGGAATTCAAGAGATTGTAAGTTTAATGTGTTAATGTAGTCATTGCAATATTTACCTATTTTACAAATTTTTAGTGAAATATATTCCCGAAACTGAATCAGTCGCATGAGAAACAGAAAGAATTTCCCTACGTTGCCATCGTTAAACTCAAATCTAATCAAGAAAATTAAATCTTCCAGACAAATGGAAAAACCATCCTAACATGTGACTTTGGTTGCATAAAACATGTATTATTATGAAAGCAATCTAAATGATTGATATCCTTCTTATAAATACAGACTTTTTATGTAAAAATTGAGGTTACGTCTGCATGAAATATATCGTTCTATAATTTCTATTTTAAAAATTGATAAATCTATCTGTAAGGGGCTGTCCATAAAATACCTCACGCTATATTCAGGTAATTTCGACCCCCCTCCCTCTATGTCACACTTCATCACGTTTACGTAACCCCTCCTAGCTAATATTACGTCACAACACCTTTGGACCCCCCCTTGAAAACGAAAACTTTATTATAATTTATACACGGTGATTCAGTACTCAATGATCGGACTTTGAGGATAAGCTTCTCTGGTTATTAGAAACATAAAACCTTAGTAACTTTTTTTGATTAAATGAACCTGAAAATTTCGAAAATTTTGACCGACGTTTTCAGAAAAGTACGTATAATTGATGCAGGTCAGTGTAGTTAAGTCGAATAGAAATAAATGCAAGATCTTTAGAAATTGACACCATCAGTAAAAACGTGACATCTGTTTAAACAAGCACAAGGATGCAAACGACGCACATTCCATTTTTTAGATGTTAAAACAAAACGATCTATTAATCCGGGGGATTCCCCTTTATTCTAATAGTAAACGCAGACAGAAATGACATCATTTTAATACTGACCCATTTAATGTATCATTAAATTCGATGTGTATGCGTTAATAAACAGATATTAGTTTTAATTAAGTAAAGACATGTTTAGCTAATTTGATCTATCCATCAATAGGTATTGTTATTTTTATTGGAATTCTAGAATGTTTCATTATTAAAACCTTATTATTTTTTTTGATGTTTTAATTCAACGACCCTGAATGATTGATGGATTTGTTTACATAGTCAAGTACAAGTACTGTTATACGTTTTATTACTAAAAGCTGCAGTGTAAGGGGTTTGCAGTTTGTTATCATTTGAGAAACCAAATAGTATCGGGTATCTCCTTGATCTTGACCTCAAAAGATGTGTCCCTATCACGAGTACTATAATTTTTTATTCACAAACCTGCAGTATTGTATTACACATAGGGGTTAATGTGTCTATTAAAAGAATTTGAAATTGTCTTAGTCATCAGAAACAACACAAAACAAAAATACCATTTTTGAAACAATATCCATCGAGAGGTCGTTCTCAACATGCTTTGTTTATTAATTCTGTTTATCTGTTGTTATTCTACGAAACACTTGGCCAAAATAAAGACGTTTTTATTACTTTACGCTATCCTTGCACATTCTAGTAGTATTGAATATCTGATTGAACTAAAATATGTGTCATGTGCATTCATACTATTAAATTTGAAAACATTCGGCTGAACTTTTTTTCGTTTCGCCGTTTTTCTCCAAAAATATAGAAATACGAGAAAAATGGTATATAGGAATTTTCTTTCTTTAATGGTTATCTAACCACTGGCAAAGTCTGAGTATGTCTTAATGGGTCACGGTGTATAGGTTCGGCACGAAGCTCAAAACTGTTCTGAGAAAATTCAAAATAAATATGTAAGTTTTTAAAGAAATTTTAAAGTATTATTATATTAATTTTATGGCCTGAAAGTAATAATATACTAACGGCAAAATTCTAAACATAGTTTAGTAAAATTGTTTAAATTTGTTTTTTTTTGTTTAGTATGGTAAGGGATTATTGTGAATGTACAAATTCCCTAGAACTTTGAAAAACTGCATTAATATTAAGAAAAGTATTTTGACATGTGAATGTGACGTCACGTTTTAACTGACCCCCCCCCTGTTGTCACGCACCGTCACGCTAGGCACAGCCCTTCCCTCCCCCCTTACTGCGAACGTATTTTATGGACAGCCCCTAACCTAACATGTAGCTTTTAGATTACATATCATTTTATTTTATTTTATTGCATGAAATAATCATATTTGTGTTTCCGATCAAATCGTCAAGTAGATTTTCAATCAGATGATTCCATATCATCTCAATACTTATGGTTATAATTTTTATGTTTATTTAGTTATTTTCGAATGAATTTTAATAATACTTTTGTGAAAGTCTAGTTTATACTTTTATCTACAAGATTCTAATGTTGGATACATAATCTATGATAGGTATATTCTTTCTTAAAATAATGAAACTCAGAGACTCTGCATATCGTATATTTATACAGCCAGTTCCCCCCTTAATAGCAGAAAAAGGATTTAATTCAGTCCTGCACCCGCTTTTACCAGGAGTGACGCAGGACTTGCACTTTGGCCCAATTCGTATACTTTATTTTTTATAATGTGATGAAAGATAACTTCAAGTGTAATTATAGTGTTAGTGTCTGGAACTATTAGAATACAACTCGAATGTCTTCTAAGAAAATCCTCGGACACCTGAAATTCTCGAGCGTTTAATAAATAAAAACAAAATAGAAAAAAACGAGAAAAAAACAAGTAGCTTGAAATTTTGATGCCTTTGTTTACTTATAGTAAACATTTAATAATAGTAATCAATAAATAAGGCAACAAAACTTTACCCTAATTTATTCGATTTTCTTCTTTTAATACGCGATTATCTTAAAAATTTAAAAATACAATGTCATGGTTTTTCAACATAATTAGTGTTAAAATTTCATGCTCTGTCAAAATTCATTATAAAAAATTAAGGTTTCTAATAATTAACAAAGCATTGCTGACAAGCGCGGATTTAGTCTGACGCCCTGGGCTACATTAATTTTGCCGTCCCTTATTATTTATCAAAAATAGAAATATTTTTAATCCTATAAAGTAAAAGATTTAAATCACTAGCCAAAATTAAAATATCTGTAAAATTGTCTGATTAGGCAAAACATGATTAGGCAAATTTTTCTTAAATTTTTGTATTTAATAAATTATATTATTTTTTGTAAAATATGAGTTATGAAAGTTGTTGTGGAAATCCCCAAAATGCATTCAAAATAAATTTGAAAATATTTGAAAAATAAGACTTTTAATTTGAATATTTTTAACTGAATATTAGTAATTTTCTTTAGAAAACGATAATAATAATCCTAATAGTACATCAAGAAAAGCATTTAGTTGGACGAAATAAATTTTATATAATTCAACTAAACATTTAATTAAATCAAATAAAATTTAGTTTTGCTAACTAAATGTTGCAGTGTACAGATTATTCAATAAATATTTATAAATATTTTGTAAATATTAAAACTATTTGCCGCCCATCAGAAAGCGCTGCCCTGGACCATAGCCCATTTAGCTCATATATAAATCCGCACCTGATTTCTGAATTTAAAGGTGACAATTACAGTTAGATATGTGTATTTTGAAACACAAACACTTCAAAGAGTACAGGGTCATTCTGTTATTCATGATATTTTTAGCACCCCTTTACCTTTGTTTTTTTTGATACTAAAAAAAGTTTTCTACTTGTATGTATTTTTTATACGGCTGTCTTATAAAAAACGTACGACGGTGTAACTCTGTTATTAACAACTCGATTTCACAATCAAATTCAAAATTAATAATTCGAAAACCAAACGACACAGGGCTGTAAAGACTACAAAACAGTCTCATATAGATATTTTTTGGCATGACATTTCTGACAAATAACAGACAACTTTTTTTTTAAATAGCTGTACATATCTTTTTACTCATTGTAATAGAGAATTTTATTCTGAATTAAATGACGTATTGTAACTTGATTTTGTTGAATGCTTTAGCGAATTAATTTCGCTTTATAAACAAAATTTAATTGTGCCCTGGACTACAAAACAATGGAAAATTTTATTACCTAGTGTAATAAAACAATATAACAAAACACAAATGTACCCAATTATTATAAATATTGCTCAAAATCAAATTGTTAATAAAAGAGTTATAGCGTCGTGCGTTTTTTATAAGTCGGTATGTCATCAAAAAAACAATTGCATGATTATACCACGTCATACGGAATATTATATTCCGAATATACATATATTTTTTAAATGGAACACCCTATATATTATTGCACTTTAGATTACTATTTTCTAGCTACTAAATATGTAACGTTATATAATAAAATAAATAAAAGATTAATAAAAGTTTTTCAAGTTTATTATAATGTACCTGACTATTGTTTTAACAGCTAAGCTGCCATTCGTCGGCTTCATATGAAAAGTGCGTAAGTGCCAACATTGAAAAAATTGAGATGTTAACGTCATCTGGTTAAATATTACTTTTTCTATAAAATAAATTTAAGAAATTCCAAACATAATTAGTAGATGTCGCTTAAAAAGCAAAAATAAAATCAGGCACACGTGCAAAAGCATTGACAACAACATGGAAAAGTGCTATATTTCTTGTAAACAGTATTTATGGACTTGTGCAGCCGACGCATTATTAAAGGTAGATAATATAAATATAAACAAACATGTCGCTAAGTTAAATGAATCGCTTATTTGAGAAACCCCACATGTCCATAAATTTGACATTTCGACTTTTTTAGATAGTCTATAATAGACGCATATTTGAAAGAGAAATCACACATGTCCAACCCATATAACGCTTTCAGCGCTAGTTTAAAATATATATTTATTTGAGAAACCCCACAAGTCCCGTGGTGTTACTCGAATAAGAGGCTTCTAACGTCTACGTTAGTTAGTTAGTTAGTTAGTGCAAAAGTTCTAATCAGTACAAAAAAGATGTTGAAAATCAAAAAGTTTGAGAGGTATATCGTAGGACAAGATGAAGAAATTGAAAACGTTTATCGGCAAATATTTGAATGTCCAACTGTTGGTGGCGACGATGACGATGTTAATGAAGATTGACCGGGTCTCCTATTATTTTTTATTGTATTTTTGACCTAATAAACTATTTATCAAAAAAAAGTTGTGTGTTTATTCTAGAAACCCCACATGTCCACCGCCATTTTAAGTTTTTTCTCACAAGACCAGAAGATTTCTTTTTTCGTTTTTGCTAAAAACTTTACAGCAAGTACTCTTACTTTATATTGGGGTACTTGCTTTTATGGATTTTTAAGTTGTTTTTAAATAAAACAGGTTTTTGTGCTTTTTTCAGAACTAACACTTTTGGACATGTGGGGTTTCTCAAATAAGTGATTCAAATACAAAAAATAGATAACTAGACAAAAAGATAGAAATAATAAGAACTAAATATCTAACACTTTCAGTAACGGAGAAATACTGAGCTCATTGTTGTTGAACTCATGACAATTGTTTGTTTATGACATTCAAGAAACGTAGATACAACAGTGTAATTTTTATAGAAAACATTTTATGTCCAATAATAAAGACGTGGTCGAAATATCTAAAATGCTTTTTTGCTCTATACTCCCCTACTTGAGCCAAGATAAAGAGGAAAGTGCATTCTATCCCCATGCTTTTTCGGATTTGAGAAAATACGAGTAGTATTTAGTCGGGGGGCATACTTGATAAAGTATTCACTCTGGGAAATTTCATGATGAAATTGTGGGACCAATGCCTCACCAGGTGTTTCGATTGATTTTGTGACAGAGGACTTATATGACGTCATATATTCAAGATGTCGGTCGCCCCAGACATCAACGAAAGTTCTCAATTGTAACTCTTGATAAGGCCATCCTATCAGTATTTTGTACTAAACGTTTTTATTTACAAGGAAATTCTCTATAAAAAAGGTCCTTAGGAATTTATCGATATCTTTTACCGTTTAGATGTTTTGTATAAAAACTCTTTTAATTTTGTTATCACTGGTGTTATTTCAATTCTTTTTGTTTTAGATAAAAATGGATTGATACTCGTAAGCCGAGCAGTTTAATACTGTTAATAGTTTAAAATTAACTTACAAATTCGCCTCCTAGTATCCCTGCCTCCATCTGCAAAAACAGCAAGGCTGCAAACTAATTACGAGCTGTGTATTTTATGCCAAAATAAGAAGTTACCATTGTTAAACCGATTAACTATGTTAAAGTATTAGAGTGTGTCAGAAAGAGAGCAGAATGGAATGATAGTGAATACGTGTTAATTGATAATCGATTATGAAATGTGACTGTTGAAGAATTGATAAACGAAAACAGCATGGCATCATCTCATACAGATTGCTATAAGAAGTGTACTCATAAAATCAAAATAGAACAAAGTGAGAGATTATTTGAACAAGAAAAGAATAAGCCTTCTTGTTCTAGTTCCGCTGCTGAAGATAGTAATGTAGGTTACACAACAAGATCAAAAATCCCTGCGAGTGACAAAAATAAATCTTTTTTCTGTCTGGAAGAAGGAAAGAGAACAAATCTATTAATTGCCGTGAAAACAAACTCTGTCGGTTTGAAATTAAAAGAAGCAATTGAAATGTCACAAAATAAAGCCCTAAAAATTCCATTTAGTGATTGTACAGATTCAGGAGATCCTCATGCAAAAGACAGACTATATCACAAACCTTACTGGGTAAAACCTGTATTTAATGTGTTATCCCCAATGCATTTCGGATGAAGCAACAGATGTAGAATTTGTATGCTCATTGAATGACTTTCTTATTATGGGAAATGTTACAACGATGGCTGATGTTGAAATAAATTACAACTAAAAATGGTGGAAAAATAAAAACGCGAAAATATATTCAAAGTATGATAGAAGAAGAAATGGACGATGTTATCTTTAGCAATCCAAAAAGAGTGAATGAGTCACAACGAGTATCTCTAAAGGCAACTGTAGGTACCCTAGCTAATGCGGAGAATGATTTGACAGATATTGGAAAAACATGAGAACACTCTTTGTAGCAGCAAATATTATACGAAAAGCGGTGCTATCCCATCAGAAATGGATATTTACAGGTTCTCTTGAAAAACAAAAAGTAGATGGTGTAGTTCCAACCGAAGTTAGTCTCTTATTGATGGGATGGCTCTAACAAGAGTTATAATCGAGAGCTTCCGGTGATGTTTGGGGCGGTCGCCATCTTGTATATATGACGTCATATAGGCCCTCTGCCACAAAATCAATCGAAACCTGGTGTGGCATAAAATTGGCCCCACAATTTCATCATCAAATTTCCCACGGAATGTGTTATGGCACCGACTAAATTTTTCATGGAAAAAAGTTTACAAGAGAAGCATGGGAAAATCGATTAATGTTTAATTTTAATCTGATGAAGTTCTATCTATGTGAAAGAGAGTTCAGAGTTAAGGTCAATGAAGCTGTACCCAAGAACTTTTCAACAAAATCTGGGGTGTCTCGAGGCAGCTTCATTAAACCTCTACTGTATTTACCTATTATAGACGACAGATCTACTAATTGACAAAAATATCACCACTGAAGCCTTCACAGATGACACATCTTTGCATCACATGAAGATCCAGAAATGGCTACAACAACACTGCAAAACCACCCAGATCAGATACAAACATGGAAAATGGAGAAACAAGATCAATGAGACTAAATCTGTCCAAACGAACTTAACACTCAGCTTACAATCAGGATTAAAAGATGCAGTGTAGTCCATTGGCATGTACTATAATATTTTCAGAAATTTTTCATGTTCCAGTGATGAAGTTTATAAAAAGATCTATCAAATATTTTTAGAAAAACCTAAATTTGTATTAATAGTCCAGTCAATCTGTCAGAAAAACAGGCCATATCTTGCAAAAGATCGGATAGTTCTGAGTTTTGGATATGTTTTGTGTGTTGGGGGTCCTTATTAAAAATCCAAGTTTACGACCTTGGGTGTACCACCGCTTTGAAAAAAATGAAAATTTTGACATTTCTTCGGTTTTTGAAGAATATCTTGTAAACGATGTATTTTACAGCGAAAGTGGTTATCTTTAATTTTAAAGTAGACTAGATTTGCTACACTTTGAGTGTTGCCGAAATACATCTAGGAGAGAATGGGAAACTGGGTTCTTCCATTTTTCCCATGGCCATTCTTTCATGCACTTTCAGATGCACATAAGAGTTTTGGTCCGGTATATGGTCAGATATGACCATATAACAAACACTGTGAAGACGATGAAAAGCTCTGGATGACTGGCCCGTGGTCGTGGGATCACGTTAGTGTGTTTACTCGATGGACTCTAAAAATGGTACATCTTCAGAACATCTTTGATGAAGTTAAGAAATACTGTGATATTAACTTCTAAGCAACATGTGGATATGAAGCCTTTTTACATTACCCGAGATAATGAGAACATGGATAAGCTCAGAGACTGTTTTATCAACACTCCCCATTTTCCAAAGCTTGATCATTGAATGATTATCAGAACTACCAAAACTTTGAAGAGCTGTATCTTGGCAACTATTGAGTTTTGCAAAGTCATTCTGCACTCAAACTGTTGCAAATCTAGTCTACTTTAAAAAAATAAACATAACCAAAAATTTAAAATAATCATGTTTATCGTAAAACACATCGCTTAGGAGATATTCTCCGAAAACTGAAGAAAGATCAAAATTTTCCTCGATTCTTCAATATATCAGTCCGCGATGCGAACGCCATGATCGAAAGCTTGGATTTCTAATAAGGGCCCCAACATACAAAACTTATCCAAAAACCAAAACTACTTGAGTTTTTGTAAGGTAAAGTGTGCAGATTGGCTGGACACTGGACTATAATGACAGATTAAAAAATGAAAAGAAATTGTTGTTTTGCATATTATCGGCCATAACTCGGTCATTTGTACTAATTAAAAAAAACAAAAATTTCCTAGAAATGAAACAAAATATATCTTCAATAAAAAAATTTATTTGTTGAGTAAATATCATTTTGAACCTTTTCTCATGAGACTGTTTCAGGCTATAACTCAGTCATTTCTTTACCGATTTTCATTATTTTTGAACTTTTGTAAAGCTACACTTCTTATCTTCCCAATAGAAAAGAAGAGTAGATTTCGAAGAAATGGCTAACTTTTTGTCATAAGGGTAGTGTAAGGCACCAAAACTGGAAGAGGTACATTCAGGGGATTGGGAAAAAAACTCGAAGTGATGGGAAAATTCTGCAAGTGTGAAAAGTCTCTATGCTTCAATATCAAAACAGTTATGTAGGTGGGAGGTCTTGTATATTTCATATGTAGCACAGTGTAATTGTTGTTTACAAGTGATAAATCGAAACTGTAGTTTATGCTTGTGGGATTTCCCCATATAACATACTATAATTGGGCAACGTTCGTTGTATTTTGGGTTATTGAAATAAATAAATAAATATGGTGTCTGTTTAAAGAAACTACCGCAACTACCTAATTTTTGTTTTTGTTTTAATTGCCCCAGTTTGTCATTTTAAACAATATATTAAAAATTGAGGGTAAGATGGAGTCGGCGTTAGAAGATTAATTAAAGGTCAAAAAACTCGTTGTTTTGCGAATATCTTACTTCCTATTGCTCGGAGGTCAATTAAGGTTTTTGTAGAAATGAAAATAATTAAATTTCCGACAAAAAAAGTTATATTCGTTTTTTACGTACAGCAAACCATTTGCGAGATATACAGCAAAGAAGGTGTTTAATGTACGTTCTATACGTTTCCGCACCACCTTCCAGGTAGCATACGAGGCGCGCTTTTTACATTGTTTTCCCAGTAAGTCTAATCCATGTTTAGTGTTAAAAAATTACGTCTGGTCTTCGTCTTTGTCAATCTCGTGTATCTGTATTTCGTTTTTATCCTCTTTGAGTTCTGCATCTTTGGCCACCCATATTTATATTTCTTTATATGGAGCAGAGAAGCCAAAATTTGTTAAAGTCGTTTTGATCCATATCTACGATATAAGAAGCTAGAAAGACCAATCAATAATTGTGATAAAAATAGTCTTGGTCACACTGCAGACGTTATAGCGTGACTTATGACTGTGCACCAGATTTTCAAATTCGTAGTTTTAACTTAAATTGTCACAGATCACTTGAAGTTTTATTTTATTAAGAACCGGTATTTCCATCTTCCTATAATTTATCTAGTGGATAATTATGGTAACAATTGTTTTTACAATCATATATATTCTATATATTCGATAATGGAGTACGTAAAATTTTGATGATGTATGGAGCAGCTAAGTCCGAAAATTCACTTGATAACCATCGATACTTAAGTTTTGCGTCGCGTTTTAAGTCGACTAGATTCAATACAGCTGTAAAATTACCATTTCTTCCACCTTCAACTGCAGCAGCTCAACAACGTCTGTCCCGTGTATATTACTAAATAATTCCAAACCTGACTGGGAAAAGATATAAATCCACAACATGGGAGTGCATCTTAAATAACGATTTCTTGGAGTCCGTCACGACACTATCACGTGCGCCGGACAGTATTCTTAATACAATTTTTTGTAATTGTACAAAAGGTTGTGGTGGAAACTGCGCATGCAAAAAAACGGATTATCTTGCTCCGTTATTTGCGGCAATTGTCATGGACAATTAATGCCGCGCCTGAAGCAGCTGTCGTTGATTCTTCCGATAATTATTCCACTGAGCAAAATTTCCAAAATGTTCCAAGAAATGACCAAGTTTTGGTCATTAGAGTAGTGCAAGGCACCAAAATTGGATGAGGTACACATTCAGCGGGCTGGGAAAAAAACTCGAAGTGAAAAAACTCATTCTGCAAGAATGAAAAGTCTCTATTCTTCAATATCAAAACAGTTATGTTAGTGGGAGGTCTTGTATATTTATTTTTTTATTTCTAGCACAGTGTAATTAATTCTATTATGACATAACAATATTAAAATACAGAAATTATAGATTCGAGTTTTGAGTTACCTAGTCAATCTTTGCTTGCCAACTAAATAATGTGAGTTTAATTTAGAGTCTATTATTATTTTGAAAGGGGTATAATTACATAAAAACCAGTAACTTCAGTAATTGAATTAACTGTAGTAATAATTCTGATTAATGGCGAAAAATATCTTTTATTAGTTCCATATGGAAGAACGTTTACGTCTAAAGTAACTGAACTAAAAGAGATTTCAACCATTAAACAACTAGCACATGTAAATCATTATAATCCGAACATGATTGACAATTTAATTAAACAAAAAGATTATAAGTTAGCTATCAAAAGATTATATCACATTGTCAATCAAACAAACGACACAAATTACATATCCATATCATATTTTGACAAAATATCAGAAAAAGTTGCACATATACTAAGAAAAACCAACAATTATAAAATAACCTTTAAAACTAACACTAACACTTTTTCAGGGACTCCTCAATTTTATTTAATGCTAGAGATTGAACAAACGATTAATGAAGTCGGGTATTTACTGTTTGAATTATTGTCTTTGTAGTTCGGTATACTGGGTGAGGATTTTAAAGTGTTATACGGCGAAATTTCAAAAACGACTTGGACTATATTAATGCAATTCGAGATTGGTAGAAAGGGAGATACATTTTGATGTAGCTTTTAAATATCTATCCTTTTCCATTTTTAACGGGTGGGGGTAATAGGATGATACATTTTTATTTTTGAAATTTGAATCTACGTAAAAAACTATACACAGTATTACTACAGTATGTATACACAGAATTACTAAATTTGCTCCACTGGTTACATAATTTATTAATTATTAAGTTAGAAATAAAATATAATAATTTGCCATTTTATTTTAATTTATTTAACGTTTATCATGCTTCAGAAGGTGTTCGAAATGCCTCCCTTCAGCTTCTACACACTTTTCCACCCTTTTCCCCCAGAAGCTATAAGCTTGTGCGGGAGAGAGGGGGCGATTATTATTATTACGTAGGCCCTATGTGCGGCTGCAACTGACTTACAGATGGAACAGCGCAAATTCCACATTTGTGTCACAGCTAAGGAATACTGCAGAAAACCTTAACCAGATCTGCCGGCACCGGGAGTCGACCCGGGCCGCCTGGGTGAAAGTCCGGCACGCTAGACATTACACTACCAAGGCTATAAATGGATTTCGTACTCCGTGTAACATTTCAGGCGTCACTAATTGGCATTTTTGCAAGCATGTCGGATACGATTTTTCATATTTTTTTCTGTAATGAGTACAGTTGCCATAGCTTTTTCTGTTATAAAACCCTACATGAAAAACTCAAGGGAGTCAAATCGAGAGGGCCAGTTTATCGGGCCAGCTCGACCAATGCACTTACAACACCTCATTGAAATAATTGCGGGCCTGCCAGTCTTGCATAATGAGGTGGTGCCCCATCCTGCTGAAACCACATGTCAGGATTTATGTTTAACAATTGGGGTAACTTGTTTCTTAAGAAATTTGTATACACTTCTGCATTTAAAGGTAATTCAAAAACTTTTTTTTTTAATAATTTTTATTTTAATAAGATTATTAATTAGATAATTAATATCTCTGCACTAAGTGTGGTAAATTTAATAGTATTTTGTACATACGTAGCTTTTTACGTAGATCCAAATTTCAGAAAAAAGGATGTATTATCACATTTAAAATTCCGAAGTTATCCCCCAACTCCTTAAAAATGGGAGGGGTAAAAATTTAAAAGCTACATCAAAATGTGCCCCCCCTTCCTACCAATTACCTGTCCCGGATTGCATTGAGATAGTGAAAGTCGTTTTTGAGATACCATGTGTAACACTTTAAAATTCGCACCCTGTATATTGAGCAAACACTTAGAAATCTTGACATAAGATATACAGAGCACGCGTATTGTTACAGAAATAAACATCCATCAGAGAAATTTAATTCCGCCAAATACCTTCTAGAACAGAATCACACAATGACTTCCCAAAATAGTACTAAATCCCTACATTTTTGTAATAACAAACGCAAATTAGACATTTTCAAAGCCTTTGAGATATACAAGCACAAACTCAGGGTACCTTTAATAAATGAACAAGATTGAGCTCAGTAATTTTTCGTTACTGAAAGTGTCAGATATTTAATTTTTATTATGTTTTGTTTTTTTATTTAGTTATCTATTTTTTGTATTTACCTTATAGACGTGTTTATTTATATTAGCTATCGAAACAACTGTAGATAATAATAAACTTGTGAAACTTTTACTAATGTTTTATTTATTTCTTTGTAGTATTTACACTTTAAAAACACTATCATATACAGCATCTCCTAAACTGAAGGCATTAACATTGGTATGTCGGTTATTATAAGAGATAGAAGAAAGATTAAATGAGAAAAGTTTTGCAGAATTTCAAGCTGATATCAAACATCTGCAATTTAATCTATCGTTTTTAGTTTTCGAGTATTTGAGAAAAATGAGAACTGGCAAATTTCTTTTTTCCTGAATAGAACGGAAACCGTTGATTTGATATGTGTAGTTTTAACTTGCACTTCATGCTAATAAAAACATTCTATTGTCATTTGTTTTTGATTTACCTATGCCAACTTACAAAGTAATTCATAGTAGTTAACATAGGTAATTAGATTATATTTTGAAAGCACAAACAGGACATCTCTGGAAGTAACGCGATATTACTAAATTTCTGAAAAACTAAAACTGCCCTTAAGTTTTGTATATTGTATATTTCATAAAAAATCATAAATTACTAAATTAATGGTCATCCATACAGTTTCTTCTAGCCGCCGGGCCGATGGGATCAAATTTCAAGAAGTCCCGAACACCATGCCGTTACGCCAATAGTTTAAAGAAATTCACACCCTCATTTCGAGAACGCAAAAAGGTTGATGTGCAAATAAAAGAAGCCCATTTGGTAACTACATATATTTATTCGGCTTATGCATTATAAAACGAAAATAAAGAAAAGTAACAAAACAAAAATTATGTGGTCAATTTAGATAAAGTATTTTACAATAAATATGAATTTTTTGTTATATAACTGTGATCAATCGATTTATCAATATATCGGACACATTTTGTGATCACCGAACACATGATTCACCCTATTTACGATGTTATTTCGTAGGGCCACTGTAGCTGCGTTTTTGTTTGCATTATTCTTATTGTGTTTAATTGCCCCCTTTATGCCTGTTTGTAAGCACAGTAACCTCGACATGCGTTCCTTGCAAGAAAATGATATGAAGATGATGTATTTTTAGCCAGGGATTTTAAAAATGCATGTTGCTATTTACAACATTGCAAAAGGAAATTAGTGACAATTCTGTTAGGCGAACTACTTTCAAGAAGATTTTATTAACATTTAAAAGTATAATTTGCAATGTTTGCTAAGGTCATATTGTAAGAGAGCATTGCAGGATCATTTTATGAAAGCCATATTAAAATCGATCAACAGGTTAATTAGTTTTAGCTTCGGAACTTTACGTTAAAATCTCCATAAGAATTGTAACTATTCAATGGATGGCTATTAAGGGTCAGCGAAGTGTCCAAGGTCGGCAAAGTGTCTAAAACGGATAGTCGGCAAAGTGTCCAATAGTAAAATTTATTTTAAGAGTCGGTGTAGTGTCCACGGTCGGCAAAGTGTCCACTGCTTGCGGTCGGCGTAGTGTCCACGGTCGGCAAAGTGTCCAAAACGGTCAGTTGGCGTAGTGTCCACGGTCGGCGTAGTGTCCGCGGTCGGCAAAGTGTCCAGTCGGCGAAGTGTCCAGGCACCATAATATGTTACTTTAACTTGTTTTAATAAGATTACTAATTGATTTATACTCATCATAAGTTACTATAGTTGAATCATTACTATTAGCAATGAGTTTATTCGAGTTATTAAGTTTTAAGCTTTTTCGTTATTAAACAAATGCTATGACAACATAATAAGTTATAGCACAGTATAATATAATCCAGTAGTTTCACTCTGTGTCGGCGTCTTTGATTTTCGTGTCGCGGTCCGGTTTTGGCGCAGCTACCCAGGAGTTTATAAGTCCACCTATTTTCTAGCGACAATTTAAAACTGTTGTAGTGGGATATTTGAATATCTAACCTCTTTAGTGATGGTTTTTGTACCTTTGTGAATTAAATATTTTCTTATTGAAAAACGACCATTTTAAAAGTTCCGTTATAAACCAACAAAAAATGCTGTGAAATAATTTAATGACGTGGAGAAGTTTTCAAAATTTAAATTTTTTGTTTAATTCTTGTAGAAAGAATAATAATAATAAACATAAGATGTAACCTCAAATGGTACCATAAAGTGCTCTCTATTTACATAACATAAAGTATACGCTAAAGCAAACATTGAATAACAGATATTTAAAACATTTAATATTTTTAAAACTACAGAACTTCAAACTGTTTGTTTATCCTTCAGCATCCCTTTAAACTAACCTGTTTTGGATTGCCGTATAGATTGATTATATTTAGGGCAATTTTACAATTTCATATTAAAGGGATTCACTGAAGGTATTGCCATGTTTTTACATTATGAATAATATAGTAAAGTATGTGAAAATACTTAATGCTTTAATTTTAGTTAATCTAAACCCTTTGCAATATCAACATGTATATTGTTTCTTAAAATAATTGAAAGACTTATATTATTAAATATTGCATATTCCTATAAAGTTTCAGTAAAAAGCTTTAATGATTTTTACGAATACACGGATAATTATACGAGGGTGGTTTGATAAGTCAGTGACTTTTTGAATAAAAGATATTTATTTCGGCAAATAAGCTTTTTATTTCTCAGCATAGTCTCCTTTTAGCTCGATACATTTAGTCCAACGTTTTTCCAATTTTTTTATTCCTTCCAAATAATAGGGTTTCTCAAGGCCCTCAAAATCGACGTTTGTTTCAGTGATGACCTCTTCATTCGACCCAAATCTCTTACCGCTCAGCCATTTCTTCAGGTTTGGAAACAGGAAATAGTCACACGGGACTAAATCTGGAGAATATGCTCGATGAGGTAGCAGTTCGTTGCCCAATTTATGGATTTTTGCCACGGTGACTACTACACACGTGTGCACCCGTGCATTGTCTTGATGGAACAGCACTTTTTTCTTCGCCAAATGCGGTCGTTTCTGCTTCAAATCAATATCGAATCTGTCCAAAAGCTCTGAATAATATTCGCCGGTGATCGTTTTACCCTTTTCAAGGTAATCGATGTGAATGACACCGCGTGCATCCCAGAAAACTGTGGCCATGACCTTGTTGGCCGACAGACCCACCTTGGCCTTCTTTGGTGCACGTTCACCGGGAGAAACCCACTGTCTTGATTGTTCCTTGGTCTCTGGTGTAATGTGATGAATCTATGTTTCGTCTACGGTAGCAAAACGCCGCAAAAACTCGTTCGGATGGCGGCTGATCATCGCCAAACACTCCTTTGAAGTGGTCAAACGGTTGCGCTTATGGTCGACTGTGAGCAATCGCGGCACCCATCGAGCGGATAGCTCTTTCATGTCCAAATATTCATGTAAAATGTGATGTACCCGCTCAGTTGGGATGCCTATAGTCTCAGCCACATCACGCACTTTCATTCTCCGATCGTCCAATATCATTCCATGGATTTTATCGACGATTTCTGGCGTGACGGCCTCTTTTGGGCGACCTGAACGTTCGGCGTCACTTGTGCTGGTAAAATCACAACGGAACTCAGTAAACCACTTCTTAACCATTGAAATTGATGGTGCAGAGTCCCCATAGTAGTTATCAAGCCTTTCCTTGGTTTCGGTGAGGGGTTTTTTTACGCAAAAAATAATGCTTAATCAGCACACGAAATTCACTTTTTTTTATTTTCGTTAAAACTCCACAAGGTTGTTTGCTTTCAATGGCTGTCAAACACAAACTAAATGGCGCAGCCTTCTCGAGATTTTACAGTTGTCTATTCATAGATGGCAGTTGACGGGAGCAGTGTTGCATTTAAAATTACTGCGCGGGCAATTCAAAAAGTCACTGACTTATCAAACCACCCTCGTATCACAGGAAACAAAGAAATATGGCAATGTTATGATATAAGCTACGTCTATCCAAAGATGGGATTTTTCTTGCCGTATTAGAAATATGATTAGTAGTAAGACATTTGATTTAAATCAAGCACCAAAATTGTACACGCTGTACGTTTTATGAAACATCAGAACTTCTGCTAAACCTTATAATTTTTTTAATTAAACTATTACATTATAACATACACCGATTCCATTAATTCAAGGTTATTAAAAGCAACAGAAATAGAACACCTTTTTTAAAGAAAATCTTCTGTATGTCTTCATTTTAAATTATGCGCATCTCCAGGCGTAATAAAATTTTGTCTAACATTTATCGAAGTCGCTGGTGTGATACTACGACAAACTTCCCAGTTGCTTTTCATATCATCTCTGGTGGTAGCAGGTGAGCGGTCCATAAAAGCGTACTGATCAAATCAGGAGATTGGGCAGGCCAGTTAGTTGGTCGCCCTATATAAGCATTTCTGAGAGTATTTTCTTTGCAAACATTTTTATGAGTGTATATTCGCAGACTAAGAACCACTTCCCGTATAGCTTTCTCCTAATTCATACACTGCTTATTACTCTTTCTAGAGAATAGTTGATTTTAGAGACAAGAAAACTACATATTCCGAATACCAAATAATAATAATAATATAATAATAATAATAATTACTACAACCCATAACCTAAACCAAGGCCCCAGAAGCTATAAGCTTGTGCGGGAGGGAGGGGGCGATTATTATTATTATGTAGGCCCAATGTGCGGCTGCAGCCGACTTATAGATGGAACAGCGCAAATCCCACATTTGTGTTACAGCTAAGGAAAACTGCAGCATGTAAAAACGAAAGTAAATAACAAGTCTCATTTAATCATGGCTAACCAAGATGACTTAGAAATTCAGAGGTTTTTGGAATTTTGAGATAAAAACCACCCATTTGGCAACTGCTGCATATAAATAATAAATCTAATAAATATAAAGCTTGCTTTTAAGCGAGGAATCGAGACGGTGGAACATCTCTGGTACCTCACGGCACCGATTGCTATGATTAATTAGCCGACCCTAATGGAATTAGCATTGGCACGTGTCTACAGTTTTACTTACTTTATCGGAGAAGAAAATATGTTTTTAATTTTTCTCCTATTGAAGAATTGTGGACATGGTCGGGAATAGAACCTACGGCCCTTAGATTACGAAAAAACATGACAAAACATGATAATCAACAATCCGCCGAAGTAATATTGGCTAAATATTTGTAAAATAGATAGAGTAAACTTTGATCATAAAATACTAGATACTGCAGTGATTGTCGAAGGTTTTGAGATGTAAATTATGACAATAGAATTGTCTCAAATCTCACAATAAATTTTTTTTAAAAAGTTCAAATTTGGCTACGCCGCTCCCGATGAAAACAATTTTATAGGATATATTAGGTAGTCTCTGCAAACTTTTTTACCTTACGGCTCACTGCCCATATAGGAAATAACAAAGGGCCCGCGGTTGGCTCAGGCTTGGGACTTTAAAAAATTATTTTCAAGCATACAAGTTTAATTTTTACTACAAAAAATTGTATGCATTCTTATTAGCTTAGCTTTGTTTTTAAATAAACACTTTTTATTTCATAGATATTATTTTATTAATGATATTACAAAACAGTTAAACGGATCATCACTCATGGTAGGTGGATGAACAATGACTAATCTAAGTCGGTAAAGATTCCCCCTTGCAGCTGCCGCGTTACTGACTTTTTATGTCTGTGATTGTTTCGAAGAAACAAAGCGCGCAAAAATTTGAAAGCTGAATTTTTATTTAGTAATAATAATTATAATCTATGTAGGTAGTTTAGTTTAACTTTTCTCATATTTTTCTCTTAATTAATTACTAGCTGGTATAATAAAGACAGAAAACTTCAAAAGCTTGATTTGGTAGAATATGTGAAGATTGGCCAAGTCTAAAAACACTAGAATTGGTTGAGGCTTGGGCAAACAGTAAGAAACCGAGACTAGGGCGCTGAAGGTTGGCTTTGACTTGGGCAGAGATTAGAGAACCCAGAATTGGTACCTAGACGTTGGTTGACCCGTGGGCCACGACAAAGCAGCCGAAGTGTGGGATCTGAAGGTTGGACTAGGCTTGGACCAATGTTGAAATAACGACATTTGGTTAGCCAATATTCAGCCAAGCTGGGGCCTATTGTCAAGACTGGCAGTTCCTACATGGGTGAGCGAAGAGAATTTATTTTGCGGTACGCTCAATAAAAATCCCAACAAAAGATATACTTTATTAGTATGAATAAAAATAACAAAGTGGCTATAAATACGCACGACGTGTACCAATGTATTCGCGTTCAACATTCTTTTGACCCATTTTGTCACGTGATCGCGTTGCACGCCGTCATGACCACATGACGCTGAGAATCGAGGTATTTTGTTTTATGTTTACTTTAGTTACTGGAACTACTGGAAGCTAATCATTACAATGATTTAGGATAAAAAGAAAGATCTGGTATGGTATTGTTCAGTTTGCAATGACGATTGCCAAGATGATTCAATCATTTGCAGTAGGTGCCTAGAATGAAGTCATTTTACATGTGCTAGAGTAAACGTAAATTTAAAAGGCGTATTTGATTTTGTAGCTTTTGCATTCAGAGATATTTATAAATGAGCTTTGTTTAAATAACTTTTATAGTTAGTTACATACCTAATGTTAATTCATGCAAAGTTCTATTTTTTCTTGCTTTGTTTTGCTTTTATTTTGTACAATGATTGGTTTTATTTATGTACCTACAAACCTATTTTAATAAGGCTTGTAACATAATGGATATAATATGTATTTACCTTTATCTTATATAATAACAAAATTTAAATAAACTTTATTATACCTACTTAGTACCAACACTAAGTATCATCATGATTACAAGATGAAAACGTAGGTATTTGTTAATAATAGCACTTCCGGACATAGCTGCTCGTATGTTCAATGCTCACGTTCCGATGTGTCTCCTCATCAAAGTTAGTTGAACAGTTGCTCATAGGCAGTAGCGGTTAGAGGTCAGAGCATTCGAAAACCCGGGGCTTTCGCAATGCAACACATGATGATAATATGCTGCTTTAATGTATGCGTACGAGCATGATAGCGATATACGTTCCATTACCGTTGTCCCGGGTTCGACGTCTGCAACCACCGCTAGTGCTCATAGGTTTATGTCTGAATTTTTACGTGAGTAGACTGGACAATAGGAACATTGGACGAGTTCCCATCGGACGTGAATATATATTGATACACGTCAGACGTGCATATACGTTGATAGACGTCGGACGTATTTCTAGCCACGGCCTAAAAATAAATAAATTCTTATTATAGTAACAATAAAATAACAATTTTTGTATGAACATATAATATATAATGTATATATAATACAATAATAATGTTATTAGTGAGAAGGATGCAATTGATTTTGAGAAAGAATATAGTCAAAACGCGTCTTTAAATTAGATAAACGAACACGTAACTCCTCATCTACCATCTGTAATCGTCACCGTTTTTTTGAATTCATTTCTATAAGCACCGAGAAACCCAATTCGTAAAGATATGATATCCGAGATATGATAAAGAAAGATATCAGAGATTTAACGGCTGCAGTAGCTAATCGCGAATATTGGCTCCAAAGTGAAATCCAAAATTCTGACAACTCTAGCACGGAAAATGAGGCTTTGTGTACAGGACGTATATTAAATTTTCTTCTGTTAATGTTAATGGTAGACGTGTACTATCGTATCTTGCAAAAGGATTGATGACCTAGTCGTACATTCGATAATAAAGTGATGGAAAATACTTAGAAAATGATACAGAGAGGTGTCTTCTGCACTTCTGACAAAATTTTAAATTTGTTTGAAAGACCCTCTACGCTTGGGAAGCAATCAAGCTGCGAGTTTTTGACTTTCCTGGTCCACTTGTTCTAACTTGTCGGTGGAAGACTTGACTTTGCCTGTAATACGGTGTTCGGATTAAGGCTGATTCTCACTATACGGCAGGCTACCAACAGTCACCGGACCGACAAAACGTTGTACCGTACATTTTATATGGTCGCGACAGTCCGTTTCTGTGATGGTTGATGTGAATACCTTCATATAAAATGTACAGTACAACACGATACACCCACAACGGTATGCCAGCTTCACGACCAAAACTCGTTCTCCGCGCGCATGTGACGTCGCTGCGAAGCAACTTTCCTAGGACTCTTAACTTTCCTCCCATTTGATCTCTTCCAGTTACACAGTACGGTGGGTGTATGTTAGGAAAAGCGGCTTTAAATAATTAATTTTGAAATTCCTTTTGTTTTGATGAGTGTAAACTTGTGAAATGTCGAAGATAATAAGGTGAAATTCTTACACAGGTATATATCGAAATGCCTGGTTGTGCTGTTACTGACTGTTGCAATTATAACAGGAATACAAAAGGAACTGGTATAAAATACTTTCGATTCCCAAAGAACGAAGAACTTTCAAAGCGTAGGGAAATTGCTTGTCGAAGAAATGATAAAATAAATCTAAAAAATGGTAAGAATGTAATTAATAAAAATAAACAATTTTAAATTTAGTGATATGGTAACTTTAGATTATTTAGTATCTACCTATATATTATTTTTCTAAGTACCTCCCTAACAAATTTTACTATTTTACTATTATATATATTTTATAGAAAGCATAACAATCCATATCGGCGGTACATGATTAGTAAATTGTTAAAATTTGGAATATTTCTGAATCAAAATAAAATAAATCGTTATATGCACCACGGGCAATACGGGCATAATTATAAATAATAACATTCCCTCATACTATAATTTATTAATTATGCCTTTAATATTAAGTGGCTAATATTAGAACGATTATCAAACGTCATACTTTACTAACCATTGTCATTATAAATGATAAAAACATCATTATACATAAGAACGTAATGCGAAACAAGCCTGGTTTGCTTCGCACTGACGTCACAAACCATAGAAGGATAGACTATCGAGCTGCGCGTTGTCATACCGTTGTCGGTGTATCGTGCAGTACAATGTTTTGTCGGTCCGGTAACTGTTGGTAGCCTGCCGTATAGTGAGAATCAGCCTTTAAGCTAAATTCAAATCAAATATGTTATGTGACTCCTGTTTTAACATAAACAATTAATACTAATTATTAATATTAATAACGTTATTCAAATTATCAAATGTTACTACATCAATTACATAAACGTTGCTTAAAATTTTCAAAAGATCATTTAACACTTACATACTAGTTAAACCTAATCATTAATAAAGGTCTGAGTGAAAACTAAAACTAAGGACAGGAAGTTTATAGGTTATGTATGTTATGCCTAGGATTCATCAAAAAACGTGGGAACTCTAAAAACACGAGTAAAGGAAATATTAAATTTACCTTCTCTACTTAATTAATATTATGTTACAAATATCTTTTTATCTGTTAGTTCAGTACAGTGAAGAGGTAATAGCAATCTATCTTGCCAGGCATATACTAAAAACTAAACTATTTTTTTAATAATAAAAAGTAAACTTTATTCTGTCATGTCAGTTACGTAGCATGTCCCAAGTAGGTATGTATCCTCAAAGTAAAAAGCAGTTTTTTATAAGGCATGAGCTAATGATCATCGTTCTAATTAAGGATAATTGTAAAAGAGTATAATAATAATAATAATAATAATAATATATTTATTGGTGTCAAATACATAAAATGTTTACACAAGTCACAAAGATATAAAAAATAGATATAAATATAAAAATAGATATAAAATATCACAAAAATACCATTTCAATATTACAAATTATTATATATCTATTGATTAAAATTACATAAATTTACATGCCATTGAGATCATCATCAAGAAATTCTTTGATGTTATAGTAAGCTCGTTTTAATAAAAACCTTTTGATTCCTTTTTTTAAATACCTATATTTAAAGCTAAATTGCGCACATTTTGTGGAAGCTTATTGTAAAAATTCATAGATAAATAAGTAGGACCTGTCTCAAACCTCTTTAGTCTATGATTTGGTAGTACAATATTGCTTTTGTGTCTAGTATCATATTCATGCGCATGCACAATTACTATGACACAAGAGATTATTATGATTTTTTACTAATAATAGGTTTTCATATATAAAGTTAGATACAATTGTGAAAATCTTGTTTTCAACAAATGCCTGTTTACAATCTTCTTGATAACCTAAATTACAAATTACTCTTATGGCTTTTCTTTGTAAACCAAAAATTCTAACACTAGAGGCAGAGTGACCCCATGCAGGCAAGGCATAACACATTGTTTGGTGGAATAATGTAAAGTAAGCAGTCCTTAAAATTTTAAAAGATACTGAATTACATAAATATCGTAAAAGTTAAATAATTTTAACTAATTTACCAGCTAAGTAGTCAATATGTTCACGCCACGTTAATTGTTGATCTAGTTCTAGATGAACACCCAAAAAGTTAACACTCGTAGGATTTTCCACATCACTTGTAGATTTTAATACAAAAAGTCATTTGCTGTGTTTTGTCCTTGTTTAGGTATAATTTATTTGCACTAAACCATCTGTTAATCTCTTTCTTAGAGTATCCCATGTTTTCTATAGCTTTTTGAAGATTACCATCCATCTGCAAAAAAGTTGTGTCGTCGGCAAAAGGAATAAAATTGGTTTTATCAACACTCACAGGTAGATCATTTATCAGTGGCGTGCGGTGGAAGCAATGGAAGCAATGCTTGCCTTGAGAATTTATTAAAAATAAAAACTGCTAACAAAAATACTTTTGTAAAATTATGGTTATCGTTTATTTAAATTGAAATATTTATCAAATTAAAGCTCAATATCAACTCTGTACAGCAAAAAGTATAATTATTTAGAGTACTATTTTAAATTAGGCTCATTAAACTTGCAAGGAAAGGTAATACCGATTCAAATGTGATACATACACTTAATATAAGCACTGATTACAAATGCTCTTCTCTTAACCTTGGCGTGAATCAGCGAGCGCGGGGTGTTATAATAGACGGATGCTGTTTGGCTGGTTAACATTGTTTGGTCGTAATTTTTATTGTGCTTCGTTCCCAAATGTTTATTTATTATAATTTGGTTATTTGTTCGATTTAGTGTTACTTAAGTAATGTAAATCTTCGAATGAGACTGTATTTTGTCGCATTTTATTATTTTAATTTATAAGTTGTAGTTTTTTAAAGACAAATAGTTCTATTTAGTTTGCCTGTATGCAAATTTAAAATTGCATTATCGTCTCGACTGCAAATTCAACTGCTTCGGTGAAAGGTTCGAGTACCTTTGATATAGCCGAATCGGGACGATTTTTTGTTCAGTTTGTAAATTATTAATAAGGAATTTTTCGCATACAGTTTTGGAGAGAAATTACAAATTATTAAGAAAGGCAGATCAAAACCAGATCTTTCAAATTTAACAACAAAGATTAAAACCTGTACCGGTATTTTGCTAAGAAAGACCGGAAAATTGATACGTAGTAGTAGTTTTTTTTAGAATAAAGAATGATAGTCAACAAATTCCATAAGTATAAAGTGTAAAAGTGCTTCTTTGAAAAACTTTTAAGCTTAATAATTATAACACTGTTTTTTATTGTACCTAGCAGGGGCGGATCCAGAGAAGTATTTTGAGGGGGAAATCTTTGGAAAAATAATTGTTTTAATAAATAATAATTAAACAAACATTATTTGTTTCTATTCTATGTAAACTTATTTCTAAACTGGGGGGGGATTATTCCCTCCCCGTTAATCCGCGCCTGTACCTAGGTGTATTATAATTAAAATCGTGGTTGCTTCCCGAGCCTAAATTCTCACCGCACGCCACTGTCATTTATATAAAGTAAGAAGAGCGCTGGTCCCATAACCGTGCCTTGTGGCACACCCATTGTTAAGATGTTTTTATTAGAGAGGTTAATTCTTCATTTTTACCATTTGTACTCTGTTTTGTAGATACGAATTTAGTGGCATAATGGTGTTTTCACTAAACTTATAATGCCGACATTTATCTAGCAAAATGGAATGATCTACACAGTCAAAAGCTTTGTTGATGTCTAAAAAGGAAGACGTGACATAGAGATGTTTTTCAAAAGATTGAAGAATTTCATTTACCAAATGCGTTATTCCCATAACAGAGCTATGGTTGTCACGGAATCCGAATTGTGTCTTGCATAACAGCTGATTTCTGTTTAAGTAGCCCATAATTTGTTTTGTTAGGCATTTTCCATAGATTTTCGAGACAATCGGAACCAAAGATATTGGTCTGTAATTTGAAATATTGGTGAGATCGCCCTTTTTGGGTATAGGTATTACTAGTGAAAGTTTCAGCGCATCTGGAAAACATCCTAGAGTAATACTTTGGTTTATAAGTTGGTGAGCGGATAAATTATAAGTTCCTAACGACCTTTATTAGTTCAGAAGTATGACCATAGGTATATATCAGCAGTTTTTTTAGTTGTTAGATGATTTATAGCATCTCTTATTTCATTAAATATGATTTCTTTAAAAACAAAACCATCCCCTGCAACATTTAAAATTTTTACATACAACATCGAGTCTGTATTTACAGGTATTACATTATTAGTTGTTTCAGTTGCAATTTTAGAAAACTAATCATTAAATTATTGGGCTGGAAACTTATTTGCGGAATCTTTTTTAGATTTCCTGGTTGCATTTATAATTTTCCAAGTGGCCTTCATCGTGTTTGTTGCCTCTGCAATTATTTTATCGTTTGAATCTTTTCTTGATTGAGCAAGTGATTTTCTGTATATATTTCTGACATGATTTTTTTGGGCACGTAGCTCATCTGTTGGAAATCTTTTAACTATGTCACACAGAAGATGATGCGATTCCCTTAAGCGTTTATGTAGATCATTGAACCATGCAGTTTTACTTGTATTATTTTTTACATGCCTCTTTTCCGGGAAGGCTTCATATAATGCAGAGGTTATTTTATCTAGAAGCATCTCAAACTTTGTATGAATATCATATTCATGATTGTTTATAAAAGTCCATTCAACCTTTTCTATTAGATTATAGAACAATAACTTCCCTTCCATAGTCTGTATTTGTTTATGGCTTTACTTTCATAATTTATATTAAAGTTATAAGACTCTCATCCCGAGTTAATTGATATATAAAACATTAAGCATTCACTATTAGGCAATCAATAAAATATTGCCCCTGATATTGTTGTCATTTGCGTGGACCTAACTAAAAGAGAAGAACATTACTAAATTTCACGTATATTGTCAGCATTTCAACAATGTCAGCATTACATATGTATTGCTTGCACATGCAATTGTAACGAAACCAATATGTAGTGTCTTGTTCAGTTGATCTATAAACTTTATAGAGGCAGTTTATATGGTTTGATGTAAGAGTACATTTATTTCATGTCATTTGCCTAGTTATCATAATTTCTTACTAGTGTTGAATTTAGAAAAAAAATTCGTAAGTAAATACACACTTGTGTTGTTTTATTATACTTAGTATGAAGCCTTAAAACAAATTGTTTAGGCGCTATGTTATATTAATGCTCTAATAGTCATTCGCGTGGCATTTTCATTGTGTCATTTGCGTGGATTTATAACTCCACGGAATGATAACTTGTCCACGTAAATGACAAATCCTACATACATTCATGTTATTACATTATGGTATGCAAAGAAAATGTGGAAAAGAAGAAGCATTATCGTGTTAGAGCAATGATTCTTAACCTTTTTGAAGTCAAGGAGCACTTTTGATCATAAGAAAAATTCGCGGAGCACCAAAATCAAAGAGTCAAAAAACATGCAGACGTAACTTTTATTATAAATTAAACTGTCTACTTTGTGCTAAAATAAAAATTTCCTTGTGTTATTTTTTTATTTTTTTTGGTTATTTCAATAACGCTGTAGAAAAAGCGTGTGCAATTCGTGCTCAAAATGACTTTTGTGGTCTCGAATGAGAATTTGACTCGGCTACGCCTCGTGGAAAGAGTCATTCTTGACCACCTAAGTAGCATTTCGCGCATTAAATACACAAATAACCATGTTATAAACAGCACATACACAACACAATCCAAATAAAAACACATTAAAGATTACTAAATCAGAGGGTCTGTCTATTAGCGATATAAACGCAAGGGGAATCGCCTGCGTAGAAGTGCCTATTGACCGAGTGACGACTCTCGATCGGGTACTTGAGAACCGTCGCGAGATGAGCACACGACTTCACTTTGCAAAGGTGCTACCATCTAGCCATTATTTGTGCAAATCAAATCACATACAGTAGTTGAGCCAACATTAAATTTCGGCTTTCATAATTTCGCGGAGCACTTGCAACAAGTTCGCGGAGCACCAGTGTACCGCGGAGCACCTGTGTTCCGCGGAACACCGGTTAAGAACCGCTGTGTTAAAGACATCTTTTTACTCAGTTCAGTTTTTCTATTAAATATAATCTTGTCTGTCATTTGCATGTTATTTGGATCATTTACGTGGATTTAAACACTGTAAAGCTCGAAAATGTACAGATTAAGTTCTACTAATCAGCAGTATGTGTTCTAGACAATACATTAATCATACTCTACTGCAATAACAAATTTCAATATTTTTCTTTTCCGAGAATTTTTCACATCCAAATTGTGGATTTCGGGAGAAACACCCATATACTCAACATGGTATTGTTCCAGAACACGCTCGAACCTTGCGAATGCTCTTGGATCTTTGTTTCCCGAAACTATTTAGAGTTATAAAAATTTGAAAGTAAAATTTGAATATGTTGTACCCACACAAATCTTAGAAACAATTCAATTGTGTTGCAAAGCATATTTTTAAAATTCAAATAAATAAATATACTGTGGCCTGGTTATTACGACCTTGCAAAAATAAAAAGTTGAAGAAAAGATATTATAAAGTGGCAACATCGCAACGAGTTGAAAAAAGATTATAATATATAAGGTGTCGTTGAAAGATAATGTAGCTTCATTTTCCCGCTTTTCTGAAACGCCCTGAACAGTTGTAAATATTTTCGAAACATACAGATTTAGCAATCAAGAAATTTTTGGATTGAAAGTTTTTCTCAATATTTAATAGTTTAGGAGATATCGAATAATAACGCACTAAATTAGATGTATATCATATGCTATATATTCTTAAGTTACTCGATGAGACCTTTCTAATGATATGCTACTCGTCGAGTGTTGTAATAGATCCATTTTCTAGCTTTTTGCTTCATCCTGAAGGTGACAGTAATGGCACAAACCCTGCAGTTTTAACTTTTCCTTTTGCTCTGAAACGGAACTCTGTGGTTTTGGTTAATTAACCGGAGCTGTCATAGACCAATGACAATATTTTTTATTTTGCAAATTTTCAAACCTGTTTAGTTTATTATTATCGATCATAACATTTTTTAATAAAATATAACCAAAATATAAAAACAATGCAGTATGGAAGCTTTAAACGCTGTAATTGTACCTATAATAATAATAATAGTTGGCATCCAACAAAATATATTTTGGCATTTCCAAAAAAATATTACTGTCATTATTAATATTTTACAGAGTGCAGTAACAATAACGACTAGTACCCATAATTTGGAATCCAGGCCCCGGATGCTATGAAGCTTGTGCGGAGAAAGGTGAGATTATTATTATGCAGGCCCATCATGTGGCTGCAGCCGACTTACAGATGTTATAGCAGAAATCTCACATTTGTGTTACAATTAAAGAAAAACTGCAGAATACCTTAACCAGATGTGCCGGCACCGGGAGTCGATCTCGTGCCGCTTGAGTGAGAGACTAGCACGCTAACAGCTACACTACCAAGGCTATAATGTAATGCCACCATTTTTGGTTATGTTATATTTTCAAAATAAACACTAATTGACAAAACAACGCAGAGATTCCAAAAAACGCGATCTAGAAAGTCGACTAATAGCAAGATTATTGTACAATATAAATACAAATCAGTGAATAAAATACGACAGTTTCGTAATTTTCCAGTAAAGGTTTTGAGCGAAAATGGCTTGAAATACAATTTTAACTAAAGATGAAACCGAGTCCCAGTAAAAAAGGAGGGGGCTAGTTCGCTTATGAAGCTGTCATTAGATAGTAGCTTTTAAAGGTACTTGGCACACTTTTTAATTAGTTGATCGGCTCAACCTCTAGAGGTCACCCAAGTAAAGGGTTGTGCCACATCGTGAACCATAGGGAGTACGGTATCAAGCGAAGGCTAATGAGAAGCTGATTCCAAAGATATCTAAGATTCTATCTCTGTTATGCCCAATTGATACGTTAACGCTCAATAACGGATAACAGGCTTAGGCATAGGCCAAGGTTTTTGAAGTCTCTCCTTGACCCAATATAAAAATTTAAGCTATGGGCCTAGTGAATAAGCGTGTCAAGTTTTATTAAAATCCCTCTCCCATCATCACCTCCTTTCCATTGCATGGTCATAATACTCTGGAAGTTAGAATTCTCGATTATTGTATGTCTCAAATTATTCCTGCTTTGAAAAAACAACCTATACAATTTACAATAAATATATTAATACAATCCAACCATTACACTATATTTGGTTATAGTGTAAGTATAGTATTATTGTGTTATGGTAAACCACAGTCCTTACAATCCATTATTAGTCATCAATGTCTATCCAGCCAAAGCAGTTAGACCGCTTTCATAATGTAAGTAGTAGAATTAGACTAATACATGTAGACATCGTATTTCTAAAGAATGTTTTTTCCGAAATGTGTAAATGTGCAAGTATCGGCAAATTGTAAACGACCGTTAGATGTAATACTGGCCCTGTAAAATTCCACCCAGGATAGTGTTATAACAATTTTCAGAATTTAGACGGTTTAATGCCGGGAAAAAGGTAACATCGTTATCGAAATACGTATTGGCAGTTATAGTCAGCCCGCAAACCATGCGAAGTAATAAATTAAACTGATAGCCAGCAAAGCGGACTACTGCAATGGTTTTCTATTGTCATTTTACTACCATTTTGGGGCTGCTTATAATAACAGCTGAATTTATGGTTTTTAGTAGCAAATGACAATAGAAAACCCTTGTAGTAATTCTCTTATCTTCCGCTACCTGACTGTCAGTTTAGTTTATTACTTTCCGTGGTTTGCGGACGGACTATAGTCAAATATAATGTGCGGTTAGAATACACCGTTAAGTATAAGGTATGTCCACTTTCTAAATGCACAAAGTTCCAAATAGTTTTGAATAAACTACGTGTAGAGTTTTGGAAAAAAGGTATTTGTTATTTAAAGTATAAACATTATGGATTTATAATTATTATTTTAAAATAGACAAAGGGCCATTTTCTTCAATTGAGCGCAATTTCGTCTTAATGCCATTCATCATTGTTTGGACAACCTCCATACCCACCTTCTTTGCATACCCTTAATCCTTCTGATAAGTTGAGCCTAGAATTCTGCTTCCTAGCCGTTAGCGTAAACTAAATATGATAATACTGCCCAGAAAAGTTCAATTGGCGTAGCCTCTGATACGTTTGGAGCTTACAGGCAACAAACTTACTCTTTTCAGGATGTGAAATTATGTTATAAATAGTCCTACGACTGTAACCTTATTGTACAAAGTGAGCCATCATTGATGTTTTGTTGCCCTGGCCAAACATTTTAACTATCCTGTTACCAACAACTACTTGTTCTTTCATATTTCTGATTTAAATAAAAATACTTTCAAAATGATAAGTAACGACAAACTGACATACCTGTGTAACAAACTAAAATTTTTCCAAAGGCGACTATGTTAACTGTCGCAATGAAATTTGTGCAATTTGTGTTGTGATAAACTACAGTCCTTACAATCCATTTTTAGTAATTCAGCCATTACCACATTCATAATCGATCTGATAACTTCATCAAATACAGAGTGTAGCGAAAATCAATTTCTTCTTAAAAAGTTCAATTGAAAAATGTTGTTAAAAGTACCAAATTAAGTATCATACACACCTCCTATGTGGGTAAGAAAACAATGTCAAATAAAAAAACCATTTATCAGGAGATAGCTTTTGTAGAATGGGGATTTCCTTCCCAACGAATAAACTAGAATTTTTCTGACGTATTTGAACTGTTATTTCGCATTTTAGGCTTTACATCTGCTCTACTACAATCATAATTTTCTCGTTTCAGCTCCGTATTTACATTTTTTAATTTAACGTGTTTATAGGTATTGCGGGTTTTTCGTAATTTACGATGTGCAAAACGAACAATAATTCATAATGAATAATGCACGTAAATGTAATAAGGAAAGCAATACGACAATATACTCTGAAACAACCATAAAAAAACCCTAAAATATTTTAGTCGGCAATTTTATAGTTATTACATAGGATTTTGAATATTAATTTTATTACGTTTTAAAGTATGTCGTATTCGTTTTATGGAACAATAAATATTGCGTTTGATTGAATGACAGAAAAACCTAAGTTAGGTTAGGTGATGTATTTTTTATAAATAAAATATTTGTCTGGGTGGTACACACGTTTATACAATTATTATTATTGCACAAGTTTTCTATTTGTAACATTCCATTCGAGTATAATATATCTAGAAGAACACAGCATCATTTTGACAAATCAGTGAATAAAATTTTTGGGGTTATTTTTTTAATGATCTTTTCAGGACATTGAATACCTCCGCTCTTTTATTTAGATACTTTACAAGAAATGGGCAAAGGCGGTATTTCCAAGCAATAAAGCTATATCCGGTCAATTGTGTGGCTCACACCTGTGAAACCCAAACTAACTGACTTGGGTTGAATATCTAACCTCACAAAATAGAAACTTAATGCATTTTATTGCACTTGAAATGTTTCGACTTTAAACGTAAATGACAGCAATTTAAATTAAATAACAAATGGTTATATCATTTTAATATTCATAACTATTATGGAATTTTTTTACGATTTAATTATTCTAGATGACTAAGATTAGAGATACTTTTGAAAACCTTATTTAATATATGTAACATTTGAAACTGGCATTGCAAAAATGAGGTTGAAACTTCTACATGCATTTATAAACAAATATTTATATTTTTCATAACATTGAATTGCTTTTGGACAATTACATACATAAGGTTATGCAAAAGTAAGTATACCCATATTCAAATGGCTATAACTTATGTATATATAAATATGTTAAAACGGTCACATTTCATACAGGCCTGAAATTTATTTCCTATGGGTTTCTTTAAATCATGTTGCTATAGCTGCTTTTATTTACGAAAGTTAAGAACACACATTATTTTAAGGTTTACATTATTTTTGCCAACGATTTTTGCTTCTGCAACGGTGTTGCTTTTGCGATCTCCTATTGGCCCTCGTAGTTGCCATTTTGAATTAAATTGATGATTTATACTGTTGTGTTCTTCCAGAAAAGGAAACAAGGCACTAATGATGTTAAATGTTTATTTAATTATTGGAAATTGTGACAATGTTTATTAATACTAAAATTGTCACATGTTCCCTTTTTTAACTATAATTAATTTCGTAGTTAGTTATATAGTATGATGTTTCTTCGATGAATCTACTTCTTGTACTGTCTGAATAACAAACTGCGTTCCATAAGGAAACTTACTATCAATTACTCATTAAAATAAAATGTTCCAAAGGAAAATTAACGACAACAACATGATTCACTTTGAACTTAAATATTTACGTCCAATGTAGCATTTAATTGAATATATTTTTGAAGGGAAAGTTTAGTTTAATGAGTTACTAATATGTAACTAATGATAGTAGTTATTTCTGAATTATGGTAAACAAAGAAAATGAGATATGAATAACGTTGCTTACAATTTTATAATAAAATCTAACGATTAACAATCTATAATTAAGAATCACCTTAAAATATGATTATAATAAAAAAGGATGTATCTAACATCTCTCTCCATAAGATTGATTTATATTAGAGGACAATTAAATAAAAAAAAATAAAAATAAAAATAAGTGAGAGGTTATTGCTATTATTAGTATTAATCGAATATATGGCTAATTCATATTAATAGAAGGTGCACGCGACACTGATCTACGCACATGTGGTTGATGTTCCACTGGATCATTCACTATTGACACTTGCGCTTTTAACTCAGTACCTTCGTCAAGTTCCAAATCTTCTGATGTCATTATTTGTGAAAGATGATGTCTCGTCAACGGAGCACTTGTAGTAATGTTAGTATTAAATATTTTTGCGCAACATGGAATTGATGAGTCTAGATTTTTAGTATTACAACACAGTAATTTTCTAATCAATTGTAGGCATCCAAATACCTAAAAAATCTTGTATATCACTAGAAGTCCTACTAACGATCCCAAAATTGAAAAGAAAACGGAATACCAATGTGTTTCATAACTTGGGATTTTTTGTTTTAACTGATTGTGTAGCATTTCATCAAGCTGGGTTAACTTATGTTGGGCTACTCGTAATTCATCTAGTTTGACATTAGTGAACTGCACTGGTTGCAAATGTATTGCTTTAATGGAAAGATTCTCCTTCTTGGTGTTACAACAGACATCTTCAACTATATCTAACTTGGGTAGTTGGTGATAATAATTTGCTGTTACTTCGCTAGTTGCTTCCAAAACATTGGTTGGTGTGAATCCCTTGCATCCATTTTTTAGTTTTAATATGCCGGTATTCTCAATCGTAATATCCACGATTTCAAATGCAGGACAGGTGACTGTTAATTTTATTGCTTCTGATTGGATAAAAATCTAACTGTTGTCTTCCAAAGGTTGCCATATTTCCATCCTTGCGTGGATTGTTCGGGTAGTACAGGAACGTGGTATTTCCTTAAGCACTGAAGTAAGTAGCAGTGTTTCGCAAGTAGGGTCCTTGTTTGATCGAGTAGTACTTATTTGATAACATATGTAATATTCGGGCAACGTCTTTGTGCATTTATTGAGATCCTGCTGTTGTGAATAGTGCATCTTCGTTGTACTCATTAATAAATAAGGAGAGGAAGGATCAATGTAAGAATATATTTGGGTGAAGTTGTGAGACATGGGGAGTGGTAAAATTCTATAGATATTATACTGTACATCATCTACGATAGGTATCTTAATTGCAAAAATTACTATTTGATTAATGTATATAACATCTAAGTTACTTATTTCAAAGTATTTATGAATTGTCGAATACGTTAGAGGATAGGCAATTGTTGTCCTTCTTTCAAGATAATGCGTGATAATTCTTTTAGTAAAGTTAAAGGTGAAATTATTTGAGGGTGCAAAATATTATGCTTGGCTAATGTAATTGAATTTATTAATAAGTCGTAGTAATGTTCAAGATTTGAGGTCATTTGTGTTAAAAGAGTAACTTGTTCTAAAATGATCTGTTGTAATCGAATTTCATTTATATTATTTGTGGTTTGGTCGGAAAATTTATTAAACAATTCTATATTGGTGTTAAGCTTATCTTCGTTTACTTTTAGAGCATACATAGATATGTATTAAAGTTAGAAATAGTATTTGAGATAATACTGATTTGCTGTTTCATTAAAACCTGTACTTCTCGATTGTCGTGCATCAAGAATTTGATGGATTCTTCGTAGAGTCTAGCATCGTCAGCATCGGGTATGCCGAAGAGCCAATTGATTCCGTATGAAATTTCGTCAAAAATTTTTCGTTTGAACCGGTTAGTATTTTCTAGATTGTGTCCGGTTAGATGATTAACCGTTTCTGCTTTATTCTGAAGTTCATTAATGCGTAATAACAGCATACTTATTGAGTTGTGGCAGTAAAATGTAACATGATTATAAGAGCTTGAAGTACCACGATGAGTACATAGATTTTGCGATTTTATAAGATATTTTGATAATTGTTCATATTTTTCGTGAATGACTGACAAATTAAAATGAGATAGTAGTGTATATTTTGATCTTGATATAGTGGCGTTTCCTATATGGCTATAGTACAGACCAGAATTTTTATTCAAATATTCAATCTGGTAATTTTGTGTATTACCAATTGCTATCATAAAGTTAAGGATTGAAATAAGGAAATGGAATAGAAGGAATGTTGATGACATTTTTTCTCTTCCTGGGAGGTTAACCTGAAACAGAAGGTTTCAATAGATTAATGTGATACGTTACTAATTTACTGCCTTTTTGTATTTGGACGGTTCGATTAGGAAATATCTTGGATATCTTATATGGACCTAGAAAATTTGGACTTAATTTTTTGTTCAGACCGGGGGTAGTTGCTTTATTTACTACATAAACTAAGTCATTGACTTTGTATTCGTGCAGTTTAATTTTATGGTGGTAATATTTTTTTGACTGTTGCTTGGATTTAAGTAAATTTTCTTTTGCTATTTTATGACAGGTATTTAATTTTTGTTTTAAATTTACCACATAGTCATCGTAGTTATAATTGATGGATGTCTCTTGACTGATAGTATTTGGTAGAAATGGCTTACTACCGAATAGAACTTCATGTGGGGAAAACTCAGTTGATTTATGAATATGGGTGTTATAAGCAAACATCGCAAAGGGTATAAATTCATCCCAGTTCGACTGTTTATCATTAATATAGTGCTTTAAATAATCTTTTAGTGTTAGGTGTGATCTTTCTAAAGCTCCATTGCTCTGGGGGTGATAGGGGGAAGACAAAATATGTTTAGTTTGGAATAATTTCATTAAATTTTTAATTAAGTTAGATGTAAAGTCACTACCTTGATCAGACAGGATTGTTTTCGGTATCCCAAATAGAGTAATGAATTTAGCTAATTCGTGATTCATGATTTGGTATGGGAATAGCATAAGAAAATTTTGTCAAATCGTCCTGCATTGTTAAAAGAAATCTGTTATTATTTTCAGTTTGGGGTAATGGACCTACAATATCGATTGCTAATTTTTCGAACGGTTGGTTAGCTGTTGAAGTTATCTCCATGGGTGCTTTAGAAGGTTTAAAATTGGTTTTGTTGATTTGACATGATGGACATTTTTTTATATAGTTTTTGATGTCCTTTTTAATGGAATCCCACTTATAGAATTCTTTTAGCCTTTTATACGTTCTAATGAATCCAGAATGACCTGCTAATTTGGAATCGTGATTATCTTGACGAATTTTTAGAATTTCTTCTTTATGCACTTCTGGGTAACGATAAGTTTTGGAAAAAATTGGGGTATTATCCATTACATTAATTTCATGTTCGATCGCGGTAGTATGTGTCAGACTGTCGTTAGGTAAGAAAAATATCTTATTGTACTGAAGGCAAACATCTAAAACTGACTTTCTTTCTTCGTCATTTAGATGATCTAATCTTAAATTGTTTTTTAATAGTTCTTCACGATTAGGTTTTGATATTTCTGTATTAGAATTATTTGGGTTTATATTTAAAATTTTGAAGTTACGGGGAATTGGTTCCAAGAATAAAGAAATTGGATTAATTTGTTGATCGATTACTCGGGTATTTAAAATAGTAACTGAAGCTTTATTATGTTGATTAACCTTCACAATAGCCTGATAAGTAAATTCCTTTTGGTAATCCTACATTAGGAACAATACCTTCTTTTAATTCAGGATTTTTAATAGCAATTTCAACAACTGTCTCAGTTCTAGCCTTGAGATTAATTATGTTAGCATTATTAATATGATTTGCATTTGAATTAGATTGCTCAGTGTACAGCTTAATTGCAACTGTAATTGATTTAAATGAAATAGTTTTGTTTTCGAAATCAATTTTTGCGTTTTCGTGTTGCAAAAAATCTTGACCTAATAAGCCGTCGAAAGGGACGTTTGTTGCTTGATTTAAGATATAAAATTTTGCAGAAAAGTTATGATTCTGAATTTGTAGGGGTATTTTTGAGCTTCCTACAGTTTCTACAAGATTATTAGGACTGAGTCCGTGTAAAATATTTTTTTCCTTAGAATTAAAATATGATTCTGATATAATTTAGATTATCATCAGAATTTAAAATTTTTAATTTTCGAACACCATAAGTTGAGAAATTTGGTCCTCCAGTGAAGTGCTCGCCACTGTGGACTGTTGGGAGTTTAAATGAACGGTCTTATTATCTTGATTTGGACTAACAGTTGTAGATTTAACCTTTTGTTGTTCTTTCATTTTATTTTTATACTGAAGCTTACGACATTCCTCTATAACGTGACCTAATTTCTTACAATATTTACAAGATTTGTTACTACTGGTTTTGAAATTGTCCTTATTATTGACTTGATTTTCGTTTTTTATGAAATTAATTGGTTTTTGTGAATTTAAATTACGTTGTGGTGACATGAATGTACTTGGTCGCCTACACTCTGAAGTGTGATGATTATTTCGTTTGCAATTTTTACAAAATTTGTTTTGTTTTTTGAAATTTTGCATGTTTAGTGCACGTTCTTCCGAAATCGCGGCTGTAAAAGCTGAGTTTAAATCATTAAAATCCTTCCATCTTAACATTTGAGAAATCTGTGGTAAGGAGTGAAAAATAATCTATTTAATGTTATTTCCTCTATTGCTTGAATTTTATCGGGTAATACGGATTGATCTTGAGTCTGTAATTTAACAGCGGAAAGGGCACGCGAGCTTAATACTTCTAACCGTTGAAAGAAATCATGAATAGACTCATTATAATTTTGTTTGTAATTATTTAATTCTTCCATTATTTGTGAATAATCCCAAGCAGCATCTAAGTAGCAGTAACTGAGATCGGAACTTTGATTGAGTAGCTGTTACGTAACTACAACTAAATTTATGACTTTATAGGTTTAATTACTTCAATTTGGAATATTTTAGTAATTATGTAGTTACTTCTACTATTTATTAGAACTATGCAGTTACATTACTTCTAAGTAGCTTTTTAAAGTATGTGGAACGGTATTGCTACTTAGTATAATTACCTTAATGTTGTTGCAACTTCAAGTGATATTATGATTGTAGCAGTAACTTTCCCGAAGCTACTTTTAAGTTTTTAAAACTTTAAAGTAGCACCGAAAGTTCCTGCCACTGGTCTGAAACCATTGCTTAACCTTTAAAGTAACTGAACTATACAGTAGCATTGAAAGTAAAACTTACGTTTATGCTACCCAGGAGAATCACTTGAAAGTAATTTTAGTTTGGAATTTGGAGGTTAATTGTGTTTTCGCAGTGGTAGTAGTTTTGCAAGTTTTTAATAAAAATGTCAAAGGCAAATGCAATAAGAAAAAAAAAGAATTTTAGATATACGTCCACCTTTTATAGAAAATTAGAACAGCAGTTAGGTGAAATCAGTGGAAACAAAATCAACTGTTTACAATACAAAATAGAAAAATAATAGGGATGAGATAGTGATAGTGTTTATCAGTGGATAAACCATCATGTAGTAAACAAGGGTGAAATATATTCCCCTTTTTTCTTTCGTCGCTACAACTTTAAAATGAGCCATAATTAAATAATAATTGTTATTAAGTAGCAATCAGTATAAAAATATTGGTTGTTTGTTTACGATTGACGTTTAAATTTGAGGTTAAGTTCCAATAGGAATTTTGCAGCGACATTAGGAGCTAGAAGTGGCTACGGAAACCGTATTTTATACTTCGTGGTAACAACAACCTAGAAGTAGAATTTGTTTAGTTCCCGTTACCGTTTATAAAGCGACACAAACTTTAGACATACATTTTACAGTTAATACTACTTTAAGGTGACATTTTCAAAACAACTCCATATTTACAAGGCTATTAATCAATTTGCAATTTGTTGCAATTGTTAAGAAGTCTTTTACTATAACTCTCAATAAAGATAACAAATCGATGTCAAATTGTGCCTTGGGAATAAAATAAAAATGGTTTCTATCATGTTTATCAATTTATAAGTATTTTTGTCATATTTTATTCAAGACATTTTTTATTAAAAAATATATTTAAAGAAGGCGCGTTGTTATTTTTCGATCTATCATCATCGCATTTAACAGAAAAGTTGCGATGGTTTATAATTTTGGTATGCTAGATTGACAAAATAACGAAACATTTCATCTCTTTATGTATTATGTACGTATTACAAATAAAATAGTAATCCATTTTGTGACACGGCCGCGGCATTAGTAGAGAAAGTGAAAGAATATTTGTTAAGTTGCAAGAGTAAGAGAGAACAACGACGCGACACGATATGTCAAAGAGAAAAAAGTTCCACGAAAGTAGCAATTACTACGCCGCCACGTTCCCGCTACGTAGCCTAAAGGCAGCTGGACAAGTTCCGGAAAGGTTACTGCCACGTATCTGCTACCCGACAATTGTTCCCCATTTTGGTTCCAGGCACGTAACAATACCGTAGCAATTACGTTCTTGTGACTAACGGCAAGAACTTTATAGTTCCACCGGTGGTTGCTGGTACGTAGCGGTGACTAAAAATGCTGCTTGGAATGTTTTTTGTCTTGATATAGTTCTTTGAGTTTGAATTTTAAAGAATCCCAACCGTTAAAAGTTTGACATGCAAGTTGCTCTTTAGCTCGACCTGAAATCTTTGCCAATATATAATATAATAATGGAATCTTTTGTTCTGGAGATGCCAGATCGTTTGCATTATTGCAGTTAGCCAAAAATTGTCCTATCTCATATCTATTTCCAGAAAATTCTTTGGGAATTAGTTTACATAAGAAATCAATAGAGAATATACACGTTTGGTTTTGGGGAGATGAGGAGTGGGCAGTATTTAGGAGATCACTTGAGGAATTATTTGGTGAGTTTGGATCTGGTGCCATTTTGGTTATGAGTACAAGAAAGCACTGAAACACTAACAAAATCGGAAAAATGCACTTACTCTTCCTTTTGGAATTGTACTCTTCCTTGGAATTAAATTCGCCAATCGATTTGAATTTTCAGATGTTGCAGCTAATGCGGTCAAAATTCTGCGTTGTCCTGATGTTCGCTTCGATTGTAGGAAAGATCCTGCCGATCTGCGCCAAAATTTTATGTTGTGTTCTTCCAGAAAAGGAAACAAGGCACTGATGTTTATTTAATTATTGGAAATTGTGACAATGTTTATTAATACTAAAATTGTCACACGTTCCCTTTTTTAACAATAATTAATTTCGTACTTAGTTATATAGTATGATGTTTCTTCGATGAATCTACTTCTTGTACTGTTTGAATAACAAACTGCGTGCCATAAGGAAACTTACTATCAATTACTCATCAAAATAAAATGTTCCAAAGGAAAATTAACGACAAAAACATGATTCACTTTGAACTTAAATATTTACGTCCAATGTAGCATTTAATTGAATATATTTTTGAAGGGAAAGTTTAGTTTAATGAGTTACTAATATGTGACTAATGATAGTAGTTATTTCTGAATTATGGTAAACAAAGAAAATGAGATATGAATAACGTTGCTTACAATTTTATAATAAAATCTAACGATTAACAAGCTATAATTAAGAATCACCTTAAAATATGATTATAATAAATAAAAGGATGTATCTAACAATACACAACTTGCAGAATTTGGTCAGAAAATAACCCAAATACAATTGTTCAGCAAGGATTACACGATGTCAAAGTTACAGCATGGTGCAACTATATGTGAGATTTTATAATAGAGCCCTCTACTTCTTTGAAGAAATGGAAGATGGACCACCGCTAACGGTGACAATAAATGAAGAATGGTATTTTAGAATGTTGAGAGATTTTATAATACCACAATTACAAAATCATAAAAACATTGCTTCGGTGATCACATAATTAGTCGACATTTTGTAAACGCTTGGCCATCCAGGTCACCCTATATTAATCCCGCTGACTACTGGTTGTGGGGTTATCTTAAAGAACGAGCATCTCCTACTAGGCCTTCCACCCGGGAAGAACTAAAGCAGTGGATGTAATCAAATGTAATTTGTTAGCAGTCCTACAAATAGACCTGCTAACGCCGCTCATGGTATGGAAAAGCGTCTCATTCTTATTGAGCAACTTATTGGTGGTCATATTTAAATTTTTGTTATTTGTTTGAAATAAAAAAAAATATATGACGATTGATTTTCTTTGAATTATATTTGTGTTTATTATTTTTAATTATCTTAGGGTAAATTAAATTTTGTCGCTTTCATCTTATTAATAAAATTAATTATGTGATGATATTCTGATGGTTCTGCTTAAATAACAACCACATCCAGTATATCAAGACTATATTTGTTTTGACAGATCAAATGACTCTTGACATTACGTTATTTTATTTTATGTTTATAATAATATGTCTCAGATGAAAATTAACCTTTTCATTTAAAATTTATTTTATAATAACTAATTGATTATATACTATAGATATATCAAGATGTTAACAAAATTTATAGTATGCTCTTACTTTACTATCACTTTTAATCTACCATTTTATTTATTACCAATGAGCACTTAGTTAAGTTTATTTAATTTTTCCAAGATATAACATTCTGTTTTTGTGTTATTCTTAAATATTCGAAGATTGTTTATAAATTGATTTAATGTGTCTCTACTAAACTTGTCACCATTTAATTATCCATTTTTTTATATACCTGATTTATTATATGTTATGCTTATGCATAAGGTTCATCTTTGACATCAGCTGGTTTATTTATTCAATAAACAACTACAATATGTATTTGTGAAATTTTTAGATTTTTTTTTATTAATCTATTTACTGAATAGGGTCAACCGGGGTAAATATGAAACACCAAAAATTTGGGGTAAATGTAAAACATGTTGATAACCACTCTATCTTTAATTTTTAGAAAATTCGAAAAAGTTAATATAATTACTTCAGGTTTATGTTACATGATGTATAATTATAATATGTTGAACTGCCCTTTATACAATTTGAAAAGCATATATAAAACTTTTCCGGTAATTAAGATTCTATACCAGCGATTCTATTGATTTTCTATTTTTTAAATAAGATCTTGATTTTGTTTTATTCAGTTATAAAGTTCAGGGAAAAAATGCAACACAAAATTGGGAAAAAGGGAAACACGGCCTGGGAAAAATGCAACACCATTTGCAAGATGCAACATGAGTTAGACGTAGAGACCATATATGTAACAATAAATGAGGTTCAGTATTGAATGAAATTTCATTATAAAAATGTTATTGGATTTACTTCTCATTTATTTTTACTATTTTGTGTTACTTACTAAAAGAAGCAAACTAAGTATTCAAGTGAAAAAGTTGAAGCGGTAAGAAAATCGCGAAACCTACTCCAACATTGGACTAATTCAGCAGACCTACCGGTCACACATTTGTTTTGCTCACCACATTTTAAATACGGTTTGTTTACATACCGTACCGGTGCAAAAGTGAGGTTACAATTCTACCGAACAAACTGTTGATATTTACAATTTAGTTTTATTATCCTCATCTACTAATTCTACTATTAGCTGATCCATTATTATTAGTACAAATATCGAATTAGGTTATGTCACTCTATATTTGACAAGTAAATTTAAATATACGAGGGGAGTAACCAAAGTTCGCTTAGTTGACCAGAAAAAAAAACAAAAAAAATTCTTTTCGTATTTATTCTTAATCTTCGTCTTTTCTTATCTTCTCTACATAATCGCCATTGATTTCAATGCATTTCTTAAGCCTATAGATCCACTTCTCAAAATCTTGCTTTTTAAGCTTATCATCAAGTTCAGCATTAACCGCATCAATTATCTCCGCGTTACTGTTAAAGACCTTTCCCCTCAGATTTGTTTTAATTTTTGGAAATAACCAGAAATCACAAGGTGCTAGATCCGGGGAATATGGTGCTGGTCGTATTTCTTCGATGCCAGAGATCGCAATAAAGTTACTCGTTATTTCAGCAGAGTGAGCTGGCGCGTTGTCATGATGTAAAAAGTAGCGCCGCAAATCCTCTTTCTTCCGATTTTCCTCAACAAATTTTTGAAAACTTTTGGTAAGCAGTCATCGGTATACCATTTTGCAGTTAGCGTCTGACCCTTTTCCAGGGGAATAGCAGCTACAATTTTTGATCGGGTGAAGTAAACTGACATCATTACTTTTGTTGCTGATTTTTGTTGCTTAGCTTTTACAGGTGGGTTTGCTCCTGTTGGGCTCCATACCATGGACTGCTGCTAGGTTTCCAGATCGTACTTATAGAACCAAGATTCGTCACCAGTAACGACTTTACTAAAGTTGCTAGACTGCCCGTTTTCGAATTTATTTAGGAAAAATTTAGCAAAACGCACGCGAGCCTCTTTTTGTGCCTCATTTAAAATTCGTGGAACCCATCGAGCAGATTTCTTCGTATATCCCAGATGATTATTTAATATTCGCGATACAGCCATGGCATTCAAGGCCAATTCATCAGCAATGATTTCTTGTGTCAATCGTGGATCTTCGTCAACTTTGGACTTCATCAGAGCCACAGTAACGTCCTCAGTGGAAGATTTTGGTCGACCTTCTCGGGGCTCGTCCTCTACAGAAAAATGTCCCGTCTGGTATCTTCGGAACCACTTGGAAATAGTCTGTAGAGACGGTGCAATCGTTCCATATGCAATTTGGCAATCATTGAATATTTGTAGTGGCTTTAGTTTACGCCGAAAACCGAAGAGAATCACATAGCGAATTTCTGTTTGCGTTGGTGGTGGAATTTCGTCTGATGCATCCTCAGCTATTTGGCGTTTTCTCGTCTCCATTTTAACCGATCGTTCTGAAACTTTGAAAGAAATCTCATAAAACAATTGCAAAGGATGGGGTATTTTGGTTTTTTAAAAAATATTTAAGAGTCGCCTACTAAGCGAACTTTTGTTAGTCGCCTCCTATTAACCGGTAACTAATTTTTCATAATTCACTCAAATCTACTGGTGAGCAGCACCGGTTTATCACTGGTAAGTCTGCTGAATGCGGCCATTGTATTGAACGTTTTTGGTGATTCCTGCGAGACAAACTCAACTACAAGAGAGATAATCGTATCAATAGAAAGAGAAAGTTATTGCGCATCAAATGAATCTAATAATATTAAGAGTGCGATTTTTATTTTAAAATACTAATTTAAAAGTTGGTTGTTGTTAAGTATGACAAGCCATGATTTTCAAATTATTTTATTTTAGCGCACACACGCTTGTTTACCTAGGTCATTAGGAAGTTAATAATGACGGTTTCAAACCTCGCAATTGAATAACTACTATTTAAAATGACATAAATAAAGATAGGTAGATACAAATATAGGTAACTAGATAAAAAGATAAAAATAATAATAATCAAAATTAAATATCTAACACTTCCAGTAACGGAGAATTACTGAGCTCAAGTTGTTAATTCATTGAGCTCAGTAATTCTCAGTTACTGGAAGTGTTAGATAATTCAGTTCTGATTATTTTTATCTTTTTATCTAGTTACCTATTTTTGTATCTACCTTAGCGACGTGTTTGTTTATATTTATATTACCTTTAATAATGACAGCTTAGCTGCCGAAACAATATTGTCAGGTTGTAAGCGCGTTTCGGGGTGCCCCAGGGTTGACTCGGTATTTGTAAGGAGCCCGCTTACGTAGTGGCGCTGGTGTAGTTTTTGGTGATCTCGGTATCGGCGGTAACTCTCGACCGCCAGTTATTTTAACGTGGTATGCTCCACGGAACCGGGTAACTACTAGTGGAGAAAGGGTAATCCAGGGAACTGCAGGGGTTGCTGAGGTCGGCCTAGTCTGGATCACTCCACCTATTCATAAAGCTCTTATCTAATCTTCCTGGCTGACTGCTCGGTAGGCTGCTGGCTGGTCCGGGCTGGTAGTTCTCCTGGAGATGAATCCTGGACGCGGACTGAATAAATCGTCGCTCCGCGCCTGTTTTTTTAGGCGCTCTCGGAGCGTGGGGGAATAGGTAGGAGTAAAACGGGGCAGCGCACGCCAAAATTCGGTTAAGGAAGGGACGCGTGCACTCGCTTGAGTCGACCGCTTATCCGAACGGTTTGAGATTGCTCGAGAAGATAAACATATTTATTCATATACCCAAAATAATTAATAAAATTTAGTAACTTTGTTACAAGGTTATATTTTAATAAATACTGTGAAACTTCTTACTAATCTTTATTTATTTCATGATTATGGAGTTCCACAAAGTAAGGCTGGAAACAATAAACAAAACTATTTAAAATGTTCATTACTTTAATATGTATTGATTTAGTATAGAAGTACAGCAAAATATATAAAAGTAAAATGTACAATGTTAATTGCCTATGATCGACTTTGAAACTGGACACCCGGTATGTCCTGGACGTACTTGAAACCTCATTAAATAAAGACTTAAGGTGACGTTTCACTTTTTCCCGTTTGCGTTTCATATTTACACCATATCCAGGTTAAAAATGAAACGCAGTATTTACCTCTTCATGACTACAAACATAATCTTATATAAATTTTTTTTGGTATGGTCTTATAGGTAAGGCTAAAAAGAATCTATTGATGTATAAAAACGAAGACTTTTTTAATTTTAAGGTAGTTTAAAATTAAAAGTTTAAAAGTCTCTTGATACCAAAAATGATCATATTTTAACTCTCCATGGTTACATATTATGTAATATCTTTTTAAATTTCAGTCTATTATTATTTAACAATATATTTATCAATCATGACTGTCTCTTAGTATACTGACATCTCTTTGTTCATACATTACAATATTATATCCAATAGAATATTGCATGATTAATGGAATTAGTTATCATTAATGTATTTAATAAATGATTTTTATAAATTTTGTTGTATGTAACTTTTATAACATTTTATGTATGTGACATAACAATTCCAATTACAACTCATAAATTGAAATAACGTACAACTTATAATTGTACCTATTGGAGTCTGCTGTAACTCAACAAATTTGCTCCAGAAAATAACATAAAAATATAAAGAATAATGAATAATAAAGAATAAAATCCCATTGTTTTACGAACAAAATAATGTTTTTGCAGAATCGAATTATATAATAAAGTTATAGCAATTTCAATATGGATACTTACTTTTGAATAGCCTTATTTTATATTAAATAACTAAAAACTTAATAGAATTATGACAAATGAAATACGTCAAATCATAAAATATAAACACGATAACTTCGCTTTGATAAAAGAGCAACTTACGCGTTTAATCAGGTATAACAGTGAGCAAAGGAATTATTCAAATCCCTAAATTCGACTATATCCAGGGCGTAATCCCAATAGGGTATACCAGCTAAAACTGAAGCAAGTACCGCAGTGTTTTTCAGTACTCTCTTGCTCTTTTTTTGTGTACTTATCCTGAGCATACGTTACTTATGTAAAGTTATGCATGAATTAACAAAACTTCATAATTATTAACTTCAAAACGTTTAATAAAAGACTTATCAGTATCCGAACAGAGAAACGGACCCATAGCTGTGCATGGATTGCATACCTAAGAAAGTTTTAAGTCGTACGATACAGTTTTTGAATAAAACAAGAGTGTAGAGAACAAAAGTAAACAAATTAAAGAACCATGAAGTGCCAGGAGTATCCCGGGATCCAAGTTTGCTCTTGGTAAGAAAAGAAGTTACCGGAAGACGGAATACTTTCGAAATCATGTACATAGTAACTGTTCAGTACTGCAAAAACATTTCTTCAGATGCCCTGAGATCTGCCCCTCTGGTAGCTCAAAAGTTTCTGTTTTGTGTCTAGAGAAAGTATTTTGTCATTTATATATCTTTGTAAGATTATTACAGTCATTTAATACCATTTGAATATATGTAATTTAACAGTTGGCTTGTTTTTTTATTGTGTCTAGTGTTAATGCACCTGAGCATTATTGAGAGCCTCAATTTCTTTTTGTTTGTAACTGCTACGGGTCTCAATTCGAGCTTGTTGGTTGGCTCGAAAAAGTACTGATATTACTCTTGGATCAACATGTGCCTTGGGATTCTATTTATTTGTTAGTACTTTGTTGTGATAAGTATTGTACACAATTTTGAGACCGCACGACCATCTCCACTGTTAGCCGCGGACAAATGACCCTATTATATGTAGCAGGGGCATTGGATTGACGTAGCAAAGTCTTTAAATTAACGATTTTTGTTGCTGCTTTTGGACTTAAACCGTCGAGTGAGGGATTTATAGAGGCGAAATGAAGCCTTCGAAATCGTTCCATACCTCTATCACTCTCTAATCTCCTTCCATCAATCTGCCCGCTCCCCGCGATTCCTAAAAACATAGTCCAGACTTTTAGCGACACCATTGATAAAAATTAATAACCATCAAAAACAGCACATCACCAGTGCTGGCGTGCGTAAAAATTGTTTTTTTTTCAGGCATATTAGTCCAGTCAAAGAATGGCCCAAAAGGAGGAGTAGAGTGCGTGAGAAGGTACCTAAGCGATTCCTTCAGAAACTTGTTCAGGGTGCTTAGGGTGTGAACATACCAAAGTCTTTTCCGGTATTTTTTTCCAAAGATGATATACTGGGTGTCATATCAGAGACCAAACCCCAATGGCGAACCATCAAGACTGAGTTGGAGAGGAAATACGGAGATCGAATACTGATCACTCCAGGCGTCTTTTCGTTCATTGATAATTTTGTTCCCACTGTCTCTAAAACATACCACGGGCACACTAAACCTGTTAACGCCTTGAGTGATCAGTATTCGATCTCCATATTTCCTCTCCAACTCAGCCTTGATGGTTCGGCATTGGGGTTTTGTCTATGATATGACACCTAATATCTCATCTTTGGAAAACTGACAATCGCTGCTTCCTTCCAAGGTTTGGTTTCTTCCTTTGCACAATGTGCACAGAATAAACAATTGTTCTTGAAATTGAATTTGGGAGCTGAAGACCTGAGCTGAGACTGCTCTGCCTCTTCCTTAGGTGTGGATGCCTCCTTGACATATTTTTTAATTGTATCACTTCTAGTGTAATTTTTTCGACAACTGGTGTGAATCAAAAGCGATGTCAAACCACGGAAATTTTGGTGCTTGTCGTCTTTCCGTTCCTTACTTGCTTTAATAAGGCCTAGTATTCCCTTTTCTTTGACCTCACAGACGTCGTTATTTCCTTTAACGACGTCCTCAAGACACACAGGACACTTAGTAGTACTCATTGAAGAGATATCTGTAACAAACAAAAGTTGTGTGTCAGTAATATGATGAAAACAGCTTTTTCTGAAAATGACAACATTTTAAGAAAAAACTTAAAATTGCTGTAAATGTTGACTGGTTGAAGATTAATTTGCATATGTATATATATTACAGCCTTGGTAGTGTAATGCCTGGCGTGCCGGACTTTCACCCAAGCGGCCCGCGATCGACTCCCGGCGCCGGCAGATCTAGTTAAGGTTTTCTGCAGTTTTCCTTAGCTGTGACACAAATGTGGGATTTGCGCTGTTCCATCTGTAAGTCGGTTGCAGCCGCACATTGGGCCTACATAATAATAATAATCGCCCCCTCCCTCCCGCACAAGCTTATAGCTTCTGGGGCCTTGGTTTAGGTTATGGGTTGTAGTAGTTATTATTATTATTATTATTATTCTAAAAGGGAATTATCTACAACTTCTTTCAAATGAATTTCTTTCTCTGATGAATATTTTAGACGATATGAAGGAATGTTTGATGAAAAATGTGATGTAAAATGATTTTTTTCGAGAATCTCAACTTTTCCGAGCGTGTAGCTCGAAAACGGTTGAGAATTCGATAAAAACCTTTAGAATAAAAGTTTTAGATAATTTTATGAACTTTCATTTGTTATCGGAAGATTTTCTTCCCCTGTGACGCACCGTTTTCGAAATATAAGCGGCAACCCAACACTTGGGACCTTTCCTCCCCTCTCCCCCTCCCAGCTTTCCACCTAGACGTCAGAACTTATGGTATGTTCACACCCTAAGCACCCTGAACAAGTTTCTGAAGGAATCGCTTAGGTACCTGCTCACGCACTCTACACCTCCTTCCTTGACTCGACTATACACTATATACTACATACAACTCGTGTTATAATGTACTATACTGGGTAGTATGTGTGTATGATTTCTTAAATAATAACTATTAATATTAATTGTACTATTATTAGATACTGCTGATACGTTTTTCCTTTTTATTGTGTTTTTAATTCTTTATCTGTACTTGATATGCACCAGTAAACAGGTAGTTTAACTTTAAATACATCTTTCTATTTGCAAAATGCGTTATAAATAAGTACAAGAAATTCCTAAACCACGTGAAGATAGTTTAGTAGTTATTTAAAATGTAAACAAAGAAATAGGGCTGAATAATCCACCCTTCTTGGCATTTTCAAGTGCTGCGGCTATTTCGGTAGTTGCAATGTTCCAACGTTGTAACAGGTTGTGGAAATATTTGTGTAATTTTCTGCGTATACATATATTATAAAAAAATATTTTATATTAAATATTAAATGGGCATTTTATGGGTATTAAGACTCATATCAGTTATATTAGATATACTGTTGGAAGGTGGTATCTTTTACTGTAATTATAATAATTATTATTAAAATTTATATTAAGGTGGTTGGGACTAATCAATTAAGGGTAGCCCAGAAGTATTAAATTTAACTTTTACATAAATAAAAACTTAGTTCCCCGGAACTAAGAGCCCTGTCCCATTGAAGTTACACTTCTATTTCTGTAAAACGGCGCCCCGCAATTTTCACCCTGGATTTTTGTGGTTTTTCGAAAGAGCTATTTCTTGTTGCTAGAGTCAAGTACTGACCTCCTATATTATAAGTTATGTTGTTTTATTGTTATATTCCGTTGTGTATTTATCTTGTATATTTTAAAACAAAGTACACCCCACAATCATTTTTCCAAAATTTCCTTTGGTCTTCAAGGTGACTGTTCCTTATTGTTAGAATAAGGTACTGCTTCTGCACCTACTTCCTGTCACGTTTTTTTAAATTTTACTGAGACAGGGATCCCTCTTACCGCCTCTTTGAGTCCGCAGATGGATCACAGCTGAACAGGCGGCATGAGGAAATCATTCGATAGAATTCCATGAAAATTAACACGGAATAAGTGCAAAGACAGTACTGTAATGATATTCATTCATAAAAACAGTCATTACATACATATTACCTCAAGAAGGCATTGGATGCTAAGTGATTGCCATAGTTACAAGAATAAATAAGAAGTAATAAAAGATATCTAAAATGAACACGTTTTTTATTAACTTCAAGATTAAATATAACTTCTGGTAAACTCCAACCGTTATAACTGGTGACCTTTCGACAATAAGTAATCAACAAGAAGAATCGAACACATCAGGAGATCTGAATCAAGCTATAGTGTGTCCTGCTTCCAACACGTGCTAGTCAGTTCCTCTGCATACAACTAACAGCACTTAGTTCTGCATCAACCAACTACAGCATCTACAATTGGATTGATTGGACAATCGCTAGCTTATCGATTCTGAACCAATATCGGAATATATACCTTTTTTTAATCAAGATAAGTATAACTTAATTCAATTTCATATTAAATATGGCTGCTCATATTCCATTTCCGATATTTGACAATTCAAATATAGAATCCTGGTTAACTTTATTAGACCGTTATTTTATTCATCTCAATATAAACGCTGAACGCATACGATATGATATTCTAACCTTGAACTTGCCAAATGATGTTATAACTAACCACCAAGATCTCATAGTAAACGTACCTCGCAGACAACCGTATTCTGTTTCGAAAAATGCCATAAAAAATTTTCATGTAGGCTCACGCCTTTCGCGAATTTCAAAACTCCTGGATAGTTTGACATTCAGTGGCAAAGTCAAGGAATTGGTAGCTGACATTAGAACACTGTCAACGGACTTGAACTTTGACGATGAAATTCTCAAAGATTTTCTAATAGCGAAATTACCAAACCATTTAAAAATTCAAGCAATAGATTTATTGCATTTACCTATGTCAGATCTTATAGAAAGACTTGATATGATCAACGAATTACACGAGACTCCAAAACCTGATCAATTACATACAAATTTACAACATAAGATTGACCAACTAAACGATCAAATACAAAACCTTTCTGGCAAACTAAGTCAAATTCAAAATGTTGGCACGGCAATCCCTCGTGTTTCAACAAATTATAAACCACGAGTTAATACTGCTACTATTGCTGACTGCTCAAAGGTATCTAGGCTGTTGCTACTACCACGCTAGGTTCCAAGACAATGTCCGTAAATGTACAGGCAACTGTTCCTACCTGAAAAAAAAACTAATTGTCAGCTCTGCTATATCAAATGATGAGGATAGCAGAGTTTGTCCCAATGCCTCATCAACCTTCATCGAATTGACAGATACGATTAACAATATTTCTTTTGTCGTTGACACTGCATCCCAATATTCTATAATAACACCAAAGATTGCTAAGTTATTCCAAAATATAACCAAACAAAATTTTACTGATAACCTAAAAGCTGCAAACAATACGAACATTCCCATATTAGGTACAGTAGATTTGACACTTGACTTTGACATTTCTTATATACAGCGCCAACCCTGGAAATTTTTGATAGCTAATGTCACATTTCCTATCCTTGGTTTGGACTTTTTACAAACAAATAATTTAAATATTGATTGTGTCAATAAAACTGTCACATTTAATTTGACATCGACAAAAGCTGCAGACACGTCTTCTAATCATCATAATGATCATGGTGACCAGGTCAGTACCGTTGTTACTAACCTTTCTCTACCTACACAGGTATCCTCAGAAATTGGTAACAATAACGATGATCGCAACGTCTATACAAACCTATTACATAAGAAGCTTTCTGAATTACTGCAACCCTTTAATTACAACAGACCTATCCAACATTCGATTACTCATAAAATTGACACAGAAACTAATTCTACTGTTAGAGCTAAGCCTAGAAAATTAAATCCTAATCAACTACTCTTTCTAGAAAAACACTTGAACGAGCTCATGGAAGCAGGTGTTCTTGATCATTTTAAATAGCAAGCAAGTACAAGCTTTTAACAATGCTAAAAATGCTTTAATCAATGCTACACTACTAACTCATCCTAAACTCGACGCTCCAATTAGTATTACAGCTGATAGTTCATCTACCACAATTGCAGGAGTACTCCAGTAACTGGATAATGGCATGTGGAAACCATTAGCATTTTGTTCACGTAAACTAACCCCTACAGAACAAAAATATAGTGTTTTTTCACGCGAACTTTTAGCAATTTACTTTACGCTAAAAAGATTCCGGTATTATGTTGAGTGCAGAAACTTTCATATATATACTGACCATAAACCTTTATGTACGGCAATAAAGAACAATAGTGATACATACTTGCCATGCGAATTTCGTCAACTTGAATATATTTCCCATTATACTAGTGACATTAGACATATTCAAGGACAACAAAATATTCCCGCTGACGCATTAACAAGAGTGCAACTTATTCATATGCCCGATTCTTCAATTAATTACGAGGAAATTTCTCGTGCCCAACAAACGGACAAAGAACTGCAACATCTTCGAGAGTGCAATAATTTCAAATTGGTTCAAATTCAAAATCCCGGTCAATCACCTATTTGGGCGGATGTAAGCAAGAAAAATCCCAGACCTTACGTTCCACAACCATTTCGCTATAACTTGTTTCAACAACTACATAATGTAGCGCAACCTGGTATCAGAGCTTCAAGAAAAATGATTTCCCAACGTTATCTATGGTCTTCTATTAACCAAGATATAATAAATGGGTTATTTCCTGCACTGATTGCCAACGCCACAAAGTGATTCGTCACACGAAAGCTCCTCTGCAACCGATTATAGAACCAGAGCAACGTTTCCAAAAAATTCACCTGGATCTAGTACATTTGCCACCTTCAGAAGGTTATAGGTACTTATTGACCATAATAGATCGCTTCAGCAGATGGATAGAAGCTATTCCTTTAAAGGATGCTACGGCAACTACAGTAATAACTTCTTTTATCAACACATGGATAACACGCATTGGAATTCACCATTATATAACAACAGACAATGCTCAAATATTCCATTCTCATTTATGGAAGCATTTCACAAATACATTAGGGATAAAACACATTACTTGCACCGCGTATCATCCCATAAGCCAAGGGATAATTGAGAGATTCAATCGTACACTCAAACAGGCCTTACGCACCAGTGGTATATCTTCTTGGTTAAAGAACCTACCATCGGTGTTACTTAGTCTACGAGCTACGATAAAATCCGAATTAGATGTTTCACCTGCAGAAATGTTGTTCGGAACTGCACTTCGTTTACCCGGAGAATTCTTTGAAGAAAAGAAACCCGATGAAGATTTCCGCATACCTCAATTTCTTCGTCGAATGAAATATCAAATGCACAATCAGAAGTTTTTTTCACAAGGACATATAAATCAAATTATTTCGTTCCCAAAGAATTACATAAATGTACACATGTTTATGTTAGAAATGATACACATGACTTAAACATTAAAGACACCTATGTTGGCCCTTATAAAGTGATAAACAGAACTGCAAAGTATTTTATGCTAGAAGGACTAGATCAACCCGTATCAATAAACAGACTTAAGCCTGCTTATTTTACATGAATAAAATTTTCATTCGCATTCTCTTTTAATTCTAGAAATAATACCTTCAAGAGATGAACTGCACTTGATGCTAAAAATTAGTGGTATATGTTCAATTTAATTATTCAATTTTGTATTTGCCGAGTTGTTTTGCTTAGGTTAAGTTTGTCATATTACTTCATCTTCAGCAATACCTTTTTACTATTAAAAATAAGGACTTTCAATTCTTTGCATTCAATTCTTTGATTATTAGCACCTAATCCTTCGCATAAGTTTTATTGTCATAGCATGTAGAGAATTTTATTGAAAAGATGCAAACGACCAATCGAAATATTACTTATAGGGAGATTCAGGAGGAAGTGAAGATTGGATCCTCGGCGGTGAATACCATTTTGCATAAACATTTTGGGGTAAGAAAGCTAGCAAGCCGTTGGATACCGTATTTGCTCTCAGAAAGTCAAAAACAGACTCGAGTAGACTGGTGTAAATTTATGTTGCAAAATTTGACGGAGGAGCTTCCAAGTGGCATACATTGTAACTGGTGACGAATCTTGGGTATACAGTTACGACCCTGAAACTAAACAGCAGTCTAGTGTTTGGGTATTCGAAGATGAAGACTTACCCACAAAAGTAATTCGTGGCAGAAGCGTCAATAGGAAAATGATTGCTGTTTTTTCCGCTGAAGTGGTCCTGTTGCTGTTATTCCACTTGAAGATCGCAGAACTGTTAATTCTAAATGGTACTAAGAAGTGGCTTTACCGCAGATGTTTGCAAAATTACAGACAGGTCGCCAAAGGACCGGTTTGCGTAACATCTTAGTCCATCATGACAACGCATCCTCCTACACTGATGCCAGAACATTGGATTTTTTGAATATACGGGAGTTCAATTGGTAACTCATCCTCCGTATAGCCCAGATCTGGCGCCGTGCGACTTTTTTTTGGTTTCCAACTGTTAAAAAAATGATACGAAGTAAAAGATTTTCCAGCGCAGATGCAGCAGTTACAGAATTTCAAAGAATTTTTGAGGACCTTTCAGAAAATGAATTTTAAAAAGTGGTTTCAAAGAATGCACAAGTGTATTAGTCTGAATGGAGATTATTTTGAAAAACAATAAAGATTTTTTGTTAAAAAATGCAACGGTCTTTTTATAACCAACAATTTTCAGCGCAACCCTCGTATAAATAGTTTTTAGAGCTCATCTAGAAGTGTAGTACAACAAGCAGATTTACCGTTATCGAATCTTCAATTTTTAGGTGTACGCATTATTATTACTCTGGAAAACAGTTACTACTTTTTAATTAAATTTTTGAAGATTTGTTCGAATTTGTAATAATCGTATACTTCAATTAACAAAACTTTTATTGGAAAACAGTTATTTGCATGTAATAAATATAGGTGTACTTGAAGCTAGTAATAACAATTAGAACAAGAATATTGGTTGCAACAAATAAACCTTTTTTGTATATTTTTATGCATTTATTCACCTTATATAATTATTTTGTATTTAAATACTTAGGATCTTGCGTACAAAATCATTAACGAAAAGCACAAAATTAAATATTGTCGAGCGACGTCACTGACAGTGTTTACAATAATTCAAATCTTAGGCCGTGACGGACTCAAATCCATCTACATGTCAAACCCCACAACTTATTATACACTTTTAAGCACGCGATTGGTCCCTTCATAAATCCCTCACTCAACGCTTAAACTAAATAATTCTGAGGAGTGTTTCCGATATATTGAGGAGACAGAACCAGACAAAACTAAACAGCTACAGCTTAATTGGAATTATGTGTAAAGACGATCCTGAAAAAACAACACTTCTAATCACTGTGAAGAACTCTGAAAAAATAAGTCAACATTTTAATGCATTTCTTTCTCTAGATACGATATGAAAACGTTTTTGCTTAGTTAACTATCAAAAGATCAAATGCCAGGCATCAAGAAAAATGCCTCCAGTGTACTGTAGTGATCTTAGTTGGCTAATACTACATTACTGCGGACAACGAAAAAATAAAAAAAATGTAAGATACAAAAATAATAATCTAATACAAAAGATATTCTACAACGAATACACATTTGTATTACCCTACTTACTGCCTTATTAGGTTACTACCTGATCGTTGTAGCACTATCCAAAAATAAAGTTGCATTTCTAAGTAATTAATATTTTTAATTATTTTACTTTATCAAATTTTAATCGTATTATTCTACAGACGATAGCTTCTATTGTTAAGGCTGCCCTGCCTGTAGCGTATACGCTACAAAATTATTGTTGAATTTTATACAACACAATGCTTCTTCTCTCTATTTTACTATTTTAAATATCTCAAATTTCGAGTTTAGTGCCCTTTTCCATGGTCAGATTTTTGACAAATTTCGGATTGAAAACCATTAAAATTTTCAGCTTGTAACCCCGAGACCACCACGGATGTTAAAATAAGTTCGGTCGAGCACTCTACTATTAAAATCAACTTAAAAATGCAATTCGAAATGCTACAGTAACACCACTTGTGCCAATAAGTAGGTCAGGTCAATAAAGATATGTAAAACTATAAATGTAAATTCCATACTAATATTATTATTATACATTTTTGATAGATCACAAAATGTTTTCTTTAATTTTAAAATACATAACAAGCTATATCAGTCTATACTATTCTTTCCGCATTAGTGTGTTGACTAATAACACCACTCGAGCCAGCCCCTCGTTGTGACTCTATGCAACACATGTCAGTATTTTCGATTATCAATAACTGGAAAACATAAAATAGAACAATCAAAATATATACATTTTTATAATGATTTAAAATTCTAAAATAACATTGGCGCTTATGGGGTCAAATGCTATAAACAAGTGCATATATATCGGTTCGAACTACCTCGAAATACGTTTCGATTTTGATAAATATGCAGTTTACATCACCTTATCTTTGAAACGAAAGTCTAAATCGAAAAAACTATTGTTTATAAAATTTTGGCCTATCTTTCGTATGTAGAAAACAGCGAAGTGTGAATTATATATTGTTCCCATTGCCTCAATATGTAAAATCATCAATTCAATAAAATCTAAAGCTTATGGCAGTGATTGCATCAATATCAATATGATTAAACTGTGCTGTCCTCTGATTCTGCCATACATTACACATATCATAAATCAATGCATTGAGAATAATATACTACCAGATTGTTGGAAGGAAGCTATTATTATACCTCTGCCAAAAATAAAAAATCCTTTAGAGCTAAAAAGGGCTAAAAGCTAAAGCTAAAGCTAAAAGATCTTAGACCAATTAGTATTTTATCGACCTTATCTAAGATATTAGAAAAAAATCATTTTTTTGCAAATACGTGAATATGCCAATAAGAATAATATTTTGCCCTCCGTACAATCAGGGTTCCGTGCAGGTTACAGTACTACTACAGCATTGTTACGAGTAGCTAATGATATATTGATATAATTGATTGCTAGTGATAAAGGTAATGTCACTATTCTTGTATTTTTAGACTAAAGTAAGGCTTTTGATACTGTCAATCACCATACATTATTAAACATTTTGCAGCACATGAATTTTGGTAAAAATGCAACATTGTTAATTAAAAACTACTTGACTAATCGAAAGCAGAAAGTGAAGCTACATAATAATGTATCTGAACCTTTATCTGTGGTACGTGGTGTTCCGCAGGGTTCTATTCTTGGACCACTTCTGTATTCTTTGTATACCACAGTACTAATCAATTCAATTCGAGATTGCTCTGTTCATGTATATGCTGACGATACGCAGCTCTATTATTCTTTTAATCCTTCTGATTGGATACAAGCTGTTAAAATCGTCAATGATGTTCTAAATTTCATTTATCTGGCTTCGTTACAACTTTCCCTGAAAATCAATCCAAATAAGTCTGCCGTTCTTTTATTTGGTAATAAAATATGCTCTGAAGACTTGACCAGTAAGATTTCTATTAAAATCTAAAATATTTCTATTAAAAGCAGTTCGAACCGAGAGTTGCACTCGTTTGTAGTTTTTGGTCCCCATAAGCGCAAATGTTATTTTAGAATTTCAAATCATAACGTATACGCTAAAAAATTATTTTTGAATATATAACACAATGCTTCTTTTTTCTCTATTTTACGGCCATGTACGTGTCTCTTCTATATAGATAATCCAAAATTTTATAAACAATACTTTTTTCGATTTAGACTTCGTTTCGAAGATAGGCCGATGTAAACTGCAGATTTATTAAAATTGAAACGTATTTCGAAGCAGTTCGAACCGAGAGTTGCACTTGTTTGTAGTTTTTGGGCCCCATAAGCGCAAATGTTAATTTAAAATTTCAAATCATTACAAAAATGTATACGCTAAAAAATTATTTTTGAATATATGACACAATGCTTTTTTTTCTCTATTTTACGGCCATGTACGTGTCTCAAATCTCGTGATTAGTGCCCTATTCTATGGTCCAATTTTTGACAAATTTCAGATTTAAAACCATTAGGACTTAAGCTTCATTCGGTATAATTTTCAGCTTGTAACCCAAGACCCCCACATAATTCATTTTTAAGCGAGTTTCAGAGCACGGAGCACTCTACTACGAGGGTGCGTTTTTATATTCGCGGAATAAGGGGTAAGGAAAGTAAATAAAAACAAAGAATGATTTTTCTTTTTCAACATATTCTCCCTTAACTCTAATACGTTTCTCAGATCTAGTAATTAATTTATTTATACCAGTGAAAAAATTTTTCATTTTTGTCGTCAAAATATACTGAAACTAAAGCTTTTACTTCATCATCGGACGAAAATTTTTTCCTCGAAGTCCTTTCTTCATATTCGGAAACAAATAGTAATCGCTGGGGGCCAGGTCTGAACTGTAGGGTGGATGATTTAATTCCTGGAAGCCTGCCTTGTGCAGGGCAGCTTGTGCAACTCTTCTCTTTTTTTCGATGGAGTTCCTTAATCGTTCGAAAAGTGTGGCATAATATTCTCCCATTATAGATAACACCCTTTTCTTTGAAGTCGATAAGCAGAAGCAGGATTCCTTTTTATGTCACTGCATTGAATCTTGTTTGGATTCAGGTTCATAGTGGTGAACCCACGTTTCATCTCCTATAATAATCCGACTTAATACTCCATCCTGGTCTTTACTGCAGAGCTTCAAAGACGCCCGTGAACATGCCATTCGTTCGTGTTTTTGAGGTGACGTTAGCATTCTCGGGATCCATCTTGTACAGACCTTTGTCATACCGAGATGAGCGTGCAGAACTTTAAAAATGGGTGTATCTGATACTCCAACCATTTCTGCAAGTTGTTTCCTTTTCAAACGGGCATCTTCCAATATTAAATTTTCAACTTTTTTTACAAGTTCTGGCGTGGTCATCTCGTCTTCCAGTGATTCTCTGCTTTGTTTAAACAGGTTATGCCACTTATATATCAAGGTTTTTCGAAGACAAGAGTCCTGGTAAACCGCTGACATCTCTTCTATAATGGTTTGCACTGGTTTTCCTTGTTTTGTCAATAACTTTATAACGGCACGATGTTCAACTTTACTCATATTGAAAATCTCTTCACGTTCTGACTTGTGTAAATGACAATAACTCAAATACCATTAATTCAATAATAATCCAGTTTGATATTTATAGTAATAAGACATCAAGCTAGACGTTTGGTTGGTTTACCAAGCCCCGCCCATCAGAACCCCCCCCCCATTCCGCGAATATAAAAACAAAAGGGTCAAAAGGGTGTGCCCACAACGCGTTGTGTGTAAAACCACTTTGCACAAAAACCGAAATCAGACGTTAAATTGCCTATTGAGCAATTGCATTTACCCACAACGCAATGTGGGTAATTCGTTTCGAACCATGAGTCTGGTAAATAAAATTTAGTAAAAGCTTTTACTATATATCTATCTTATTCTTATTAATTAAAAATCATATCTGTTATCTTTTATTAGTAGTGGTATTTGATACATTTTAATCCATAGCCAATTGACCGAATAAAACAATCCACGTCGTGTATTGTGGGTATTTTGATAGGTCAACATCGCGTCGTGGGTAAAAAAATTCGGTCATTGGCCGAAATCGAAGTTTGAATATAACATATACAATGTTTCACTTCACAGCTTGACACCCCGGTATCTTTGTTTTTTGTAATCAAAATAATTTCAAATTTTTACTATAGAACCCCTTAAAAGGAATTTGTCTGTAATCAAAGACTTATTACTAATTTTATAAATTATAAATTTATTATTATTTAAGATTATAAATAGCAAAGATATAGAGCTGTCAAATTGTAAAGTGAAACACACTGTATCTTTTTATAAATGCCTAACTTAAAAGATTTTATAATATTCTTTAGTCAAGATTTCTTAATATTATTTAAAAATAAAGTCAAAATAAAGTATTACATGTTGCATGAGTCGATTAGACTAATTTGATATTTCATTAGCAAATTACATTAAAATTAGTATTTAAAATGCATCGTACTGTGTATTATAAATTCATTAGCTTGTTTATTTTTAAAAATTAAAAATGAAAATGTACTATCGTCACACATTGTATAACACCCGAAAACTTCATTAAATATGAACACATTATAAAAAGTATAAATCATTTTTAAAGTATGAATAGAAATACCTGTCTAAGCAGGTGCTTCTAAGTCTAAAACCTTTACGATTCGGTAGTTTACACGTCTACATAAGTCTTAGAATTAAATAGTTCCAGTTGGTACAATAATAAGTTAGGAATATTTCTAAATGTACTATTTAAATATTTTTATAGTCGTTAATTTTAAGAACGAAGCGAAAATACTACTTTTAAATATTAAAAGGAAAAGAATGTGCTTGTTTTTCTTATTAAAGTTAATACAAATAGAGGACTTTGTAATAAAATGACCTAAAATCGTTAATATAAAAAATCGGAGTATTGGGGTTAATATATTAGTTAACAGTTGTGGTAATGTATGTAAGTCAAAAGTGGTATGATAGAAGGTTTTTTGGTATATTAGCAAATTAGATTCACTTATCTCACCTAGGTTCATAGAAACAATAGCTTATTTACCTAACAATATCTTAAATATCAACTCTCTTAACCTAATCGTTGTATCTTTGTGAACACATAATCTCTGGAGTTCGTTGCAACTGAAGGATAACCTAATATTCGCTGTATAATAATACTTAAACAAAAATTTAGCTGAGACCTTCAGATCGGAAAGTATGGTACATTTCATAATGATTTCTGTGAGTAGTTGTATAACTACCTTTTAAACCCGCGTCAGGCGCATTCTGAATATTTTAAAAAATTATTAATTAAAGTTCTGAAAATCCTTGTTAATTAAAAGTATCCACCGCTTATCCGCCCTAAATAAACTCTCATTTATTTTAAGAATATCGTATAGCTTTATTGTTATTTAACAATAAACGTTATTTAACAAACACCCCCAACTTAACCACCCACCGTCTTCGACTTGACCACTGAATGTAACACTTTTTCACCTCCGTTTAATCCACCCACCCAAAATTAACACATTGCAGAATTTAAAATTTACAATTTTTTTGACTCAAATATAAAATTTCACAGTTACAAAGTTGCAAACCTCAGTTTCAATCTCAAGACTTTCAAAATGACGTATTTACAATCTACCAGTACAGTGTTGAAGTTTGTAGGTTTTAAATTGTCCTAGTTTAATATTTTTGATATACAGTGTGAACCACGGCCTTGGAGTATTCTAAATAAAAGAATATCTGATTATGAGGGGCCGAAATCCTCGGTAAATCTAATTATATCATCTAAGCTCATCTTATTTACAGTAAAGATTTTTTTACCCAGCTGGTCCGCTGACAGTGATATTTACATGAACGTCACAAAATGTAATTCTTCTGTAAAGTTCATGATAAAATTACATTCAAGTGTGTCCGTTTCTGCTAATAGTGCATAAATTTTCAACAATTTATACAATATACACAGTAAAATGTAAAAATACATGGTCAGTATAGGAAGCTTAGCTTTACGTGTACTTCCTTGTTCCATACTTCCTGTAACTTTGGTCTCCACTAGTCCCTTTCCGCCGACTTCTGCCAGTTCTTTACTTCTAGCTTCACTCTATACATTGTCCTGTTCTCCAGTTCGTAGTGTACCCTTATCCCGGTTGGTCGTAAGCTGACTCTTCATAATTCCTTTTTGGATTCATAACCAGCCCATCTAAATACGTGAACAATTCCTCCTCGTCATGTTGGTGAAGTCCATGGTACCCATCCATAAGAGCCGGCCCTTAGACTTTTATATATTGATATCTTTGTGCTTGTCTATACTACTTTAAATCTCAGGGCTGTGTGTAATGCGTATGTTGTTGTCACGACTTTAATGTTGTCTTCCCCAATGCTTCAGTTTTGTCTTAATTTCTGTGGTATTTTCAGTCGCATGGCTTTGGTCTTATCTGTTTTAATCCAGTACAGCAGTCTCAGTTATTTCTTTTATAACATTCTAAAATTGTTTTCCTTGGATGCCGTCCCAAAAGCTGCTTTTATTGCTGCCTAATGACGGTTCACTGAGTTTCTTCATCTCTTCGTTTGTTTCTGTTTTTACAGCCCTCCTATCACACTTTATCTGAAACTGCGACTGGCTCCTACATCTTTGATCAGTTTTTCTAATTACATATGGAAAGATATGTGGTAACGCTTCTTACACATCGCAGTGAATCTTGCGTTACAATTTGTGTTTAGTGTAAACAAAAGATTATTAGTAAAATAGAAAACCTTGTGGTAACACTTCCTACATCACTCTTCTTACGCATCGAATTTCTCAATAATAATGAATGGTAAATAAATGCAAAACAGAATTATTAAGTTTTGTTTTATTTTATAAGAACATAACAAAAATAATATATGACAAAATAATTCATTCATAATTTTTATAATGACGTGTATCAGATTCCACTGAAAAATAGTGTATTTTCCTAATATTCTTCAATTCTTTTGCATCGGCAAAAGATTTCCCTTGGATTCATCTTTATAATAGATTGTAAATTATGTGGTTTATCACAGCACTATTCTGTAGCGGTGTCTTCTAACCACACATTGTATTTGACTAATTGCCAATACGTATTTCGGTAACACTGTTACCTTTTTCTCGGCATGAAACCGTCTGTTTTGATGGTTACATACTACATAGTTAAATAATACCTAACAGTTTGAGAATTTCCACGAAATTCAGTATCAGGTAGTCCGTCGCCAATTACAATAAAGTTACTGTCACAATAATAGAATAATCCCTGTCGTGTTCGCCTGTCTACATGTGTGTCTGTGTATATCTGTTTCAGGAAATGTTCCACAAGACTATTTTGATCTATTTTCGCTAAATTTGGCAAGAAAGTCTCATAGAGATTAAAAATGATTATTTTTGAAAATGAGTCTATAAATTGGAAAAACTAGCTTCCGAATAGCTTGTACCTACTACTTCGCAGTTTAAAAGCATTTTTCTAGTTGGCATTCTTCCCAATTATAGCAAAGGAATAAAAGGTCAAAAAAGGGGGGATCTGGACATATATCGCAAGCAAAATTTTATTTTTTATCGTGTACATATACGTACCCTGTAAATATACACAAAATTCCCCATGCCTCCCATGCCCGCGTCACCCCTTTTTGAGCCTTTGAAATCTGGGTCTCAAAAATGGTTCTTTTAACCAGAAGATGACACGTAATCGCTCAGTGTTGGCTTCAGTGGTATCCAGTCAACATATATAAAGCCAGTAGAATTCAGAAATATCAAAATTAATGGGTTCTTAGGTTCTTTTGCCCGGGTTCTAGGAACCATTTTCCAAGAAGGCGGCCAATGATTAGTGATTAGCCAGGATCGAGTGAGGTAGCATTTCATGCTATTTGGCACCTTTTAAATCCATTTATACCATTAAGAATACCGTATTAGGCATATTTTATATGGAAACAGACTTTTAATAACATTAAATAATGACAGGAATTTTATTTTATATACTAAGTATACAGTATATATACTTGAATGGGCATTTAGATTAAAATATTCTTAAAATCTTCAAACTGAGAAACAAATATAATAATAATAATAATAATAATAATAATTACTACAACCCATAACCTAAACCAAGGCCCCAGAAGCTATAAGCTTGTGCGGGAGGGAGTATATGTATGATTAGTTGTTATGGTTTTCGTATACCTAACGATTTGAAATATGTACCACTCAATCATCTTTACCAACATTACCACAGCTCATTTCCTTCACAATTTCTGCACATAGAGGTGCAAAAGAGCATTGCCTTCTTGCAGCTACAGGTATTCTGGCATTCTTATCTACATATACAGCTAACTGTAGACTGTAGCCATCAGACATGTGGGGGCTAAAATGTGCTGCCATTGTAACAAGAACCTTTGGAAGAATTCTATTTCCATCCTCAATCAGTTGGAGGAAGGCTAGTTCCCAGCCACTGCTAAACTTGAATGGAAGTTAGTTATTTATTGCGATTTATTTTAGAAATGAAAGAGTTGTTTACTATTGTAAATACCTGGTGATAAATGGGGACAGAGTTGCGATATCAAATGACGATGCTAGCTTTTTCTTGCCGACTACTTGACTGCAATAGATCTATTTCAGTCCATCAAGGTTTTGGTCCTGGTCAATTCGTAACTTGGTTTAGTACAGTTGCAAGATGAATGGTTGTCAATCTCTTCATACGTTTGTTAGAAACACTAATAACTATTTTGCAGATACTGGCACTCTTCCCTAACAGGTTAAGCCCGTGTTTTTCCCTTTGCTAAAGAATGCACTTGTAGTGTCGCAACCTGTTACAGCATGAATAATGAGATCTGTCACACCTTTTCCAAATCCTAGCTGAACATTTTATATATTATGACATTTTGTAGTTGGTCCAGAGGTTGAGATTAAGAGGTTAAGAAGGCAATGCTCTTTTGCAGCTCTATGTGCAAAAATTGTGATGGAAACAGCTGTGCTAATGTTGATAAAGCTGATTGAGTGGTGCGTATTTCAAATCATTTTGCGAAAATTATAACAACTAATCATAAATATTTGTTTCCCAGGATCACGGAATGGGAGTCACTAGAGAATTTTTGTGGGGGTGGCAGGCCCCAGGTTTATGGACGGCCCAATAGAGCGCGGCAAGTTTTTAAACATCCAGGCGCTCAATTGGCTTTTTCCTGGAAGGAGCATAACCATTCTGGGGTTACGCCAGTTACGCCAATGGATGAAGGATGAATCTTTTAATCTAAATGCCCATACAAGTATGTACTGTATACGTAGGTATGTAAAATAAAATTCGTGCCATTATTTCATGTTATTAAAAGTCTGTTTCCATATAAAATATACATAATAGCGTATTCTTGATAGTGTAAATGAATTTAGTAGGTCCCAAATAATATGAAATGGTACCTCACTCGATAATATTCCGACTCTTTGTGAAGGGGCTAGTTATTGGCCGCCCTCTTGGAAAATGTCTCCCTAGAAACCGTACAAAAGAATCTAAGGCATTAATTTTGATATTTTGAACTCTGCTGGCTTTATATATGTTGACTGTACACCTCTGAGGCCAACAGTGAGCGATTACGTTTCATCTTCTGGTTAAAAGAACCATTTTTGAAACCTAAATTTCAAGGTCCTGAAAAGGGGTAACGCGGACATGGGAGGCATAAGGAGATATGTGTATATTTACAGGGGACGTATATTTGCACAATAAAATAACAAAATTTCGCTTGGGATTAACGTCCAGGTTACCTCCCTCTTTACCGGTCCATTTGCAGGCTGCCTACAACCCATTGCATTTGTTGCTGTAACAAAATTATTGTCATTTAATTGATAACACGGAATTAATGTCACACTTTAGTCAGACAGGTGTGATATGAAATATGAAAAAAAATACGACTACATGTCGTAATTTATTTATTTTTTATTTTGCAACTGATTAGTATGAGAAAGTAAAAAAGACGTGACGAAGCCGTAATTTCTAGTGTGATATAAATGATGATACAACGTCATAAAACTAACATATTATAAATCTAAATTTTATTTTTCGAAACTGTCTGGAATTATACTGACAGCGCTTATTTATTTTTAATAGCTTTAACATTGATTTATGTAAATACTTTTAAATTTAACTGTTTTCTTATGATTATATGTCTGAATAAGATGGTCACTAACAACCATATCAAGCTAGTTAATATACAGGGTGATCCATTTTGAATTATATTTTCTCAGATTGTTATTAAATTAAAAATGAATTTTGTTAGTATGCTATCACGTGTAGAAGTTTTCCATAAATTTTATAACCTATACACAAAGGTATTGTATTATATTTGTCATTTCTATTCTTACAAGCGTGTTTTGGTATAAAAAGAAACCATCCTGTAGTATATAGTGTATGCAAATAACCAGAAGATAATTAGAGCGACTAATCTGGAGATTTATAAACATGATGGGGCCACACGTTCACATCAGTAAATCTATCATTGATTAGATTAGATTATATAACAGCAGATTATAGAAACTGAAATATTTGTAGGTTATGTTTTAACACCTGTAAAATCCACTGCTTTAGTAAATAACGAATAACCAAGAATAAAAGTATATTATAATAAACAAACATATGTAGAATGAGAATATTGCGTAATAATAACAATACTACACAAAGCATTAATGAATGAAAATTACAGGCTGCACACTGGAGAAAAGACTTTATTTCTAAACAGATGCCCAAACTTAAAAGCCAATGAAGAAAACGATTTAGTCACCATAATAACAGACGGTGTAAACGACCTAGGTGTTAATGGAAGGCAATATAAAGAACTTGCTTTTGAAAGAAGAATATTTTAACGATTTTCTTGTTTTTAAATGATCAATTTGTCTAAAAATTAAAATTGTAGAAGAAGCTACTAGCTACTCTATAATTCTTTTATTATAGCCATAATATGGTCATGAATATAGCGACTTTATTGGGGTTAAAAAACCAAATTTATTTTGTTATTTATTCAGGGGCTTGTCTTTGGCTCAGAAAATCCCGCCCGATTAACATCCATCTTCTTTACAGAGGATACTAACTTGTAGCTTATTTGAATAGCTGCTGGTTTTACGCTTTGTCATGTAAATAATTAATATACAATACACACGAACCTTAACTACCAAGGAAAGTAGTATTAAGCTTAAATCGGTTAATGTATAGAAGTTAAAAGCATATTAATCTCATCACTATCCCTTTTTATATTTTTATAAACCAGGGGATACCCGGAGTAATAGTACAGTAAAATAAGGTTTAATAAAGAAAAAAAAATAGTAGAAAGCTGAAAACTGGCATAAGCCTTTTCCAAGATGTTGGCCAAATAGAAATTTCTAAATAACTTGATTTTTACAAAAAAAATATATAAAAAATACCCGAGGGATTGTTATTGCTTATAGAATTTTTCACAAGCTGGATTTGTTATATTTAACTACAACTTATAATAGTTTTGGAGATATTATGTTGGTATCAAGAATGTAAGCTGTATTTCCCATAAGGAATGCATAGAAACAGAATCCAGTAAATTGTGATGGATAGATATCAAGATAATCTCATTACACTACCTACAGAAGTAAAAAAATCAAAACTCACTACTTATATGTAGTGAGTTATTAATATATTAATGATATAATGAGCATTGATATATACGTATTTTTTCTTTTTTTTTTTGGTAATTATTGAAAACCTATGAATGATGCATGATGCAAGTCTGAAATTGGTAAAGATTTATAAGAACTAGAGAAACCTCGTCAAGACACGACGGTCAAAAGCATTAAAGGATTTCCCTATATACAACCTTCGATGTGTGATTACAATCCTTTGGATTTTCGTGAGTGATTATTTACACAAACGCAACCAAACATAACCAGTTGAAAATTCTTAAGCCTAGCAATACTGTCTCCCAGTTTACTCTCTTCTCTTCCTTCTCTTCAGAGAGGAATATATGTCATATTCCTCTCTGGCTTACCCCTCCCCACCAGTTTATTCTACATACATACATACGGAAATTCTACCTTACGAAATGATAAGAATAAAATCAAAAATCGATCTTGTATAAAACATTCTTGAAAACGTCTATTAGTACATATTTCAAAAAGATGACATAAACATAGTGTTGGAAAATTTCCTGCGTTTTATACAAACAATAGAAACTGCTCTGAATTCGTCTGTTGTCCATAATTTTCAACTATGCGGGTTTTGTCTACGTAACCCAACAATTCTTTAAACATTAACCGCATATTAACCGCTTATTAATGATAGAAGTGGACTGCTACATCACCCTTTTATATTTATAAGCGGGAGTACTTACGAAACTCACCACCGTAAAAAGTGAGAGGGCGCCCCAAGTGAATGTTCGATTCGCCCGTCTCAAATTAAACATTTTATATTTGTTTTAATAAAAAATATAAACATTAAAAAAATACAAAAATTAAATAGTGTTGACTGAACTACACAGCGAAAGCTTCAACTAAAAAAAATCGCTTAGAGCGGCCTGGTGGAACTCTCAAACGAACTGGAACAACAATAAGCCTTGTATTTTACATAAATATATAGACAAGTCTTGATCTAAAAGGCGAGTTCTCCTATACCTATTAGATTTAGAGACACGATAATCACTTTTTATTTTTATGCACGTCATACGAGCTTCTTATGCATACAGTGAACCGTAAGAGTTGTGGGTACGATGACATAACTTTTGCCATTGATATTCATGACAATCTAAATGTCTCATAGATTTATTTAGATAATATTTAGTTGTCCTTGCGCTTTATATACGAGTATAAGTAACATATTTTATAATTTCAGTTTGCTGCTAATTCTTCCACTTTTTTGACGTACGTCTTGATCTGAATTAAGCTTTTCATCATTTGCTTCATGCCACTTCATCAGAGTATGACATTTCAGTAGTTACTAGTGGATCATCAGAAACTTCGACTTCACTTTTCAGAGTTGTAGAAACATCACTGTCGAAACTGGAGTTTTCTGTAACTTCATTTTTTTCTTTTCACACCATTCTTTTCTTTCTTAGTTGTGTTTCTTTGTTGTCTAGTTGTGTTATTGTGTTTTGTTAAGGCGTCCCGGTTCAACTTCTGTACTTGGCAAACTTTGTGTTAACTCAATTTGCATTTCAGGATTAGTTTTTTCTTGGTTTGAATCTTAAAAACAGACATGAGCGCCAGAGTCATATTATGTGTAATACTAGAATTTTGTAAAGATGATGAAAACACATTCATGTTAGTACTTAGTTGTATGGATCAATAGTCAGTGATTCATTTAGATCATTGTGAGGTGTTGATAGGTCGTTTTTGTTTTAACTAACGTTTTTTGTAATATCCACCTTTCGTAGCATATTTTCTTTCCAATTAAGAAATTCAGCTGTCTCCATCGAACTGGATGGAAAACTGTATAGAACGTTGCTTAGACCATGTCAAGTACAAGTAAATTCCCTTGTAATTAATAAATGGCAGGACAGCACCTATTGCATTACAACGCATTAGTACTGTATGATTGTTCGTTATACTTTCCACCAGATTGTTACGGTTACGACTTTCCTTTTTGCAGGTCGGTCTGAAAGCCAATTACGACTGCATTATAAATATTCTGAGGTTTGTTCTGTCGTCGTGTTATGTTGTGCTTCCTAGTTTAAATGCATTTTTGAGAAAATAATCTTTCGGTTCGGATACAACACAAGTTTTGTGCAACTATACAACTGATTGGAGCTTTCTAACATTAAAAATTTTTAAATGGGTGTGAGCTAATCTGCATAAATAATCCTGAACACTCCTTTGAAGTTGTATTCTATTAAACCTATATTCCTATTCACCTAATTTAACCAAATATTGCACTAGCATCTTCTTCATGAGTTAGGACTGTTGAAAGTCCACGTTCTTGCATTTGTTAATTCATTAAAGTCCTTCTGTTGTTTCCACATTTTCGCTAGTCATCTATTGTCTTCTGAATTCTATCAGAGAAATAATTTTTATAATGTTTGCATCAAGATGTCTCAGTTTCTTTGCTCTAGGCATTGCACAGGTCCAGTATCGTAGAAATTACTTACTCAACATCCTTATCAACAGCTTATTCTAGACGTTCATATGACGTGCATAAAAAACAAAAAAATTAACTATCGCTTCTGTAAATCTAGTAGAACTAGACTTGTAACATGAATAGTGTTTCAATAATATTGTGTAATTAAACTAGCTTTATTTACAAGATCTTTTTTCCTCTGCATTTTCTACAGTCTTGATGCTACAACTCCGAAACTGAGAGTACATAAATAAAGCAATAATCAGCTTGTGGTAAAGTTTACAAGCAGGATAAGATTATGTTACATTTTTAACCTAAATTCTACAAAAATTGAGTTAACTAGAAATTTTTATTTTAGCTTTCATCTTTACCAAGATAGTTTTTTTTAAACATTTTGATCCAGTAAAAAATCGTAGCACTACAAAATCCTGTTAAAATTTAGAATCACCAAAATCTGCAGGGCAGTTGCTACTAGTCAACTCAGTGTAAGCCTACCACCTAATCCTAACAAAACCGAGATTCCAGCATCTCATATCAACAAGCCAGCCATCAGCTAAACGCCGTGATACGGAAACAAAGAAAACTAAAGCAAACACCTATAGATCGCACGTATATACGTAATCATATCTATTAGATATGTAGTCATAACGCTAAATTAAGCAATAAACGCTATAATAGGTATTCTTTTGCTTACACTACTAAATTAGTTTCAAATTTTTAACAATAACTATTGTCCCAGCTTCCACTAGACATCAAATGGCTTTTAACTCTATAAAAATGCATCAACAACAGAATATTACTAGATGGCAAATCGTCTACGACTAAGATCACGTTGCCCACTACGGAGAATTACGCAAGAGCTCCATAATACTAGTTACTCGATTCAAGAAGACTGGAATACAACACTATTGCATAACGTTCGCCTAATAACTAATTCAAAGTGGCAGATTTTAGCATACCTTGGAAACAATGTAAAACATTAAATGTCGGCAGAAGAGATAGTCTCAACACATTTCGTAAATAATATAGAAAAGCTACAACTGTCCAGAACTATACTAAATGTGGACCAAAAAGCAATATTCCTACAAACTGCGCATATAGTTCGCAAGGGAGGGAGGGGTAATTATTACTATTACGCAGGCCCAACATGCCGCTGCAGCTGACTTTAGAGATGGTATTAACACAAATTCACATTTGTGTATTATAACTAAGGGAAACTGCAGAAAACCTTAATCAGATATGCCGGACCGCTTGGGTGAGAGAAGAGCACGCTAGTCCCTACACTGCCAAGGCTAGTGTCACAGACGAAATTATTCATTAGTTCCTAAGTGGAAGTCCAACTATCATAAATGTTCTCCAAGGTTATACACTTCTTCGGAACGTTATCCAGAGTTGGTTGATATTATTATCAACCGCGAACCACCTGCTCCCGATCCGTTCGGAGAACTCGAGATAATGTGATCGACACCTACTTACAGCTGCAGCAAAATGCTAGTCAAAGAAGTGCTGACAACCCATGTAACCTTGCCACAAGCAACACCTACGAGTTAACATTATTTAATGGTAGGGGTTTAGGATGCTATCGTCCAGGGGCGCCGCTTACCTGATTCGCTTACTGCTTAGTTGTTAGGAGCCTAGAAGCCCTACCTAGTGTTCCTATTGCTTAGTCGTAGCATATAGTTACTACGGTGGTTTCGACCACCCTAGCGCTAGTGTTAGTACATATATAAGTCATTTATGAGGTCCGCCCTCATGCTTCTGTAGTTTGTAGTAATATTGTTACATATTATATTATTAAATTGAACCTTGCGTTTTATTCTATCGTTGGTCAGTTAACGAACTTGAGAACCATCAAATGCACCTGCCTTTAACTTTTCCATACTCAGTCTAGGGTACGATCTGCAAATGTATTTGAAGTAATCGCTATGGTTATCCAAACGGCTTCATAAATGCCTTGCTGTCCCACAGGCAGATAAAACAAGGATATCTTTTATAAACACTTTTCTGTCCAAACAGGAAGTTCATCATAAAATCAACACAAATACACTGGCAGTACAGACAAATAATTTTGTTTAATTATTAGATTTTGTGGAGAAGACTAAGGGAGTTTATTAAATATACCTATCCTCTTGAACATGATATTCCACCAAAAGATTTTAATCTTTTTATGGATCATCAATAATCAATTTTAATGGATCAATGATATACTTTCTACAAATACACTGGTGTTCATTGCAGTGAATTTTCTCCAAAACTTGAAGTTTTGTTGAGTGATCAATTGGAAGAGCTCCAAATAGATTGTCATTGTGCAACAGAACACATTTCAAGCAAAGATATTCCAAAGATAGTGCTGTAATAAGAAAATTACCAATCGAATGGTGCCCTTGGATACGGATTACCTTTGATCATAACCGGAAAAGTAAGGAATATAAAACGTCCGTTTTTGCAAAAATAGGTTGTCTTAGAAAAAATTAGCACAATGAAGGGAAAATATTTGCTACCTAAATGTCATTTTTAGGTTAGATTCAACTGCTTGACTATTGGATTTGTATTATGACAGGTGGAAGTTATAATCGGATAGTACTCCGCAGAAGATGTATTTATGATTGATGGTTTAGAGAAGAAATTATAAGATTCTTTGACATTAAAGATTCTTAAAGATTGAACAAACATAATTTTATTAAAATAAATAAACATCATAAACCAAGTAAATTAATAAATAGATAACAAGTAACATCTTTTTATAACACAGGTTAAGTAAATTGCATTCTCCGGTATGGAATACATTTTGTTCTATCTTACATTCAAAAACACCGCAAAATACTTATCCAATTCAATTTTCCAAATAATCTTGAAGTTTGAAGCAAATATTCTCACTGCCATTCTAATGTTTTTAAAGAATAATTGTTTTTCGACCGGTTAATGTTCCAATGTTTCCAAGACACATGGTTTTAGTTTTAGTTTCTTTACTTTTTCCGGTTACAATCAAAGGCTTCATTCGATTCGTATTTTTATCTTTACAGCACTCCTTAATTAATTAGGGGAGATAATATTAGGGTTTGAAATAAAATGCACGTAAAAGTGTATTGTGCATGCAGCTATTCTACACCCTGTATAATGGGTGCCTTTGTAACAAGTCCAGCAGACAGTTTATGCGTGGAATTTAAATTGGAACCTCTATGAGTGCATCGCCTAAGGTTACGTCTAAATTATAATATTACGGCATTATATCGAACACACAACTATGTATATTCGATCATCTTTAGTGAACAGTGCTCTATTGAACTTCAAAGATCAAATAAAAGATACACGTTACGATCCATCGCTACTTGTAGGGACTGATTCTGTCTTATATTTAAACGGCTTTCCTAAAACTGTCCCATTAACCACACCAACAATGGATATTCGTTTCGATCTTCGGAAATATAACAATCCGAAACAGTTGGTAATGTCATTAAAACGGTTTTTCAAACTAAATATCGTTCATATGTCCGGTTATACGGTCACTGCAACGTACTATATACTGATGAGTTTAAAAAAAAGTCAGGAGCGGGATGGGTTGTAGTCAAGGCAACAATGTATCTACTCGCTTGTTTCCATTGTAAGTGTCTTTACATGCGAAATATATGCTTTATACTGCACGCATTTATACATACCCATGTCATTTGTACAGATGCTTTGTGTTCTCTATTAGCAATAAAGAACAAATTTAACAAGAAAGTTATAGTTCAAGACATACACACATTACTTTCTAAACTAATCACTGAAGGTAAACAGATTTTGTGGATATGGATACCAAGTCACATTGGCACCTCTGGAAATGAGAAATCAGATCAAGCTGCAAAATCGGATATATTGAGTATAGAAAATAATTTAAAATTATTGAAATAATACGTATAAATCAAAATACATAATTTCTAAACTGTGAAACTTGGTGGTCTATGATAAAAACTATTCACTGTTATATTTTATATATGTATTTAGCTTATGTATACAGGGTGATTCAGAAATAACTGATATCCTTTAAATGGTAGGTAGATGGGAGGCAGTAGAGCTAATTTACCTTGACAAGCATAGTTCAAAAACGAATAGTTTTCCAGAAGATGAATTTTAAAGTTTAATGAATTTTGGATCCAAAAGGATCCAAGGTCAGGACCGGATCCAAAATCCATGAACTTGTATCCTTCATTAATTCTATACAGGGTGATTCAGAAATAAAGGTAATTCTTTAAATGGTAGGTAGAGGGGAGGCAGTAGAGATAATTTACCTTGATCCAAAAGGATCCGTGGTCAGGACCAGATCCAAAATTCAATAAAACCTTAAAATTAATTTTCTGGAAAACTTCGTTTTTGACCTATACTTGTCAAGGTAAATTAGCTCTACTGCCTCCCCTCTACCTACCATTTAAAGGATATCAGTTATTTCTGAATCACCCTGTATTTATTTACATATTATTTTAATCTGTTTTATTTATTTTCCTATTTATATACTTTTTTATCGTTTTGTGTGGTACTCTATTACATATATTATTTTAGTTCGTGTTGGTTGCATGTATTGTTATATTTATTGTATTAATTTGTTACATATTACTGACCATGTACATCAGTAATATTATATAGCAAAGGCGATAAATAACCCTGGCAGTCGAGTCACTTATCAAAAAGATATAATGTAACATAATATAATAGCAATTTATTTTATTTTCAGAAAGAAAATCAGATCATCTTCTGGAATCTGGAACATTTATAGTTGACTTCTCTTAAATATTTAAAAATTATACCAAAACGCCTTTTAGCTTGATATGGCATAAAAATGTACAAAAAATAAACTGAATACAATAGAAAAAGACTGATCATTTTCTGCTGTGAGGAAATAAAAAGTATACCCGGATTACGGATAGCAGATTCAGGTATGAACTCACACAAATGCACCCATTTGGGTACAAAAGAAAGTCTCATATTAAATCTAATAGCAGCTTTAAAAGTCATTCCTCAATGGTCATTGTTAATGGATCTTATTGAAAAACGACAAATTGCATCGAAAACAGGAAGTCCGTGTTAGGATCATTCATGGGAGACTTTAGCCACTAAAGCTCGTTGTCAATGAATTCTTGTTTAGAATGGACTGTGCCAGGCCATTGAAAGTCGGATTTGTAAAATAGATCGGTTCAGTGTCGACGGCCCAGGTGCAACGTATGCCGGCTGTGCGGTGTATTATATGTGTTTCACTAACACTCCGACTCATTTTCTGCATGGTTGGGTTAACTTGGTCAACTTGGTATCCCTAAAATAGAAACTTTACCCCTCATCATATTTGATTTGATTTGATAGAAATTTTATTTTGTTAGTTTTTTGTATCTTTTTTTAAACGTATCAGAAAAGGTATTGTAGAAGTTATTTTTTTTATAATAAATCCTTTTTAATGACCCACAGATAATTTTGAATTAAATGTGGTCTTAAATCTCCTTCCTCCTTGTTATAAGCCTACCTGGATATATAAGAAGTCTGAAAAAGATAGCGATGTTACCAAGCCTAAATCCAGTTATATTGATATGTAATTAGTCTGCTTTTCTTAAGGGCTGATTATGTGGACCTCCACTATCCGATTTTCCTTTTACAAAGTTAATGCTTATTCCTCAACTGAGCTTGTCAGTTTATCATTGCTAATAAAATCTTGTATTTAAAAAAGTACGTACCAAATTTATATGTTCCATACCCTCGTGTACTAGCATACCTTGCATCCACTATCCAAGCCCATTGATTATACATATGTAAGAGTTGAAGTACGGAAGAGGTGCATTTAAATAGACCTTTAGAAACCAAAATAATAACCTCCACGCCGAAATGTATGGTATATGGCTATTCAAAGGGGCTTTTACTCATGGAAACATAAAATATTTAAACATCTAATTCAATAATAACAATCATCATCAACCATAATAAGAATTGTTTACTGATCAAGAAATGCTGTTTTTCTTTTTTATCAATGTTTATTTACTCAAAAGCCGAGAAAAAGCGTTTTTTTGCTTTTAAACGTAAAATATAATTAAAATTTTTCTGATTTGATTAACAATTACAATACAATTCCTTATTATTATTATTATTATTATTATTATTATTATTATTATTATTATTAATAATAAATGATTTTTTTACAGAATATTGATACAATTAAAAAACAGAAAGAGCAGGTACAGTGCAAATGGCGAATTCAGCGTCATATAATTACTGCTCTTCCACTTAACCCAGAAATATAATAAAAGTTAGTTATAATAAAGTGGCAATGTAATAATGAAGTTCGAAATGTATTTTTAGAGAGATCTTTACAATAATTAGATACATAATTCTAGTATTCAGTAATTGAATAGGAAAATGAACATTTGAATATCTCAGTATCATGTAAGGGTTCCTTTGAACCTAATATTTAAAATATGAACTTCATATTATGGATCTTATTCTGTCGAACATGGTGAGGGAATGGGGAGGAGCTTTACTATTTGTTATAAAACAGTGGTATACTGCATGCTAGTGCCGTCTCTTTAGTATGTCGGGCCAACCAAATTTGAACTTTAACTTTGATAATAATGTCTATGAGGATCTTTTTTTTGATAAATTATTTTTAGGTTTCATCTTTAGCTACATGATATTGATTATATTATCACTACATAATCACCAAGGACGATATTACATTTATCTCGGATATTCCCCATCTTCAGAAGATTCTTTCTACAAAAGAACTCCATTACAGCTAATTGAAAACAATGTAACTGCACATCAGTACATCTGATGGAAGATGATGCAATTTTCAATTCAAATTGCAGAAAAATGATTGACCTATTTGCATGAGCGATGCTTCTTCTGCAACAACCACAGAGAGCTTTTTCACCATATTACGCAACTTTATTTATCTGCTATAAATGCTAAATGATTTGAAACTGCTACTTAAAGTCATTAACTAAGGCATTCTCTCTTCAAATGACTGCAACTTTATCTCACTAATGATGTTTTAAGGTGAACTATTGAATTTAAGGAGGATTTGAAATTGGTACCAAACGTAAAAATAAATATAAACTACAATAAAATAAACTACAAAGCATTAGTCTTTCAAACGACCGCGACTTATATAAATAATGAACTTATAAAGAGTTGATGGTCAGAGATACTTACAGCTTCTTCAAAATGTGAAGTTTAAGACACGTTTGGTTGTGTTATATATCGAGTAAAGACTTGCAGTCGACCAACTAACCAATCTTTCTCTATCCTTCAAAATTATCCATTCTAGATTTCTTGTTAGCTTAGTCGAACCTATCACCAATGAACCCATTGCCCACTCGACTACCGCCACCAACACAATCGAACCAACATCATTAACATTATCAAGCTTACAAAGTCGTTTGCTGGAAACTTCGAAGCAGTATTAAAATGCCTGTTAGGGTCGATCTTGCGTCATCTGCTAAACCGAGAGACTGCTTGGTAAGGCAGAAACTTAACTTACTTTGATGACATGTCTTAAGTTGAACTTCACATGACTTATTGCAATAGTTATTGCATACAATTATTGTATGCAATTTATTGCTGTTAATATTAGCAATGGCGAGTTTATTCTTAGATGTACATACCATTCGTGAATACTTGAACCGGCTTCTTCAAAATGTGAAGTTTAAGACACGTTTGGTTGTGTTATATATCGAGTAAAGACTTGCAGCCGACCAACTAACCAATCTTTCTCTATCCTTCAAAATTATCCATTCTAGATTTCTTGTTAGCTTAGTCGAACCTATCACCAATGAACCCATTGCCCACTCGACTACCGCCACCAACACAATCGAACCAACATCATTAACATTATCAAGCTTACAAAGTCGTTTGCTTGAAACTTCGAAGCAGTATTAAAATGCCTGTTAGGGTCGATCTTGCGTCATCTGCTAAACCGAGAGACTGCTTGGTAAGGCAGAAACTTAACTTACTTTGATGACATGTCTTAAGTTGAACTTCACATGACTTATTGCAATAGTTATTACATACAATTATTGTATGCAATTTATTGCTGTTAATATTAGCAATGGCGAGTTTATTCTTAGATGTACATACCATTCGTGAATCCTTGAACCGGCTTCTTCAAAATGTGAAGTTTAAGACACGTTTGGTTGTGTTATATATCGAGTAAAGACTTGCAGCCGACCAACTAACCAATCTTTCTCTATCCTTCAAAATTATCCATTCTAGATTTCTTGTTAGCTTAGTCGAACCTATCACCAATGAACCCATTGCCCACTCGACTACCGCCACCAACACAATCGAACCAACATCATTAACATTATCAAGCTTACAAAGTCGTTTGCTTGAAACTTCGAAGCAGTATTAAAATGCCTGTTAGCGTCGAACTTGCGTCATCTGCTAAACCGAGAGACTGCTTGGTAAGGCAGAAACTTAACTTACTTTGATGACATGTCTTAAGTTGAACTTCACATGACTTATTGCAATAGTTATTGCATACAATTATTGTATGCAATTTATTGCTGTTAATATTAGCAATGGCGAGTTTATTCTTAGATGTACATACCATTCGTGAATACTTGAACCGGCATTTTCTGGAAAAAATGTTATTAAAATAAAATAAAACAAATTTTAATAGTATGGTATACAGAAAAAATGCTCTATCGAATGATAGCATAAAATTAACAAGTTCCCATTTAAAAAAATTTCGTGGAACGCCGTAACTCAAAAACAATTAACAAAACAAAAAATTAGAGTATTATCAGATGCAGATAAAAATTTAATAAAAAATGTTGTATTGAGCATTCTTTTCTAAAATGAATATTAATATCGATATAAGAGTGCTGAGAGAATCGAGTATTGATACAGTTCACTACCTGGTAAGACCGTAAATAAAACCGAAAAGTACTACCATACAAAGATACAAAACGCAAAATAAAGATAAATGAAATGCCTTGATGGACTTAGATAAAAAAACGGAATATCAAGATAAGTTAAACGAAACCCTAGAGACAAACAAACCATGAAGAAAGATCATCGAAGATGAATAAAACTTAAAAAGAAATAATAATAAATACAGCAAACAAACAATAGAATACGAAAAGAAAAAACTCCAAAAGATAATGGTTTTAATAGCAGGGAGAAGGCTGGAAAGGCAGCCAAGACGATGGTATGATGATGTTCAAAACCTAATGGCAACGAAAATAAAAAGCTGGAAGCACTTTAGCGCTGACCGAAAAACTTGGACAAAGATTGTTCAAGAGGCTAAAGCCCATTCAGGGCTGTAGTTACCAGAAGTAAGTACCTTCAAGAAACTTTCTTCAAGGTAGAAAGCATTGCTATATTCGGTTACTCTAGTTCTTTGTTTGATTTAAATTCTGGTATCGCTTAGTTCTGGTTGCTCATGATAGGTACGTATGCATGTAATTTGCTAAAACCGTCTTAATTACAATATGGCAAACAAATTTTAAAAATTAAAAAATTTGGTATTAATTTTCTAAGACCCCTGTCTTAGTCAAACTGACCAAATTTCCATGAAAATAGTCGAATGACGGTACTGGTTCGGTTAACTCACAATCTTGCCACGATTTCAAATTTACATAAATTTCATTTCATAACCACCTTAAAGTTTAAAAGCGGGATCTGAAAACGCACGACTCTGGTAAGTAATTTTAGTTTCGAACTAACTTTCAAAATTCTCTGATATGTTTTTTCCGTCTTTAGAAATTTTTAGCATGTCAAAACTAGATTATGTTGAATAACACGTTATATGGCACATTTTATTCTGTTGGGGGAAATACCGGGACAATTCCAACAAGTTCTGAGCAGAATAGGTTCGATTTAATTTAAGACCAAACATAACTTTCACTAGATATTTCGATAATATTATGATATCTTCTAGATAGAGATTTATTTAGTTCCCGTATATAAACAAAGCAGTTAGTTGACTGTTCTGTCGTCCTAAACCCAAAGGACGTACCTCAAGAATATTCAATTTTTAGATATTGAGGATTTTATAATATATTGGTCAGTACAAATTTAAAAAATAAAAAAATCTTTGTGTCGGTGTTTAACATACTCTTCATTTTGAGATATTTGGAGTTAGGGCGTATAGAAATAGGACCTATGTTTGACATGCGTCGATTTCGCTTAGTATAACTGAGTTACGACTATATAGCTACGTTTTTTTTTGTTTTGGAGATGCATCTAATTTTATTAATGCTTTATGTGTATAGCACCTTGAGATACGACCATTTTTCTTAGAACAAAAGAACTACTGTGTGATAAGGCGCCTGAAGACAGTAAAATCTGAAATATAAAACAAATTGAGATACTTACATTGGGCTGTAACTTCCAACGCTGCAGTTTGTCTTTGCGATTATGAAAATACCGCGAATATGAAATATGAATCAAGCAATTTACTGTTACAATTGTAAGGGTAACATTTTTGTATCAAAAGCCAATTCTTCCGCACTATTACGATCTGGATAAAAAAGACGGTTTTTCGTTCTACTTTAATGTAATGTGTACAATACTTGAGGTGTGATACGAGACAATAGCCATGTATATACAATATAAACATGTGTCCGTTGGCAAAGATGTCTATAGGTTAAGGCGTTCATTTAATCTACTCCTGATAACTAGAGAACCGAGAGAGATTGAGCCAGTACCCGAAAGCTAGCCCTATGCGCGAAGACTCAAATTGTGATTTCAAATCACCTACAGTAGGATCGCTTAAGGTAAGTGCTCAATTGCATTCGTTTTTCGTTATATATTTCTTTACGCAACACTGATGTTACTAGAATATATGAGAGGTTATAAGATGCACCTCTCTTCCTTAAGGGTTATAGAGCCTTTTAAAGTTCCGGAATTTTGCTGTTTCATCTTCCTATTTGGGTAAATTAAAGAATAAGCTCGATGTTGAAATTTTAATATGAAATATGATATTAGAATTCAAAATCAATTGAATTTGTTCATTCCTGAAAACAATTGCGACCCCGACTATAGAAGCGGCAATTTTGTACAGCTACGCTCATAAAAAGAGAATTATACCCCCCCAAATACATGCCTGCGACTTCACGAAATTATGAAGTAGAGTACACGATTGATGATCGCGTATCCCTCCTTGTTTGTCATTTTATTATAGTATGTATATACATATTTCTTTTCTAATAAGAATAGTAATCTTGTAAGACTCGTTACATTTCTGCTGTGAATTTTATTTAAATTAATTTGATACTTAATAAATTCTGTAAATTCCACCTTTATTGATTTTTGATATTAGTATCATTTTCCGTCTACAAGAATCAATACCAAGGTTTCATATATAGTTTATTTAAGACAAAACAGCAACATCCCGGAACTTTAAACAGTGGCGTAATTACCTCCGATGCCCCCCCGGGGAGGTCCTACTAACGGGGCTTCTCTATATACTTTTATAGAAGCAAAAAAAAAGGTTAATGATTTGGGAGACAAATGTAAATAGGCATAATATGGGTCTAATATAAATGATAGATGCTTTTAAGAAATGTCCAGTCTTTCCGAAATTAGAATTTTTTTCTTAAAAATGGGGCCCCCTCCAGATTGCTACTATATGCCGTTTAAAACCCCAAAACATTAAAATTTATGCGCGAGGAAAAATGTTGTGGTGCATTAATCTTCAATTGGATTACGTCATCAGAAGTGTTCAATGAATCAATGACAAATTTATGTACAATAGATATAACAGAAAAGTATTAACATAAGCTTTTTCATGCTCTGGTAACACATTTTTTCGATTCTATCAACAGTGTATTACAGGTCACTGTGTTTAAAAAATACTAACAGCAACATTTATTTTTGTGTTATTTAATGTCACCATTTTTCTATGTGTGACTGACATACCTCCTTAAAATAAGAATAAAAACGCAAATGACTTAATCTGGCAATATAAATGTCGCTACTCACCTTGATTTGGTCTATACTTTAAATAATTTTAATCACTATGATTTTAAAACATAGATTTAGTGTATCTTTTGTATCTTCAAAAAATTTAAGACCTTATGTCCCCGGAATTTAACAACAGAAAAACATTCTCACAAATTGATTTGGAACACGCGTATATACAAATTTCCGTAGACGAAAAATTAACTCAGGGAATTGCTTCAAGTTCAAACAATTTTCAAAAAAAAACCTGATCGGTTCTCTAGAGCAGCGGTTCCCAACCTTTTTCGTTCGCGGAAGTGTACGACGTAGCATTTGCTTGCGGATCGGTAAGGTAAAAAATTAAAGAAAACATTTCGCAAAATAAATCTTATAATAATAAATTTATTTTTACACTGTACAAGAACAATCTAAAATAAATAAATATCCATTCTTTATAATAACAAAAGTCGGTTTTCGTACCTCATCCGCTTCCAGCATACCAAACCTTGAACGACTAAAACGGGAACCGGCCCGAATCGCAGGGCGGGGTGCGGCGCCAAAGACCATAACCGGGTTCTAGACACATAGCACGGTTCATTGTTCAAAACCAGAACAAGATATCTGACAGGGAGCGAAGATAAAACCGAAAACGCAGGCGAGTCGGTTTCGGGAGCGGCGGTCAAAAACGAGAATGTGCTCAAACGACCCAGGAGGCAATCATATAAGACCTCTAGAAGTGGTTTCCACTTAGGAACCCGATTAGGCTGGTGGCGGCAATATTACTTTAGCACGATTCTCAAGCGAAAAACAAATAAAAAATTTAGAATTTTTCGGCTGTAACTTTTTTCTTATGGTTTTGCACGGCATTTGAAGGAGAAACATTTTGAGATTGCCCGTCGTTTTGGGGGACTTTCTATAGTTTTCGAGAAACCGGCTCTCAAAAACGGGCGGAGCTTCCTAGAGCGGAGATACGGAAAATGCAATAGATACCGGTCAAAGCAGGCCGCGTGACATCGAATGCCGCCAACATCCGTTCGATCACTCCCAAAAACCCCATCTCACCATTAGCCCTCCGCCCCCGGAAGTGTGTTGGCAAGAAAGACGTTTCCTGACAAAGATTCCGTTGTCAGATTTTCGCTCCGACTTACCATAAGGCGGGGAAGTTTTTTCCTGCTTCCGCCAAAACGGTTTACCGGAGACGGTCGAGACTTCAAGTCTGAGACGGGAACTGCCCAACGCATCGACACACAAAAAAAGAGTCCGGATTGAAGCAAGTTTTGCGGCTCCTCGAAACTGCGAAACCCGGGTTTTGACCGTTCGCGTTAATCAGGGACGCTAGACAAAAATTCTTTCAGTTCTGGTATGTTTAGAGCCATATGCGTCAAACCCGTTTAAAAATTCTAAAATGGGAGATTCTCCTTAGCTATTACTGGATATTACCCCACCACATAGGTACGGAGCCGGCGCGTTATATATCACGTAGTATGTATGTATATAGCGCCGGCTCCGTATAAAAGTCAGAGTTTACTGTTGGTCCACTCCGATAAACTATTTGACCCTACGTTAGCTCCAGGATAGCAGAATTAAAAAAAATTCCTTCAGTAAAATTTTGAAAATACTGTTATTTCTCTGCGGAACGGCAAAAATTTCTGCCGGACCGGCGGTTGTTACGCCACTGACTTTAAAGGGCTCTATAACTCTTAATGGAGAGAAGTGCATCTTATAACTTCTCATATAGTCTACTAATATTGGCCACTACACTTTAAAAGGCAAAACCTCACAAAAAGCGGTCACCGTACGATAGGTTTCCTCTTAAGTATTCATCATTTACAACGCCGATTATAGTGTAATAAAATTCTAAAGTATCTACAATGTACACTTACAGCTTAAACGAATTATCTTTGATAAAGTAGAATGATAGTATCATTGATATTTAACGACATATAATTCAGCAACCCATCGACACTAAAGTGCTGAACAGTTAACAGCAATCTATTCCTTCGCCTCAGTCCACCCCAACCCCATTCACTTGACTGAAAGTGAATGGCTCTAATTTAATTACGTAGGTATTGACTTTTAGTACACAGAACCATATTAACTAAAGCTTTTTGAATTGTCACTTCAGTCTCTAATCAGAACTGAAACTTAATTTATCTGTAGCTCTTTCAAGTTTTAACTTTGATTAGTTTTATTGCAAAGAAAAATATTTTAGAAAATGTTATAACAAGGAATTATTGCTCCTTTAATACAGCAACAATCAATGCAATTTAGATAATGGATTGTTCCTAAATTCTGATTTATTTAACTTTTATTAAAGAGCATGATGGAATAATGTATTGAAACGCACCCTCCAAACTGCAAATAATATAAATACTACGTCAAGTCGACATCTGAATAGATACAGAGAGAGGAAAAAAGGTTAGGTACAGCTAGTTTTATTTTTGATTGTTATTATGAAGAATAATAAATTAATTAACAAAAAAATATAGAAGTAGTTTATCATAACAGTCGAAACTCAAAAGTATCAATTGTTTATTTTTAATTGTGTTTTATATGGAGTATGATATTAGAAATAAATAGGGTACCCTAAAGTATAAACGTTTGGGTTTAATTACATGGCGATATCCTAGGCACATTAAGAAGTAATAAGAGAAATAAAGATGGCAATAAAGTTCTAAATTGGCCAGATATAAATAAGGTCTATCCTACCTTTTAGCGCACAATGATAACTGTAGACCCAACCGTTTAACTTTTCAAAAGAGTCAATTTGTATTCACAGTTTAATATAATTGGCCGTTGCCAAGGGGTCCAGCCCTCATAGGGATCATATAATAAGGGCACATGAGAACTGTACACGTATCTCCACCCTGGCGACCAACGATTTAATTATACTTGTGATTTATGCCGGCGCAAATGCAGATAACTTATCATAATTAAACTTCATTATATCTATACATCTCTTTATATAAACGCGTTAGTAAATAGCATGTAGGGACTATTAAGTTAATAAACTTTTAATGCGTCCGTTTATAATGGTTAAGTCGAATTACGACCAAATTAAACGCATCATCTAATAACGTTTAGTTGATACAACTGAAATTGTTTCTCTGCACATCTACAAACTATACGTAACTGATTTTAGACAAGGGCTGTTGTTAATACTAATACAAGAATTACTTTTAATTAAAACTCGCCATTTATAGATAAGCCCGTAACTAAGTTAAGGATATTAAGCATGGGGTCTGGTATTCAATGTGCCAAAAAAATAACAACCGTTTTCCATTTGTCGTACAAAAACTGAAACCAGGTTCTTCCAGGTTGAAGAGAATTGATACACAAAACACAACTCAAAGAAGAACATTTACTTTTCAATCTGTTTTTACAACATTTAATATCAACTTGTTGCAATAGCATTTATGTACCTTCGATTATTGATAAAAAGGTTCGAAACACAGTGACGCTCAAAAATAGAGTTAGAGTTAGAGTTAGAGTTAACAGTGTTACACGTACTACAGTGTTACACGTACTACAGTGTTACACTTAATGTTTTTAGGATTGCTTTATATTAAACATTGTTCATATTTTCATGTTAGAAGTACACTTTGGTGTTAACCAAGTTTAGGTGCATTTTGGTTAATATTCACTGATGGGTTTTCAAGAAATTAAGGTATGTATATTTTTTTAATATCAAAAGTAATTATTTCAAGTAAAATACAATTTACTTCAGGATTAAATTAATTAAAGCTAGACTATTAAAAATTTATTAATAAGTAGTTTGTAAGCTTTTTACGCCGGAGAAGCACGAACTTAACCTCAAAACTGTTTGCGCCCGTATTAACTACTCGAGTATAGATTTTTGATGATTGGGGTACAGTGTTATAGTGGATAGTGGGGTTCGGTGTAACATTATTTATGTAACACTTGTGCAGACAGTGATCAGTCCAAGTTGCATCTAAGTGACAAAGATACATTATTCCATTAAAATGATATCGATGTTGGAAACTTTGTGGTAATACAAGAATAGGCTACAATAAAACACAGAATTTTGTCAATTAGGGAAATTACACGTAAAAAGAATACAGAAGTTAATCCAACTTATAAATTCGTACGTACAACGCAAGAATATAAGAATTTTAAGTTAATTTATTAACATTAACATTGTTAACCTTTCCTTGTAACTCTGTACCCCACTATTAGGATACAGTGTTACACAGACCACCAAGTTGAATATAAATTCTCTAAAAGTTGAAATAATCGAAGTTAAATGTAAAAGTTGAAACAAGGTTGGTAACTCTTAAACTAGGAAGAGAATAAATTTTAAAATTTTTGCTTTAAATTTTCACATATAAACACAACTTTAATTTTACCGTTTTAATTGCCAATTCGACCCTCCAACTTATTATCTGGCAACAATTATTCAGGTAAAATTAGAAAATGTGTTAAACAATAATTTGGAGAATGGAACAATTCGCAAAAAATTGTTTTCATATATGATAAGTCATTTGTTCATGCCAAAAAAGGAAACGAAACCTTTACATAAATGAATGTCCTAAAAAGCCATTAATATGGACCGAGTTATTTTAGCAACTAATGAAGATAACATCCAGAAAACAAGAAAGTCCTTAAAAACTATGTTTTTCAAAGATCTTGGAGTTAACTCAAACTTTTGAAAAATTTAAATTACCCTAGACTAACTTCAAATCTAAATAAAAAGCAAAGCAGCGATTTTAACAGATCCAGTTGTACAAACTTTAATGGACGACATTAAAGGAAAGCGTTTCTTCAACCTACATTTTTTCTGAAGAAACACACCATCTCTCTCTGTAGATAGATAAACCTTACAGAAATGTTCTACTGGATTTTAATTTGTTTATTTTTTGTTATAGGTAATATTTTTCAGGAGCAGACTTTACAAAAAGACATTTGTTACTTGTTCACTAGTTGTGCATTAGTTCCATAGTATATCCACAGTATAGTTGTAACCAGTAGGTGCACTTTCACAAATACTGAAAGACGTCGTGTCTGACCTTGTTAATTCTCGAGCTGTTAAACAATGGGTAAGAGTTCAGAGGTAAGAGAATAATAATAATATTATTATTATTATTATTATTATTATTATTATTATTACATATAGTTCGATGTAGGAGCATTAACGAACTTAACTGTTTTTTGTCCAAGTTTTGCGTGCATACAAACTAAACTGTCGTTGATATAGTATAGTCTCCAAATGGATTTCACGGGTGATCTGGCGAAAGCTCCTATCTACTGTTACGCTAAGTATACGGGAGGAGATAAAAAATGTCAGATAGGAGCTTTTGCCAGATTACCAGCACTTTGGTAGAAGGAGCTTTTGTCGTTAGTTTTGACGACTCGGTGTTAGTCATTACTCATTAGACACCGAAGAAAATCAAAATAGAAGATATTCGGTTCATCCAATAACTAGCCAACGCTTACTATAGGCACAGTATATATAACAATCAGTAGGTTCACTTGCATGTGGCACCATTCATTTTATTAATCCACCTTCGAATATCACGCCCATAAACGAAGTAGTGGACTGACGTTTATCGGTCGGCATCGCCTACGAATAATAATAAAACGCCGGTAAATAAAACGCAGAGCCGCATTTAGTAAAGTGTGACGAACAAATATGTAAACAAAATCTCTTGTTATATAATAGTATAGTAAAATATGAAGTAGAATTATGTGTAGTGAACCATTTGATTGAAGTTATTTTACTTATAGAATCTAATAAATAAAACGATAATCAATTTAGATATTTAAAACATTTATTAAACTAAGTTAGAAGAGTTGTTTCTTGTTACATCGTTAATTACCAACTAAAGTTACATTATTCTTTCAAGACATTAACCATATTCTTGCGCTGCAATAGTCATTTCATTTTATTTAGAAATAACTACGAACAAATGCATAGCTGTATACAATTTGAATACCTGTTCAACAAACAAATGGAGAATCTAGGTCACCGAAATCACATACGTACAAAATAGGGGAGATGAAATCAATTTACACTATAATAATAATAATTAATAATAATAAAATTTTCATTCATATTAAATTAAAGACACAAAGACAAACGAAATGCTAAAAAGTAAAATCCTAACGCACGCTTTGACTTTTTTTAACAGTTGATAATAACAAAAGACGCTGTAGTTCACACCTGTTGATAAGGCGTTGACCTAGATTCTTTATTGTTGAACTCTTTTAATAAATCAGAATAAAAAATTTTATTATGTAGGATTTCGTAATCGCTTATTTGTTCTATTACGTGATAGTAAATCAATTTTAAGCAATTGGTAAATATATACAAAAGTGAATTCTTAAATACGGCATTGTTTTTACGAGGGTATTTATTAAAAAATAATAGTATGTAGGAAAAAATAACCTGAAATCGGAAACCTGAAAAAACTAATTGTAGTTCTTTCCGAGGTATTTTTACAGCCTTTGGCGGCACAACGACTAATCCGGCTCTGGTAATTTCGATACGTTCTGTTGCGTGTTTGAAACAGAACTGCTGTCTGCATACTGCCGACACGCGCCAGCATGTAGTGTGGAGGATGGAAATTATTTGCGACAGTCACATTACTGTATGTTATATATACTGTGCTATAAGGTCAATTTCATAACTTTTTCGAGGATTTGAGGGTGTAAAGAACACCAATGGTTGGAGTGGCTGTCGCTCTTTTACAGTTTGTGCTTCTGGATTATTACCCCCCCATCCTCCATCAGTAACTCAACGGTATTAGATTCAAAGGGAAGTAATTAAATTGATCAGTAGAGTTTACTAATGATATATTTCAAATAACAATTTATTTATATACAATTATTTCATAAAACCTGTAGCGTTAAAACAATTACATTTTATACATTAGAAATTTAGTAACTTAAATAAATAACATTTTGATATTTTCGGATTTGTAAATATAGTAATTATAACACAGTATTTTCATTTGTATCAACTTATACCTTATACGTAATACCTGGACTTACGACGGCAATATCTTTTTTCGACGTGAAAATCAAAAATTTGTGATTAAATCACAACAGGATTTAAACAAATTATTTAATGGAACAGCTGAATCATTGTAAACAGTCGGGGAAAGATAGTAAAGCAATACGTTTTGAAAATTTTTCTTTTTTTAGTAGTATTAAATATTATGTTGTATTATTATTGTTTTTGACCGTGGACTCAACTTAATAACCTGTTTATTGAACTTTTTTCTACTTTATTTTCCTTTTACACTTCATTATTTTCAATTTTCTGATCTAGTATAATAACTAATCTTATTTTAGTTTAACTATTATAAATTTATAATAAATCTTATTTTACTAAATTTAATAGTAGAACTATTCTGTTATTGTTGAGCGATTAAATTCTTACTATAATTATTTATTAATTACTATTATTTTTAACCTATACTTTTTTTTTGGGTAATTATATGTCACAAGATTGTTTGCGAATTGGACACATCAACGTATGCTCATTAATACCGAAGATTAATGAAATCAGAGGTTTAATAGAAAATTTTGAAATTTTGGCCATAAGTGAGACCTGGTTATCGGAAGAAGTACCTTCTAGAGCAATTGATATTGAAAATTATACTTTGGTACGTAAGGATCGTGGTAGTAGGGGAGGTGGAGTTCTTTTTTATATTAACAATGTATGTTTAAATGTATTATTAGCACAAATGATTTAATCGAACAATTATGGGTATTAGTTAAAATTAATAATAAAGGTATTGTACTGGGAGTGTTTTATAGACCTCCAACTCATAACTATAAGAACTTTATAGATGAAGTTGAGAATTCCATTATGTTGTGTACACCATATTCAGACCATATTGTATGTTTAGGGGATGGAAACGTGGATTTCCTAATGGCAGCCAATCCGTCTAAAGAATATTTTAATAATATGTTAGAATCGTTAAATTTTAATCAAATAATGACGGAACCAACTAGAAAAGATCGTTTATTAGATATTATCATCACATCTCAACCTTCACTTATTCAGAAAAAGAATGTCGTAAGTCATTTCTCAGACCATGATTTAACAGCCTGCGAAATTTTATGTCAAAAAGTGCCGTGTTCTCCTATTATTTATACTTATAGAAACTACAAAAACTTTAATCTTGATAACTTCTATACTGAATTACAATCACTCTCCTTGGACGATATATTTTATGAAAAGGATATTAATCAAAAAGTTATTATCTTAAATACTAGGATATTAAATTTGTTTAAAAAACAGGCTCCGTGGAAAACGATCGAAATAACAGAAAGACGGCGGCCATGGCTAACTGATAATATTAGATTGCTAATGAGCTTAAGGGATAAGGCTAAAACTAAATATAAAAACATAAAAACCACAGCAGCATGGGAGTATTACAGGACGCTGCGCAATTTTACAAATACTGCAATAAAAAATGAAAAAAAAGCTTATCTGCAATTTAAAATATCTCATTCTAAAAATTCTAAAGCACTATGGAAGGAATTCAGGGCGTTAAATGTTGTATCTAAAAATAACATAAATAACTCCTTTACTGGTCGTGCTGATGAAATTAATAGTTACTTTGTGAATAGTATCCCACAAATCTCAGTTCCTCAACACGTACTAAAATTTTACAAAAATAATAGATTACATAATAATGCCGTTTTCAATTTTAATCTTACAGATAGCAGTACAATATCAAAAATATTCGATTCCATGAAAAGCAATTCTACAGGATCTGATGGATTAAATATCACAATGATAAAGTTATGTTGTCCTTTTATATTGGAATACTTAGTACATATTGTTAACTCTTGCATTTTAGAAAATATATTTGCCGACCGCTGGAAGTCGGCTCTTGTAACTCCAATAGCGAAGATCGAACAACCTGTAAAGTATAAGGACTACAGACCGATTATCATTTTATCAATAGTCTCAAAGATCATGGAAAAGATAATCAATTTACAAATTAGAAAATACTTAGAGTGCAACAAATTGCTACCTATCAGTCAGTCAGGGTTTCGATCTGGACTTAAATCATGACTTGCTGCTTGGTACGAGGGAAGATCAATATTTACGGTCCCTGATATAGAAAGAGAAAGAATTTTTAAAACATTATTTATTTATTTCTCAACATAATCTCCCTGGACTTCAATGCACTTGGTCCACCGATGTTCCAATGCTTCAATGCCTTTCAGGAAGAAGTTTTCCGGTTGCTCCTCAAACCAGCCATTTACTGCGGTCATAACTTCATTATCGTCTCCATATTTTTTTCCACGCAGGTTTTCCTTTAATTTTGGAAATAGATGGTAATCACTGGGTGCCAGGTCTGGTGAATATGGAGGGTGTTCTAGGATTTCAAAGCCAGCGTTCTGTATGGCAGCCATGACAATGCAGCTCTTGTGGACTGGAGCGTGTCCTGATGGAACAAAATTTTGTGTGCCAACTTTCCTGGTCTTTTTCGGTCGATGCTTTTTCGCAATTTTGGAATTAACCCTGCATAATAAGAACCCGTTATTGTGTGTCCACGCTGCAAATAATCGATCATCAAAATTCCTTCTGCATCCCAGAACACTGTGGCCATAATCTTTCCAGCCGCCCGTTGAACTCGAAATTTGCGTGGAGGTGGAGAACCTCTGTGATGCCACTCCATACTTTGTCTTTTCGTCTCAGGATCAAAATGGTGCACCCATGTTTCATCCACAGTCACAAAGCAAGTGAGAAATTGCTTCCGATTGGCCTTCAGGTACTCCAAATTGGCTTCCGAATGCAGCACTCTAGAGCGTTTCTGATCGACGGTCAGCATCTTTGGAACCCAACGCGCCGAAATTTTTCTGAGATCAAGAACATTTCTTAAAATATTTTCAACTGACCCATAAGAGATGTTCGTTATTTCCGCGATATGGCGAATAGTCAGTCTTCTATCTGCCATTACCATATCATGGATCAAATTGATGTTTTTGTCAACGGTGACACAGACTGGACGTCCCGCACCTTTCGCATGTTCGCAAGTTGTTCTGCCTAATCTAAACTCACGAGACATATTTTTCACCACTTGGTAAGAAGGGGCAGAGTCCCCTAAAACGTCTGTCATATCCTTGTGAATTTCAGTAGGTGTTAATCCTTTTTTTTGCAAATACTTTATCACCGCTCTACTTCACTTTTTTCCATTTTTAAAAATTGTCTGTTATCGACCAGCTTAATTATTAATAACTTTCAAAGAACAACACGCACCTACGCAAAACTTGACACAACAAATAATTAGTAATGACAGTTCTCATAGAAAAATGAGTGACGATATCATGCAAAGCCTACTATGTCAGGGACCGTAAATACTGATCTACCCTCGTATATTGCGCTACATAGGTCTCGGTGATGATGCAGTCGCTCTGATCCATAATTATCTCTACAATAGAACGCAACAAGTTAAGACTTCTAATGCGGTATCTACGTCTATTGGTGTTACAAGAGGGGTACCGCAAGGATCCATACTAGGTCCTCTGCTATTTATCCTGTATACAAGAGGTCTTTGTGACTTTGTTGAAGCCTGTAATATCCACATGTATGCAGATGATACACAATTATACTACTCCTTCAATTCAAATCATATGATGAATGCCGTTGCACACTGAATAAAGATTTACAAGCTATAAATGAGTTTTCTACTAATCATGCTCTAATTCTAAACCCATCCAAATCTTGTATTTTACTTTTGGGAAAAACGATTAATAATCATCAATTGTCACCCATAAGAATTGGAGGTACTGATATACCGATAGTCGAAAATGCTAAAAATTTGGGATTAGTTCTTGACAAAACGTTTAGATTTAAAAAACAAAATCAATAAGTACATTCAAAAAGCCTATTACAATTTGAAACTACTTTACCCGCATAAAGATTACTTGAGCGAAAACGCAAAGGTCTTATTAAGTGAATCCTTTATGTTATCACAATTTAATTATTGCATACCTGTTTATACTCCTTGTCTTGACTTTGACACGTCACAACGTATACAACGTGTGCAAAACTGTTTACGTTTTATACATGGAATCCCTAAGTTTGCACATATATCTTTAAAATTACTAGAGACAGGATGGCTTAATATGAAGCAGCGGCGTTACATACAGACAGCAACGTTCTATCATAGCATTATAATCAATAGGCAGCCACCCTATTTATACAATAAGATAAGGTATAGAACAGATGTACACAATATAAATGTGCGACATAGAGGTCTGTTGACTATACCCAAGCATAATACCACATTCTACGAGCGATCATTCAGTTACAATGTCGCAAAAATGTACAATGCTATACCTTCATGTTTCAAGACATTATCCATTAAACAATTCAAAAAAGCACTAATTAAGCAATTCAATATAGATCGTCACTGATGCACCACTTCGCAAACAGTCAATATTGATAAGTTTAATTGATATATTATCTATTTATGTTAATTATTGTAAGAGCTATTACTGTTATTAGTTTTACTTATAGTTCGACTATGTTTATTTGTTTGATTTATTCAAGGGGGGAATGGAAGAACAACACTGTTGAATTCCCTCCTTGAGATTCTGTATTATCTATGATATGGAATAAATATATATTATTATTAATATTATTATTCTTTTAGTACTCAAAAAAATATAGAATGAGTGTAACAAATTTTGACAAACTATTAGAAACAACATTGTGTCATAAGATTTTCAACCTCTCTGAAGAAAAGGATGTCCGGATGAAGTTCTGTGTCCATCTAGTAAACGACTAGATGGACACAGATATATTGTAATCGTATGTTACAAGTGTAAAAGAGTGCGTCTATGCGTCAACTGACAGGTCGGTCCCGTCACGCAAAAGTTTTTTAAAACATAAGTGAGTGAAAGCAGAGTAATTAGTCGAAATTCTTGAATAAAGAAGAGAGAGTGATTTAATAGTTAAATGAAGTAAATTTATGTAGAAGCCGCGGCAGCAATTTAACAAGAAACTAACTCTTTAACAACGATTGTTAGGTCAAGGCATTATCCGCAAAGTAAACAAACGTGAAGGTGAACATGAAACGCAAGTTAAGACCGAGAAATGCGCGCGTGTTTTAAATTCAAATCATTAGGAGAAATTAAATTTTAAAATCAATAACGAGCAACGTTTTGTTAATTTCGGAATAACGCGATGGAAACGATGAATAAAGAGATAAAACAAATTATGCAAACACTGAAAGAGGAACAAAGAGCATTATTAACAGAATTAGAGGACAGTGCCAATGAACTAAAGGAAAGGGTAACCTTGATACCGGAATTAAAGAGCGAATTTAGTAGAACAGAAGAAGAAAGCGAGAAAGAAAGGCAAGCTTTGCACCAACAGTTAGCAGAATTACATAAAAAGGTACAGAACAGAAAATTCAAGGATAACAAAAGAATTTTAAGGTATGCTCCATAGAAACTGAAACAGCTAGCAAAAACCGAGAAACGAGACAAAGAACCGAAAACTTGGCTAAAAAGGATCGATGAGCTGAAAATTAGAAAAGAAACAACAAACTCAAATAAGCTAAATAAAAATAAATGGCACTGGAAATTAGGTACATGGAACACCAGAGGAATAAATTACGAAAGAGCTTTGAAACAACTAACCCGCCAACTAGAGAAATACAAAATAGACATATTAGCGATCCAAGAAACCAATGTAAAAAATGAAAGCATCACCGATTTAGAAGGCTATCTGTTTTTTAATGGAGGTGTGGACAAGAAAACCGATTTGGGGCAGGTTTTGTAGTTAAGAAAACAAGAGCACCAAGTTTAATGGAATTTAAACAAATAAGTAATAGGCTAAGTTATTTGAGATTAAGAGGATTATATCGCAAAATAAGCATCATAAATGTATACTCACCTACTGAGGATGCAGACGATGAAGAAAAAGACAAATTTTACGAAGATTTAGAAGAACTTTATGAAAGCATCCCGAGATATGACATAAAAATGGTAATGGGAGACTGTAATGCAAAGGTGGGTCGAGAAAGGAGAAATGAACCAGTCATAGGAAAGTACAACAAGCACTTAAAAACTAACAAAAATGAACAGAAATTAATAGACTTTGCTGTGGGAAAGCAATTGATAATAAAGTCAACGTTCTTAATGCAAAAGGACATATACAAAGGAACATGGGTAAGCCCCGATGGGAGAACGACAAATCAATTAGACCACATTCTTATAGAAGAAAAGCACAGAAAGATAATGCAAAACATAAAAAGCAGAAGAGGGGCAGAAATAGATTCAGATCATTATATGGTATACGCATTAATTAAACAAGAAATGCCCCAACAGAGCACAGAGGTAGAAACAAAAGTAAAGGGGTGGGATATAGATCTATTAAAGACAGAAGAGAATAGAGAGAGATATGAACAAGAAATTGGAAAAGAACTACAAACACAGACGATAAGTGAAGAAATAGAAAGTAATTGGGTTAGCCTAAGAAAGGTAATACAAAGATCTGTCTCAAAGAATTTAATAAGAGAGAAAAAGTCCAAGAACAGTTGGTTTGACACAAAGTGTGTATTAATAGTAGAACAACTTAACCAAGCAAAAACAAAAATGTTACAGGATAAATCCACCAAAAGTGTAGTGGAGTTCAAAGAAGTAAGAAGAGAAGCGAAAAAACTGTATAGAGAGAAGAAACGAAAGCAACAAGAGGAGGTAGTATTAGGACTACAGAAAAGTCATAGAACCAAAGACACAAGAGATTTTTACAGAAAGGTGGGTATTATAAGGAGAAGATACCATCCGAAAGTCAATCTATGTAAAGATAAGGATGGTAATATAGTTGGCGGAAAAGATGAAGTAATAACTAGATGGAAAGAGCATTATGAACAATCATTAGGTGGAAATGAAGGAATAGGACTGAATAACCCAACATTGGAAGGTAACGAACAACAACAAGAAGTAGTAGAGCCACCGCCTTGGGAAGAATTCATAAAAATCTTGAGAAGAATGAAAAATAATAAGAGTCCAGGTAATGACAAAATACAAAGCGAACTATTAAAAAGTGGAGGACAACAGCTGGCAGAGAAAATATATAATCTAATAAAATTAGTGTGGATAAAAAAGGAATTGCCAACGGATTGGAGACAGGTATTAATTTTACCTATTTATAAAAAAGGAGATTCGCTGATTTGTACGAACTATAGACCTATATCCCTATTGAACGTGACATATAAAATCTTAGCTACACTAATAAATGAAAAGTTGAGGAAGGAGGCAGAAAGAAGAATAGTAGAGTATCTGTGCGGTTTTCGGGAGGGAAGATCAGTAACAGACCAGCTTTTCACATTAAAACAGGTGACGGAGAAAGCAAGGAGAAAAGGAGTTACAGTTCACATGCTCTTCATAGATTTTAAACAAGCTTATGATAGCTTAGATAGATTAAAATTGGTGCAAACAATGCAAAATTTAGAATTCCCAAAACATCTAACGGAACTAGTAATAATGTCAGTGAAAGAAACTTGGAGCCAGGTACGAGTAGAAGGGACAACATCTGATAGCTTTGACCTCACTACCTTAAGCAAAACCCAAGAAGGCTTAAAGGATATTTTCAATAAGATCATAAGCGAAGCTTACAGTTTCGGGCTCCAGGTAAATGAAGAAAAAACAAAATACTTCGTAAGTAACAAGAAGGCAAATGTATTTTCAAAACTAAAAATAAAGAAAAATAAACCTGCACAACTTAAAGCAATCAGAAAAGCGGAAAAGAAATTCCGCAAAATGAAAGATGTTGCTAAGGTCTTCAAAAATTGTGGAAATTTTCCACGGTTTTTCGGAATTTACTATGAATTGGTCGTTTTAGATTTGGGTTACGTTTGTCGTAAATTCGCGTTTTCATAAAAAGTGTCTTGGGAAATTTTGAGGGAAAGGGGCAAATTAAATAAATTGAAACAAGAAATTCCTTTCCCAATGCTCCCTGGCGAGGTGTGACTTTTATGAAGTATTTGTACTAGAATTTGTTTTAAAATATAAATAACAGTGACGAGCACTGTCTAATATATACACATCCTGTATATCTTTATATATTTATTTAAAGTAAAATAAAATATATTATTATATATTTTCATATATTTTTTCCATACTGCAGCAATTTCATTAACAACGGAAAGCAATGAAAAATCGTTATTCTTACCAATGAAATAATTTTTTTTAATTGATGCCGACTTTTGCAGGGATCAATTTACTCAATACGCCACAAACAAATCTAACGCAGATGCATTTAGTTAAGCTTTATCGGCGCGCGTATTAGCAGATTCGTACTTTCGAGTAGCTGCATCCCACTCAAGAAACACATAGTGATCTATAGACCATCTATCTACCATCTACCTCATCTAAATTTCATCTACTATCTTACATCTAATAGATGTAGTTCAGACACAGTAATTTATTCTGTCTATAACGCTATATCTTTTAGACATGTAATAGACATTATCTATAATTTTAAAAAAGGTGTTATTATGCTTTAAATTAACCTGATAAAAGTTTAGCCCCTTGCTTAAAAATAGTTTGTTAGGGAAAATAATGTTAATTTTTCATAAAAAAAAATTTTTTTTTAATGTTATCTGAAATGCGTCTAATTGATGTAACTTTTTGACCGAAAACACATGCTAAAATATATACCATCTATTTACAATCTAACTTAGATGAATCCGAACTGAGTCTATTGTCTTACATTTAATAGATGTAGTTTAAACATGCTACTTTATTGGTCTATAAAGCTATATATTTTAGACATGTATTAGACATTATCTAGAATTTTCATAAATTTGTTAATTATGCTTAAAATTAACCTGATAAAAAGTACCCTTGCTTAAAAATGGTTCCATAAATAATGATAATCTTTATTTTTCAATTTTATTTTTTTAATGTTATCTAAAGTAAGAATTTTGACACTTCAATCGCCTCCGGTAAAAATAACAGAAATAATATTTCTGTTGGCGGAAGTCTTTTCAAACTTTAATTATCATACATGCACCAAACATTTTCATTTAACCTTGCCTGAGGGACGTTTGGAGATTCAGTATTTATCCTGGAAAAGATCAGGGTTTTCCGACCCCGGCTCCTCGGCATTTGCCTGTCGGTACCTGTTTGTATTTTTACTTGTATTCATATTGAAATAACAATAACATTCTAATAATAAACATAATCAGAAAGGACATCTCCTTTCTCAATAAACCCCCAATATTGCAACCCTGCACCCACGTGATGGCCATTGGTTCGTGAACTTTGGTTGGGGGCAGGGGGTAGTTATTGTTGAATTACCGTTATTGTTCGATACTCAGTTCGTTTGTAGAACTACCAGAAGTATCTCTGCTGCTTTGGGTATCTAGTTTTTGCATTTATAATATAACAGCAAAAAGTTATTGTTGTAAACTTGCTAAGGTAAGTGTTATTATTATATCAATAATATTTACTTTTTGAACACCCTTTCTATATTTGAGATTGTAAAAAATTCTTATTTTATACTCTAATAAGAAATATTTAATTTACAGAAAAACAGACTGGCTATAATAGGAGGTGGAACCGTGAGACGACACCCCAACGACACCAAAAAAATCAAACATAATTTGATGTATTTTATAAGTATTGAGTACTGTTAAGATTCCATTTGACTTTTTTAATAAAAATTATACAGATTATTGTACGTATTATTTTTAACATGATGTCTGATATACCGTCTATGCAAATGCAAATTTGTAGTCTATTAGAACATCTAAAAATAGTATAAGTTAGTCATTGGATATTCCGTCTACGCAAATGCAAATTTGTAGTCTATTAGAACATCTAAAAATAGTATAAGTTTGACGTCGGATATTCCGTCTACGCAAATGCAAATTTGTAGTCTGTTAGAACATCTAAAAATAGTATAACTTAGACGTCAGATATTCCGTCTATGCAAATGCAAATTTGTAGTCTATTACAATATCTAAAAGTAGTATAGCTTAGACATCAGATATAGGTCCTAAGCAGCTGTAGATTTGCAGTCTTATTAGAACATCTAAAAATAGTATAACTTAGACGTCGTATATACAATCTAAGTTGCGGACATTTAGTGGTCTACAATGCATCTAGAAAATACAGTCGATAGACATATATGCTAGATGTTAAGTAAATGTTTATTACATGACACTGTGTTCCTTGGGCAGTGATGGTGAGGTACTACAGGTGTACGTTGCTTTATTATGCCAGTAAATCATGGTTAGCTTCTAAGAAAGTTCCAAAATTCCTAGAAAGCTAAGATGTGCAAAGACTCGATAAGTTACTAAAATTTGCTAATTAAACTGCATAAATGTATCATCCAATTTGGATGATATAACTCGAATTTATAATATTATAATTGATTCACGATTCGTTTTTATTATCTATTATTTATTAAGAAACTTTTTAGAAATTCAAAATTACGAAAACTCAATTGTTTGCTTCCAGTTTTTTTATGTGTTTCTTTTGATGTGTCTTATATTCTGATATACTTATTCTTTATTTTTCAGTATGTGAATGTAGTGACTGTTTTTATAAGTTCAAGATAATCTTTCTGCTAAATGTACCTCCAGTTTCATCTATGAAACCCTAAGCCCTTGGTTTCCCCATATAATATTCTTGTAAAATATTTTGATATTTTTTGTTTCTGTATGGTTGTTTTACCTCTTTGATAATTCTTTTAGTTCACTTTTCTCTTTCTAGACACTGCGTGTGCTTTGTTTCTTATTTGTCAATTAGACATATATTCACACATTCATTTATAGTGAATTTAAGTCTTTTGGCCTTCTCTTATTCTTTCTACTGTCGTAGAATAGTAATTATGGTGTATTTTCTATTTTATCTCTTTATTCTTAGGTAGCTCTATTCTATCAGTTATATTTTTAAAGTTTGCTACTCATCGATTTATCCGTTCATTTACCAAAACGCCAGTTCCAAATCTACTTTGGTTGCCTCCTCCATTCATCCATACGTTCTTTTTTTACTTTTCTTATCTTTTAAGTTCGTTTCTTGCATTGCCATAATGTCAGTATTGCATTTTTTACCTCTTCTATTAGTTGCCTTACATAACAGAGAGGAAGTTGTCCAATCCTTGAACATTCCAAGAAACTGTAGTAATATTGGATGCAGCTTTGTTATTTTTTCATGTTTTAGTTTCACTAAGCTTGCATTTGGACCGTCTCTATGTTCACTTCTATTTTTAAGTCTCTGTGAATAAACTGATTCATAATTTTTTGCAATATTATTGGATTCCCAGAATCTACCATTAATCCGATATTATTAAATTATTCGTTTTCTTCTTCTTTTCTGCTCGTTTCATTTTTTTAATTCTTCTACTTTCCTATTCAGTTCCTCAACGCTTTTTCTTAATTTGTATTTTCTTTTTTTAGTGTGATAACATTTATTGGCTTCCCTAAATATTTTCACGAAATATGTTACTAAGGTTTACACAAAGATAAATCAGTCTAATTTCACTGTTTCCTATTATTTAACCTTTTTGGAAGATTACAGCAAAGAATCACATCGATTTTTAACAATAATTTCTAAATGGGACAATATGTTATAAAGAAGTGATATTAGGAAACGGGCACAAATTTGGCTAATATAACTGCCAACAATCCAATTTCTTTTAGTAGTAGTACCTGACAGAGAAAAAAGTACTAATCAAAACATAATTTTTTAACTTTATCAATCATATAAGAATTAGTAGCAATGACTCTGATGGCAAATAGTAATGTTAATTAATTGGACAAACATCGGAAAGTTTTGTTAGCAACGTCGGCAAACAGTTAAGACAAGGAGACTCGATATCCTTAGAGTTTATTAACCGCTGAAAGTCATTATTAATCTATAAGTATCTATCATTAATTATCTAAAAGGCAAAATTAAGAGAAACTATAACATCTTGAAAAAATCATACCAATGTTTGGCCTACGCTTACGATGTTGTATTTTTAACTCGAACAAAAGCAGAACTATACAGATAATGATAACAAAAATTTAAAGCATGTGCAAAACAGGCAGGATTGGAATTTAATACAGTGAAATCTAGTTTATGACGAAGATCTATAATTATGTTTTGAAGCAGCAGGAAGCACAACCCGTATGAATTTTAAGATAGCAAATAGCACGACACATTTAGAGATGAAAATAACAAATGACAGATCACAGTAGATGTTAGTTTTAAGGCGTTTATTAGCAGAGAGTAGAAATGTGGGGCATTTAAGAAGATTATTAAATGACAATACTGATCCAGAGTGACTAAAGTGAAAATCTACACAACGCATGAAGAAGAAAAACAAAAAAAAATGGAAGAAATGTATGAAAAAGTACGTATAAAGATAACAATTCAGCAAAATAGATTGAGCTGAATGGGGCATGTGTAAAGAGAAAACGACAATAAACTGACGCGTCAAATAGTGTTGAATGAACCAGAAGAAAGAAGGACGCGAGGAAGACCCAGAAAACATGGTGGGAAGAAATAGAAACAATATTTGAAAGACTTTAGAACAGGAACTTGGCAAGAGTTAATTACAGCATAGTATTAAATGCTCGAAATGACCACCACTGGCGTCCATATAGTAATAAAGGTTCTGCTGAAAATGTAGCCGCACGTTCTGGAGCATTTCTGGACTGATTAGATGGCACTCGGTAATTATAGGTTGTCCTAAATCTACTAAAAAGTCCGATTTCGTTACGTAAATTTTATTCTTTAGATGATCCCACAAAAAGAAATCTAGCCGAGGTAAATCTGGCAACCTTGGATGCCATTCAACAACGCCTATTCTTCCAATGTATTAACCCGGAAAGCTTCGATTCAAATACTGTCGAACAGGCTATGCATAATGCGGAGGAGCTTCGTCCTATTGGATATGAAATGATATGCGATCATCATTTTCTATGACGTCAGTTAATATTGGATTAATGTTATCTTCTAACAATTCCAAATACATTTCTCCAGTCAAATTACTAGGTAAGAAATAATGATCCACCACACGATCACCAAAAATGCCAACTCAGACATTTAGATTTTCGCGGTATTTAGTATATGTTTCGCGAAATATCCTGGTATTAAGGCCCGTGAAGTTGGGCGTACCCATATTCAGGATTTTTGTGAAAATTATGTCAATAATTAGTGCTCAATTTGTGCCGCAAAATTTATAATTTGTGCTGGTCCCCTGAACGAGATAATAAAAAAAAATAATGGGTACGTCCAACTTCACGCTGGACGTACCCATGTCGAGGAATTTAACCAAACTAGGAGGGATAATTAGTGCTCGATTTGTGCTAATTTGTGCCGCAGAATTTATAATTTGTGCTGGTTCCCTGAACGAGATATTAAAAAACACAATGGGTACGCCCAACTTCACGCTGGACGTACCCATGTCAGGGAATTTAACCAAACTAGTGGGGATAATTAGTGCTCAATTTGTGCTAATTTGTGCTGCAAAAATTATAATTTGTGCTGCCCCTATGAATGAGATATTTAAAAAACAATGGGTATATTCAGATCCGCGCTAGACGTACCTATGTAGGGGAATTTAACCAAACTAGGGGGGATAATTAGTACTCAATTTGTACTAATTTGTACCACAAAAATTGACATTTGTGTTACCCCTTTGAACGAGAAATTAAAATAAATAAACTTCACACTGAACCTTTCAGTGTCAGGGAATCGAACCAATAAATAAGTTACCAGCCATAAATATCCAAATGTTTGGCATTAAAATAGCGCTTTTCCATTTTTTCTTGCTTTTTATGTTGCGAATATGGAAATACGCAGTTCATTGGAACTGCCCAATGATTTTTTAAAATGTTATATTTTGACCGATCATCAATCTGAAACTCTTCCCTATGATAATAATACGGTTTATTAATCAAAGGTACATACGGTAAACCTGTTACATGTACTTGGTAATATTGCAAATACAGCAAAAAAAACAGTTTAGACAAATGTAAACATTATTTAAGCAATCATATTATATGTAATAACCAGAGGCAACCAAATGGTTGCTTAATGGGTGGTTAGTGCACAATTTCGTGTAGTCGAATGTATACCTAACCGTACCGTAACCTACGTAATTTTATACCTATACATTCGACTACACGAAATTGTGCACTCAACTACCCATTCAGCAACCATGTGGTTGCCCCTGAAATAACAAAATATATCTTATAGTATTATGTAAAAAGACTAGTATTAGTTTGTATCACATTATAATATATTAAAGAATTACGTCACATCTAATGATTATCAACATTAGCACCAATTATAAAAATTATAACAATAAATAAGAAGATATCCTATATAGTTTGGAGTTCCAGTTGGAACCTCCAGTATAGGCATAACTATCAGGAATGCTATCGCTTTTAATTTCATGTTGATAGTCGGCATCTACTATAACTGATAAACAGTGCTTATTGTCCACTTCACACTTTTGATTCATAGTGGTTTTACTAGATTTGGAAAAATAATTTTCCAGAGGACTAACAAATTTTCTCTTCTAGAAAGAAATCTACAACAATAAAATAAGTTAATTATAATTATTAAGTATATAACACTACTACCAAAATTAGCATTTAGGACACTCTGAAAGTTTTGTAACAATTGAATCTTAATTTGAATCTCTTACTAATTTTTTGAGAAATAACTGTACATTTCTCCTAAGGTCTCTATTGTATATTGTTTCAAAATCAAATAGCCAGTAAGTCACTTAGGCTGATCATAAAATAAGGGTTTTCTGTCTGGGATACAATAATTCAATCACATATTAGAAAAATAGCTCAAACAACACAAGAAACGGTTTTATGTGAAAAGAAGTTATTGTCTCAAAATGGTGACTGTGTTGCCTCAAGACAATATATACGTAAATGTGATGCAGTTTTATTAGAATTTCTAGGTTTAATTTGTTACACTATATTTTAACGGTGTCTCCTAACCACATATTATATTTGACTAATTGTCAATATAATAAGTATTTCGGTAACGATGTTACCTTTTTCTTGGCATAAATCCGTCTGTGTGTTGTGATAAACTACAGTCCTTACAATTTATTATCAGTGTTTAATTTGTTATGCAATCACAAAATTAAAGAATTTCTATTTTTAAAAGTTTCTGAAATTTTGAATATTTTGATATAGTGTTAGCAAACGCACTGGTGTGGATTCCGTATTTTAAACACGAAACTATAAGTAAAGAATATTTTTTTGCAAAATATCCCATATGTCCAAAATAGTACCATGTCCTCTAATATGTGATTCAATTTGTTGATATTCTAATAATCCTGTAAACCACGTAGTGAATTGGAAATAAAATAATCAATAAAACATTCACAATATCTATTAAATTCTCTATACCTGACGATATTATTTTGATACTAATTAGATATCATCAAAGGTAAATGTCTATCTTTTATTAGTTGATTTTTATTTCATTTCAGGACTATGGAGTTTCACGAAGTAAAGCGTGAAACAAAAATCTCCATAAATCACGTAGGCAAACATCCCCGTTTTATAATAAAATTATATCATAAATAATATTTGTAAATATTATTTCGACATAATAGCTATTATAAAATTATGTGTCAGTCTTCCATAAAGTTGGATCGATATGGGAATTGTTTTTAATATTTTGATTGGAAAAAGCTTTGTGGGGCAATCATCTCTGGTTACAAAAATATTTAAAAAACGCCATGTCAAAGTTGACAGGTGACGTTAGGTATCTGTCAAATTCACTGTTTAAAAAATCGACAAAAAATTTTATTAAGAAAAATAGGTTTCTAATAACATTTTACGTTCACATGTCGGCTTTGAACGACATATTCCGACATAGGGAAAATTTTGTTTTTTAACATTTTTTGATACATCCCCGTAACTAACTTTTGGAAGCAAAAATGATTGCCCCACAAAGTCTTTCTCCAGTCAGAATATTAATAAACTTTCCCATATGGGAGCAACTTTATGGCAGACACTGTATAATATAATTTGGTTTAAGTTGAATGACTCAAAGGGCAAGGGGCTAAAAGTTCCTGTAAGAAGCAATAAAATAATCTCGATCCCTTTTTTGGTTATATTAATACCCTTCGCCTTTTCAGATGTGTACTTATTTAACATGTTGGAATTTGTTTGGTTAGTTTCAGGTCAAACCCCTTTGTAAAGTACGAATATTGACACTTCCAACAATTATTAATTTCGAAAAATCTCATGCAATTTTTTATTTAAACATCTAAATCAAACCATATTTGATAATTTATTTATTCGTTTGCTAACTCACCAAATTGTATTAAATAGTATATAAATGCTTTTCAATTTCTCTAATAAGAATTTTATAATAGCTATTATATCGAAATAAATTTCCAATCAAGTACTTCCTACTATTATTTATAGTAAAATTATAAAACGAAAGTGTTATTTATTATTATATAACTTATTTATTGGTTCGATTCCCTGACACTAGTACGTTCAGTGTGAAGTTTATTTATTTTAATTTCTCGTTCAGAGGGGTAACACAAATGTTAATTTTTGTGGTACAAATTAGTACAAATTGAGCACTAATTATCCCCCCTAGTTTAGTTAAATTCCCCTACATAGGCACGTCTAGCGCGGATCTGAATATACCCATTGTTTCTTAAATATCTCGTTCATAGGGGCAGCACAAATTACAACTTTTTTGGTAAAATTCCCTGACATGGGTACGTCCAGCGTGAAGTTGGGCGTACCCATTGAGTTTTTTAATATCTCGTTCAGAGAACCAGCACAAATTATAAATTCTGCGGCACAAATTAGCACAAATTGAGCACTAATTATCCCCACTAGTTTGGTTAAATTCCATGACATGGGTACGTCCAGCGGGAAGTTGGGTATACCCATTGTTTTTTTTAATATCTCGTTCAGGGAACCAGCACAAATTATAAATTCTGCTGCACAAATTAGCACAAATTGAGCACTAATTATCCCCACTAGTTTGGTTAAATTCCATGACATGGGTACGTCCAGCGTGAAGTTGGGTATACCCATTGTTTTTTTTTAATATCTCGTTCAGGGAACCAGCACAAATTATAAATTCTGCGGCACAAATTGAGCACTAATTATCCCCACTAGTTTGGTTAAATTCCATGACATGGGTACGTCCAGCGTGAAGTTGGGCGTACCCATTGTTTTTTTTATTATCTCGTTCAGGGAACCAGCACAAATTATAAATTCTGCGGCACAAATTAGCACAAATTGAGCACTAATTATTGACATAATTTTCACAAAAATCCTGAATATGGGTACGCCTAACTTCACGTGCCTCTGGTATTAGAATCTGACCAATAGCGACAATTATGGCGAATGACGATTCGTCGGGAAAGCAGATGTTAAAAAGTAAATTGGGATTATCATTTATCGCTCGTTCACTTAAAGCCTCCCAAAATTGCAAACGGCGATCAAAGTCGTCTTCATTGAGTTCTTGTAGTAAATGAATGTAATACAAGTTACATTCATTTACTACAAGAACTCAAGTGTTTTAAAATTCGTTGAATACTGGTTCGATTAATACCCGATACAACAGCCATTTTTCTTGTACTCAGCGTAAGATGGGCAACAACGTGGCCTTCCACCATTTCATTTCTTACCAGATTTTCAACGTTTCGCTTTTTATTTGCCACAGACTCGTTCTCCCGAAATTTTCTTACTATAACTCTAGGATATACTTGCGATTCACATGTTTATCTGGATGTCGCTGGTTGAACAACTGGGCGCTTCTTTCGGGATTTTTCGTTGTTTCAACGTTGAAAATGGCTGAACGGCAATAGTCAAATGACTGTCCCCCTTCCTAATAAATTTGACGTGTCCGGATATTCTTCAAAAAATTGCAGTTTAATGCCTCAAGACAATCAAGAAATTACTATAATGGTTAACTACTATAATACCCACCATTTGAAAACATGCATTTATTAATTACTCATTTTCGTTAATCATGAAAAATATCTGATACCTGGTTCGCTGGACGGATGTAGTTAAGCCACTTTCAACAAACGTGCGCTATATTTAAATAGAATCTTTCTATTGGTCGCTTTTCTAAAATCACTAGCAAACGGATACTTGGCTGTTTCGAGAGCTCCGAGTGATGCCCAGGTGTGAAAGAGATTGGTTAATTCAATGATCTAACTTTTAGTCAATTTTCACTTTTTATAACAACAGCTTAAAATCATTGTAATAATCATTTATTAAAAGAAGATTATTATCATTTATTTAAACAGAAAAAATATATACTCAAGGGAAATTTTTCTTGCAAGTTCGCGTGGCGGCCAGATGTTTTAGTTTTAGTGATTACAATTGTTATCAGTTATTTATTTAGTAGTAGCTTTGCTTTGCTGTTATTTAACTTAATTTATCCAAAATATTTAAGATTTAGTGTACATTTGTGTATATATTAAAGGACGTACTAAAAACGATTAGTATTGATTAACTAGTCGGATTAATTTTATCTTATACATATTATAATTTTGAATGGTATAATTTGTATATCTTTTATAATAATTTTTTATTAATAATAACACTATACGTATACATTTTATAATTACTGCAAGTAAGTATGATTCAAGGAAAATTTGACAATTTATGTTAATAAATCAAAGTTGGATTTGCAGGCAGGATTCTATTAACAATAGAAAAACATAAGCCAACTGCTCGCAAATGACTTCCAATTTTCATTTATTTGACGAAGTTTTGTGGTTTTTCAAGTGAGCGTTTTAGATTTTTTCGGGTTTACTAATCCGGTCTCTAATTAATTCTTTTGCAACTAAAATATCTGATAATTAGTTTATTTTATAATATTTTGATCAATTTTTAATTTTTATAACAACCGATTAAAATAATTGTTATAACCATTTATTGAAAAAGAAATAGTACACGGAATAGGAACTTGGTGCGCTTTTATTAATTTGTAGCATGTGAAACTGTTTTGTCACTAGTTGTTTTAGGCAAGCATAAATTTGTAGGGAGTGGCTTAACTATTTCTGTTGGGTGAACAACGTATAGTAATCTATAAAGGAGCTTTTTGTTTAAATTGCAAAAAATTGCAGTAGCACGTTTATGCTAGGCATATACCTATACATACTTATGTTTGGGCTAATAATAAGAGGACAAGAAGAGCAATGGACATACTTCACAAATAGTATTTGAAAAAGTTATATATACATATTTACTACAAGTTTTGTTTTACTTCAATTTATAAGTTTTATTTTCTCTTTTATTGATATTTGTTTACTGGATATTTGATTATAAGCAGATGTCTTATTTTTAGAGTTAATCCAATGGTATACTAGATTTTTTTCGGAAAATCAAATATTATTAAACTACTTTTACAAACTGGCAACTTAGGCAATAAGAAAAAAATTTATATACCCAGTTCCTTTTGTTTTTCAGTTTTGATCATTTGGAAGTTTGCTACAATATTACACGGAACTTTACAAGATCTGATAATGTTTATGAAAATAAAACTAGAAAGCGTTCAAAAATATGCTCGTTCTACATCGTATCAACATTTCGGCTAAGTTTTGTTCTTTGTGCAAAACTAAATATTTTTATGCATTGTCTTTTTCTTCTGAAAACAACATATGCAAAAATGGTGTAAGCAACATTTCGTTTTCGTACTATAGCAATTTTACAAAAATCGACCTTTAAATTTATGAATTGCTATTGCATCTCATAAATGCCATAGTTGAAGTTTTTCACGCCGACACCTTTCATATCATTCGTTGTAATTACCAACGATGGATGAAACATACGATTTCTACAAATATAATACTCATATAACAATTAATAATGTTTGGCTAGATATGGCTTGAGCATATTTCTCAAAAACAATTTACTGTCAGACATTAACAATGATGTTGATAATATGCTTCTATTTCTTAAACATTCTTCTACAAAATATGAAATCTTATAACGGATAGATTCCTTCGTTATTAAATTTTAGTTTTTAATCTTTCAAATCTACTCTTTAAAATTTCAAAATCCAATAGGAATTTTTGCCTCTTTGGGAAGTTAATGGTTTTGAAATAGACTATATTCATTCTGTTATGTTATTATGGGTTTAGATAAACTGTTCAGTTGTTTTAGTTTTGTTGGGAAGATAAAAAAATATCGTTCTGCAATACAAAAAATCTATTTTTTCTTTGGTCTAAGAATTATTATTTTCCAAAAGAGGATTATTTTAAAGAGGTTATTTTGGTAGTAAAAAAATTATTTTAGTTGCTCCCCGGTCAACAATAAATTTATTTATTTTTACAAAAAAAGTCTGATAATTTCTGGGCAAGCACTTAGAAATTGGATAATATTGTGTGGTTACAAAATGGATTTTTACCTTTGTGATGGAGTTTTTCTTTCTGATAGTTCTTCCTTTTCCACTGGATGTTTTTTATCTAAGACGTTTACCTCCTATAGGCAATTCCTCATACGTTTTTTCGGTGAATTTCGAAATGATGCTGGAACTGGAAGTTTGAAACCAAGTACCTTTATATAAATTAATAATTAAAACAATAATTTTTGTTTTCCTTTAGGCACGCAGGGTTTCATTTATAATTTATTATTGGTGTGTTTATGCTGCCGATGAATAACATGTGTTTCAGGTGAGTTTGTTTTGAGCACCTTAAAGTAAACCACTTTAAAAACCCTTTGTTATCTTAGAACCACTCTTATTTCAGTTTTTTAAAATAAATATATACAGTGTCTGCCATAAAGTTGGATCCATATGGGAAGTTTTTTTAATATTTTGCTTAGAAAAAAATTTTGCGGGGCAATCACTTCTGCTTCTAACAATACTTGAAATACGTCACACCAAAGTTGACAGATGACATTAGGTATCTGTCAAATTCGCCATTGTTTTTTAATATCGGCGAAAAACGACTTTATTTGTTAAAATTTGGAAAAATTCTATTAAGAAAAAATGACATTTTACGTTCAGATACCGAGTTTGAAGGAGATATTCCGACATAAGAAAATTTTTGTTTTTCAACATTTTTTGACATACCCCGGTAACTGATTATTTTGAAATCATAAAAAACACTTTAAAAGAGTGTTTCTAATAATATTGGAGGATGTAGGTATTCCTGATGAATATTAAAATTATCAAAAAACAAAATGGACTATTTTCCAATTTCCAAGAAAATCAGCACAATTTTATTTATCTCTTATTATTAAGTTTTTAAGCAGTAGTTTAGTATTAAGTTGTTTAAATTATGATTACAGCAATTCCTGTATTATTCAAACGTGGTTTAATAAAAAAAAAAAATTATGAGTTATTTTCTTGGAAATTGGAAATTAATCCAGAACCTTCCATTTTTTTCTTGGTAATTTTAATATTTGTCAAGAATACCTACACAATCCAATATTATTATCAAGATATGCTACGCAATTGTTGCCTTTCTACTCATTTAAAGCGTTTTTAATGATTTCAAGATAATCAGGTACCGGGGTTACGGGGTGTATCAAAAAAATGTTAAAAAGAAAAATTTTCCTTATGTCGGAATATCTCGTTCAAACTCGGTATATGAACGTAAAATGCCATTAGAAACATTTTTTCTTAATAAGTTTTTTTCATATTTTAACAAATAAGGTCATTTTTCGATTTTAGAAAATAATGGCGAATTTGACAGATACCTAAGGTCACCTGTCAACTTTGACATGGCGTATTTCAAGTATTTTTGAAAGCAGAAGTGATTGCCCCACAAAGTTTTTTTTAAGCAGAATATTAAAAAAAAATTCCCATATGGATCCAACTTTATGGCAGACGCTGTATGTTTATTGACTTGTTTTTGATACATATTTTGAAAGATTTACTATAACTCGTTTGACTTCTGACCTTTGGTGTAGGCTTCCTAACTCCTCTCCTAAGTAGTCAGCCAAGACATGATTCCAGTTTACAGTTAGGCCTACTATAAACGTGTTATGGGGTGAAATAATATAGTTTTTTTATTTTTTAATATGAAAATAAATTGTTTATATGAATGTATAAGCCTAACTGTTTCATAGAATAGTTTGGGAATTACCAAAGAATAATCAATACTAAGATTAGTAAAAGTTAATATGTTTTATCGGTTAGTACTACCTAGTAATACCTTGAATACATAGCGGCTACGTAACTGGATTTTAATTTGATTGACTGAACTGAACGTATACTAGTTCCTGCTAAACTTTTGTGTATTCTTTCTTTATCCAAGTCCAGAAGCCTTGAAGAGTATCTGAAATCTGACACCGAGTCGATCGTCTCAACGATCCTACAGAGCTGTAATGGCGCATCTTACATCGCATTCAAATATTGTTGTTGTGTTAGATTCAACTAATTTAGCCCAAGGCGTTATGCAATTACATGTTTGTATTTTAAAAATGAACCTTTAGGCATTTGTATTGTACATGCTTTTGATAATATTTGATTAGGACAACTTGGTTCTGAAGATCGATCGCCGTCCTATTTCTTTTATGAAACAGATATCCATAAGCTAGCACTGTTAGCAGATATTTGAGACATCTGTTTCAACTTTTTTTTTTTGATTAATTTTCTGTAAGGGTTTCTAAACCTGACAAAAATCTACTGACAATAAACTCTTATCATACACGAGAGAGCTTCTGTATAATTGTATGTTGATGTGAGTAAAGTATTTCCACAGGTGCAAATTTTTCAGATTAGCTCTGTCTTGTTCTGTGTCTTCTCAATTCGTCTTCATTTTGTAAATTGCAGAAGCTGTGTACGTACAGTGGAACAAAATTCAAGTTTATTGATTAAAATTATGTAATTTCGAAACCAGTGGATATACGGGTATGACATTTGGTATGCATAATCTGCAGAAATAAAGCTTTAAAAAGTCCGGCATATATTTAGTAAATAAGTAGGTGCTATAATATAAGCAGAACTGTATCGAGCACCGACGAAAAGTGCTTTGAGCACTAAGCACTCAAAACAAGTGCTTTTGAATTTTTCGATCACTAAGCACTAAGTACTATGAAAAAGAAATTTAAAATCACAAGCACTAAGCACTTTCCCAAAATAAATGGAATAAAAACAATAGCATATCCCGGGAGAGGCTTGTGTGGCTGAAGTTCCCTAACATTTACAGGTTACAGCCTTGGTAGTGTAATGTCTGGCGTGCCGGACTTTCACCCAAGCGGCCCGCGATCGACTCCCGGCGCCGGCAGATCTGGTTAAGGTTTTCTGCAGTTTTTCTTAGCTGTGACACAAATGTGGGATTTGCGCTGTTCCATCTGTAAGTCGGCTGCAGCCGCACATTGGGCCTACATAATAATAATAATCGCCCCCTCCCTCCCGCACAAGCTATAGCTTCTGGGGCCTTGGTTTAGGTTATGGGTTGTAGTTATTATTATTATTATTATTATTATATATTATTATTATTATTTAAATTATTGGTTTCTAAAGAATAAGCAAATTGTAAATCGGAATCAACCAACTAAGGTTTCTGAACACTTTATTAGAAATTAATGTTTCGAAAGTACGGAAATGTGATTATTTAGACAATATTACACAATATTTAGTAAAATTCTAAAATTATTGAAGAAACAATGATGATTTAAAGTAGAAACGTGCCGCATACAAACCTCCTTTAAAAATCGGTTGTTTTAATTCTTCACACCTGTAATAGTTGCTGTACATGAATTCTCAAAAAATCGTCTTGCATATCCATCAATCGTAGTAAGGGATAACTCGAATGATACGATAATTGTTCATCTACAAAACTGTATCTCCACAGGAACTAAATTTGATCTTGTTATTCTGTCTTCAACAACATATTTTGTTGTTTGAGGGTTCCTTACGGAACTCGATCAGAATTAGTTGACAAAATCTTGTCGATTATGTGCGGACATTTTCCCATAAACAAAAGTGTACCAACGAAGCAATGAATAAGTGGGCATCAGATATTATGTTATTTTCTTCAGGTAGTGCTTTCTTATATTTACTCTACCCAACAGATTTCTCGCATCCCCGTTTACACATTAAAATGAAATCGTGGTCCTGAATATTAGTGCTCCTGCTTCCTGAACTCTTCTGCAGATTTCCCTGATCAAGAATAAATTTCTTTATTCTACAAAAAAGGCCACTAACTTGAAGTAAGCATTTAGACATTGGGTAATATTGTGTGGTTACAAAATGGATTTACTGTTGGCGTTTTCTTTGGGTGATTTTCAATTAAGACATCTACCTCCTAAGAATCATTTCTCATGCGTTTTTCTGCGAAAAATTGTGCTTTAATATAATCCCAAATTGATGTTTGGGATCAAGTACTTTTATATAAACTAATATTTAAAACAATAATATTTTAACAATTTAATGTAAAAAACAATATTCTTTATAAAAATATGTTTATTGTAGGGGTTTTCTTTTAGGCGCGTGGGTTTTCATTCGTAATTTATTATTGATGTGTTTATGATACCGACGAATTACTACTTCAGGTAAGTTTTTAATTTCACAAACCTAATTCATACATGTAATGTTGATAAACCAAACTTGTTATTCTCCGTAGACTATCGCCTCATTTTTCGTAAAATGTTCTTCTACCACTTGACCCTCAAAAAGTATACAAAAAATGATATGTGTTTTATCATTTCATAATCCTGCTATTGATTTAACGGTTTTTGCTGCTCTATTCTTATGTACCAAAATTCCTATGTCGCAATTCTTGTAAAAATTTATGTCAAATTTGATCTAAACCATAATTTCTAAGTAATCATTCAACATCTTTAAACATTGAACGGTTGGTAGTATTACTAAACTCCTCATAAAATTTCAGAGGACGCACTGAGCCTGCATTAACAGATGGTGACGTGGAAGCTTGATTCTTCCAGGCTTGTTTTTAAATCAGCTTTTAAACATTCTCCATTTTTTTGCTAGTAATCTATTTAATCTTGAAATTTGTAGTAATTGTTGTAAGTATTTGAGTTAGGACTGATTGATTAATCAAATCCTATATATCAGTGCTTTTGATATGTTCTTCATATTCAATCAGACCCATACACAATTCTAATTTTTAAACAATGTGGAACTCTACTTTGAATTTAATATAAAAGTTAATACTCCGATTATTTATAGACATATGTATGTTTAGGAGCTCATCTAGACTGTTTTGGTTATTATTTTGCTTTAAATAAAAATGACGAATGCAAAAACGAAACACTTACAAACGAATGATGCGGTAAATATGGGAGATTGAGAGATGACGGTGTACCATCTGTAAACAATAATATGGTTAACCTGTTAAAAAAAATTCAATTATTTTTTGTAGATAATTATCAATTCCCAAGGTCTTATCTTATCGAAAAAAGTCAGTGTTGTGTATAATTACTATGTGTTATTAGTATTTATAAACATTTTCAATTGGAAACATTAATGAAGACCATAATTTCAACTACGAGAGAAGATTAAAATGAAATCTACCTAACCAGGGAAAAAAAAGATTAAAAAAAACTTTTATTTTCCGACATACGAACCTTTAACAGTTAGTCCTTTAACACACTAACAAATTAATTTGCAGTCTCAGTTTTATAATAGTTTTGGGCAGATCAAATAGATCACAGATCACAATTTTCTTTCATTTTATTTTTCTGTAAATTAGTTTTTCAAAAATTGTAATTAAAAATTTTGGGAAAACGTGAGACAGCTTGTGGAAAAATACAAAGCGATAGTAAAAATAGAGTTAAATAAATAATGCAGATACTGGAATAGAGGCTGGGAACTTTATTCTATTTTAGTATCATTCACAGGTGGGAAGAGAAATGTTTTTTTATACAAATACGTGCGCATCATTTCAAAAATAGACGATCCTGACATTGAAGTAACGGGATTGAAAATTTCAATAGATAAAAGGAAATATTAAGTAATTGAAAAGGTATTTCTGTAATAGATCACAGAGCCGTTTTTTGGAATTCTTGCAATTCCCCAAACATTTAATTCAAATATATTTTTGCTGCTGCAGCATTTGAAAATAGACTTTTTCAGTTGTCAGAGATTTGAGAGTGCATTTTCTGGAGAACAAGCAGAATTTTCACTCTTCCGCTTGTCTCAAATGGCAACGGGGACAAAAGTATTTTCCGCTTGCCCAAAACAATCAACAACAATGGCAATTTTTATTATTTCACCAAGCTGACATAAGTTTATACATAACATTATCACATTATTGTGTATCATACAAAATTTTGACATAATTAGTTTTTATCCAAGCAGTCGTAGTTAAAAGATCTTAAGTGTATTGTTAGCAAAAAGTGTCACTGTCGCTCTCAAGAGATAGCGAACTCTACTTTGCGTCGCGCATGTACTTTCTCTATCACTTTCCGCTCTTAATAATAATAATAATAATAATAATAGTTTATTTCTAGCAGGCATACACCCAAGTATAGAAAATAAAGAAAAATTACAGAAAAAATTATGTATAAAGTACACAATAAAATAGTTTAAAAATATTATTAAACAAAAACCTCATGTTTACTTATTGCTGCGTTGAAAATAATCGAAAACCTATCAGACGTTATATCACACTCCATGCAAATTGGATTGAAATTGTTGCACATTATATAAATAGAACTGCTTGTTAAGATATTTGTTCTTGCAGTATCATTATAAAAGATTAACGCACTTCTGCTGTTTTCTCTTGGTACATTAAATCTGATTTTCTGTAATAAATCAGGGCAATCTAAATTATTATTCAGTAAATTAAAAAGAAACCTAATATTTATTAATACACAAATACATAGCTATTTCCAAAACCAGTGCCTGAGGTTGAACTATTTTGTTTCAGTTTTTCCTCTTAGTATGTTCCATTTGGCATTATATTTTTAAATAATGTTTTATACTCGATTTTCATATTTATATCTGGTTTGGAATTATCAATGTAATGTAAAACAAATTATTAGTTTAATTTGAGAAGTGTAATTTTTGTATTATTGCATTTTGCTGTGTCTTTATTCTTTAGAGCAAAGTAACAGACTCCGACTCATTCAGATAGGTTCTTTTTATTTTGTGTTTTTGTAAATGTTTGCCTTGCAGGTTTTTTGCTTGTATGACTTTTGACATGCAAATGTCAACATCATGCATAGTATAAGAGCTACTAGCGTGTTTCACATTTTCTCACCTCTAATCTTTTCCCAAAATCAAGGTTAAAAATGTAACGATCTGTTTATTTTTGTTACTAAATGTATACCTAATTTGTATAATCAACCAGATCACATAAAACTGCATAAAGTAGTAAAATCAGATATTTTCATTTGTGTTCTTGAGTGCCCCAAAAATAGAAAATTGTATATTTTGTTACATATTTACCTCACTTGACCTTGTATCTTCATGTATAGCATTATGTTTAACGGGTTTGTCGCATCGCAAAATCATAAGGATCGATGCTATCACGCTGGAAGATTTATCTTCTTATGAGAATTTTGAGGATAGGAGAAGGTGTTGTACCCTAGAACACTTTTTATGTTTTGATCTCTTACATAATTGTGTGAAGTGTTTGAATTAAATTTCTTACTCCATTCAATAGCTTTATTATTAGGTATTTACAAACATATTTATCAAGAAGTACAAAAAACATCATATATTTTGGGTCAGAACAAACAATGCTGATAATCAAGATAAAAGAAACTCATTTATCAAAATATAAAAGAAATAAGACTTAAAACTTAATAATTGGACATTATACCCACTAAAACCCACGTCAAAGTGTAAGATTGAGGAATACCGCTGTTTCTCCAACGCTATGTGGTGTTGACAAAATACACACCTTGTCCGCTAGGGTCTAGATCAAAAGCATATGTTGTGTAAAATCATTAACAAACTTATTACATTTTTCGATTCTACGTAAATATTTTATTTTGTCGTTTTCGATATCCATAACTTCTACAACATAGTAACAAAATGTCTTGTTGTCTGCTACTTTCACTAACACAAAGTCACCCTTACCTATAGTCTTGTTTTTACCAGCCGGTTCCAATTTATTTTCAGCCTGTAATTCTATATCTCTTGCAATTATACCATCACAATTTTCGGTTTCACTGAATATTAATTCATAAGATTTCTCATCTTCAGACTCAGGTTCCTTCCTTTTCACATTTTTCTTCTTTTGCTTCACTAGCTGTCTAGTATCACTTGTAGCAATTGCTTGTTTTTCATTGACAATATTTCATTCTTTTGATATGTCTGTGAGTATTCTCGATTTACCTTTTGGCCTCCCTCCCAATTTATTTCGTGGGGGATGGCTTTCTGATATGATCTTAACATTTCCAGTGTAATAGGAGAACGACAGCAGATTCAAGTAAATATTCAGACGCTGCATTTAGAGTAGCAGAACATGTGCTAGGGATGTCCAAAGCTGTACTAGGAAGAGTTTCTTTGATAGAAACTGTCGTGGTAGGTTCGTTATGTCTCTTGAGATACTGTATCAACAGGGTCAGGGAATTTCAAAATTCACAATAAATATTCGTTTTATATAGGTTTGAATCAAATTCTAAAATTAAATCTAAATGGATTGTTCCTCGATCCGGCCCGACGTACAATACTTTGTGATGACCACAGGTTCAAGTTGGTAACATGTGAGAATTATGTTAGATAAAAAAGTGTTGGTTCGGTATTTTAGAAAAATGGCCAAAATATTAGTTTTAACTACAGCAAAATATGATAGACAAATATTTTTATTAAAAGGTGATGTTACCTGATAATCTTAATAAACAATATTTACTTGAACTATGATGAAAACAATAAAACGCTGTAACGTGAAAACCGTTTGCAATGCAGAGTACTAACACAATGGTCATCTATGTATGGCTGATTGAACTACACTTACAGAGTAGTGCATCAATATGCCGACAGAAAATTGTTCTACACCAAGTGATCCGTGGTACAGACCGGCCCATAGTACTTCCCCTATGATCAACTTGTAGTCTTATTTTGGTGCTCCATGCCGCAATTGCTGTCAAGGGATGGGACTATGGTAATTCACGATTGAAAGCTTTAGAGTAATACATCCATTACATTAGAAGCTTTTCGCTTGTTTTTCTAAGGCTTTTGCTTTTGGTATATTGTAAATACCCTGCAATTATCGAGATCATTTATTGCTTTCCGACAAATGTTGATAACAGTTTATCAGTGTTATATGCACCTAGTAATATTCAGTTATTATTCTTGTTACTATATTTGTTAGTTACGGTGTCTTTAGTAAAACTAACATTTAATGCTAGAGATCTAAAAATTTATAATAAAACATAGCATTCGATATTAAAATAAATATAGACCTAGAAATTGATATAGGTTCACCTAGAATATTGATATAATTTTTGAAGTATTTTTGTTAAAACATATCTTACCGTGAAACCACTTTAAAGGCTTATTTACCTTTTCAAAACATCTGCATGTTTGATACTAAAGGTAATAACATTTGAAGATAAAAGTGAAAAGTTTTAAATGTTTGTAAGTTGGAAATTGAAATAAGTTCACTATTTAAAACTCACCATTTATTAAGCTATAAGTTATCAAAACCAAAAAAAGAACATTAATTTAATAATCGGTAGCACCACCATTATGGTTATTGATTTGAAAAATTCGATTGTGCAGGCTTAAGACGAGATGATTAAGCTCATTGATAGTGACATTACCAAGACCTGCAAATTGGCGCTCCTAAGATCATTTACAGTGCGGAAAGGTTTATTTCTACTGTAAATGTTTTGAACGGTAATGTCCCACACGTTTTCCTTTGGGTTAATGTCCGGAGAGCATGATGGCCTGTCTAAGGTTGGGATTTGTGACGCTACCAACCCTGCTCTTATGTTCCGTAAGTGGTAAGCAGGTGCCTAGCTCGTTGAAAAATTAGGTTTTCATGTTCATGATCCTCATAATAAGGAATTCACTTGCCATCCATGCCAAAGGAAATGCCATCCGAACCTTGTTTATTCCGTTAAAAGAAAGATGTTTGCAATTTGCAGCTGAAAACCTGATTGGATGAAAGTAATAACACATTTAATATTTCCTGTTTTGTAAATTAATTTAAAAAAAGGTATTTTTAGATAATCTGGAGCGAAGAGAGAAAATTTAATTTTGACTGACCTGGCGGGTTTAGTTATTATTGGCATGATTTATGAAAGAAACCATTAAGCTTTTCACGTAGAAACTGTTATGATCGTTTCCTAATAATCTAGGCTGGGTATAACGGAATAAACATGTTTAGGATGGTATTTCCTTTGACATGGATGGTAAGTGAATTCCTTATTATGAGGATCATGAGCATGAAAACTAATTATTCAACAGGATAGGCATCTGCTTGCCGCTCTCCGAACACAAGAGCAGGGTTGGTAGCGTCACAAATTCCAACCTTAGACTGGCCATCATGCTCTTCGGACATTAACCCAATGGAAAACGTGTGGGAGATTATCGATCAAAAGATTTACAATGGAAATGATCCTTTCCGCACTGTAAATGATCTTAGGAGAGCGATTTTGAAGGAATTGGTAATGTCACCATCAATGAGCTTAATCATCTCGTCTTGAGCAAAAGGTAGGAGAACACATACTAAAAATGCTCAGTAAGTAAGCCTTTAAAGTGGTTTTACGGTAAGATACGTTTTAACAAAAATATTTCAAAAATTATATCAATATTCTAGGTGAACCTATATCAATTTCCAGGTCTGTATAATAGGACTTCAAAACATCAATATATAGTTGTATAAAAAGACGACATATGAATAATATTGGTCTTTTATGAATGTAAATTATTGTAAGCAATAACCCTTGACCTTTGCCTCTACATACGAGGTTCTATGAGGTTTAGTCAATACTTTATGCATGATGTTTCGTCCTACTATAAAAAATAATTAATGTTGTAATTAATAATGCGGAAATACTTTTGCTAAACTACTTCCAAATAAATAAATAAATAAATAAAAAGTGTCCAACACAATGGAAATTCATACACTGAAATTCAATCAATGCTTTCCTTCTAAAACTCCTGAAACACATTCGTGAAGTTAGATTCGGTTGCTAGGAATGATTAATAAATATAAATGAACCTTTTCATTTAAAAATCTTTAATTTTCCAATATATAACCAACAATCGGAATATGTCGTGAAAACTGCACTGCAAACGGTTTTTCGCAAGTCAGTCTAAATTACATACCTTTCCATTTTTCAAATCTTGCTTTTTAATATCTTCTTCCTTAACATTCGTTTTTGATTTGATTTTAGTTTAGTTAATAAAATTTCGATCCCATTTTACTACGTATGTGGTAGCCATCCTTTACTAAATGAAGGTGCATACGCCCGAATGTCGTAGCAACCATAAACTAGAAACTTTTAGATAAAATCTGTAACTAAAACATAAAACTTGTTAGATTCTTTGAAAAATGATAAAATGAAGTAAGTTAAGAGCCCATATATATGTAGCTAATGTATATTGTAGCGTCCCCTTGCGGGGTAGCGGGCGTCATAAGCGATGGCGACGTCGTCAAGGCAACGTCCTGGCGCCTGAGCACCTCGTCCCCGCTCCTCTACTCAGATAAATCAAGGCGCATATCTTACACGAAAAAGTTGGATTTACATGTGTACACAACAGCACAGGGGTGTATCTGATGTTTTTGTTTTTATTGTTATACATACAAAAAAGTGAAATAATAAATAAGCTTGTGAAACGAATTCTTTGCTTTTGTTTGTTTAAATAAATGAATGGAGGACTTTATTTTTGCAGTTGTTAGACAAAATTAATTTAATAATTTCTTGCAACTTTCTAATTACCTAAATTCATAACAACGATAATAATTATGTTAATATTTACAGTTTGGTAAATTCACCCGTCTAAAAGAAAATTGCATATGAATCACTAACTCTTTATTTCTTCAGTTGTCGATGTGTTTCTAATCTTAAATAAATTCTTCTTACAAATGGTAACCTAACAATGCTAGGATTCAAGAGATAGGTTGTAATTTGTTTAATTTAACTGTTAATTTATCCGCATTGTTACATTTGATGATGACGAAATGGCGCTAATGCTTTCTTCTGCTCAATCTAAGAAATTATATAGCAGAAAGCGTACCCAGCACTTTTGCAATAGCTTTTTGTTGTGTCGGATGTCGATCTACTAATACGAAAATCTACATAAAGATTACTGTATTTTAAGGTCTATAAAATATCACTTATTGACAGATTTTCTCAAAGATACTGCTTACTAAGCCCTCGATTGAAGTTTCAAGTACACGATAGTTACAGTCTCCTCACTAGTTATCTCTTTGTTTTGTTCCGCTAGAGCAGTAAGCTACACAAAGACGTTTCTATTTTTTTTTCAACGAACTTATGAAATACTATATTATTTGCTCTGTATATTTGACCTACGATTGATGTGCTAGTATGAACCATCTCAAATATCTTAATATGTGAACTTTCGGAAGCAGAAGCATTTATTAGGTTAATTATCTTTACCGACGTAATTATTTAGGCCTGACAATTAATGAAATAATTATATTTTACACAATTGTTGTTAACGACCTCCGATTCACAAGGCCTCTTTCAATAAAACATCAATTCTAATATCGTTAACATTTCAATCATAGCATCACCAATACCAACCAAATCTGTTGAAAGTACCTTATTAAATACTGCACATGGCAACACAGTATACCCATTGACACATATATAATATATAGCCAGTGTATTATATGCAGAATTTGCGCATAAAACTACTTGACATTAATATATCAAAATATTCACTTACCTTCTTTCACTGCTTACAAAATCACAATTAGTGGCCATCTTGTTAGTTCTATACTTCTTTAATTGAAATCAACTTATCTTTTATATAACATTTTTACTTAATTATGACTAATGACTATTATTTAAAATGAAGCCCTTTTATAGAATGCTTAAAACATATTTATTTAAATATTACAAATACATTTGTTTATCATAATATACATAAGTTAGCTGCAAAATGCCGCAACTATAATAGATTGCACGAGTGTTTCTTTACATACGCATCTAGAGGACGCAACCCCGAGCGGCTTATGAGCTACAAAATGAACAATACACTAGGGACAACTCTACCCGTTATATTCCAATGATGAAGCAGCTGCCAGAAACCGAAGTTAAATGTAGAGAATATTTTGGTTTTGATTTAAGCAAATTTAATATAAGATACCGTGATGTTGTTGTCCCATATAAAGAAAAAATCAGTAATGTAAATAATATGCATTTTTAAAAATTTCTCTGTGTAAATAGTCCATTCATCAAAATATACGACACAGTACTTAAATGTCGAAATGAATTAACAGGAAAGCGCATAAAATGGAAAGTATATATTTTTCTTTCTTTCAGATTATAATTTTTAATTGCTCATTTATTATTCAGTATTCATTAAGATGAAAGTTTCAGGAATATGACGTTGTTTTCACGGGAATATTTGAATATACATATTTTGGTGGTATAGAATCTCCATTCTAAATACAAATGGCTAGAGCAATGAAAATTTAGGCAAATGCCTTTATATTGGACGACGCTTCTAAGGCCACTTTCAATGACCGTTCTAAATTGACTTACATATTTGACTCATCACAAATAATTGACTGCCTAATGAGGCACTGAGGAGAAGGAAGTGTCTACTAGAATCTTACAAGTTATTTGACCTACTATACCCCAGATCATACTTACTTGAGCTGGATGCAAGTACAATTTCTAAATAATACCTTTAAAGTGGGTCAATTGAAGCTAGCGAAACAAACGGGGCGTGCTAAAGCGATTATTTTATAAGTCACCTCGGTAAAACTGATTTTGGTTCAAAAATATAGTCTTCAGTGGTATATAGTTTTTTACTCAATTATTGATTTTCTTTTATTATCCAATTATAATTTTAATTAATCAGTTTGGTTAATTAGAAATAACTGCATGTGGTAGCTGCATAATAAATCAGAAATTCTTATTACTAAAGCTGGAAAATCAGTCTAGTTGTCGAATTTATCCTAGTTAACAGAAAAAAAATATATAACGAAATATTACGTTTCGAATGTAAAATTTGAAAGTAAATGGACAATCGAGAAATTCAGCTTTGGAAATACGCCATTACCCATTAGACTTCATATTCTCACAAGGTTAATTTAGATTAATTTCATAATACTGAATTGTTATTGCTTTGGTATTTTATTAAAGATACATTCCGTTGTCGATTACTCCTTATACCTCCTGGTATCAATACAACGAACTAACTAACCAGAAATTTATTATTTATTAATATTTGAACGAGGAATCGTGGTAACGATCGGTTACGATGATCATTTGGCCAACCCTACTAAAATTTAGCCGAATCTGGAAGATTTTTATCATGCCAAACATCGCATTGACATGGAACCTACGGTTTTCCTTCTTATACGGGAAGAAGACATGTTTTGAACTTGTCTCCGCTATGAAAAGCTACTACCTCGGTCGAGGATCGAACCATTATTTTTCAGTTAATTAACGATTAGTGCAAAATTCATTAGATGTGCTTTTCCAATACAATATTAATTTTCCTGAACTTATTTAAAATGATGGACGTGATAAACAAAAGAAAATTCGAAACATAAACAATATTATATTAAAACATCTGAATGGCGGATTCTTTGCATTATTACTTGAAACTGAAAATTCTAAACCACCAAGCTATAAAAGAGCATTTGACAAAAGCGTGGATAACTTCGTTGCTTCCAATACAGTCTAAGCGGCTGTTTCGTAACGTCACGACCGCAATATCTATCAACCCTCCCAAGTTAACCCTACAGTCCACAGACTATAACTGTTTTAACATTTCTGGACTATCATTTCGGTGGGTTAATACAGAAATTTACTTATTTTTTCAACTTTCTATTTCGTTGCTCATTTATTTGTCCATTTTCATTATAATAAATTAAAGTAGTCCTTTCCGAGAAAAAGGGCAAACATATATTTCCCTATAAAGAAGATTTATTGACGTTCTAAAATTAAAATTTGTTTATGTTTTTTTGTGCGTGGAAAATTACGCGAAAACTATTTGAAAGCGTTATAAATCGTATAAATGCAATTTGCTTCAACTGTTTATCCATTTCGACAATGCAAAAAACAAATGAAAAGATCTACTACGAAAACATTTCAGTTGTTTTTCATTCTGAAGGTACCTGAAATTGTAATAATTCGTGTGATCACTTTCATTATAGAAGCTTTGACGACTGGACTAAATGGTATATATACGTATACATATATAATTTATATGTAGATATATAACATTTTTACAAGACGGGCCGCAACAATGTCCTGTTTGCTCCCAGATATTGGGTCCGCACAAACACTGAGATCACTAAACCGTATATACAAGTTTCCCCTTTCGAGGATATTTACAAATTCACACACTCACTGTATATTCTGTCTTTTCGCCGAATGTTCCTCTTCCGTGTCCGAAATGACGTCGCTATTTTCGTCCGTTTGATTATCGAGCACTTCCTGTTTTCTCTTAGCTGTTGCCATTTCTGCGGCGTGTTTTTTCCTCCACTTCGTCCGTCTGTTCTGGAACCAAACCTGAAAGAAGAGCAATAATGTCAGAGACGCGTCTGTTTCGGGTTTGATAGTGGAAGTAGATGAACAGCACCAATTCCTGTATCGGTTTCGTAAACGAAGCAGCCATGTTTCGGGGTTTTGTAATTAATAACAGTTAGTTTTATCGTGGTGGTAGCGTCTCGGACTACGGACCTAGTTACAAACATTGAGCAAGGGTGGAGAGAAAGGCGGAGCGTTCTTTTACAAGAGTCAAGGGGTGCGAATACGTCGTTTAACCTTCCGCAAAACTGCTAAGCGCTTAAATCGAGCTGCATGTTTTCAGCGATTTCTGTAGAACAAAGCCATTATATATTAAATTTGCGAATTACAAGGTATTTAGAGCTATAGTATGCTTATAAATCATGCAAAATAGGGTTTCGAGGCTCCGAAGTTAATACAGGGAGCAGCCGCGGTGCGATGTGTTCGTTCGGGCAGCGTTAACGGAGCTCATCAATTAGAAATACTACGGTTTACGGCGTTTACGCTACTTACTTAAAAATCTTATAACAAGATAAAAAATATTGATTAGACTAATTATTACGTCATTGATTATAAGAAAAGTTATTTTTTGTTTTTGGAATAATAACTAAAAATTCGCACATTAGCGGTTACATTAACGAATGCCGATATTCGAATTAACAGATTGGCATGGATGTTAGTTTTCTGATTTGTGTATTAATATATGCATATTAAAACGTGTAAGGGTAGCTTTTGCATCTTAAATTGGAAATCAGCACACTGAAATAGGCTAATTATCAAAATTTGACTTTTTCTGCTATTTCTGTAAATAGGTACTGTATGCCTTTAGATGCTTTACTTGCAATACATAAATGTGGTATTGTAGAAGCAATGTGCATCCATTTTTCAATTGCTTTTTTTTAAATGGCAGGTTTCTCGTCGTTAAATGTATTATTGCATTTACTAAGAAATTTCCTAAAACTGAGAAGCGTAAGGCTTTTAAGTTAGATAAGGAGGGGCTGTTTAGCAAATCCTATTTGACGTTACAATAAGGAAGGATTGGGTAGGAGTAGCAATAAACAGATGACGATGAACATATTTAGTAGTGATTAACGGCGACAATAGCAAAATTCTAAAAGAGGAACGTGCGTCGGTAACACGCAACTAAACACAGAAGCAAACGCATCGAAAACAAATTACACGCTACACGATCCTCAATTTGCAAGCGAGGGCGAACATTGGGGACCGCACTGCAGCATATACAGCTAATTACGCAGTCACTTAGCGTTAATCGATTCGGTCGCCTTACGTTAACGGTTAACGACACACTAATGACCCAGCATTTACATAGCGTCCGGGGATTACAGCGGCTCGCGCGTGTAACTCATACCGATTTTATCTGGAATTATAAAACAGAACATTTCGCGCTCGCAAACAATAAAAACATACATACGTCACGTAGATTAGCGCCGTCACCGATAAATCAAACCGTCATTTCGCGAAGACCCAACCCCCTTTGCGTTCGAACGAGCGATGCATCGATACCACAGAATAAAATTCCATATATGTGTCATATACCATGATGAATTGGAAAGCTGACAGACAGCAATGGCGACCAAAAGTGGTCGGGGACGAAGCACGAATCTGCCGCACCGAATGTCGCCGTTAAGGGGAAATTTATATACGATATATCAGTTAATTGAATTCGGTAAATATTATGGTTTGATGGCTGCATGGAAATTTCATTTTGGTTTTAATATTTATCACGCGTATTCTCTATTAGGGAAATGATACATGATGCATTTTATTACCCTTGTACACGATAATAGATACATTTTGTTTTAACGACGGCCCAGTTTGTTATACAGAACAATTAACTACTTCACTTCGTTGAGGCAATTTCGTCATTATCATCGTCATATTAAGCCAGTAATTAGCCGAACGAAAATTATACCGCCAGTTGCCTACATAACTGAAAAACACCCCATTTAATTCATACCATCGCATTTCTTTTCTGTGCTGGAACCAGGACCTTTCAACCGAGAGAAAATCAATAGATCATAATTTTTTGGCCTTAGCCGAAACATTAGCTACTGTTAAATAGTTGGTTGGCAAAAGTCACGAGTGGAAGTGTCTTTTCTCCATAATACCCCCCCCCCCCAACCCCTTCCCCACTACCGCCACTTGCTTTTCTTTAATGACAATCTAACATAACTACATAACTGAACATTCCATTTAATCTTTACCACGGAATCTCTTTTCCGTGCTGGAAGCAGGACGTTTCGGCCAAGGGAGAATCAATACATCATAACTGTTTTGGTCTTAGCCGTTAGATGCTGTTAAATGTTTGATGGGCAAAATTAAGAATGGAAGTATCTTTTCTCCATACTACACCCCCTGCCCTCCATCCCATTATTCAATACCGTTTTCTTTAACGACGATCTAACGATATTAATAACAACAACAAAAACCCCTCAAAGCAAAAACTACTGGAAAATATATATACATCAACTAAATAGGGAAACATTAGAAAGAACCATCATCTCTTTTCATTTTAAGCTTGAACGAGCTTTACAAGCACACTGCTAGTGCAGTCGAGATTCCGCTAACTTATTAATTCTCGAGAGAGCTTTTTATTTAGCATTTTTATTTAATCTGAGCGCAGTTTTATTATCATAAAACATTCCGCATTTTTGTAAATTAAATCCTTCCATCCTCACGAGAGCATTGGCGGGGCCAACCGAGCGTCGTGCACGATTTGATGCGCGTAAATAAATAATAAGACAGGGGTTGCGACAGTTAAACCACGGACACGGTTTACTTCATTAACTAAAAGGGGACCTTAGAGGATACAGCAAAAAATAATCTGGACAAAACATTGACGGTGTTACCCTCTCCAGCAGCAGTTATGCGAAGGTAACAGCCAGACTGCTCTAATGAGAGTACTCGTAAAAACTCGATGTACTTTTAAGATCTTCATCTTAGCGGCTGAAATTAAAAATTAATTTCATTTTTGTTGCACGTTTAATTAAAGTAAGAAGAAAGGGCACAGTGGGTGTCGAATTTGACATTAGTTAGCTCGATGGAGGAGTCTGGGGCTCTCTCTATGCCTCTATGATGTATCGTTAGAGGAGGGTGTGCGGCTGTGTGAGTATAATCTCCTGACAAATTGAATTAGGGTGGCGGGCAGTGGCTGTAGGGGCGCCACTTGTTTATAACAAACAAATCCCTCTGCATTCGTCATGGAAAACTTGTGGATCTGATACCGATACATATAACCATTTGTAAAGAGATAACACTAACAAAAGGAATTATCTTCTATTACGATTTTGCTGCATCACTAACTAGAACTAATTCCACAATTTAGCAATACAAATCTCTTCTTTTTAAGACATGTTTAATAGTTTTTTGAACATTAATAGTTTTCATTTTGATATTTCATTATTAGGATCTTAGATTTAGAAGAAGTTTTTGATTCAAATTGACTACTAATCAAGAACACCTAATCCCTGAACTAAGAAACTAGTTATTGTCTATGATTAGTTATGTTTATGATATGGTTCAAAGTTATGTCGATGACATTCGGTTTTTAATGACAACGAAAATAGTTATTGATAGATTAATTACATTAAGGTGTCTCTTATGAATTGCATTTTTATTTTAGCTTGTTTATATGCAAATAATCATACCGATGGGACTACAAAAAATACATGCATGAAAACGTTATAATCATTACATCGGTTTTAAAGAATTTGTGATGAACATATGGAGAATATCGCATTTGCAAGTATTTTCTGGGCACATATTGCAAAAATATGTGCAACGCATAATATATTAAAAACCACCGTAAGTAAAAATTTCCGCTGTCTTCGCAATACTTTAGTATCGCTAAAGTCTGAAGACTGTAGGTAAGGCCTTGGCTAATCATTCCACTATAAGTATGTATAATAATAATTATTATGCTGGAGCGAATGATCTACCTCCTTTCTGAAAGACATAGAAAGCTGAAAAGAAGGGAACAACCAAGAATACTATAAACTGCACGTGAATTTCTGATAAACGAAAAGACTTTTGACGAAGTATATGGCTTCGGTAACAATTGCGGTGCTTTCAGATTTTTCCAGAAACAAAAACAAAGCAAATGTAAGAAAGTAACCTTATATTTGGGTAACTCAAATTGTTGAATCAATAGCAATCATACTATTATTTAAAGATCAAGCTAATGGAATTCAAGATTCAATTATATGACGATAATTGTTCAAAGATTTTATTTGTTGAAAGCTTTTGAGTTTGAGCTTGACACAGAAAAGTAAATTCTAGATTAAATGTAGTCCCCCTAGGGTATCTCTCGCTGAAAGATCTTGCCAAACCTCAATTCTCCATTTGCCAATAGCATAGTATAGATTCAATTCTGAACAAAAAACAATAGTTAAAGAGAAATGTTAACTTAGTTAATGACACATTACGACAAAAACCTTTATGTTACTAGAAGGTAACAATGAAGCGATAGCTTCTCAAAATATACAATTAAGCAAAATTGATATTGCTATATATGTTCTATCTAATGTATGTCAAATATATACTTATAGTAAAGGTGATGGTGGATTATGCATCAAACCTATTGCAGCCATTCAACTTGAAACGGAGAAATGACAGCTAAGAGCTCTTAGATTGTGTAAGAAAGATGCTCATTGTAAACCATCAAAGGCTTTAACATTAAGCAATTTTTTATATCATAGTTGTTTTTATGTTTCTTAATTCCAAATGATCAAGTTTAACAATGGACCCAATGGACATTGGTCATTACGGCCAATACTGCACTTCTATCACATCTGTTTGTAAAATCAGCGGTGTCAATACAGCAATCTTAACTTAATCTGAAACCTTCTTTGTTTTAACACAGAAACTGAATGTAAAATCTAAGACAAACCTAGAGATAAAACTCTTTTATCCAAATTTGATAAAACAAACTCTTCACAAAAAACATCGAGGAATGCAGTAGTCAAGGCTAAAAGTTTTTATAACAAGAAAAGGGACTGCTGGGACATGTTTCAATACATAGTAGGAGACATATAACAATGGCGTATTTTGAAGGAAATCAGACAGTAAACTACATACAGTGCTATTTATTTACTATGCAATATAAATCGTATAAAACAACGTGCTATATAATTGCTTACCTATGTATGCCTAATGGTTTTATTTAATTACTTTCAAATGCAATATAGAGTATATTGCACATTTTGCATTTAAATTTAATAGCACTGTATAGTGTTAGTTCATACATAGTACTAAAGTTCTACATTATTGCATTGGAGTACCTTCAGGAGAACTTTTCCACCTTAAGAGTCAGATAGAAAGAAGACTAGAACTTTAATCAATTGGTTTTACCTAGCTTTAGGATTGAGTCAGAAAAACTGAGAATTTTGCTGCAGTTTCATAGACATGCATTACAATGTAAATGTAGCTTTTTAAACTGCAAATTTAGTAGTTTCTCATTTGTAATTATCTTAAGTTTCTTCATAATTATCAAATTTGTCCTTGAGTTTATCAACTGTCCTCGTTACCTAACTATTTTATCAATCATCATTTAACCTGCTCAGAATTTTCCAAGGATAAGGTGGGTTTATGTTATTTTGTTACCATGACAATCACCATCTTTGTTGACTTTACTTAACATTTTCCCCAGAAATAACTTGAAACTTCTAAATAAAGCTAAGCAATTTAGAAACTTTTAGAAAGAAATTATAATTGAAGAGAAAGACAAATGTACAAATGGTCACGGAACAAAATGAGAATAAAAGAGAAAACATGATTAATCTCGACGACATGAATAAAAACATTTTTTCTTTTCCGTTGTAATGATACAGCAGACGTTTTCAATATGAATCATGGCTATTACTATATTAAAGCAAAATCCAATGCCAAAAGAGCCTACTTAAACATTCACTCGTGTCAGTTTTGTTCACATGCGATAACTATCAAAACTTGCACTTATTTGATCTTATAGAATAAACCTTCTGGACACCTTTCTAAAGTTTTATTTAATTTTGTTTATTACTGCTCATTTTTTAACATGTTGACCAACATCGCGTTTTTTGACCGCTAATAGTAGCCTTATGCTAAAGTCTAAATATCTGTAGTTCATCAAAAATTTTAAAGATATCTAAAACCTTGCTTCATTGAATCAGCAGCATCTTCAACGTAGACATAATCAATTAAAAATAGTACAAAAGTTGCTGCATTATTGAAACTAATAGAGATCGTACATTTATTTAACGGTATAGAATTAGTTGACATGTACCAGGATGTTCAGCAAAAAATATATAAACTGCTGCCAAGACTGAGACTCCAAAAAAAAGGCTGTATTAACAAGGTGAAACCGGTAAACTCAAAGAAGCATTCTAATCGATACAACTGATTTTAACATTTCTAAAACACATTTTTAATAAACCACAGCAATAACAGTTTATACAAACTGATGTAAGTTTAGAAAAAATTTAAATCTACACAATTGAGCTGCTCGACTCAATGGTTGGGACAAACAATAGCCTGAACCAGAAAAAAACGGATACCACAAATTTATTACAAAAGGAATTTTAATGTTATAAAAAATATATATTTCAAAAGTAATTCAGATAAGAAGCTGTTCAAAAAGCCCTTTTGCTATTGCATGAGATATTTCTACCTCTTCTAGACCAACGCCTATGATATAGAATTCAACTTTCCAGGATGAAAGCAGAAAAATTACTTCAATTAGAACTTGAAGACATCAAAGTCACGATTTACCTTACTCTTAGATGTTCATGTCCCCATTACTAAGAATAGATGTCATTAGCTATCGACTAAGACTAAGAAAATTGAAAATTATCTAAATCTAGAGAATGCACTGCAATCTAAAAGTTAAATCCGTACCAGCGACTAAGTACAAACTACTATAGCAGGATCGCTGCTTCCAGGAATGAGATAGGGCGATCAACACTCATACAAGCGAATATGTGTCTCTGATATATAAATATAACCAACAGAACAATACTGTAGTGTGCAAGCAAAACATCCATGCAAAGGTATGACTTGAGGAAAAGACTCTGAATGCGATCCGACATCCGACAAAGTAGTATTCAATCCGAATCCGTATCCGAAATCCAATTAGATTATCCAAATCCAACTTTTATCCAATATCCGATTTTTATCCCATATTCGATTTCTATTCAATATCCAGATCTTATCCGACATCTAAATTTTAAAGATTTAAAGATTTATTGTCGAATATAGACAAATGCAAATAACAAACTTGGGTTCAAATTTCGCTAAATCGATATTTAAACTCAAACAATGTTTTCAAATATTCTTTCGAGTGATTACCTTTCGAATAATCGGATAATTGGACAACTTTCGGATAATTTTTGGTTAGGATTATAACTTTCGGATAATTGGATAATCTGATACTTTCGCATACTCGGGTATTGGAATACATTCGATCCAATCCGATCAATTCATCTATTCATACACAATCTGTATCCCATTCGATCCGAATTCTACTCGGATCGGGTCGGATTCGAATTTTGAGTATCCAAGTCGCACCTCTAGATACCTACAGAATAACAGATATTAGGTAATTAATCAACAGCCACTGCATCTTCTGTACAAGTATTATTGAGAACGAATAGTTAAAGAAGTTAAAGAAAGCATTTCCAAAAATTCCCAAAATTCTGAGCTTGCTCTCTTACTGCTCAAAAAAAGTATTTTTTATAAAAAAACACTTTTGTTTTTGTTTTTCGAGAATTAAGTAGAGTTTTCGACACTATTACAAAAGTGCAAAATCACAAAAAGAGTAAGATTAAACGAAAATGAGCAATCTTTTAGTAGTAACCTGCAGAGCTAGGTAGTATTGCTAAAAATATCCGAATAGAGCTGAATTAAATTCAATTAAGGGCGGGCTTATTTAAAGAACGATAGCGTGGTTTGTTAACTATTAACTCAAGAAGAGAAGTTGCTCAATGTTTAATAGTGGTGTAATACTAGTAACCTAAATTAATTTAGTAGAATAGTAAAAGTTGATCACATTTGCAAGTGTTGTAACACTGGATTTTCTGTTATGTAAAATTATAATTGTCAAATCGAAAAGCTCCAGAAATATAATATCGTTGCCTTCAAACTTACTCTTACGGTATTGGCCAGCTCACGCAATAGATACTGAGGATGTACATGACAATTTAAACGTTTCGAATTATAAACATCTTTTCTATGACGATCTACAATTGAAAAGAGAAACGCTTTTAATAACATCGCAAGTTTTTTCAAGGACTATTAAAATTGCTTAAATTCCTTCAAATAATGGTTTCTAAAGAAGAAAAATATAAATGGAAAACTTTTCAAGCATTACAACTATTAAAAGAGCGGTTGAATTTGATAGCAGCGCATTATTGTTTTATTATTATCCGATTATCATGTTCTCTCCTTTCACGTGCTTTATAAAGAATTTTTTTCGAATTTATAGGGCGAAACATATGTAGATACTTATATAAGGTTAGTTGAAAAAGTTGTTGAAAATTGGTATTTTTTGAATACCCAATAAACAGATAGAGACGAGGGTAATCAAATGCTTGACAGTCGAAAGCAATGTTTCGCGTGGGATGCTTAACACTTAAAAACAAGATTGATGAGTTCAAAATGAATTCGCGTTTTGCGTCTCAGTTCCGTAACGAAGATCCATCTGTAGCTATAATTGGAGCTTAGCCAGATAATTGGAGTCGAGAAGATCCAATCATTTCGGGATGCTCTGAAAGCACCTCCGCATAGTCTGCATGATATCGCACCTAGAGAAACCAGTGATACGATTCTTAATTCTCTATATTAGAGAGTATAAGCTGCAACACAGAGGGTGGGTTCGAATTCAATTAGAGCAAAGCGAGGCGGCATATTTCGGCAACCCTACTTTTCCTGCTTTAAACCACAATATTAGGCGTATTATTTTTTGTCAACACGCAGGCTTATATTCAAATCTCACTGGCTAGAGATTCAATAAAAATGCAAATTTAGAGAGTAACAAAAGGGAGCATTTACACTTGTCGATAGCGCTCGTCAGTGCGAAGTTAGACTTTAGGATAGGTACCTCAGGGTCGTTCAATGTTTTCATTAATTCAGAACATATCGCTCCACACGCGTCGACACCGAATTACTCACGGGGGATTTCGATCTGGTCAGTTTTAACCCCACAATGTACTTAAAGTTAATCGGATTAATTTGAAACGAACTGATATAGATATTGTGACGCATACTGAAAAAAGCGGACGGATTTGTCAATGCCTCATTTCACTGACTCCCATTGCGGCAGAGATATTTAACATATTTATATTAGTTTTATAATTGAAAAATTAACATATTTTAAAGACTTGATCCTTTCATTTGAATTGCGCGTCGATGCAGAATAATTAAAAAGAAAAAACCACACACACTCACCCATACTGATACAACCACACCAAACAACATTTTCAACACCACAATACCCATAAACGATGTTACTAACCTTGACTTGCGATTCTGTCATTCCTAATGCATATGCGAGTTTTGCTCGTTCAGGACCCGCTAAATATTTTGTTTGTTCAAAGGTTTTTTCTAAAGCGAATATCTGCTGACCGGAGAATGTAGGTCGTGTATGTTTCTTTTTGGCATCTTTATCTACACCGACTCCTCCAAGACCTTGATTCACTGAAACAAAGCAAAGCAATCGATATTATAATTTTTGCTCTTAACACAACAAGCAAATTTCAATTATAAAAATTCTAAACAGTTCATTTTTTATTGGCCGCTTTTGGACAAACTTTATTAAGTTAATTTACATCAAAATTGGCGACCATAAAAGTAAGCATTTACGCAGTTTTCGCACCAATTGGTTTTTTATTGTTGGGATTAAAAGGAAATCCGCGATGACACCAAATGTTTTATCATTGCATAATGCGAGAAAAATCCGCCTTTACATTATGTCCCGAATTTTATTTTGCAAACGCTAAGGGTAAAAACCCGTACAAAAAACTATTTCGGATTATACCTAACTCATCAACATTTTTCCCTTCTTTACAAACAGCATAGTCAACCATCTCTACCAATCACAATAACTAAAAATCACCCTAAAACTTCTTTTCATGGGATATTTTATCCGCTTAACTGCAAATATGTATACTTGTTGTCTATAACAAAGAAACAGCATCAAAAGAACGAAAATGTGAGCAGAATGCTCAATTTAGTTAGAAAATCAGTACCTTATGCGAATTTCTTCATCTCTCTCACTCAACACGTGTTACAGTAGGGACCCTGAGCCAAGCTTTTCGCCTACCCACGAATATATTCGGGAAAATATTATTGCTCGGAATGTGACAGGATGTTCCGATATAATATGATGAGGTGTACAATATCCGTAGTTGGGTTATTCATCTGAAAGTCGATAAAACTTTATATTTTTGCTTATTCAACAAAATAAAATGTTCGGCCGTTCTAATTGTTATCATCACTAACGATGTTCACTATTCCCCGTTCACGTTCCACAACGCAACATGTAATAACATTGGGAAGCAACAATGTAAAATAACCACAGCAGCATTGGTGTCGGGGACGGTTTTACATAAGTACTTCGAATTAGGGATTTTCCGACTATTAAAATAAATTTCCATGTCGGTATTATTGCAAGTATTTCATTTAAAGTAAAAGAAGACCTTCACCGAATATTTTTCGTTTTTTGTATGTTAGTTCCTTAAAGTTTAATTTATCAAAAATGTTTTTGGCGCCGTTTTAAACCCGGTAATACTCTAACAAAATGGTAGGTACTGATACTTTATAGCCAAACGTTCTTATATACTGTAGATACATTTACCCTAAGTGGGTTTATATCAGACTACTGTTGTAAAATTCTAAGATAACATGAAATTTCTATTTGATAATAGAATGAATGAAGTATCTGACAAATCAATACACACAACGTGATCGAAAGTATTTCCTGCGCCTAACAACATAAAACTACTATGGTTCTAAAACCTTAGAGAAGCAGCAACTTCTAGGTAATTCTTATGTGCATACGAGCTGTTTTTTTCTCTAAGGCGGCTGAGTCTCCTCTACCAGAACCCATAGAATATGACAAAGAAATACCTGGCTTTTCAATGCTGCGTGATACAATCCTGAGCTTGACAACTTGATTACCAAATAAGTAAATGACTACTAAAATGAAGATCGGCTCTACAATACGTTTACTCTCCACCATGCAATGTATGCACTTTGGAGCTACGTTTATACAAATCAATTTGAAAATTGGTCAAACCATACGACTTGAATTCAACGTCACAGACAATCAAGTCATAATTAAGAGTTTCACTCTCAATTGTAAATAAAAGAAAAACCATAATATTTTATTTCTACCGACAGACAACTCTATGTAACTATGCATGCTGTACACACTATAGGCTGTTAATTACCATTTGCGTGATTCAACATTTTAAGACTATGGTATGGTAGTTAATATTGAACCAAAAACTGAAGACTATGCTCATAAGAACTTCATAAATTTTGGGCAGGTTTCTCAACCCATTTGTAAATGTGCACTTCCTGATATCGACAAAGAATCTTTGTACCATGTTTTTGGTGAGTCATCTCCTAACAGTTTAAATAAAAATAAATCAAAACCTAAACTTTGTCCGAAATCATCGTTTCAGTAATTTTGGAAATTCGCAAATTTTATGATCTAAATGAAAGATTTCATTAATCTAAAACTTAAATTCTTCGCACTTAAAAAAATCAACAGCAAAAAAGAACATTCTCAAGACGTGAACTTTTTGAGAAAATTGAACAAATTATAATAATGATAAGTTATGATAATGCTACTTAATGTAGGGAAATTCGACAAAATTATAGGGAATTGGGACATTTTAAAGAATGAGGGTACCCCAACAAGGGAGTCGGGGAATTCTTTTCGAGTTTTTCATTTGTTCACAAATCCTTCACATCTCACAGAACAAGGTTTTACATGGTCGGTTATTGTTTCGTAGGACGCTTCCTTACTCCAGAAAAAAATTGAAAAAATGTATATTAGGTCAACATGCACCTCATCTTCGGGATTTCCCGCTAAATTTTTTATCATGTCTGGACCACGACCGTTTAGCCAGAAAAACCCAGAAATTATTTTTCAGTGTGACTGGGTGTTTCCAGTTTGATTTATTTCTTGCCGTAGACTCAATTTGATAAGGCATGATATGTGAAGTTCTATTTTGTCGAATGACCTACCTAGACAACACAGACAATATTTCTGGAATCTATGGAATTTAGTCACAAAATAAAAATGTGATATTTCATCATGCAAAGACGCTATAGACAAATTGTTTAACAAAATTTAATCGCGAAATGAGTTAAGCTATAGGCGTTTCAAAAATTGCATTTCGTTATTTTGGTACTTTTTTAATTCTTGGTAAAGGATAATCTGTTGTCATATAGTCATTGATTGTTATTTTGTAGACACTGTATATCAAGCATGTCCAAATTGTGCAAAATATTGTCTATTACGTAGATCTTCTAAAGTGAGTTAATGGGGATACTAAGCTCATATAAACAAAATACACTGACTGAATGCAGACAGACGTTGCACCAAATTTACGTACCAGGCATTTTCAAAATTGATAGTAAATTTACACAAATGTCGACTACTTGGATCTTAACACAAAGAAAATGGGATGGAATACTAAATTCTACTAGACAGGTATCTAAACCAGTTCTTTCAAGTTCTGCTGTTGAAATTTAAATCGGTTTAAGAAGGGACTATAAATAATTACTTACGATAGTGTGGTTTTTGGCAATCACGATGGTAATACGAAAACTTAATTTACAAAATAAGACTGTCTTAAAACATCACTAATTTACCCATCTATTGAATTCATAGAGTACACAAACCAGTTATGAAGTTATCTTTAAATCGGCATGCTCATACCAACTCTCATAGCTCGAATACGCTTTGCGCATGTCAGATTTTATAATACTTTGGCGCTAATTAATTCTTAATTGTGAATATACCGATTTTTACAATTGGAACAAGCATTCAGTTAAGATATAAAATCTCACACACAAAAGTTTATCTCTTGTATTCTGTTATTATACAACCATGCAAACCTAAAATCCTATATAGAATACAGATGCTTTGCATAAAAACAATTGTTTAGTCATTTTGATCTAGTAATTAAAGTAATAGAATTAAAACCCGAGTTTTACATTTCTATCTAAAAACGAAATTATCCGTAAAAATCAAAAGTAAAAATTTGAAATTACATTTAAAAATTTGTGTCAAATCACATTCGGCACGAAAATCTTGGACTTATTGGTTCTTATTGAGTATCTATGCGTTTCAATATTTCCACTTTTATTTACTTTTTTATAGCAAATTTAGTTTTTCACAAGAAGAAAAAAACTAAATTCTTGTATATCGTGAAAATCGAAACCCTGAAAAACGTATCGTCGAAACTATATCACAATATGGAGAGGTGACGCGTAGAATATTCTTTTGCAGCAGACGTACTTTTATATCGCAAAGATTCTACAGTGAACAGGCCAGATGTCTATATAATAATCTATATATGCTGACAACGCAGGATGTAGCGGAAGATGGGACCCTTGGGACATATAAGCCCGGAACAAATTCAATAATGCATCTATAGCCTCCATCCAAGCATCTTATGGTGGTGATATTCGCGATGGAAAGCGTGTCCTGCAGTGCGAGAACAGTGAACACATCTCCTTAAATCATAAACGATTGATGTTCTAGTGCTGAAAAGGTACATATTGCATAATATGATTGTTCCGCTTTTCATGAAAACACGATCAAGGAATTATTCATAGGTTTCGTAGCGAACGGCTGGTAGGCACTGTATAACGACTAATGTAAGTGAGTGCAAGCATTTAGATAACAGAGATGGGACGATACTAAAGTGGATAATCTCTTGATCCTGTTATCTAGAGATATAATTATTCTAACAGGGTGTCTTGCTTAAAACAGCTTGCTCGATCGCCGTGGCGGCTGCGCCCCCGCGACTTCGAAACGCGTTGCTAGGTAACCGCCTCCGGAAACCACAGAAATACTGCTACAATGTAGATGCTTGTACTACACGACACGCACAACACTTCTCCCGGAACGGAAGATGGATCGTCATGATAACAATCTCCCTCTTTGCCGCTCTAGTTTGCATATCCAAACTCTTTTAATGCTTGATTGATGGAGATGATTGTCGTGCGCTATCAGTAATTACCTATTCTACGATTTCCTATACATCAATCAACTTTTTCTCTACTTCTTATGGAAATCCTTGAATTTATCTGGAATTAACAGTTATTCATTCAAAGATAATGCCTCTAACAATTTTTACTTTTTCCCATTTACAAATTTCCCCAGCTATAGTCTTATTGCAGTCTAAGAGAGCAGATAAAGAAGATACATCCATTGGTGTTAAAGAAAAACATTTACCTTACAAAACCCTTTTTATGTCGACACCTTTCAGCAAGAAATCTGAAAAGTACTTTCTCTACGTTTTATAAGAATCTTTTTAGAAGAATATTCTCGGGATGTAAAACTGTCTTGTCAATCTGTACAGCCTTTAAATCTCTATTTCATGCTTTGAATTAATGAGTTGTTTACATCTGCTAAATGATATCCACAGCCTGCTAAGCATTATAATAATAACTATATTAAAAAAACAGCGTTGCCTTTATGTATGTATGTATGTTTACCGAAATTAACGGCCGTTAATAATCAAATCAGTCAAATTAGACGTTACAAAAGATGATCAAGTCTAATATCTGTATGATCTCTAAATAGTATATTGGAGAGGAAGAGGAGAAACTAATAAATCAAAAAGACACGATTATTATCGTAAAACCTGGCGATTGCCAATTTTATTAATTATCGCAGGTAGGTATAAAAAGCCATATATGGCTAAATTATCAGTGAATGGTAAAACATGAACTGCAATTTAGTAGATTCTTTTTTTACTATATTAAAGTAAATTTATTATAGGTTTTAAAACAAAAAAATGGGAAGGGGCGATTAACGATTCATTTGTCAAAAAAGCTAAAAGCTACTAACGCCTATATAAAAAAAGTAACTTATATAGAGTTCAATCTAATAAAGATTAAGTAATGTAAAAATAACGCGTGTGCTTAATTAAGGCAGCATTGTCTAATAATGCATCCTGAGCGAGTGCTATATCATAAGCCGACATCACGATGGCCCTTGTGAAAGCAAGGGCATAATAACAGGCAACTTCGCTAATTGAAGACTGTAGTAGTGAATTAGTTGTTCATAGCTACTACATTTAACGGTCTGTCAGGCTTTTGTTGGTCCCGCTTTTACGGCTTTCCGCAGTTGCCGATGTTTTGGGGTTATTTCTATTTTTCTTTTATGTTTCTCACCCTCCTTAAATACTAAGTTTATACAACATTGTATTTCTCAGTGTTATTAATGTGCATTCTTGTTTGCTGCGAAATTATTACTTAACATTAAACAAGTATAGGTTATGTTAAAAGCATTCTGCTTAACTGCTTTATTACAAACAGGCATAATTAGATGATTGTATATTTGCACAACGATTTTCACAGTTTTGGAAGCAAGAAAGTTCGTTTCACTTTTCAACTCATTTCCTAGGTAGTTGTTGGTCGCCAAAGTCGCATGCCTTAATCGGTACGCTTATATCACGTCAAGTATTAACTCAGACACATTTCTATACATATTGATGATATTGCTACTCAGTCGCTCTATTACTAAGCAATCCAGTTGTTTCAACTGTTGTTCCAAACATATTCAATAACAATAGTACCCTGGAAGGTCCGGATTCTGTTGCTTTTTTGTCGTATAGATCTAGAACCGTAGACCCGTAGTATTATTGGCTATAATTGTAAATTTGATGCCCAACAATCCCGGAATGTGCTTGTATTTACCCTTTCTCTAGAAATCTTTGACTTCTTATATCTTACATTCTTATAACTCTTAGGGACTTTGGGGCTTGACTTAATGCTGTAAGACTACTACCATCATCTACAAATGCTACATTACGCTTGTCGCCTCTTAATTTTGTCTTATAAACATAATTATTTATATTTAGCATATGCAATTTTACTTTCAAGGCATGGTCACTTCGACAAATTATAGTCACCTTCAAACGAAAGTGAGACAGGATATTTAGCACCACCTTTATGAGATAAAAATTGGGATAGTCTTCACGTGATAATAGAATTGTGAGCATTTCGTGCTAAGCCGTAAAACCGTCTCGCTTCGCCCGTAAACCCGATGGATAATAAAATTCGGTACTAATGACTTCTCTTCTCGTTTTGTGCGTTCATCTAGCATTTACTTGCTGACTTTAAATATTTTTACATACACTTTACATTTTTACATAATAAGATTTCTACGTACAAATTCTTGATTTCTTTCTCTGTATTTTATATATTTTTTTACACCAAATACAAAAATCTAAAATATTAATAAAAAGTAATTTAGAGCAGAAAAATAATTTTTCTCACAAGTTTTGTGACTTTTTAAACTAGTTCAACGGCTTGATCTAACCTAACCTAAGATGTACTACCCTAACCTTACCTAAATCCAAAATTGCCTAATGCCTTTTAATAGCTCTGCAGTGGTTGGAATAAAAAATATTAAATTTACTATCGTACTTGCTGTTCAGATATGAGTAGGTATAAAGATGTGCAGGTAAACAACGGACCAGAAGAAGTCATAAACGCTCATTATTTTTATTCCGCACAAAAGAGAAGGTTTCAACGCATAAAACAAGATATCACCTTATAAGATGCAGCATGAAACCTTTTGGTGCCGCCATTTACGAAGCTTTGGGAAAAGTACGTTTATGGCACAAGTTCATTTCGACGACAGGATTTTGAGGCAGCAGTACTGTTATTTGCTTTATTTCTGTGTATTTATAATTCTTTAAGTGATGATGACGATGATAATGCTAAATCTTTAAAAACTTTTAATATAGTGACAACAAAATTACTAAACAAATTTTGAAAAAGATCATATGGCATTCAGGTATATACAATACAAACAGATAACGCTCCTGTATATGCCCTTTATAATAAAAGCAATTCCGATTTACCCCTTTTATTTGACCAAATTCTACATTTGCTTAAGGATAGTGTGCAATATCTGACAATAGTACTGTGATGATACAAACATTGTTAAATATTAACAATACAAATGTTAATAAAATTTTTGAAACAAAGTGTCCAAATTATATCGCTAAAATATTAAAAGCATTTTATTTTGCCAGTTCAAATCAACGGAAAATACTAATATTGATTATTATTCATATTTAACAATATATCACTGTTCAAAATGATATGTTACTATTGACACCGAAAAAGCTGTCGCCGAAATAACTCATCACTAAAACACCGTCACCGAAACGTCCTAGATCGTATAATATTGAGTTATTTCTTCTCAAAACTTCTGCAATGTTTGTAAACATAGAACTACACACTTTTAATTGAAAAACTCAATAACTGACTAAAGACGGACGAAGGATAACTTGGATGGCAATATCGAAGGATAAAATAGGTTCATAAAATTTGAATCAACTACAGCTGCAAAACTAATGTTGACTAAGGTCGGTCAAAGTCAATTGTTTTAAGCTTGCCCTTTTTCCATAATTACCGAATAATCATATTGAATAAGATATTTTTTTAGCTGATGGCACTCACGAAAAGGTATTAACGATTATGTTGCACAACCATATCAGAAGTTAACACATAAAGCAATCAAGGATACCAAGAACTAATATAGCACGTTGATAATGTTGATTGTTTTTGGAGAAGAACGGACATGGCCAGTAGGGTAGCTGTTATTTTGCAAAAGTTAATTTTTAAGCTCCCTTGTAGCTCCCCCACACTGAATCTCTTTAAAATGCCAAAAAATGTGCTGTGCAAAATTTCAGCCCATTTGGTCAATATTAACCCGTGCCACCAAAAGGTTAAAGTTTAAACATAGAAAGATAAAAAGTTATGCCAGAAAGTCTCTAGAAATGCATCAAATCCATGTTAAATCCCATTTAAACTTTAACCTCTCGGTGGCACAGATTAATATTGAGCAAATGGGCTGAAATTTTTTGAACAGCTCATTTTTGGCATTTTAAAGAGTTCTAGGGATGGGGACCTAAAAAATTTTAATTTTTGGAAAATAACGTTCACCCTAATGGGCAGTTATACATATAATTCTTTCTAGTAAATATATCTATCGTATTTAATTTGAACTCTAGGAGTCTGTATCTTCCATTTATTTGTTCTTCAAATTCTTCGCCTCCAATATTTCTTCTAACATTTTGTGGAGATCTCTGCATATTTTGTATTTTGAAAATAACGGTCACCCTAATGGGCAGTTATATAATTCTTTCTAGTAAATATATCTATCGTATTTAATTTGAACTCTAGGAGTCTATATCTTCCATTTATTTGTTCTTCAAATTCTTCGCCTCCAATATTTCTTCTAACATTTTGTGGAAATCTCTGCATATTTTGTATTTTGAGAAACAACTGCATTATAGTTGTCATTGGGTGTGTCTAACCGTATTTAGCTATTAGCGCCGCGCTGAATGCAGCTTTTAAGCGCTATATAGCGTACGTTAGACGCCCTACTTTTGCTGTTTTAGCGCAAATAATGTTATTAATTATACCGTGATATCAAAAATTATCTTGGTCAAGGGTGGTTATGGAATATAAAACGGTTGTCTTAGTTTAACTTAATAATAATGATAATTGACTAATAAAGATGCAAAAACTCAAACTAGGACAACCGTTTTATATTCCATAACCACCCTTGACCAAGATAATTTTTGATATCACGGTATTTGAAAATTAAACTAACCTCTAGCAACAGATCAAACAAGAAGAGCAAAGTTTAACCTCATTTTAAATTTAACTACGACTATGGACAGATTTTTTATTATAAACAAATGTATAGGCAGTAGATATATTAATGTTGTACTAAATTTTCTACTGTTTATAGGTTATGTTCAAGTAAACTGAAGTAAACGCATGTGTTAACTTACTCCCACTTTTATAATGTACGGCTGCTCAAATCTAGCACAAAATGTTTACGCTAAATTTGGCAAGCAGCGCTACAATTGTAGCGTGTCGTCTAAGAAGTTACGCTGCATTCAGAGGTTCAAGCGCTAGAGAGTGGTAGATGGTATTAGACACACCTATTATCTCTTCAAATTGGTGAATTTTTAATTAATAATGTTCTTGTTCATAAGCCTCAACATACATTCCTTGACGTTGCCCTTTATAGGTATATTATACTTTTCGATTTCATTATCTTTTCGTAACGAAATAACAGTGTTTAGAAATAATATCTTTTTTCTCTCTTATACTCGTGTAACAGCTAATCAATTTCTGAGTATACTCCTAATATGGCAACAAATAGCTCGAGGTAAAAATCTGAACAAATGTTTGTTCAAGTAATTGTAGTAAAGCTATACATGGTTCGCTGGTTACAAGTCCGACTTGGGTTGATTGCTTTTGCTGAAAAGCAGAATATACACCAAACACTATAAAAATATTTTGCTACATATACAGGGAGGGTAGGTGTTTATTTATTTAGAAGTTTCCTTTAACTGAAGCGTTCTATAATATTCAAGTGTTCATACTTAAAAGTTTCGAAACCATTTTATTCATTTCTTTAAACACGGTCATTTCAGATTCTTAAGTATGTTAATTTTGACATATTTATTTCGAATTACCATCAGAGGAAAAAACATTAACATAAAAGTTAATAGCATTTTCTATTATTCTCTAATATATAATAGAGACGCTATACTACATTTATACGAAACAATACTTTTAATTAGGTTATGATCAAGAACTATACACTATTTAAAATTTTACAAATCTGTTAATTGGTCCTTTTATTTTTATCGTCACTTAACCATGTTTGATTACAGAATAATATTGATAAACATTGTAACGTGTATGTAGATAATACACTACCTATTTTCCTTTTACCACAATTTAAGATTTTTATGTCCCATTTACTTAGGACAATTTAAGTAAATTTTAACAAATGACAAATTTTCACAAAATTACCGTTAAGCATTTTATGTTAGTCGTCAACCAAAACAGACTGTAAGTACCTATTAGTAAAATGGTCATAAAACAACTTTGTATGTAGAACTCGTAAAATTAGTCTACTATCCGTAAAGATGATAAAATGAAATTGAATATCAGCTACTAGGTCATGGTATCTACGTTTGTTTTCCTTTTTTCAAGATCATCAAATAAAAAGGAGCTCGAGAATTGCTCAATCGAGCAATTTAAACTGTTAACTTAGACACAGTATATTCTAAAGGATACTAAACAATGAGAAATACGGAGATACATTCAAATTTTTCAGCAATTATTCATCTCTTTACAAATTATAAATATCATATAATTATCATTCCTGACTAATACAGCAGATACTGACCTTTTTGACCTGACTTACCGTTAAGCTTTAGCTGCACGTACGGCGTAGGAAAGAATAGTTCAGTAATAACAAAGCATGCATTAAGTTTAAAGTTCAAGTTCTTGATGAAAATAGGATCTGGGACATTAAGAATCTGGACAATAAGTGCACATGTTTTTACACATTTTGAAGCACTTTGAGAAATCCATGAAGATTTTTCAAGCTAGGGTACTGTGGTTGCTTAGTATCTACAGAGCAGATTTCGTAGAAGAGCTTTGCTCCGCGTACTTCAGACATTGTCAGTGACTGTCATTGTCGTTAACTTCTATGTAGCTTCTTTATTTACCAAAAAACTATTTCAGGTTCTGATGTCATCATCTGAAAAATCTTAATTCAAGATGGCAAAACTATGCTAGGGTATCTGGTGGAGAAATGTTGATGTTCTATTTATTTTAACAAGTTGTCCAACATAACCATGAATTCAACTTTTTTCCTGTCGTTGCTAAAATATGTGTATAACTCTTTTATTTTCCATTTTATAATCTATTTCTGTGTACAGTATAGGACAGTAGATTTTTAAGAATAAATGTATTAATTCTGCTATCCGCTATAGGCGTGCTATCTGCTTCGGCTATTGCAAAATATGAACAAGAATGTAGATATAAACTACATGAGACTTATCAATGATCTTGATACTATCTACATCACAAAACTGTCTACAAAAATTCACGCAATCTCAACAGTGACACTGATTATCCACTAGTCACCATTTCAAAATTAGCTATTGTAATGGTATCTGCCATTATTTTAAGTCAAATACAAATACTACGCTTTTTCAATGCGGACATGATTTTTTAGGAGTCCTTTTGGCAATTGTAAGCTAAAAAACGAGAGTTCTTATTTTATTGTTAATAAGGTGTGAGCAACGGAATTTTGATTCAGAAAAGGCCTTGGAAATTTTAGGTTACATCTCATATTAATTTTAAGTAGGTAGTAGAACTACTACAGATCATTTAGAACTACTACAGATCATTGAGAACTACTCTCAGTCAATAACTGACAGACCTACTTTAAATGCATTTTGGTTCTGATTTCGGAGCTCTCAACAATCTTTAATCAAGAAATTTTTAAATAATACAATTAAATTAAAAATGTATTAAAGAAGATGAGTTATGTGGCCGCTACCTACATCTCTACACAATGCAACTCTCCTTTTAATGGAATCGATAACATTATGGAGGATACAAAAGGTGTGTTATTAATTTCTTCAATTTTGTTGCTAATTCTCTGTTAGATAAATTTCTACTATATATAGATAAATATCATTATTAATAACTGATTTTTTTTTCCAAAAACTGTCAATCTGACAGCTCTTTTCAAAAAGTGACAGTTTAAAATGTTTAAATAAACTAATTCATACGATTCAAAATTGCACATGATCAATATGTCTATCTCTTTCTTTCAAGGCCAACTCTGAATCAAAATTCCGTTGCTCACACGTTATAATACTAGCCTAGCTCACAAGACGTTGACCTTTTTCGTAAACCAAGATATTAAGAATTAAAACGAATTCTACAGTGTGTTAAACCATAAAGTTTACACCATGAAACGCACAGACAATAATACAGAAATATTTATTTAAACGAAAGCTCTCTTCAATTTCTTCAAACGGTTTCTTTATAAAAGATCAGTTTGGGTGTACTGTGCGGTTTTTTGTTTTATTGAATTTTAGTCTTCTCAAACATTCCAAGGCCAATCAATTCAGAACTGTTATTTTGTTTCTACACTGTTTATTAAATGGACTTTCTACATAAGAAAACTTGCGCAAGTTGTCTTAAGATTTTGCGATATATATGGAGTAAGCATTAGTTAGCGAATTTAATCATATGCTTTACCAAAAATGAATTAATGATTACTAACGCAATATTCTAGTAAATGAACGCCTTATATGACTTTCAGGAGGCTGATAATTGCAAGTTTTGAAGAGGCTCAAACACGAGGCTTCAGAATTAAAAAGAAAATAGCCACTATTTGTATGTTAACATGCTGCAAATGCAAATTGTTATTTGGCTACAATGTAGGCACTTTTTGATAGAACTCAAATCCAAAGGTTTAGTTCGTATTAGCTTGGCATTAGTTAGCTTACTTTGTTAACAATCAGGAAAAACCAAATCAAGATATTCTTAAAAGGTTAATGATCGACAAAAAAGTTTAGAAAGGTACCTGGATGATTATGACTTTCGAATTTAAAGTCATAATCATTTGTGCTATACATAACTTTTCTACTAGGAAGCTATCAGATTTTTGTGATATCTAGTGTTATTGGATTTATTAGTGATCGTTGTTTAGTTAGTAACTTCGGCATTTAGTGTTTACAAACAGACTTGGGCAATAGTCGGTTGGGCTTACAAAAATAACGGATGGTATTTTACAAGATGATCCCTAGAGAAGGGCTACTGAAATTCTCGAATTAAAATTAATATGTTTGGAGTGAAGGTCACACCAAAACACTTGTCGTCACTAAAACACTTTTATAGCAACAGCTGTATCCCATCAGAATCTTTAGATTGTAGTTATAGACATTACCATCATGATGTTGTCATCCTGCCTAAAACATCAACTCCTCTTAAAAATGGTCTTAATGCAAAGCTTTTGCTGTGTATCGGTAAGTCTTATCAACTGCAGCCCATTTAAGGTCCAAGTGTACCCAGAAACACGTGTATTGCTTGTTACATAAATAATTTAATAATGTGATAACGTTGGTTTTAAGTTAATACTCTAGCATGTTAAAACTTGCTTACCTAACTTGTTTTGGAAAAAAAATTTAATTAAATTATTTCACATGTTTTACGTGAAAAATTAATTTTAGAGAAACTGTACATTCAAAGTTAACCAAAACAATACCACTTAAATTTCATAGTATTTGAACTATTTTCCCAGAATTTTAAGAAAATCGTATGTCTAGAAAGTAAATTATTACCTGTTTTTCCAAAAAAAGCAGGTTTTTTGGCAGTAATTTAGTCACTATACATACGATTGTCTTAAAATTTTGAGGAAATAGTTCAAATACTATGAGACTTAAGTGGTATTTTTTTGGTTAACTTTGAATGTACAGTTTCTCTAAAATTAATTTTTCACGTAAGAAATGTGAAATAATTTAATTAATAAACATCGTTTTTCAAAACAAGTTAGGTAAGCAAGTTTTAACATTCCTAGAGTATTAATTTAAAATCAAAGTTATCACATTATTATATTATTTATGGAAAAAACAACGATTATTGATCATGCGGTTAAGATTTATGCACCGTATTGGGGTGTCTAAATGACCTCATTGTAATGATTTTTTTTAATTTGGTATAGTTATTTACAATCTAAGTAAATCCACTGTGATTTTGTTTAGAATTTTTGACTGTACCGTTAAATTTTTTTTGGGTACACTTGGTGGACCTTAAGTGTTTATGCTCACAGACTGTTTCTAGAAAGTGTGAATAGTTCAGAGTCAACGGAGACTGATTATATTAATTTGCAACTAATTTTTTTATATCGGTTGTTTATGAAAAGTGAGTTTGAAAACTAGAAAAAAAAACTGAATAACATAATGGACATTTCTGTTGATGTCTCCACCTTTAAAAATAGTCAATTGAATAGAAAAACGAAATGTTAGATTATACATTTTTGAACAAAAACAAATGCCTTTTACTAGGAGATATCTACATTCTCAAATTTCTCGTTATTTAATGTAAATGTCTCAAGGATAATTATTATAAAACAGTCTTTTGACAAAATAGTACATATCTGTGGAAATTAATATTAAGAATTCCTTTTATGAAATGTTGATAAATTTGCCTTATTCTTCATTAGTTTTAATCTAACATGAGTTGATTGAACCATATCAATACTAATTTCGTTATCGCACAGAACCACATATGTTTGGAACATTATTACATCATATATCACAATATACGTTGTGTACAAGTCTAGGTGATTGCGGGCAGTTAGGAGTATAGTTCGAAACGAGCTGCTCGTACCAAATGTTGATTCCATGGCAGCGGATACGTAATGGCCGGTGACGTATGTGTTATTTGTTTGGCGCCATCTGGCAGTAGCGTTATTAACTTGGCAAATCAAACAAACCCCGACATTAATTACCAAGATCCGATCGCTCCCGTCTAACTTTAACCCTATCCCTACGTTGTTCTCATGTATATTGTAAGCTGCTCTATATCGTTCGACGCATTATTTTCATTGTTTAATAAAATCTTTCTTAACAGATTAATTATAATAGATCGGTTTGTCAGTTTTAATCTCGATTGTTCAATTTAACTGATGTGATCAAATTTAATCCTTTATTTTGGGGAGCCAAGCTGTTACCTGAAAATTATGCTTTTAAGTATCCTCAATTAGATATATTAGGAGATACAAACTTATTGTTAGGATTTATTTTCAACATATCATTACAATTTATGGCTATAAAGAACTCTTTGAAATTTCGAATATGGAAAGAAATTTAGTTTTGTTTAATGGGCAGGCAAAAAATACCAGCTAGCTAGTAAACACCAACTCAAAAATATATAAAATTCATTTTCGTGCCAACATGGATATAGAAAAGCGACCAAATAACAAATATTCTGTAAAAAATAATAGCGACTTCCATAATCTAAGCGTTTTTATACTTAGAATTCGCGTCATCTTCAGACAACTACTATTCTGTCCTGCTAAGCGAAAAGGTCGTATCTGCAAAACATCAAGTCAGAAATATACCATATCTTTTCTTAGTTCACATTAACATTCTATATAGTACATTTCTACATTGCAGTTATGCAGATACGACCTTTTCGCTTTGCAGGGCCGTATTATAACAATGCTTTAGACTTGAGTGGAAGCAGGTCTTTACCTCCTTTTTGAGATATGCATTCAGAGAGCAAAGAATCTACGTCTCTAAGTCTTCCGAGATTTTACACTCTCAACGTTAAATTAAAAGATTCGCCTATCATTTTAATAATCACTTCAAAGCTAGAAAACATGGATGTACTCATTCGATAATTATATAAGCAAATGTAATGCGTTACTCCAAGACTTGCAGTTGGCATATACATTCTAGCACATAGGTCGAAAGCTTAAGAGATTCCATTCAAAGTGGAAATCAAAACTTAATCTTAAACGAAAGGCACTAACCTTTCGTTTAAGCTTAAGTTTTGTCTATAGTGCTAACTATAGATTATATAACAGCTGGAACTTAAATGAATGATGTCTAGGTCTGTATTTCGTTTTGGAGATTACCTTCACATTAAGCAACTAATGGCAAGCGGTATTGGAAATTCGTTCCAGTGCTCCGTAAATAAAACTTAAGTGTACGTAAAAAATAAACAATTTTAAAGAACCCCCTACTAGGCGGTAATTCGTATCTGTCTCTATCTATCTATCTGTCTCCTAAAAACGTATTACGATACGGTAATTTACAGAGCATGTCAAACTTTCTAGTCATGTACTTCGGTTTATATGCAATATTCTAGAACAATAGAAAATATTGCCACTAAATATAACCCTGTCTAGAAAATTGTCAAAATTTTAAATTGCTGTGGGATAAAAATTGGTAGAACTGTTGATTGTGGGTGCAGTGTTACAAACTCCGTATACATTAGAGTGGTCGTTATTTTGAAAAAGTTAAGATTTTGTAGCTCCCCCCCCCCCCAACTAGATCTCTTTAAAATGTCAAAAAGAAAGTGTTGTGCAAGATTTCAGTTGTCAACTGTCAAATCGGTTTCTGACAGTTTGAATTTTATCATATTTGTGTTCAGCAGTTCTAACAACATAAGTATATAAATTTTCAAGTTAAAACATAGAAAAATGAAAGGTTATGTGAGAAAGTCTCTAGAAATATCCATGTTAAATCCCATTTAAACTTTAAAATCTATGTGGCACGGGTTAATATTGACCAAATGGGCTGAAATTTTGCACAGCTCATTTTTTGACATTTTAAAGAGACCTACGGGGGGAGGCCTAAAAAATTTTTACTTTTGTAAAATAACGGCCAACCTAGTATACATCTTATGCAAAAGATTAAGTTACAAAAACTGAAGTCCAAATATAAAATAAATTAACCTCGATTTCTCATCCAAATTCATGATATTCCAACAATAATACAAATGAAAATATCATTACTATATTTGTGTTTTATGTTCTCCTTCTTAACTATCCCATTGTTGTTTCCGGGAAATTAAAAAAAATTCCCAGCGACCAAACAATTTGGGATGGTCATTCGTTGAAATAGACAAAAAGAAGATTTTATTGTAGTTTTGTACAGTACGTCTTGAACTAGATTTCCCAGGCAACCCGGACATATCTAGATGTAAGTGCATCTGGAGCGAAATTTGTCGTAGATTCTGAAAATACGCAGCTTATGGTGGGAGACCTGAATCCATAAGAAAACGCTTTAAATCATCAGGAGGTTCCGGATGTACCGAGACAGAGCCAAGCCCGTCAAAATGATCTATCGCATTTGAGTAAACGATGCTTCTACGCAAAGTTAATATTTTGGCTTTTACCACCCTGGTACATCAATGTGTTATAGCCATATGGCAATATAGCCTTTGTGGGCTAAGGAATCATCGTTAAGGGATTAAAGTTTGAAGTAAATTGAAGATCATGAATTCTTTCCTATTCCACTGCAGGATTTTTTTTGAGGTACAGCTTCTTAAATTCTTTAGATTAATAAACAAATTTTCAATTTTTGATAGATACGAACTGCTAGAAGTTTATTGAGATTGTTGAAAATATGACTCGTAAAACTACATGTTTGACTAAATTAACCTTATTTATAATAATAATAACGATAATCACTACTACCCATTTCTTGGCAAACCAGACCCAGACACTATTAAGTTAGTGCGGGAGGGAGCAGAGATTATTATTACGAGGCCCATCGTGCGGCTGCATCCGACTTACAGATGGTATATCACAAATCCCACATTTGCGTTACAGCTAAGAAAAACTGCAGAAAGCCTTAACCAGATCTTCCGGTACCGAAATTCGATTCCAGTTCGTTTGGGTGAGGGACTAACACGCTAGTCGCTACACTACCAAGGCTATAACTAATATATAATATTAATTGACAGCTCAATGTTCCACTACAATAAATGCACTAGCCACTAAGAAATTACATCCCTTGACCATCTTTTGCGCATTTTAGGCTACTATTTTCTAAAACCAAAACTTACATATATGTAACATTATCCCAAATAAATATTTAGATTATTCTATTTGAAAAGTGCCTTCAATATCTTCAAAAACTACTGAGTTGGATTTAGAAAGGTGGTTTTAAGAAAAAAGGTAGCTTGAGGTAGCAATAGGCCGATAAAGGCGCGCAGCTTATATTAATGCTGCAATCCTTAAAGAGAAAGTAAATGAAATGCTGAGTACAAGAACAGTAAAAAGTGTCCAAAAATGCAGGAAACTGACTAACTGAATAGCGAAGTTTATTGATCTGTGGTTTATTTGTGTGTTGTAGTTTTATGATGTAGAACGAATTTGACATATTTTCATCTTAAGTGCTTCGTAGACACCCATTTAACCAACAATGATGCCTGGAAGAGTTGAATAACAAATAATATCTTGAAAATGTACTGTTGTTGGAGTCATCAATTAACACGATTATATGATTTAGATAGTACATATGCAGTACCACAGAATCAGAGGCAGAGTAAGTTGTCACATGAATGTAATGATGTTTGAGAAGAACGATCAAACAGATCTGTTGATATGCTCTTAGCATAATATCTAATGTTTTACAGATTTTTCTGTATTTTCCATTCGCAGATAACTATAATGTCAATCCTCGATATATACCAACGAATGAAGTTGTATGACTATGAAATATGATTTTGATGTTAAAACTTAATGCTGAAAAAATTGGAGTATAGATTCTTGCTAGCAAGCTAATGATAACTCGAAAAATGTCACAACATAGCATGACTCTAAGGTCCTGATGTACACTGTAAAAAATGAGTTGAAATTTACCTTGGGAAAGAGTTAACATTCCTCTCTTATTTGCGGTAGTTTTACTCTAAAATTTAACTTTACCTATACGTTAATAGTTGTTTTACTATTTGTGGTAAAATGTTCTTTAATTGTGTAAAATTACACAAATATAAGTAATTCTACTACATTTAACTGGTTAAAATCACTATCCATAATGTAAATTTACATAAGTCAGGAAACTTTTCCTTGGAAATTTATTATTACTCAATAACTTGATTCATTTTTAGTGTAATATTACAGATAAGATGAACTTTAACAAGTATAGTGTAATTTTACCCTTAATATGTTTTTAACCGATGAGATACTATTTCGCTGATTGCACTTGTTTGTTGATGAGTGGTGACCTTCATTTCGTGAAAGAATTCAGAAACCCATTATGAACAGTCCAAATTGGGCTTTTGGGGAATGGTCGGATGATTTCTAGTTACAGGTTTCGCAATCGGCGAGGCGTACCCTATCGATATCGAACGAAGTGTTCATTGCTCATCAATATTTTGTTTTTTGTTGTAGTGTAGTGCAGATTAATTAAAGGCAAATATTTACACGTATGACCCAAGCTGGGAAGAATTTTATTTTATAGTAGAAGTTAAAAAATAATCGGTAAGTATATGTTAAAATTACAAATTTAAACCAATAAAATAAAAATATTTGATTTAATGTTTTTCTAGGATGAATCAAAAATTGAAGAATTCGAAATAAACTAGCATAACTGTAATTGGGAAAGGTACTCGTGTATAATTGTTTAAATAATTTATAATTTTTAAATTTTCTAGTTGGAATCGAAACTTTATCTGAATGTCTTTGAGAGACCAAATATTTCCGAAAGCCCCTTAAAAGAAGTTCTGTTAATGTCTTATATTTTATATAAGTACATATGTTCAATAAAAATTACTTTGATTTTATTTTGTTTCATACAATCCATTTACCAGTGTAAATAATATTCAGAGGAACGATTAAATTTGCAAGTACTTTCGCACGTCATCGTTACATTCAAGAAGTATTTTCACATTTGTATTTTAACCTGAAAAGTACTATTGCCATGAAATATTAGCTTTGTCATGTAACTTTACACAGGTGTTTTAATGTTAAAATGTAAAATTACATTGAGATTGTAATTTTAATCTGTAAATTTATTTAAAAAGGATGCTTTACAATGCAAATTTAACCTAATATTGTAATTTCCCACTTCCTGTAAAAATTACACTTTGAAGTAAATTTACACCAAAAAATGGAGGTAACATAGTTGCCTCCATTTTTTAGGGTAAATTTACCGGTAATTTTTTAGAGTGTATGGTTGGCACAACAAGACATGACACAAAAACAATATAAAATGTGTAAATGCATAAAGCACGTTCTGATGTTTCACACAAAACAATCTATATCTCGAAATTTGGTTACACTCACTGTGTTTTTGACAGGGCTAATAAATACAGTCATTGTTAGAACGGTTTCTAATGTGGGTATGAACTAGTGCAGTTCTTGAAGTAATAACTCATAATACTTTAAAAGGCAATTATTAGTTTGTTCAATTCTTTTGAGTGTAGCTATTTTTGAAGAAACAATTCAAAGTAAGTATGCAACATATATACACTATATAATAAGGTTAGCATTCTTTAAACGCAAAATCAATAACAAAATACTAGATGTAATATTTTTAGCGTAAAAGCTAAAGTAAGGCCAAATGATTTTCTATTGTAGTATTTCATTTTTTGCTCTTAGCATGCGCATGCACATCTATTAAAGTACATTCTTAATGTGAGAGATGGTGCAAAATTCTAGAAATTTAGAACTAGATCCAACAGATGAACTAGTAATTCTGGAAATAATCTTACAGAAGGTAACTTGACTTAGAAAGCCAAGGTTAGGAAAGATAACTCAAAATTATTTGCTTATGTAAAAATCGAATTATAACATTGTAATAATAGTTACTATCACTTCAAAATGGTACTGATTTTCATGGTACCGGCATTATTGGTATCAACTGATAAGTACAGTACAAAAAAAATCGAACAGTGTACTGAAATTGATTCAATTGTATTCATGCTACAATAAATAATAAAGAAACACAATACTAGTATTACGAATATAAACATTAAAAAATGATAGAGAATTGGGATTTGTTCAAATCTTTTTCAACCAATTGCAGTTAATGGATGATAAGTTTTTTTTAATCTATGACTAGTTGTAAGATATCTGACATGACTAAATGTGTGTCGTTTACTTTTGTATTGATAAGAGGTGGTAGAAGCTTGAACAACATTATCAAAATTGTCAAACATATTTAGAAAATACACTATCAAGAACATAGATACATTCCAAGAGAAAGTATGCCTAAATTGTGCAAAATCTATATTTTAATGTTAAAAATATTTAGAAGCAAAGAAACTAAAAAATAAGACTCGAAGAATCGCGTTTTTCAGTTTTGACAAGCTATTTATTGTTAAAAGTAGAAATATGCAAAAAATCTATGTAGATTTTTCTTTAAATTAAAAATGGTACTAAAACAAACGATATTAAAGAAAATAATCCTACGGGAGGGTGTAATATTAATTCGGATCCGATACTCATAAACGTATAATAACATCACTTATCAGATCACACCACTTGAGAATAGAATATATAATTGCGGTATATCATTTTAACATATGTCAGCAGATGCTATTTACACATGTAACACCCGACAAATTAATTTTATAACCTGTATAATGATATTATTGATAACGCTTTATGAAATTACTGATAACTACTATTAATATTATTATATTAAGCTTGCCCAACAAATATAATTAAAAATAGGGTAAAATGAATCTAAATTATTATTTCAAAACAAGTTTTGTAAAAGGGGAAAAACAATATTGAAGTTTTTCAGATAAGAGGAAGCAGTATATTGTGTTACTAGTATTAAAAATGGCACTTTTTGAGGAGCAATTGTCTACGGGGGAGTCTGCAAAGTTACGGAGCGTAGCGCAGCCTAGCCAAGTATCTACAAAAATTGCGAGTCAAATAAAGCCACTGTTAATTCGAATAAAACAAATATAAAATGAAAAGTTATATTACTAACAAAAATGTAAAATCTAATCACAAATAATAATATTAAAAAATCGTCTTTTAAGACGGTTGGAGCAAAGACTCTTTAGCTAAGATTTCATCATCAAACAAAGATTATCTATCCCCTGCATTAATAGGAAATCATCCCTTACCAAATACCATAGCTGTTTGTACGAAGGCGGAACAAACATTCTAAATAAACATCGGTCCGCCTCAAGCCTTACCGTAAATTGCGGTAATGAAGTTTGACGTTAAAATAACACCGAAACGTCTTCGTTCTAATCATAACATATCTAAACTAACGATTATCACAGCACAAAAAAAAAGAAAAAGTTGTTAATTACCGGAATTAATGTTAAGACGTTCTCTCCAAGCCATTGGATTTGCAACGAGTCCCTGGAATCCTGGCCAGTAAATTCCCGGAGTATTTCTACCCAGTTCCACAGGTTTATTAACAGAATTAGCCGCGTGATGATGGAAAAACGCGGCAGCTATATTGAATCCTCGAAGGCTCGAATTCGAAGCCGCTTGTGAACTGTTGGATGCCATGCTTAAAGGATTCTGCGAGAAGCTTAAATTATGAGGAAAATGAAAATTTCCTGTGGTAACTTGCGTCGGTCTAGACAGAATGTGATCTATTCCATGAGGATTTGCACCCTGGGCGTTCGTTGTCGACGTAGTTCCTAATGGGCTACGCGACGTCAAGCCAGAGCGTTCTACGTGTACACTTGTACGCTCCAACAAGACGTCTACTTCGTGTTTATCCTGGTGAAGCATTTGATGGTCGGGACTTAAATGAGGCTGTTGGTGAACCTTCATTTCTGTCATAGAATGTAGGGCGGCCAGCGGTGCCGCTAACATGTTACGATGTTCCAAATTAAGAAAATTCAAATTCTGTTGACTAGCAAATTCCAACATTTTTGAAACAGGAGGAGGCGGTGTGACGGACACTTCGGAACGATCGCTGGACGCGTCACTATGCTGTGTCATGGCTACGGGAGACGCCGTGGTGTCGGATAAAAGACGCGATCAAGCCGCGTCGGTCAGTCTGCGGAATATCACAACACGTGGCCGACACTGCACATCACAACCACTCACCACGTGAAATACCGCCAAGGGTTGTTGTCGAAATGATCGAGCACGGCAGTCCCATGGAGCGCCGGTGAAGCTAGGGGCGGTCGTGAGGTGAGAGGTGCCGAAGTGGGGATGGCGTTGTCTATGAACTCAAGTGCATGTTAAATATGTGCTACTGTTAAAGCTCATTACGGTGGCCTCTATATCCGGGGACATTGAGTCTTTTCGTGCGTGTTAGGGATAGCTGCCTGGCTGTACACTGTTCTATTTTTAAGAGAGATTAATGTTTTTTTCATTGGTCCGAAGGAGGACCGGGACTTTAAGCTGGCAACACTGATTGGTGACGGAGCTTTGCACCGGAACCGCCCGCCATTGGCTCCGGGTACGCCCTACCCCTGCCGGAGTCGTATTAATCGCAGTATACATGGGACTCAATCTGTACGGAGGTATTTTACCAGCATAAACATGTTAGCGGTGGAAGCAAGGTTCGACCTACTCGGGTTGCTTATTCCCCACTGCTGACTCGTCTAACTTAACGTCAGATAAATTGTGCACATGCCCTCTTCTATTAGATGGGCATTATTATAATAAGTTCATATTTGTATAATTTTTATCGCAGATTTCTTTATAAAGAAGCTATTATTATCTGCCATAACTATTTCGATTATTAGATTCATTCAAACGTATTCGTTCCTTTATTCGTTTTATTTTTATTTCAAGATTTTAATGATTCATAAATAATTCATGAATTAAAGTATTAATCATGATTAATTAATGAAAAAGTATTTAAATCTAAAATTCTTTAATAACATATTGTGTTCGATTTATTTAAGCAAGAAAAGATTCTGTTTAATTCGTCACTAACATCAAGTCATTGTTAGTTCGGCGGTAGTATTAACAGCAGCAGCAACAGTAGCGGTGCGTCGGAATGATTCAAAAGGAGGGGATGTGGCGGTCTCTTACTGAAGATAGAGCTGCTCTGCATATCATTAATCTTAATTAAAGTTGAATTTAGATATCTCGTATGAACGTCGGTGTCTATTTGAGCCACGGTTCTTCAAGAGATACATGATAGTTGGTTGCAGGATTGCCTAATCTACTAACTGCGATTCTGATTACGTCCTAATTCTTGCTTTTTGTCTTTAAAAATAAAAAAAAATTAATTGATGGTCTATGAAGAAACATTAAGGTAACGCTATTATGCAATTTATCTTTGAAAAGTAAATCTCGAATTATAAAATGATCATTCTGAAGTTAGTTAATTATTACAGGTTAAATTTCAGAAAATGGCATCCTCGCAATTGTGATTCTTTTCTACTACTATTCTGCTGCTACATTTTTATTGTACTTTTAGCGGATTTTTTCACTTAACCTCTATGTTCCTGACCGCTACGTGAGTTGACACTTTAACAAAACAAAAGCTAAAGATGAAAATAGCTTCCACAGCTGGCTTTGCATCTTTTTTTTCTCCACAATTTAAAGTTTGCGTATTTCATAGTATTGATATCCTTTCAAAGTTGCTTTGAAAACTAATAAACTTTAAAAGATTTGTTTATTTATGACACGATCCATTATAAAAACATAATTGTAACATAACCCTCAAACAATTAATAAACTATTATTGTGCAGCTACATCTATGAAGATCAGAAAAAATTAGATAAGATATATGATTGATGACTTTTATAATTTAGGATAAAATGAGATAAGAATAATAAAGAGTGGCGTTTTTATACATCTATAATATAGATAGCAATATTCCTGTTGTTATCTTCTATATCCCTATAAAGTCCTATTGGTTAGAGTAGTGAAAAATTATAACACGTGTAGAGAGATTTTAGAAGTTTGGTCGGTGCTTAGCTGGAATATTTCCTTGGATAGCTTTCTAGACTACTTTAGCAAAACATAAGCACATATTTAATATTAAAAATACAAGCAATATTAAATAAATAAAAACAATTAATGAAAAGTTTCACAAATTTGTTTTAATATTGGTGTACCTTACAATTGTCGACAGACAATCTGTCATTATGAACGGTACCTAATAGAAATATAAACAAACACGTTGTTATGGTAACATTCTGTTCGGTAACATTAACACTCAACTCCGTACAGCAACAGGTGAAGTGATACCAACACGCGGACTGGTGAAGATGAAGATTGGCATTGGAAGTGAAGAACGTGATCATGAGATGCTGGTAGCCGATATCACTGATGACTTCATCTTGGGAATGGACCTCCTGAGAAAATTTGGTTTTACGTTGGATTTGAAGGAGGGTGTTTTGAAGGTCGGTAACGAAGAACTTCCGTTGCACCCACGAGCAGATCCTGTTGTAAGGGTTTTGCTGATAGAAGATGTGATATTGCCGGGTCAAAGCGAGATGGTTGTCGAGGCAGGTTTGGATGGAGATCTTCGGGTAGGATGTGTGCGAATGATGGAGCGTGTCTGTGGTAAGAAGATCCATAGTGGCATACTGGTGGGAAAAGCGCTGATCAAGGTTGGAAAGATAATACCAGTGAGAATTATGAACGTTAATATGGATCCGGTGACATTAAAGAAGAGCACCCTTGTGGGACAGTGTGTGCCAGTATTCCGAGTAGCCAGGTGTATGGCTGATGTTCCAAAACCAGTGCCCAAAGACCATGGTGGAAAATTAGTGGGTATGCTAACTAGTTCGTGCGAAGACTTTAATAGAACGGAAGTGAAAGAGATACAGGATTTGGTTCACCGATACCAAGATATATTCGCTCTTGACGATACCCAGAAGGCACGAACCAATATTGTGCGACATAAAATCAATACAGGGAACTCTGGGCCAGTTCGACAGCAACCGAGACGTCTACCTCTAGCAAGGCGAGCAGAATCCGAGAAAATAAAAAGGCATGAACATATTTGCACTAACAGGTGTCTAATTATGATTGTTATAACTTTACAATTTGAAAAGTTACTAAAATTAGCGTAAATTTCAAAATTTTTGCAAATCTGAGCTTAACATAGGTACTACTATTTATGTACAGATACCTGTTTTTGGTCTAGTCAATATCAGTTTGATCTCTGAATTCTGCATAGTTGTGCATTACGTTTTAAATTGTACAGCTACATTAAGTTATTTAAAGATTTGTAAAATTTTGAAATTCCCACCAATTTTAGTAACTTTTCAAACTGAAAAGTTTCAACAGGTATAACTAGTCAAAGTCGAATACGGCAGCACCTGATTGTCGCCATTTTTTGTTAGTGTCGTTATTGCGCACACGCTTCTCTTGTAAAATACACTATTAATGTTGATGCCAATTCGTTTTATTTACTCTAACTGGAGTAACATTAACACTAACAAAAACTTTTTACCAATTTTGACCACTTTTTAACTAATTTTCTTTTTTTAACAAAATTAAAATTAGAGTGGATTTTTTTATACTTTTACTAGTAGTAGATTACTATTGAATACTATTGAATATTCGATCTGTATAGAGTTAATTAATAAAATAGAAAGAAAATAGATTTCAGTAGTGAAGAATTGTTTTTGTTATAAGAATCTAGAGAAAAAACGTTTGTCTACTCTGAATTTTAACTCTAAAATCTTTACCCAGTACTCTAAAAACTGTTCGCGGGGCTGATTTTTTACGGTGTATTAGTCAAGAAACAAATCTCTAATATACAATGTGGTTTTTAAGTCTTGACTATAAAATTTAACTAAACTATACAATTGATAATCTTGTAACACATGTTCTTCAACTTCACAAACATTTAAAACTCTGTTTTAAACTTTACTACTTGATAAGCATAGAAGGAGTCACAGTTTTCTAATAGTATATTTGAGCTACTATACCTAGATAATTTAAATATTTCTCGATTTCAAACGACTAAAAAGCAGATGTAGCAAAGATATATTAGTTAGGGAAAAACTGAGATATAAAAAATCTATTAAAATCTATCGTCTTTAGCGCTGAAAAGTCAGTAAAAATCATAAAAAAGAGCAGATATGAGATTAAGAGCACGAGATTTTACAGTTGCATAACAAAGAATTATATACGGAAATCTACGAGTTTTTGTAGGTAATCAATTCATACGATATCGATTCGGCTGGCCTAGCGGTGAGGCTGCCCGTCATTCTACTCTTTATATATACAATACATAGCATACTGATTTACTGAGCGAAGTCATACGAACTGACATGAGATCGAGCCAGGATTCGGGAAAAGATTTTTCAACTCCGGGATCGATCGATCGATAGATAACCTAGAATGATACATCGTAGTGGGAACAAGAAGAACGAGATTACAGAAAATTCTACAAAATTACAGAGAAAGTATAGTCTGCAACTATGTAATGTTTCTGATTTTCTCCCACACCTTGAATTTCCCCAAAGGAATCGGGGTTCTTTTAATACAAACACTACTTAAAATTACTTTTGTTTTTCAAAGTGAACTCTGACTAGGGTTAAATTGAGGAAAAATAAAGCTGAGCTTCCTAGTTCAGAAAAACTTACTTGATGGACGTTTTCTAATTCTACCAAAAGTCGACTTTGAGAAGGAAGTGGTTACAAATATTACCGGATATATTCGACTGATAATTTTAGACTAAATCGGGTATATTTTATTGATCAGATATATCAAATAAAGATAGTCACCAAAATCAAATCAAAAGTTAGCTGGAGAGCCCTGAGGTGTTGTTAAAAGTATTTTAAACCTAAATTTCCTGCTAGTCTGTATAAGTATTACAAAGTAAGAAGCTGTAATATAGAACTCGTAAGAAATTCGTAAGGATCTATCTTGTTCAGAACCGTTTAACCATATTGACAAAATTCAATATTAATACTACAAAAAAGAAATATTTTAATATTTCTAGGTTCTTCATTTTGGAATATACTTCTTTTTCCAAATAAAAGCATGTTATAAAATAAGGGCATGTTTTAAAAAGCCTTTAAACTGGTTGCTACGTACAATCTTCTATCATTATCATCATCATCATCATGTTCATTGTAATTTCCTGCCATTAATTCTGTTCCTTGTAGATATTATAGGTTTATTTTGCATCTTCAGCCTGGTTGGTTAAGGATAAGTGGTTGGTATGACCGATACTCTTGTCGTTTGCAACTAGACAGTTCCAGACGACCTTACAATTGCAGGACGACCCACCGAGGGAAGGTAGGCAAAGGCGATGGTGGATCTCTTGGGTTGGTGAGTGTTGATGGTGGTGGCGGCGTGCGAAAATGTCAGCTGGTGAATTCTGGATTCGGATTCGTCCTTAATAAATTTTTATATTACCAACGTCTTTAAAATCATTTCGGTTATTATTTTGCAGTTTATTTTCACTATACATTTTGATGTAAGGTCAGTAGATTTCAGTGGTATATTAACTCAATATGATGAGAAGAATGCGTCCAGTGACACCAGTGGTAAAATAGATATCGCAATAATAATTCAGAGACAGAACAATCCATCGCCTTTTATTTTAAATTACTGATATTTTATTGTACTAAAAGCACAAATCTAATCTACTCAAAAAGCACAAGGTAATCTTATTTTAAAAATCGTAAAAGTAATGAAGTAATTTAATACGATTGACTTCATTTGGAAATAGTTTATATCAATTATTATTATAACAAATAATATGTAGAATAGTAAACTTATCTATAGTACTTTAGAAATTACTTCATCGTCTCTTTCAGTTGTACTCTTTATAGACTAGTAGGATTGGCAATCTACTTGTCCTCAGTCTTTAAGTGAATTTGAATCTGAAATCAAAATCAGTCATAGTTTTACTATGACTGATTTTGACTATAAGCTAAGCCAGTAGAAGTAACACTAAAGATTCCTTACATTTAAACCACGAAATAAGATTGGTTAAAATGAATGCAGTTTGATTTCTACTGTAATTGTAACTGTATAAAGGAACTATTTGTTCTCTTGTCTGTCTGACTGATTGGGATAATAAATTCACATAAGTACCGTTTAGTGGACTGATTTTGATCAAACTTTGGCTAACGCATATCTTGGAATCCTGGGGAGTATCAGAGGTCTGTGTGTATATCACAAAAAATTAATTAGTCACTATCCGCGCGTTTACATGCTAAAACACTACCTGCTGGTTGAGATTAATGAAGAAAAGGCTAAAACAACTCTAAGTATTGAGAAAGTAGTCAACCAAACTGTTAACAGCATTAAGAACGTTTAAGGTTTACTCATTCCTGCACTGATTAGATAATATTCGAAGAGCGTTGCATATCTAACAAGAAGCGCCAAAGACTCTTAATTAAACTTTTGTGTTTCGCTTGCCCGTTGATCTAGTCTTCTGATAACATTTGGGCCAAGATGTCTTTTTAATGGGCAACGGCAACATGGGCATCTTCTTAATATAGTCTAGCAGCTACCGTTACATTACCATGACATTCGCCTAATATCAGCATGGTCATTGTTTGAATACATTATTTCAAAAATGATTTGAACCGACTTTAATTATTCAAAAATGTACTGTCAAAAATTGACAATTTAAATAACAAAACAACCGTTAAATAAAATCATATTAGCTTTTGTCAACTTAATTTTTATATAGCCAAAGAAATTCTAACATAGTATTTTCAGTTCAAAGGCTTCATTGCCGAATGAAATTTGAAAACCAGTTTATTTTAATATTTCCGGAGAATGTTTTGGTTGATGGACCAAAAATATTTCTGAATTATTATTTTCTGTATAATTAGCTTGAAGTGGTTAATTTTTGGCAGTTATAGTATTAAATATTGGCATAGTGATCCAAACTTTGGACCTCCAGACTTTCGGAAATATAACAGAAAGATAAGATATATACATAGATAACTATTTTTTTCATATTCAGGGAGTGTCCCTTAATAACGTACCGTCGAGTTAACCCGCCATTTTTGCAACACTGTATGGCAGTAGAATTCCTTTCTACAATCATAGTACCTTCTTCCAACCTGCCAACCAGTATGTAAACGACCTAGTAGTAGACCAGGAGATCTCAGAAATAACTAGAATGAAACTCAGATCCTGGCTAAGGCATAAATAATGTTCTAGGACATCGTCTATTTTTCTTCAATATTGCTCAATATAATACAAAATTCAAATTTGATATTTCGCATGAGTTTCGCATCATAATCAAGAGTTGCTTTAACCCTACGTGTCAACTGGGCATTATAGTCGATTTGTGAGCGTTTCGTGCGTAAACCAGATGGACAATAAAATTCGTTACTAATGACCTTTGTTTTGTGCGCTCATCTGGAATTTCCCTGCTGACTTTGGATACTTTTTAAAATAGGATTTCTACATTCAAATTGTTTTCACACTAAATACAAAAAATCTAAAGTATTAATAAGGAGTATTAATTAAGACCAAATAAATAATTTTCTTCGTAATTTTTTAAGTATCCATGTGCTTTTTTCAACTTTTTCCGACTGCTTGATTAATTATATGTATGTTTTTTTTTAAATTAAATAGTATTTTAGATACTTTTAAATCCTAGTTAATAAAGGAGAAATAATAATGGATAGGTACATATAAATAAGAAATTTATTAGACATTATCAACACTTCAGGGAAGTAAGGTTTTCCCGTATTAATGTTTTTTTATATCCTGTATAACGGGTGAAGCCTAAAATCTGAGACCGGGCGCTTCGTTTCATAAATCAAGTATTCATTAATGGTTTTCTTTTATTTTGCTATTGATAAACAGTCCAATAAATTCTCTTGACATACGTAAAGTTTGGTTTACTTATAACAATTGTTAAGGAAATTCTTGCATTATGGTTCATACCAGTCTGATTTCGAGAGGTACGCGTATTGCGATGGTTATATTGAAAAAGGAAAAACGTTTGTTGCAGATCATTGTATGGAAGAAAGTGTACCAAAATCGATAATATATCGAATACATTAAATGACAAGAAGAAACTTCGCCTTTTTGCAAGTCAGGTTCAGGCCGAAAAGCGCTGAAGATAATAAAATTCATCATTCGTCGTTTGGAATAACAGTTGAATAGGAAATATGGAATATGAACCAGAAAGTTAGCGAAACAATTCAAGTGCAGCCAGTCTCATATTGTCAGGGCTCTTAAGAGTAAATGGCGAATAAAATACAGAAAGAAGATCGAAGTGTTTAATAGATCTGAGCAACATACCTTTTAAAATAAGATTTCTACATACAAATTGTTGATTTCCTTTTCAGGATTTTATTCATGTATTTTTTCACACCAAACACAAAAATGTATATTATGAATTGTTATTTCATATTGCAAATTTAATTATGTTATGAATTTCAAGGAAATTGCAGGTAATATTAGCGGTACATAACAAAGTAGCTATGTAGATCTGTATTATCCATCAATATTCTAAATTGAGTAAAGTTCCCGTTTTTTTTAGCGCTACTAATGGTAAGCAAATGATGCTTAAGTAAAAGAAAGTGCCAAAGAGAGAGTTTGCTTACTTTATAGCTGGCTTTGTAAAGTATAGAGTATTAAAGTTGATATCATACTTGATATTCAGATAAGATCAGGTAAACATGTGTAGGTAATAATGCACGAAATAAGAAGTCATTAACGCCATTATTTTAATTCCGCACGAAACAAGAAAGTTTCAGGTAGATTTTCGTCGGCGCACGAAACGCGACGCACGAAACAAGAATACAAAAAAAACATTATATAAGTAATTAAAAGAAATTCTTGGGTTTTCAGTCAAAGTTTTAATTAAAGGAAATGTAAGTAAACAAAGTACACTTAAATAATAATTAGTCTGTATTATCTACTTCCCAGTAGATCTGTATTATCAATCAAGATTCTAAAATGTGTAAAGTTTCTGTTTTTAGCGCTACTAATGTTAAACAAAGCTAATAAAACAAAGCCAAAAGTGTTCGAAAACTGTTAAGTCTAAAATTGTCTCATGACCTTTCTGTTTTCACAAAAATATTCAAACTTCATACATAAAGTGTGATTGATAAAAAGAATTTAAGAGCCAGCGAATAATACTAAAATATGTGAAATTGAGAGAATCGTAAGTTACTTTCGAAGAGCGTGTTTTAATAAAGTATGGAATAAAGTACAGCTTGTAACACATGCTTAAGTAAAAGGGAGTACCAAAGATAGAGATAATTTGCTTAGTTTTTAACTAGAATATTAAAGTTACTATCGTACTTGATATTCAGATAAGATCAGGTAAACATGTGCAACATAAGATGTGGTAAATAACGCACGAAAAAAGAAGTCACAAATGCCATCATTTTAATTCCGCACGAAACGAGACGGTTCAGGTAGATTTTCGTCGGCGGACGAAACGCGAGTGACGAAACAAGAATATATCTTATTCTCAAACATTCGACAACTACAAATATATGGCTATTATTTGTATCTAACCATCCTGACCAGTTGGCTAATGAGATTAAGCAAAAATATTTTAACAAATGCCTTATTTCAAGAGTAGGATTGCTATTTGTTATTTTCTATTATCTTCTTTTGTTTTTATGAGAGCATTCTTTCTCCATCTATTTATTCTCTCGATGTGTATTTTAGGAAAAGGGCTAAAACGATTTTGATGAATTAAATGTTTCATTGTTTATAGAATGACTTGAATGAAGTTTATATTATGGACAATATTGATTTAGCAATAAATTAAATTACCTCAACGTATTTATTCTTTGTAACCTTAAACACACTGTTTAAATACCATTCACTTGCAGATTACAACATTTTATTTCCTTGGGGCTTTCACCATCAAGTTATCCATTTTCTATCCAATTTTCAGTCGCAATTACAAGTATATACGAATAAAAACATTTGTAGGGAGAGAAACACATAATGACGTAGATTAAGTATGTGCTGCAGTTCCACCATTAAAACACGCAGATAGAAGTTTCAAATTATATTTGTGTCATATTAAGGAACTCAACTCTTTTACCCGCAATTCTATGGGGACTTCTTCAGGAGAATAATTAGGTAACTTTTAGGTAAGAATACTGGGCAATAGTTCAACTTTATGGATTCGTCTGCAATTTTCTTCCGTGCTATGTGGTAGGTTAGGCATTCCAAAGGTGACTTAACCTTTATGTTGACAACCAAAATTTACAACGTATCTTGACAACCAACACACCCGGGTGTGTACACTTATTTTGTATGAGTTTTTGGTACATTATTGTAACTAAACTAATTAAAAGACGTTTTGTGAATTGTTTATACTCTTTTTATATATTTTTGTACGCTTAGTAATGTTTATAACTAACTATATTAGTAATTATTGATCACAACTATATTTTTATGTGTGTATACAGAAATGTACGTGTAAGCATAAAATATCTTATTTGGCGGTTATTGTTCGTTTGCAATTCAAGGTGAAAGGACGCCGACAAAAATAATTTACGCAAATAACATTTTTAAACCAAAATCAATTTAGAAAAGTTAAAATGGCAGATGGTGGTTGGTTAAGTTCACAAGCGGTGGCAAGAATGAGTTATGAGCAGAGAGAAGAGTATCTCAGAAGTAGATTGAATGAAGTTTTGGAATCCGAGGAAAATAGTGAGGTTAGGATTTTTTATCGATTGGTATGTGTGTTTCTATAATACATATTTAATTTTTTTTCTTCTCAGGATGAATGTAGGTCCTACAGGCTACCATTGTTAGGTGATGAAGAAGATGAAGAGCCCGTAAACGAACCAGACGCTGATTCTGATGCAGAGGAACTACAGTTACCAGAATATCATCCAGAAGATTACGAATCTGAAAATGATGACGAAATAGCAGATGAATTAGCAAATGAGCCAGTTGAACAACCAAACCCTACTGTATATAAAGCAAGAGATGGAACAGTATGGAGTAATGTTTCTTTAACTCCTCGAAAAGCACTATCTCACAACGTTTTTAAAACGACGAATCCTGGCCCGACAAACAAACCACGGGGATTGAGCATCGTAGATACTTTCCAATTATTCATCATTGACGAAATCTCTGATATCATCATTCGTGAAACAAATCGTAGAAGTGCTCAAAGTTATAAAACTTGGAACGACGGAAATCCATCAAAAGTACGTGTATGGAAACCAATAACTCAATCTGAATTTGATGCCTGGCTCGGTATAGTTCTATTTGCTGGCGTAAGCCGATCCAATAGTGAACATACCGAAGATTTATGGAAATGTACTGTTCACCCCCTCTATCGTGCTACAATGGGTCTTCAGCGCTTCTACATAATATGCCGGTATATTCGATTTGACAATGGAAACACCCGTGAACAACGATTACACACCCATAAAGCAGCTGCTATTTCAGATATTTGGCTTATGTTGAACCGAAATCTTCCATATCTTGGTGGCACCCGTTTTACACAATATATTCCATCCAAACCAGCGAAGTATGGAATTAAGGTGTGGTGGGTATGTGACTCTGTTACTTCTTATCCCACCAAAGGGCATATATATACTGGTGTGGGTCCATCTGGAGAGAGAGATAAGAATCAAGGTGAATGGGTAGTGAAGGATTTGTGCTGCAACCTCTTTCGTGCGGAAGTGGTCGAAACATCACTTGTTATAATTTCTTCACAAGCTACAATTTAGCTTCTAGTGTGATGTTAGATTACAATCTATCGCTGTTAGGTAATTCCATTATTTCTCATTTTTCGTATTTATACTAACTCTACTATTTATCTATTCATTTTCTTAGGTACTGTCAATAAAAGACGTCGCTTGATACCATTAGAATTTCTGACTACAAAAGGCAATCCACGACCTATCTATTCATGCACGATGCACTACGATAGAGATACCGAAGGATCAGCTAACAAACCCAGTATGATATTGGACTTCAACAAGACCTAAGGAGGCGTAGACAATATGGACAAATTTCTTGGCGAATATTCGTCCAAAAGAAAAACGTGAGATGGGCACTAGCTTTCTTCTATAATATCTTGGATGTGGCAGCATTAACAACATATATAGTCTACACAAAAAACAATCCGCATCTAAAAACATCTACCAATCGCCGGCGCGAATTCCTGCAGCAATTGGGTGAACAGTTGGTCATGCTTGAAGTCCAACGGCGATCCATAAATGCCCAAGTAACACACCATTTCACTACAATAAATGGAATAGAGAGTATGCTAGGGCACACATTGACGCCAGGTCCTAAGGGGCCCCTGACAAAGGGTCTTCATCTGTTGCTGAAGAACGCGATGCCAGCGGAAGAATCAAGCAAACAGGGAATTGCTACCTATGTTCCAAAAGAAGATCCACTCGAGAAGCTTGCGCTAGCTGCAGAAAACCAGTTTGTGCACAACATTCTATAGACATAACCCATTGTTCGCAGTGCCACAATTAGTTTTAGTTGAAATAATAATAAGTTTTTAGTTTATAATGCATATTATACTCATTTATATCAATAAAAAACAAAAATGTACTTTTTCTTGGATTATTCTCAATTTTCCCTAGTTTTTTTGCTTTAATTTTTACTTACACACTTGTTGGTTGTCAAGTAAAAGAAATAAAATTCAAAAAAGTTTCCATAAAGAAAGTTCCGGCCTACTTTTAGAAATCTTTTTTGTACTCTGGTTAGAAACACTTTTTTGAGCAGCTATTGGAAATTTTAAGTCGATCCGACATCAGGATCATAAAAATTGTATGAAATATAATATAAATACAAAGATTAGTTAAAGTTTCACAAGTTTTATTACTATCTTAACCTGACAATATTGCTGCGACACTTTGTGTCATTATCAGAGGTAGATAAGATTGATAAACAAACACGTTGCTAAGGATAAATACATACAGAAAATAGGTAACTAGATACAATACATAACAAAAACTAAATATCTAACACTTCTAATAAAGGAGAATTACTAAGCTCAGTTTGTTCATTCATTAAAGGTACTGTGCGTTTATGTCTGTATATTTCAAAAGCTTCTAAAATGTCTAATTTGTGTTTGTTGTTGCAAAAATGTAAGACTTTAATGTTGTTTTGAGGTGTCATTGGGTGGTTCTGTTCCAAAATGTGTTTGGCATAATTCGATTTTTCTGGATGTTTAAGTCTATAAGAGCGTACGTGTTCTTTGTATCTTATGTCGAGATTTCTAAGTGTTTGCCCAATATAAACCGAGTTACAAAAAGAACAATTCAAACGGTAAATGCCGGATTTCATGATATCTTGTGTTTTGTCTTTAGCATTGAATAAAAATGAAAAGGTGTTGGTGTTAGTTTTATAGGTTATTTTGTAACTGGTGGTTTTTCATAGTATAGTTACAATTTGTTCTGATATCTTGCCAAAGTATGGTATTGATATGTAGTTTGTGTCTTGTATTTGAGTGTCAATTGGAAATATTCTTTTGATAGCTAACCTTTAATTTTTTTGTTGAATTAAAGTGTCAATCATGTTATGGTTATAATGGTTTGCATATGCTAATTGTTTGATGATTGAAATTTCTTTATCAAAATGTCATCGTTTCATTGGAGTAGTTAAAGCTCGGTGTACTAAAGATCTATAAGCCGCTAGTTTATGCATTTTATGATGACATGAATCGTTAGGTATAGTGACCTCTGTGCTTGTGGCTTTTCTGTATATGGAAAAATCAAATTCATTGTTTGTATTAATTGTAATAGTTAAATCCAAAAAATTAATAGCTCTATTTTGTTCTGTTTCTAGTGTAAACGTGATGTTTGTGTGAAGACTGTTAATAAGAATTAAAAAACTCATTGATAACCTCAAAAGAACTGTCAAAACAAGTTAAAATGTCATCAACGTAACGAAACCAAAAAATAATGTGTTTAGAAAGATCTAATTCAAATATTCGATCTTCCAAATTATCCATAAATATGTTAGCTAATAGAGGACTTAGAGAATTACCCATAGGTAAACCATCTTTCTGTAAATAAATTATATTATTAAAAGTGAAATAATTTTGACTGATACAAAGATCAAATAATTGAATTAACTCTAATCTTTTTACTAATTCTATATTACTATTAACTAGGAAATTATCTAACAAAGGAATACAGTCTTGTGGTGGAATCTTTGAAAACATGTTACAAATGTCAAAGCTTACAAGTTTTGAATGTGCTGGAAGATGTATGTATGTATTTTTGACAGAGTATTTCGATTTGTATTCTATGATGTTAATAATATGGTTGAGCTTCTTGGACAAGGTGTGATTAGGTGCGTTGATATATGATACTACTGGTCGTATAGGCATGTTGTGTTTATGTGTCTTAATCAGTCCATATAGTTTTGGTAATTGTGGGTTTTTATGTATGATTTGTTGTTTTTCTAATTCGTTAAAGCAGATATTGCAGTTTGCTAAAGTTTGTTTTATTTCTTTTTCGAATTTTGTGGTAGGATCTTTGTTTAAAACATCTAAATTTTCTTTATTAATAAAATCATTAACCTTTTGTGTGTAAACATCTTTCGAAAGGATTACCAAAGTGTTACCCTTATCTGCTTTAACAGAAATTAAATTGTTTTCTGTAATTTTATTTCTGATAGATTGAAGTAGTGACAGGTTAGATGTTTTATTCTGTGTTTTGTCCTTTTTCAAAGATATTTCTTTTATCAGATTCAAGATTTGGAATATTGCATAATTGTTGTGATCTTTTCTGAGTATAGTTTCACATTCAACAGCCAAGATTTCTTTAATTTTGTTAGTGAGTTTTGGAAAAGGACAAAATTTGAAGCCTTTGTTAAGAAATTGTGTTTCTCTGTCATTAAATTGTGTATCTGATAGGTTTATAAAACGTGGATAGAAATTTATCGTATTCTGGGTATTATAATTACTTTGTATTGAGCGTTTTTGTTGGGTAAGGTTTTGTAGTTTCTTTTTCTGAGTATTGTATTTTTGAAATTTAATATGACTGACAGTTTCTCTAACATAAAAATCTAAAATGTCAAATTGAATATTATGTAATTTATGTGCAAGTTCTGTGTGGAGTACCTTTATATAAATGTGCAAATTGTCTCTAATTCTAAACCATTTCTTTGCTTCTTCTTTGACCCATCTTCTTTTAGCATTTTTGATAATTTTCTCAATAATGTAATTACTAGTCTTGGTTGTGATTTTGACATATTTGGGAATGACTTGACGTTTAATACATTCTTGATTGAACCAAACATTCTGGCTAGCGATTCCGTGTTTAATCATCAATTTCTTATATAGCTTGGCTTGTTCTTCCAACGAAGATGAAATGATAGCGTTTACTGTCTCCAGCCTTACTTTGTGGAACTCCATAATCATGAAATATAATATAAATACAAAGATTAGTTAAAGTTTCACAAGTTTTATTAATATCTTAAAAAAGTGTCGAAACAATATTGTCAGGTTAAGATATTAATAAAACTTGTGAAGCTTTAACTAATCTTTGTATTTATATTATATTTCATGTTTATGGAGTTCCACAAAGTAAGGCTGGAGACAGTAAACGCTATAAAAATTGTACTTTTGAAAATGAAAATCACACTTGGGTATGTGGTTGTCAACATAAAGGTTAAAATATCTATGTCACATAAGGTGCTGACATTTCGTTTATTTAACGTGATAGAGGAGTGTAGTCTTTACAAGTATATTATGAGTCGTTGGGTTGAATAACAGTCTCAATATTACAATTTGTAACTCTTACATGACGAGGTATAATGGCTACGTTGTTTCAACTACAAAGCGCAAGATTTTGTTAGGTTTGAACTGATCTAGCTAAGAATTTGGTGGCTAGTTTGACAAATAACATTTGACCGCTATATGAGACGAAGTAGATTGATATTCCATTAAAAACTCGATTTTGAAATTTTTAACATTCAATTCGACCAAACGTCTCATTTATTAAAAGAAAATTCTTATTGGTTCTACTTACATATTTTAGCTACCGTTTAATGGAAGAGTAATGTTGCAACTGTAGCGTACAGTGCTTCTGAGTGGCAGGTCTCGCAGCCGCGACTGTTGACATACATAAGAGTGGCTGGACTTCGCTCCGAACAAGATGGAAAAGCTTTTTTATGTGTTTACACGTATTTATTTTAAAATCTATAGTTGCTTCGAACTCCGAAATAATGATCTTTGTGTTATTAATTGGTGTCATTATTAACCTAACCTAACTTAGTGAGAATGAGAGATAAGTAAGTACTAATAATGATGTCTACCATAATAAATGGACGGTTAGTTGTTATATTTATTAAAATTACATTCAACTGCAGAATCGAACTTAATAATATTCCGTGTAAAAGTCCGATCCTGTTCTACAGCCCTCGCGAAGCCATCAGCCACCCCAGTGCTAAAAGCCTTTTGGATATTACATGCTAAAATGGGGGTAAGTAATTCGATTTGTGCCTGCGTCTCCGGCTAACGGCCTGCTCGCGAGCGGGGTATCTGTCGCATAATGAAATGTTTAATTAACTTGCAAACAGAGATCTCAGCTGGACCCTCTTATACAATGATATTTGCACTCTAACTAGGTTGCCATTATGTTGCCCCGTCTCATTCCTACGGATAAACGATCGCTCACATAATTGATGACTTTGAATCTGAAGCAAAGTCTAAGTGGGAAACATTTTGCAGAGTGAAATAAAAACTGTTTGATTTTCCCGAAGTTTTTAATTTGTGTTCACTTTGCAGCATTAATTTTTGGCTGTTAGCTCTCGAAGTCTTACACCCCAACATGTATAAATCGTGATAAATTTTTACATTCGTTTGGTTGTGATCGACCAGATCGAGTTGTTTCTGCAACTATAGAGTAAAATCAACACAATGCACCACTGAGCCATTCCCAATTAAGCTATAAATTAGAACTTCACAATGTGTTTCATTTATGTAATTTGATTTTTGCCCTAAGCAGTTCGAGTTTGCATCGAGTGCTGTTCACGTCCTATTACATATTTTATAAGTTTGCCAGCGTAGGACGTTGATATCGACGATAAAATATTTTTAAAGCACAGTTCTATAAACATTAACCTTTTCTCCGGATTTTTCTCTCGAATTTCGCGAATAGAAAAACAAACGTTGTTCGAGAATTGTATTATTTTCTAGATTCTTTTAAAGACTGGAACACAGAATTTTATTCCTATTTGAAACATTGTTTCAATTTCGAATATTTCTGTTACTACATATAGAATCGACAAAGCTGATTCGAATGGTAAAAAACTGCATTACACCAAATGATTGTTAACGACTGTGATTTAGCGCAATGAAGTACCTATAGACAAGGTAATGTTCAGGTTTCCAACCTCAACTAATTGCAAGTGCTTGAACATAATTCAAAAATTGTTCATCGCCAACCTAACGGTAAGTCACAATACATTTGATCACTTGGTATTATTATTTCATTTCCCAAATTATTCTACGCTATAAATAAGGGTAAAATTTCAATCTTATCGCATTATCAAACAACAATACAATTTAATTTGAATTAAATCTAGACGAACGAGCAAATTGTGTAGCTCTTAGCTTTATTCCTTTATTTAATATAGTTTATGTGATTATTTAACACTTATCAGACAAATAGATTACAGGGTCTTCATAATATTAATCTCTATATATGTAACTAATATACGAGGGGAACTTATTAAATTAGGAGCATTAATGAATAACGAAAGCACACGTCCAAAATCTCAGCCCGTATCGCATTTGCGCAGTTTAGCACCATTCATTCAAATCGAGAACCCTCTTTCGCAAACTGTCACTACAAACTTTTTAAACTTCATAGGAGAAATAAATTTAACCATTTATTTTCGAGATATTTTTTCACTTTGCGCCTTGTGATTCAATTAGGTTGGCCATTAATCAATGGTATATTTTTATGAGAGCATTTCGTAATGAAATTGCCAAGAGGGAGTATTTTCTCGGCATTCATCAATATCGCGCTCCCGAAATATTTCTTTCCTACTCTTATATACACACAATTTCGTATCTTTCAATAACTTATATTTGTAAGTGTTTACATTATTTGATATATTAATAATCCAGACTTATTGCAATGAATAAATCCTTTACTGTCGTTTCTGAGCAATAAAGGGAATAATTTTGATATTGAAAGAGAAACACGAGAAAAAAGACCCTTCCTTTATAAGCCAACAGTAATCGTGCATGTAAAATAGTAACTACCATAACCATCATAAAATCGCAAATCGCATATAGTAAGTACTATAAGCATTCCTCTTAACATACGTAATTAGCAATATTTTCTGAATTCCGGAGATTCAAATTTATAAGAGTATATCTATCAAATGATGAGTGAGAATACTGTAGGGGATAAGTCCACAAGTGGTCACTTTAGAATTTAATAAAAAGTAATCCAACCTTAATGAAACGTAAAATAGGGGAATCAAAGAGTAGCTGATCTTCCCAGAGGTTTATAGCAAACACCAGATAAATCAAAGATTTAGGGTTGTTGGCTAACTCTTTTAATATGAGTTCAATTTTTGATCATTATCTAATCAATTTCTACAATAACGAATTAACCAATAATTGCATAATGCCCTTGCCTTAGTTTCTTAGAGTTTCACCTTTCTTGTCCTATAAATACCCAAGCAGCATTTTTAGTCACCGCTACGTACCAGCAACCACCGGCGGAACTATAAAGTTCTTGCCGTTAGTCACAAGAACGTAATTGCTGCGGTATTGTTATGTGCCTGGAACCAAAATGGGGAACAATTCTCGGGTAGCAGATACGTTGCAGTAATCTCTCCGGAACTTGTCCAGCTACCTTTAGGTTACGTAGCAGGAACGTGGCGGCGTAGTAATTGCTACTTTCGTGGAACTTTTTTCTCTTTGACACATCGTGTCGCGTAGTTGCACTCTCTTACTCTTGCAACTTAACAAATATTTTTTCACTTTCTCTACTAATGCTGCGGTTGTGTCACAAAATGGATTACTATTTTATTTGTAATACGTACATAATACATAAAGAGATGAAATGTTTTGGTATTTTGTCAATCTAGCATACCAAAATTATAAACCATCGCAACTTTTCTGTTAAATGCGATGACGATAGATCGAAAAATAACAAGTTTAAATATATTTTTTAATAAAAAATGTCTTAAATAAAATATGACAAAAATACTTATAAATTGATCAACATGATAGAAACCATTTTATCTTATTCCTACGGCACAATTTGGCATCGATTTGTTATCTTTATTGAGAGTTACAGTAAAACACTTTTTAACAATTGCAACAAATTGCAAATTGTTTAACAGCCTTCAACATTTTACAAGTAAATATAGAGTAGTTTTGAAAAAGTCACCTTAAAGTAGTATTAACTGTAAAATGTGTGTCTAATGTTTGTGTCACTTTATAAACAGTAACGGAAACTAAACAAATTCTACTTCTAGGTTGTTGTTACCACGAAGTATAAAATAAGTTAAAAAAGGTCAACTTCTTACAAGTGACTCTTACTATAAAACGACGCCAACGTTTCCGAAGCCACTTTCTAGCTCCCAATGCCACTGCAGAATTCCCATTGGAACTTAACCTCAAATTTAAACGTCAATCGTAAACAAACAACCAATATTTTTATACTGTTTGCAACTTAATAACAATTGTTATTTAATTATGGCGTATTTTAAAGTTGTAACGACGAAAAAAGGGGAATATATTTCACCCTTGTTTACTACATGGTGGTTTACCAGTGATCTCATCCCTATTTTTTCTATTTTGTGTTGTAAACAGTTGATTGTTTTCCACTGATTCCACCTAACTGCTGTTTTAATTTTCTATAAAAGGTGGACGTATATATAAAATTCTTCTTTTTTCTTATGGCATTTGCCTTTGACATTTTTATTAAAAACTTGCAAAACTACTACCACTGCAAAAACGCAATTAACCTCCAAATTCCAAACTAACCTACAGGAGATATGCCTCTTTAGAAGTTACTGTCACTTCATTGTAATTTTTTAATAGCAACTTTTCTATTCTATAATATAATTCTGATGCAAAATAAGTATTGAAAATTACTTTCAAGCGATTCTCCTGGGTAGCATAAACATAAGTTTTACTTTCAATACTACTGTATAGTTCAGTTACTTTAAAGGTTAAGCAATGGTTTCAGACCGGTGGCAGGAACTTTCGGTGCTACTTTAAAGTTTTAAAAACTTTAAAGTAGCTTTAAAATATTGCAAATTGAAGTAATTAAACCTATAAAGTCATAAATTTAGTTGTAGTTACGTAACAGCTACTCATTCAAAGTTCCGATCACAGTTACCGCTACTTAGATGCTGCTTGGGTATTCGATTTACAGGTAAGGGTATCAATACTGAGCGGTATTCTTGTTCTCTGGCTATCTGAAGTAACGAGGAGTGGTCCTTTGCATTGCTGTTATGTTTTGTTCCAGACATTCTTATTCTGTCGGCCACTAACCGAACATTAAGACTAGTGACGGTTTGAGTTACTTCAAAAATCAAAGGTCAAAAAATACGAAAATTGTTCATTACTTTAACATAAATTGGACTTCTTTACATTAAATAACCTACGTAACCTAAACAGATTCGACTGTTTATTGAACACTACTATGTTAATTATGGTCGATGTTGCCATTAAATGATGATTGAAGACAGAAGATTTAATTGGTGAACTCAGAAAGTGGTGTTACCAATTTATCAATATACAAAACCACAAGAGTAAATTTGGGTACTTCATGTTTTAAACTATGAAGTAAAAACGTCGTTTATTACCGAGATCTTATTAAGTAGTTTATTCAGTGTTGGACTGGCGCCAATGGATCCTACCGGGCAAATAGCGAAGGGGGCCTACCGATTAATCTTCATGTTTACGGAAATGCAGATATCTCATCTTCTATTTGTTCTCAATGCAGTCAAAGCAGTTGTTTTAAGAAACATAAACTACAAAATAGGTCCAGTAACATTTTTCTGTGTCAAATGTTTAGGTGTATCTCAAATAAATCTCCATTCTCCAGGAGTACCTTTTGAAAGCAAGTAAGTCTACGAATCACAATTATTTTTGCTAACAGGTAGAAATACTTGTTTTCATTCACCAAGATTTTTTATTCTTTCTTGTGAAAATTCTCAAGTTTTTAAGTTGTAATATCGGTGGGATACAAGATAAAAATCTAAAATTAATAATATTATTTTACCATAGTATTATGCCACAAATATTCCAAGATGGAGATTTGACTACAAGCACAGTATACAAGCTAAGGCGGTAAAGCGGCAATGCCAAGTGGCACAAGAAGGAGAAGGCACCCGTTTTCTACTTAGTGCAAGTATTGATTTGTGGTTATGATTTAATACATGTTTTTAAATGTACACAATTAAGAATTTAAATATTAAATAAATTTCAAGAAGAGTAAATATACAGCGTGTATTTTTAAATCTATAATAGGATTCCCCTTAATGGGCATTTGGGCAACATATGACTACATGAAGGCAAAAATGCAAAAATCGGCCGGTGTATTGTCTCAAAAATAGATTTTCTCTAAAACTCTACACTCGGACAGTATAGCAGTCTGAAACTAGTCCTAATGTGTGATTCGTCTACTATTTTTCTTAGAAAAGTGCTTTTTACTGCATTGAGATAAAACAAATAGAAGATGAAATATCTGCGTTTTCGTAAACCCTTGACAACGCAAAAGCTGAAACAAAAATGGTCGCCAAACTACAATCAAATATGATAAAATTAAAATAATGGCAAGTTTTAAGTACAGTCATAGTAGGGTTATTGCCTTAAAAAAATAATTAATTGAGTAAATGACCTGACAACCACTTGCAATGTGTAGTTTTTCTCGCATTGAGACATGTTTGCAAAACTATCGGTAATGCCCCAATCTTGTCAGTCAATCCCTGTTCTCTGCTGTCGCAGACAGAGCTGCACGTTTCAAAACCAATAGTCTCACGAACAAATTGTAACTAACTTCTTATATAAATTTTTGTCGCTTTTAAACTAGCTGCAGTGGACATAGTCTGTATGCTAGTGTCATTATAATATTTACAAGGTTCTTGTCGGCAAAGACGATAATTGCATCTTTAACAATGTGTGACACAAAGTGTTTCCGAAAATGCCCTAATAAAAAGTATACCGCCTTGGTAAGTATCTACAGCAGATCGTTCAATGTCTACCAGTAAACAAATAAAAGTTATATAAATCTCAATATAGTTTCAGTAGAACTAGCCATACCTAGTTCTTCGTAGGTAATGTTCAAGTTCTAGCTCATTAAATATTGCGCACAAAATTTAAATCTTGATACACAAAAACTGTTTTTTGAAATAGTTACTCTTCTTGCGTTTGAATTGGTAACTAAGGGTTGAATTTCCTTAAGGGTGTTATTTGGTTAATGTAAGCCGTTTCAGCCAGTTTCATTGTTATCGGTAGGACATGTTGTCCTTTTTCGATGCAAAAACCTAGTCAGTTTAATTCTACAACCATTTAATTCTCTTTCAATCAACTCTCCGTAATTACTAAATCATACCATAACCGGAAGATTCTTCCACAGCAACTTCCAACAATAGATTCCGTCTATATGTCCACTACTACTACACTGTCACCTGATTTACTTTCTAAAACCAATACTGTGACTCGATGAAATACACTTTGACTCGTCTTTCAATACAATATCCTTCTAAGTTTCTGCTCTGAGAATTTGTCTTTGGATCTTCATATCAGTAGAAATTATTTAATCGAAGAATCTCTCATTAAAACGTATAGCCATAACTAAACGTTATTTCAAATATTACCAAACTTAATGAGTATGACTTTACAAATAAATATTGAGTAAAGAGGAACTTGCCTCCTTTATGTTGCGCCCTAAAAAATAAGACCTCTATTGAACAGGGCTTGGGCAATATATATGAAGAATTAGATGTGCAGGACTTCTTCTCGTTCTTTCTTAAAATCGATGTTTGTCAAACCCGAATATCATGAGAACATTAACACAAGCAATAGTACCTTACGTGATACCCTATCTGCATGGGAAACCGATAAAGTTTTCTACACAGACGCTTCGAAATATGAAGATGGTACGGGATGTGCCTATTTTATACCTTCAGATATAGTGTAAGCCACTTTCAAACTTCCGAATCATTTTTTAATTTATACTGCTGTAGCGATAGCTATCCTGGAAAGCCTAATTTGTTTTGTTGTTCTGAATTAAAATCCACAATCATTGTTTCTGATTTCCTTTCTGTTCTTTCAAGTTTAGAAAATGTAACATCACCAAAAAGCACCTCGAATCCTTATACCTTTCTGATCAAGAATATTCTAAAACGACTTATTGACAAGGGAATTATGATACATTTTGTCTGGGTCAAGGCTCATATAGGTCTAAAGGGCAATGAACATGTAGACTTTTTGGCCAAGAGCAGCATCAAATCGGGGTCACCCACACAATATAAGACGAGCCTGCCTGATGCATTCACTGTAACTAAACATTGACTAAAAAAGAAATGGAAATAGGAATAGAAAGAATATTTCTTTACAAATCCTATCAGATACACTACGATTCAAAAATTACAAAACATCATGTTAATATATAACAACTATTTGTAGCCTTATATTTGGCCATGCCTGTTATCCGTGCGATCTTTTTAGAATAAAAGTAAAAGATAATAAAAATTGTGAAAACTGTGACGGTGTTGGTGATCTTGGTCACTGTCTTTGAATCTACTTTACCGAATCTTCATCAATTAGTTCATCAAGCAGGATAGCGACGTAAGAGTTGGCTTTATAGTTTAACAAATTTAAAGTTCAGATCGAGGTCGAAACCCAATTTTAACCAGATATCAATTTACGCACGACCTGAATCTATTGGTAAGAGTCAATTCGTAATAGATCTGAAACCAGATTTAAGCGTATCAGAGCAGATTGGTTCGAATTTCTACCAACATTTATTTGTTGCGAGACCAGTTTTGATTTTCGAATTGAGTACTAATTAAGTCTTGGTTTTTATCTTGTACTAAAATCTGCATCCGTCAATCTTAACTGTGTTGCACGAGGGTACAGCAACGAATTAGCACCATACTATTGTAAATAACACAAATTGGTATCCATCTTTGTGGACATATCGCAATGCAAGAATATGAGTGCCTTGATTTTCTGAGCATTATGTTTTTATATCGTAGTAACGAAATTTTGATATATTCATAATATTACATATATAGGGAGTTATCGACATAACTAACTCTAAAACCCTTAAAGAGTAAAAGGTAAGTGTATGAAATGACCATTAACCAATATAATAAGCGTCTTACATGTTTATCAGATTTTAACACTTTTAGTTGAAATTTGTATGGAATAATAACAGTAAATACGAACCTGGCTTGTTTTAAAGTAATCTAATTTCAAGCTGAACGTGCTTAGAAAAATAAAGTGCTTAAGAGATAACGAGACAAGGTCAACTTCTGGGTATGTTTACAATATTCAAAATAAATTACCCAAAAGAACGCATTACAACTGACTTATCAATTTATCATAAACCTTATCTGTTTGGAAGTGCAGTTTCAGCAATTTCAAAATCCTGATGTCGAAAATGATAATATAAATTAAGATTTCTGTACTCGCATGCACGTGTTGTTTACTTAAACTACATCATTGTTCTTTTTACCCTGAAAATGAGTCATTTATGCCTCTTTGTCTGCTCCTTTAATATTTCCAATTTAATTTAAATTGAGTACAGCAGGGTCGTACTTAAAATTTTGTAATAAAGTAAAATACAGAGATAGCCGCTGTATGTGCTCTTTTCTGGTGGATACATATGTGCTGGGATATTTTTACATCGAATAAAGCATTTAGAGGTTATGCTTTACAATTTTTCTTAACAAAGTCTGCAAAGAAATTCATTACTGTGTATTGAAATGTTTTAATAAAAGTGTAACGTATTCTTCTAAATAACTTATTCGGATAGATAGAAACAGCCTGTAAATTAGCACACATACATGCTACTACGATCCCCCATCATTTAAGAACTTCCCTATATCTCGAATAAAATCAATGAACGTATATCAAAACACTCTAAAAACACATTAAACACTACAATTTGTTACATTTGCGGACACATACGTAGTGCAGTTTCTTTAGACAAAATGTGTGGTAAATTTAGAAGCTCTCCGGGCCATATTTCAGACAGTAATCTTTACATTGGCCACGATATTCGATCACATATCATCTCTCTGCGGTGCTACGCATATAAGGCTATAAATTGATGTGCCGACTTTTATTTTATGAAAATACAGATATGTGGACACATTTCGTGCACTCGTATATTAAATGTGTTTTTTTGAGTTACAATATGAGCGTCAGTTGGTGCGGCACAGAAAAGAAGAGCATTCTAAAGCTTAAGGTTTCGACCACGTATATATTTACGTTAACTTATTATTATACTTTGTAATGCCTTATAACGTTTTTATTTATCCAACTTTTTCATCAGATACTTTAACACGTTTTTATAGATCTATTTTAGCCTGTTTTATGCTCTTCATGGAGAAAAGTGTGAAATGACGCATAAGTGTATAGTAGTCAGCACATTTTATATGCTCTCTGCGAAAATCAAGGGTGGCTGCCCTTGGCGAAGGTTTAATTGTCGGGAGTCTTGAATTGGATATGAATTGAATAAATAAATTCTTTAGAAGAACATATTTAAGTAGAAAAACTAAGCGTATATATGGAGTGATGTTAGTAAATTGTAAAGGGTGCACGATTATTCGAGTGGATGTTACCCGCTATCATCTCTCGTCCATTACTCTGTGCTAGTAACTCCTTGTCGGGTCAGCTGCAAAAATGCAGAAGCCGAAATCTAAGAAATAGTCCGCATTCCACATCTCAAACATCCTCCACCTGGATTTGGACGCAATTAACCATGAGACGTTGCTGTCATCAAGCCAAGAGCTTCAACCTAGGTAGCCAAGTAGCACCAAGCGATACAAAGAAAGGAGATGAGTCTAAGGACCACCTCGCATCTCAAGTATCTGCTTGATTCGACATAAACGATACCACGTATCCATTCAGGATTCGCCGACGATAGTTCTGCCGTGGGGGGTTTCGGGTTCCCATTATTAAACTACCTTACCCTCAAGAACTACGAGTTCCCATATAGGAAATAACAAAGGACCCGCGGTTGGCGCAGGCTTGGGACGATGCTTATCAACTCTGGTACAAGCCTGAAATCCAAGACTGGTCCATGGCTGGTCTAAAATCGGGATGATAACTTCGTGCCAAGCTTGGTAATCAGTCATGGCCCTAGATTGGTGATACATATTGACCCAATAGTGAAAACCAATACAGTGCCGACGCTAATATTGAGTCTTGGCGCAAGGTAAAAAAACAATATTGGACCACTCTTAATATTAATATGGTATCAAGGCTGACAATCAGTGATAGTATGGGTTCGGAATCCAACGGTGGCCCCGGGTTATTACTGACCTTTCAGTATGAGACCAACCTAATATTTAATACTGTACTATAGCTTATTAATACTTGTATGAAATAACTGTGATGAAGAAAACAAATTAATACGAAAATTCTAAATTATTACCAATTATTTTAATTCATTCAATTATTAGTAACATAACAACGTAACTTTTTGTGACACAAGAATAAGCATGAGACTGATTTTATATGAAATTAATAATATTTTAAGTGTTAAACAAATAAATTTTAAAGAAAAGTGATTTAAAAAATTAATACAAGTTTAATTTTTACTACTAAAAATTGTATTTATTTTTATTAGCGTAGCTCTTTTTTAAATAAACACGTTCTATTTCAGAAGAATTATTTTATTAATAATATTACAAAACGGTTAAACGTAACATCACTCATGGTAGGCGGATGAACACTGACTAATATGCCGCTAAAAGGCTTCCCCTTGCAGCTGCCGGGCTACTTACTTTTCATGTCTGTACTTGTTTCGAAGAAACAAAGCGCGTAAAAATTTGAAAGCTGAATTTATATTTAGTAATAATAATTATAATCTATGTAGGTATTTTAGTTTAACTTTTCTCGCATTTTTCTATTAATTAGTTACTAGCTGATGTAATAAAGGCAGAAAACTTCACAAGCTTGATTTGGTAGAATATGTGAAGATTGGCCCAAACTTGGTTCAAGGGTAAGAAACCAAATCTAAAAACACTAAAATTGGTTGAGGCTTGGGCAAACAGTAAGAAACCGAGACTAGGGCGCTGAAGGTTGGCTCTGACTTGGGCAAAGATTAGAGAACCCAGCATTGGTAAGTAGGCGTAGGTTGACTCTTGGGCCACGACAAAGCAGCCGAGGCGTGGTATCTGAAGGTTGACTTAGGCTTGGAGCAATGTTGAAATAACGACATTTGTTTATCCAATATTCAGCCAAGCTGGGGCCTATTGTCAAGACTGGCAGTTCCTACATGGGTTTTAGTACCAATCATTCTTCCTTAGGTAATCTAGTATTCAATCAATCGACTCTTGGGCCGCCGCGGACCTACAGTTAACGCTGTATAGCATTTTTTTATATAGAGCGACTATTTTATGTATTTTTTATGCTATGAAGTAATTACTCATTTACACTGACAGTGAAGTATATTTTGAAATGTCCGAGAATGTTGAGAAAGCGGCTATCATAAACGTAAACACCTAATCTTTTCGGTAACTTACAAATTAGCAACATCTACATACATATATTAAATGTTTTGGGATATGTCTTACTAGGACAGCATGTAGTGATTTAGACTGATAGTAAGGATAGGATCGTGGAAGTAATTTAATAATTTAAATTGCACTTTCTGTATTAAATTGCTATATATCGATAATCTTTCATTATTCTGTCGGTGGAAAGGAAGTTTCTTACACTCCAATTTTTACCATAATCTTATTCTTATTTATTATAGTGAAGCATTACCAGAAACAAAAACCCTGGTGTCAATACTGAGTTTAATTAAGATAAAGCCAAGCTAGAGAATACACTCTACTTTTTAGTGGAGATCCAAGCAAAGTGAAATCAAGCATATAGAACAGGAAACGTTCTACTAAAACCGGTGTATTTCTTTTTTCATTCTGTATTCTCACACGAAGATCCTTTATATCAGCAGCAGGAGTTTAAAAGATTAGGTCTAGGTTGCCATATTGCTCATATATTCAAACAGATTATACAATTCCCAACAATTCCATTAAGAAGTTTAGATTTCCATGGGTAGTCTGAATTCGTGTCCAACCTGCTGGAAATACCCTTGACCCAATTCGTCGTCATGAATTCTATTTTTATTTCATTTCTTACCTTTATCTCTCAGAGATGTCGGAGGTCACGGAGGTGAGTAACGGACGCTATAGTCAGAAAGTAATGTGTGGTAGAGATTCACTAAAGTGTTTCTTGACGAAATACTCATTAACGTTGAAGATGAAGATGAAACTGAACGTGAGTACCGGTATGGGTTGATTTGATTCTTGCCACAGTGATAAAGGATAACCTAGTCAGGTTTCTTCTGGTTGGGGAGGGGGTAAGCCCTAGCCAATGCCACCAGGTAGTTGTGTTATGCGACGAAAGTATGTAGATCATGCTATGACGGTGCACTACGCTTAAGGGGTGTTGACCCGAATATATAGCCTCTCACGCTCAAGACAACTTCACCTTAACCGATACATACCGGGATTCCGCTCAAGTACAATTAAACCAAGCACTGACAAGGGCACACCAGGTGCTATAACTTGGTAGACCGGGGTGCATAACCTTCCAAGTCCAGCCACATTGAAGTTGGATTCGGGCGGGCAGTGGTCCTACTACGTTGTGGGAAAAATCCGAAGCTGGACTAGGGGCCCATCTAATTGCGAAGAGTGTAGTGCGAGGTAAGCGCTTAAATTCTCGCCCCTGCAGGCTTCTACAGGTGCCAACATGGTCAAACTCGGTTGGGTCATGTAAGAGGCCTACACTATATATATTACGGATAGAAGCGTAATAGATTTTAGTAGCCACTCAAGCATCATAACGAGTGCATGAAAATGTCGCAGCTAACGAAAATTGAGTACCGCACGGTCCTTACATTTTTAACAAAAGAAGGGCACACGCCTAATCAAATCAAACAACGTTTAGCCGGCGGTTATGGTGATTTATCTCTTTCATATTCCACTGTAAAAAAAGTAGTCCGAATGTTTCCGTTTGAGGCAAGAATCTCTTGAAGATGATGAAGGTCGGCCAATTGAAGCGATAACGCCTCAAAAACTTGCAATCATTGAAGAAATGGTATTAGAATTTGGGTATGAATAAAATTAGTGCAAGATAGGTACCGCGTCTTCTTTCTGCTGTTCAACGTCAACGTCGCGTCGAATATGCGCGCTCGTTTTTAAGCTTGTGTGGAAACGACCCAAAGCCGATTTTGAAGTCCATTGTCACTGGAGATGAAGCAATAGTTCTATCCAAAAGGGAATCGATGGAATGGCGGCGACCCGATGAACCTCGTCCCAAAAAGGCGAAAGTCGTTCAATCGACAAAGAAAGTTATGGCAACAATATTCTGGGATTGTGACGGCATTTTACTGATTGATTTTAAAGAACGCAATACAACTGTTAACAGTACATATTATGCGTCTTAGAAACAATATTCGTGAAAAACGTCGAGGAAAATTGACAAGAGGTGTTCGATTATTATACGACAATGCACTTGTTCATACTGCCGTAATTTCACAAGCTGCCATTCGCGAATTCTTTGAAGCATTGGATTATCCACCGTACAGTCCGGATATGGCTCCTAGTGACTATTATTTATTTTACAATTTAAAGAAAGACTTTAGGGGACGTCGCTTTAAGTACGAGAACAAGCAGATGTAATTGAACATTTTGAAGGAAAAACTTCAGAATATTTTTAGAAGGGCATTGAATTATTAATTCCACGTTGTAATAAGTGTATTGACATTAGGGGAGATTATATTGAAAAATAAAAATTATTATATTTTACCTACACAGCAACTCTTTTTTATTTTTATTCAATGCTAAAGGCAGAACACAAGATAACATGAAATATCCGGCATTTACCTTTGGATTGTTCTATTTGTAACTCGGTTTATATTGGACAAACGATTAGAAATTTCGACATAAGATACAAAGAACACGTACGCTCTTATAAAAATAAACATCCAGAAAAGTGTAATTATTCCAAACACCTTTTGGAACAGAACCATCTAATAACACCTCAAAATAACATCAAATTTTTACGTTTTTGCAACAACAAACACAAATTAGACATTCTAGAAGCTTTTGATATATACAAACATAAACGTACAGTACCTTTCGTGAATGAACAAAGTGATCAAAATAATGGTTTGCGTGTACTAATTGTTTGATGATTGAAATTTCTTTATCAAAATGAGATCTTTTCATTGGAATAGCTAAAGCTCGGTGTACTAAAGACCTATAAGCTACTAGTTTATTAATTTTATAATCACATGAATCATTAGGAATAGTGATGTCTGTGTTGGTAGGTTTTATTTCTATCGATATATGGAAAATTCAAATTTATTGTTTGTATTAACTTTAATAGCTAAATCCAAAAAATTAGTAGCTCTATTTTGTTCTGTGTCTGGTGTAAACGTGATGTTTGGGTGAAGACTGTTAATAAGAATTAAAAACTCATTGGTGACCTCAAAAGAACTGCCAAAACAAGCTAAAATGCTATCAACATAACGATACCAAAAAATAATGTGTTTCGAAGGATCTAATTCAAATATCTGACTCCTAAATTAACCAGAAATATGTTAGCTAACAGAGGACTCACAGAATTATCCATAGATAAACCATCTTTTTGTAAATAAATTTTGCTATTAGAAGTGAAATAATTTTAACTGATACAAAGAGCAAATAATTGAATTAATTTTAATCATTTTAGTAATTCTATATTACTATTAACTAGGAAATTATCTAACAAAGGAACACAATCCAGTGGTGGAATTATTGAAAACATGCTAGTTACGTCAAAACTAACAAGTTTTTAATGTGTTGGAAAATGTATGTTCTGCAGGTTTTCTTTTGTATCCTATGATGTTAATAATATGGTTGAGTTTCTTGGACAAAGTGTGATTAGGTGCATTTTAGGTTTTCCGAATTGGAGATTCGCGCAATACTGATTCGCATAAAAGCATTTGCATAAAATTTCCAACCTCAAACATTTTACTCAACGTCTTGCTCAACTAACTTACCTCTTAACTTATAATTTTATCTATCGCGAAACGGGTTTAAATAAAACGCCACAATGCAAGGTTTGTCTAGCACTAGGTTATGTAATATTCTATAAACTAATTAACTGATTTTCCTTTTCATATTACTGTTATTGTTTATTATAATCGTTTGTATAATTTTGCATCCAATTAGTATATCAAATCTAACTGTCTTCATCATAACCAAAGGAAATACTTAATTTTGTGTAAACAAGACTATCTACAATATTAATACTATTAATATTAGTCTCGCGGTTTTGTCTTCGCGAGTTGTATCACTAAGTTGCACAGTGCTTGTTGTCATGCTGTTTCGCCTATTTGCTCTCAATTATTTTGCAGCAAGATTTAGAGGGTGTTTGCTTTTCATCCTTGTTTCAATGTTAATTTAGTTTAGTAAGTGTTTTTGTTTTCCTTATAGCTGTAGGTATCTTCACAGAGTATTAGTTTTTGAAATTCTTTTAAGTAATGTTTAATATGCGTGTTAATATTCCTTTTTTACAGTTATAGGATCTTAATCTACACGCTACTAAGGTTACATCCATATTTACGTAAATAAAAGTATTGAACAAATATCACATCTTGCCGATTACCAATGATATTTCCCGTAAATTTAATTTACTTGGAATATATATTCAAAAACTAATCTTTACTAGTAATTTTGTGAAATTACACCAATTACGGTAAATATACATGATGTCTGTAAAATATTCACCTAGCGGATTATAGTAAATATCACTATTTACAGCTTGTCGGTTATATTTACAGTAAACTTAAATTAATTGCATGAACGATATATGATTTAAGAACTGTCTTGAATAATACGAGGGTGGTTTGATAAGTCAGTGACTTTTTGCATTACCCGCGCAGTAACTTTAAATGCAACACTGCTTCCGTCAACTGCCATCTACGAATAGACTACTGTAAAGTTTTGAAGAGGCTGAGCCATTTAGTTTGTGTTTGACAGCCATTGAAAGCAAACAACCGCGTGAATTTTAACGAAAATGGAAAAAAGTGAATTTCGTGTGCTGATTAAGCATTATTCTTTGCGTAGAGAAACTATCACCGAAACCAAGGAAAGGCTTAATAAATACTATGGGGACTCTGCACCATCAATTTCAATGGTTAAGAAGTGGTTTACCGAGTTCCGTTGTGGTCGTACCAGCACAAGTGACGCCGAACGTTCAGGTGGCCCAAAAGAGGTCGCCACGCCAGAAATCGTCGATAAAATCCATGGAAAGATATTGGACGATCGGAGAATGAAAGTGCGTGAGGTGGCTGAGGCTGTAGGCATCTCAACTGAGCGGGTACATCACATTTTAAATGAATATTTGGACATGAAAAGCTATCCGCGCGATGGGTGCCGCGATTGCTCACACTCGACCATAAGCGCAACCGTTTGACCACTTTAAAGGAGTGTTTGGCGATGTTCAGCCGCAATTCGAACGAGTCTTTGCGACGTTTCGTTACCGTAGACGAAACATGGATCCATCATACTACACCAGAGATCAAGGAACAATCAAGACAGTGGGTTTGTCCGGGTGAACGTGCACCAAAGAAGGCCAAGGTGGGTCTGTCGGCCAACAAGGTCATGACCACAGTTTTTTGGGATGCACGCGGTGTCATTCACATCGATTACCTTGAAAAGGGTAAAAGGATCACCGGCGAATATTATTCAAAGCTTTTGGACAGCTTCGATATTGATTTGAAGCAGAAACGACCGCATTTGGCGAAGAAAAAAGTGCTGTTCCATCAAGACAATGCACGGGTGCACACGTGTGTAGTCACCATGGCAGAAATCCATGAATTGGGCTACGAACTGCTACCCCATCTAGCATATTCTCCATATTTAGCCCCCTGTGACTATTTGCTGTTTCCAAACCTGAAGAAATGGCTGGGCGATAAGAGATTTGGGTCGAATGAAGAGGTCATCACTGAAACAAACGCCTATTTTGAGAGCCTTGAGAAAACCTATTATTTGGAAGGAATTTGGAAAAACGCTGGACTAAATGAATCGAGCTAAAATGAGACTATGTTGAGAAACAAAACGCTTATTTACCGAAATCAATATCTTTTATTCAAAAAGTCACTACTTATCAAACCACCCTCGTATCTCGAAAATTCAGTATTGTAAATCTTTGATTATTCACTTGTTTATTTATTTGTTGTTATGTTCAATTAATGAAACGTTTAAAAATATAACCTTGTATAAATAATTTTAATATGACAATTCTATTAGTTGCAAAAACTAAATGTCGCGGTCGTAGCGATAAGATTATTGACAAGTGACTCAAAAATTTCATTTCATAGCAAAATAGCTAAATATCGCTCGAAATACAGTAGATAATGGATTGAAACGACACTTTAAAACATAAAGAGAGAAAACATGCAGCCCGTAATATAGGACTATATCAGAAAATAGTGAAAGTGATTACTAAAAATCGCAACATGTTCATAAGAGATGTTGCAAGAAAATGTTTAATTAATGGTAGGTAAGAGCATGGTCGAAAGAGCTAAACAGCATGATGAAATTTTTCCAGACTCAGAAACGTCAATTGGTGAGGCAAGATTTAGAAAAAATATATCGTTTGACTGCCAATTTGCCAGTGTGGTTATCGAAGCCCGCCGTTTGTGAGCACATATACAATCAATGCCGTGTATACTAATAAATGCACGAGCAAGCCTTCGCTTCTATTTCCATGAAAGCATAATACTTCCACCTTATTATGACCATATTTAGCTTCCCTACATTATGCCAAAGCAACAGAAAAAAATCGTGTTATCTATGGAAATGAATCCTCCAAATGCGCCACAATGTCGGCCCATCGAGAGATGTTGGGCTCTGATTTAAAATAAACTAAGAATAATTGTAGAACCTGCCGAAAGCATTGGTAACTTTACTATAAAATATAAAAGAGCTTCCAAGCGAATGAATGAAGCTACTGTCAGAAATGCAGAAGTTGAGAACAGTATAAGCTAGGGTATAAGCGAATAGTTACTTATTGAATATAAATTTTTAAAGAAATGTTTATGCTAATTGTCAGTTAATATAATATTTTTTACAAAAACAAATCAAATAAAAATATGACTGCATTTTGGGTTCTCTAGATTTTATTCGAAACAGTCCTTATGTGATACTATGTGATTTTACAGATACAAAGGATTAACTCTATGCGATCTACTATGCTATTATATTACACGAGCTTTCTCCACTGTATCCAAATACAAAACATATTTTAAACTCTTATCTCTTTATTGTGCCAGATTGTAACGGAATATGCTGGTGCAACATAGCACCGTATGGATATGGCCGTGGTCGTTTTGTAAAATTCCGTCATAGCTAAACCTGACGTTTGACGATGTACTTTGAGTATAATTATTTCAAACCCAGTGGCACTCAATAATGTCCTAACTTCAGTCTAATTTACTTCAACTCTATAATATCCACGCCTTCTTTCCTTTCCAACAATATATCGTTTTATTAACTCGAATTGTTTGCATTATAATAACGATTAACTGTTAGGTTTCGTCTTCTCTTAAGTTTGGTGCTACTGTGTTTCTTCCTCTGTAGCTACTTTTTTTATCAGGAGCCAAGTAGTTTGGTATTTTGTATCTTCTGCGAAATTTTGCAAGTCCTAGCTATTTTCCTGAAGAGCTAAAGCGACTAACTTCTAATTATGTAAATGTATGTTCATGTTTATGCATGTTTAGTGTACCATTAGCCTTTCTTCATACTTTCCGGAATTTTCTAGTTTTATTTTTAATTAAGCAGAGAAGAGAAGCATGATTAAGATAATAAGCGTACATATTAGAAAAACTCTTCGCCATTTAGCATTTTGGCATGTATTTCTCTAAACAGATCTAATTTTTTATTGACTTATTGACTAAACTTCGTAAACAATTAAGGTAATATATTCATTTAGACCATACTACGGACAATTGAAAAATTATTGTCACTTCGTTCAATTATTAAAATTTAGAAATGTTATTTAGAAACCAGATGGTTGCTACGGAATTCTATTGTGCTGCACATTCAAGACTACCCGTACGGTTTAACAACTGGTACTTTAAATTTAGTAAAACAAATCTATGGGCAATTAACTTTGACACCGAAGTTTCTGTTCTTTGACCTCCTTCAAGATAGCTTTCTGAACCTTCCCAAAATTCGGTGACGGCTATTTCAGAGTCAATTAAGTATATTAAGGAATACTGATGGATGATATCAATCTTCCAAGGAAGTGTGTACATTCAGATGATTCGTATGAAACTTTATTTACCTATACCTACAGCTCTTCTGGTGTGTACCTACAAATCTTTTATTAAACTTTGATGCCAGTCGTCTGAAAAATTCGTATTGGCAAGTTAATTCTTAGGAGAGTACACTACACTACTCGATTTTTTTATCTAACCCAATACGTACAGCCTACACGGTGTTTCGCCTTTTTGAAATTCTAATTTCCTTTATTTATAAGATCTTGGTATCGAGAAAATTATTTCTTGAGTGATTTAATTCCTAACTTGTTTTCAACTGTACGGGCGCCCCAAGGCAGCAGCTTCATTTTAAATCGTATATTTCAATTTTACAGCAACAATTATTCAAGAAACAATTATAAATAAAAAAAACTAGGATTCCAAAAAAGGCAAAACATCCTGTATGTATTGGGTTGGATAAAAAATTGACTAGTACAGTGAACTCTCCTAAGAATTAGCTTGCTAATACGAATTTTTCAGCCAACTAGCATCAAGAATATTGATAATATCGCCTGATTGATGTTGTCGAAGAGATGCTAAGGTAAAAGATGACTGGACCACGATCGCGTTCGGCGCTTAACGAATTTTTCTTAGCTACTTCATGACTAATATTGAAATCACCGTGAGGTGCATGACGCGACGACAACCATCTCCTTGGATCGTATCTCGGTTTGTGGTTCTGAAGATAACCGTTTTTGAAGAGCCAGCAATGCACAAGTCTTTGACTCTTAACCGTATTTCATATCCTTACCACAATATGTACAACTCCAAACCATCAGACCAGTAAACTATATGTACTGTCACTCACCGTTTCAACAAAGAACATCAGCCGGTTACAAGTCGCTGCCGTAGTCTATTTCCATTCAGTATTATCCACAACTAGTGGTGGGTTATAACGCATAAAGGTATCAATGCTTCTCGGAGTGTTACAATGCCTAGGCGTCATGAGGCATGCTTATGAGAAGCGTTGCAATATGCAGTATATCCATCTTTATTTTAAATACAGATTTTTATATATTGCCGTTTCTATCACTCCCACTGGTTTGACGATTCGAGTGACCTTCAAGAGTACTATCCATGCTTACGGGCACGCATAGACGTGCATCTGGGTGACATGATAAATGCATCAACTTTATTGTTAGTACTTTCGATAACAAAATGCTATGACGCGCAGCTACTGTTTGCTTTGATGTCTCGAGAAGTGTTAGAGATCTTTTGATTTCTCGACGCTTGGGCGTTGGGTGTCATGAGAAGCGTTATAACACACCACTATCCACAACCAACGCTGGCTTAGAGTATCATCAACCAACCACCCAATACCTTAAGATAACCTATTACGACGACTACGCTGCGCTGCTTCGCAGAACACGGATCGACGTTAACAAGTTTCTACGAATCTTGCAGCGAAAAATTTGTCTCTGTCTCTCTCTATCTGTAGGAGCTGTCCATATAAAATGTATACATACACTATGTCCATAAAGTATGGAACTTTATTTCAATATATTTCAATATATCTGACAATTATTTTGATAATATTAATATTTATTATTAAGGACCGGTGTTGGACGAGTGGTGTAAGGACATCCATCACTTGTATTCCAAGGGACGTGGGTTCGAGTCTCACTTAGGGCGGCGGGATTTTTATAAATTGGAAGATTCGGCCGCCTCTACTATTGGTGTGTGTAAGATTGTATTGCATGTTAGATGGGGGACGTATGACTTCAGATGTAATAAAATTTAAAAAATAAATAAAATTAATATTTATTATAATATTAAGATAGTTAGTAGATATCATTTTTTTGTATTTACTTTAGCGATGTGTTTGCTTATATTTATATTATCTTTGATGACAGCTTAGCTGTCGAAACAATTGTCATGTAGATTAAAATAAATTTGTGAAATCTTTTACTAATCAGTTTTATTTATTTTAAAAAGATATTTAATTTCACATGGTTCTTACTTTTAGCAAAAAGTTGTTGTCGACGTAGTTTCTTCAATTCCTATGTAGGTGCAGGAAGGCATAAATCCACATAAACGTTATTTTACCCAATTTAGGCTCAGCATTATAGTCGAGTCCATACCACTTCGCCCACCGACCACTTCGCCCACTCGTATTTTAGTACCATATCGCCCAACGGAAAGTCCACTTCGCCCAATTTCTGTAATGTACCACAACGCCCAACACGACCATTTCGCCCAACTTTTCACGAGGGACACAACGCCCACCAGGACCACTTCGCCCACTTGTTCACTAGGGACACAACGCCCACCTCGACCACTTCGCCCAACTTTCGTATAGACCCCACACCGCCCAAAACAGGACCACAACGCCCAAAATCGTTTGTTAGAAATCGGGTATTGCACACATAAAGTGTTGAATAATAGTAACGAAGCTGTGTGACTAAAATTTAATCAAAATAATACTTTAGGCGAACTCACACGCTATAAAAGTTGAAACGGAAAGGTTAATATTTTTTAATAAAATGCATATCATATATGGCATAATTTATCCACAATTATTATCTACTATAATTGTAAACCACGCGTTCCTTAGTAGTTAGGTACATATAATTTAATAAAGCTTGTTTCTATTTTCAAATGCCTTTAGGAGACGGAAGGATAACGAAATGAAATAATTCTGAATTTCTCTATTTACTTAACTGGTTTCTACTAATCGAAACTTATTTAAATATTGTATGTTGTTCTGTGAATAATTTAGAAGAAGGTACCGTTTAGGATTTACAAAATTATTTTAAAAATAAGATGTAAAAATTCTTAATATTTCAGTTTATGCATCTTTAAGCAAAAATATTTTTTCCCAAAATCTATTTCAATATGTACAGATGTGTTTGCCGATCGTCAATCAAATTATATTGCTTTATTACTTTTAGTTGCTCAGTTACTATCGAAGATGAGACTCAAAAATCACTCGCACATTTTGACATTTTATTACACCCAATAAATATGAATTTGTCGGCAGTATTTTAGGGTGATCCACACTATTGTGCATTTAATTTATGCACCGATGCATTCCGCAGAGATAGAAGGGAATGTAAAAAATAAGAAAATTATAAATAAAATTAAAAGTTCATTTTTCAGAAACTTTTTTCTCCGAGCGATGAGATGAAGCACCCGTTATATTTACTTTTCATATATGGCTAAAGTTATAGTTTATTTTAAAAGATGCACAAATTTTAATAGTCATTAAAATAAGCAGATATTTAATTAAGCACTACATATTTATGTTTCGCTTAAACACCGCAAAGAAAGTTAGCCCTCGTACACGAGATGATCGGTAAGACTGTTCAACGTAGCAATAAAACATTAATAGGTAGTACCTAGCATAAGATAATTTCAATGCCTTAAACTTTACTGTATGTACTTGTATACAATAAAAAACAATGACATAATATAACTATTTAGTTGGTTTATTAAAATATTGAATAAATTACCTTTTCCTCTGTATTCGTTGGTAGTATTCTAGTATTCACTAACTTGTATTAAAATTTAAAATAAATAAATCCCGTTAAACTCTTCACGGCATATTTACGAATAAACTTTTGTATAAATTTAATGTGTGATAGTACCTACTCGTCACTAGGAACAAAAAATCCTTATGACATTTTTTATTTTATGCACTTCAAAAAAAATTGCTAAAAAGGGCAACATTTGGGAACTGCTGGAAATAATAGTCAAAACAAACTGTGGCATCACCTAATAGCATCAGCTGCTTCAATGTAACAGATATCACATTGAAGATGTTAGTTAGGTATATCCAGCTCCAACTGTGATTCTTAAACCAGTAACCACCTATCCACTTTTCAAAAACGTTTTTTCTTTGCTATTATGAAAGATAGGCACACTAATCATATTAAGCTTTTTTGTTGCATTTTATGTGTACTATCTCCTATTCAGACGTTACGAATCTTCAGTGAATCTTCAATAACTTTGAGTCGTCTATTAATCCAATGCCTACCAGATAAAGTGCCATAGCCTTTTGTATAGATATTGCTGTGACGTCACGCTAAAAGTCATTCACTCGCAGTATTCCTAATACTCTCAGCAATAAGGGAATAGTATTTTAAATTTTAAACAATAAATATGAGCTACTTGGTGGTACTAACTTATTAAAACCTGTATTTCATGGCAATTTACCATAAAAATCTAATTAAGATTTAACTAAATAAAGACTTAATTAAAATTGTTATATTTATCATCTTTAATACATGTCCTTTATCAATACTGATAAAGGGCATGTATTAAAGACAATAAATATAGCCAGCTGTTGGTTCCCCCGTAGTGTAGGCATGAAATAAAAAGAATTAAGTATTCACCAATGTAGAAGTATTTCGTTTTCAAAGATAATATCAAGGTTGCGTTATAGCTAAACAGAACATGGCCCTAAAGATTAGTAATGCAATAATAAAGTATTATCTGAATGTAAACACCTCATTTCTTTCAGGCATCACTCATTCTTAATAACTACACATACTAAAACCACAAACAAAATTAATTGTCATACCGTCAATCCGTACAATGGTCTAAATATTGTTTTTAAACGTTCTGTTTCGTTTTTTCTTCGATGTGACTCAAAAATGGCAAAATAATTTTTTCGTATTCAGTTTATACGACAGCTAAGTGTAACACCTTGTATAGTCGGCATTGATTAACCTTTCTATAAAAGACATACGAGTTCAATTTACAATTTGAATAAACTAATTTTTAATTTATTCAGTTACTATTTTTATTTTTTTGGTAGAAACCGAGAAGCAAGGGCATATTTTAGAAAAAGTCCTTCGAGCTAAACTCGCGATTTTTTCGTGCTATTCTCGAATATTTATTTACCTTTACGATAAACTGTCCATATGAAGCTTAAATTATCCGATGATAAAAAGTGAACCTCTCATGTAGTCAAAGTGTAATTCATTTGGACATAAATTTGATCTACTTAACCTTTTATATGACTAATTTGTATCTCACATTTTTAGATTTTGTAACAAGTATACACATGAATACACAATGAAAAACTAAAACTAAACGTAAATTTCCAGTGGTAGAAACCAGCTAAATAGGGAAATTCAGAATTAATTCATTTCGTTACCTTTCCGTCTTCTAAAGGCCTTTGAAAATAGAAACAAGCTTTATTCAATTATATGTAACTACTAAGGAACGTGTGGACTACAATTATATTAGATAATAGTTGTGGATAAATTATCCCAAATATGATATGCATTTCATTAAAAAATATTAACCGTTCCGTTTCAACTTTTATAGCGTGTGAGTTTGCCTAAAATATTATTTTGATTAATTGTAGTCACACAGCTTCGTTACTATTATTCAACACTTTATGTGTGCAATAGCCGATTTCTAACGAACGATTTTGGGCGTTGTGGTCCTGTTTTGGGCGTTGTGGGGTCTATACGAAAGTTGGGCGAAGTGGTCGAGGTGGGCGTTGTGTCCCTAGTGAACAATTGGGCGAAGTGGTCCTAGTGGGCGTTGTGTCCCTCGTGAAAGGTTGGGCGAAATGGTCGTGTTGGGCGTTGTGGTACATTTCAGAAATTGGGCGAAGTGGACTTTCCGTTGGGCGATATGGTACTAAAATACGAGTGGGCGAAGTGGTCGGTGGGCGAAGTGGTCGGTGGGCGAAGTGTCCGGGTCTCTTATAGTCAAGTGCAGAGAGCAATTTGGCATAACCGCCACAGATCAGTTTGGAAGGCACAAATGCCAAAGTGGTTTATTTATCTGATGGAATCGCGATTTTTTAAAAATACACTGGAAATTGCAGAATCTGTGCAAAAAATGTTAAAATTTTGTCTATATGAGGCTAATAACTGTTTTTTTCTAATTTATGGAAAAGGAAACTTAGGTGCTTATGTCCTTCTTCCGTGGATATGTCTTCATCATTATCATCACAGTTATTTTCTAAATTACAAATAATGAAAGTTAAAAAGTAACCAATGTAAAATAATAGACACAGGTAGATTATAGTTCAGTTTTGCGTAATATTTTGTGGTTATCTTTGGTATACAGAAGTAATTTCAGATTTGTTTAAATAAACAAGAAAACGTTATGCCGATTACATTGTTTTGATATCATCCCACAAAGATGAAGTTCATGATTGATAATTGTTTGATATTAAAATTAAATTTTCCAATAGAGTAAGTATGCTAGGAAATGATAATGTTGAGGGTCGGCACGTTGAGTATAACCATAGAAAGACCATATGTGGGTCTGCGTTCAGCAGCATTCTTCATTTACTCTAATAGATTAGCATTAATGCAGGGGTGATTTTACTTTATTAAAGTTCCATAAAGAATGTAACATTTGCCGTTGCTGCTGCTGTTAATATTATAAGAAGAGCAAATTACAATTTTATGCAAGAACGTATTATTTCATAAATTTGACTATAACGACAAAAAAGTGAGGTTATAAAGATAACCAGAGTAAGTTAATTATCAGTAACTAGGCGTGGAAACTAGACTTTAAGAGATAGCAAGATGGTATTATTTGGAAGGCATTAAATCATCATTAAACAGCATTCAGAGAGTTGGTAGTAGCCAGGAGGACAGTTGTATAATAACATGTGTTCCCTGGCCACAGACTCACTGGCCGCCATAGCGCACATGCGGTTGGAAACGCACAGCCAGTATATCGTCAAGAACCGCTAGATAAAATGAAAAAGTAATTTTCTTCGAAGAGAATTCATGGCAACTCGGAGCTATTGTTTCCGCATTAGCATCGAGTTAGCGCTTGCCGTCACATGACTGGCCGCCCCACATGCGCCGCTCATCAGACGCTGCTCTCCCATACTGAACACGACTACAATCGTAAATCAAACAGAATTAAATATTAAAAACGTTCAAAGTTTTCCTCCCTTATTCTAAATTTAAAATGAATGTAAAGTAGATAATTCGAATTTTAGAAATTTGAACCATTCTTTTCGCAGAGGAAAAGAAATTTAATTTAATAGTGCCAACACATGTGACTGTCATTTCAAGATTTCAGGATTCGATTTTCATATTTCCGCACCGTCTTTGTCTGACGCAGGGACTGAAATCCCTACTTTCTGCTACGCCTGTCACTACTAGAATCATTCAAAAGCATTTTCAGTTTGAAAAGATTACTTTCGTTACTTCTGAAATTAGAACAGTACCGGAGTTCTCCCCAAGACACCATTTTTATTTCTTCAGTTTTCCTTTCGCTTCACAGACATCTTGAGTGTTAATTAAACAATCTGCGTCATTATTATGTTCTCTTATAGACATAGACAGTCACTAAAATTCAGGAAAACGGCTATTCTTATTAATCTTAGGTCTACACTTTTGAAATGTATAGTAAAATAATTACATACATAGATGACAATACATTTTTATAAAAAGTCAACTTTTTGAATATAGGTTCTATTGTATTTTCATTACTTACAATTAGCATAAATTTAATTTTGGATAGTGTTGCATTCTACAATGCGAATGAGGACTGTAGCAATGACATAATCTACAGATCCTTTTTGGCTATAGATGATTAAATAAATTGGATAATATTCTGTCATCATCTATTGCCGTGGTTTGTTAATCGTTTGTAATATCGACTACGGTTGATCGGCGGTTGTACCACCAACGTTATGGATCTCATGGCGTGCAATAATAGCGATGTAATAATTGCAACATGTTCTCGAAATAATCCGCGAACCTATGGGTAAAATGTTACCCGTGCGGCACTTGGTGGAAAAAAACATCGAGCATTGTTTCCTTTTAGTCAACCATGGTTGAACATATCACACCAGTGACGCATGTTGGTGGAAGTTTTGTAAGTGCAGACTTTTGGGCCCCTTTCATATTGGTATAAAACAAGTAGTAAACGTCATCATGTGGCGACGTCTGTTTTTCTGCAACCACGAACTAGCTCCGGTCGATAATTTCGAATTTCGAGACCTTCGTGATAAAACAAAAAAAATATGAGTTATCATATATCGGTATCGGTTTACTATATTATAGTAAACCGATTGTTTTTGTAGTTCTAGCCTGATTTTAGCAGCTTTAAATGTTAACTAAATAATTAAGTCACTAGCGACAACCGATGGTTAATTGAACTATCTAGCTTTAGTTAACCAGTTTTTGGTAATTTTGACCCGAGTTCTAGTAAAATTACTCATCATCTTAACGAAGATTTTACCTTAGTTGGGATAAATGTACTTGTACAGTTGGCTATTTCAGCTTCTAGGTCAGGCTAAGATAACTTTACTTGATGATTTAATCTAAAATAGTGTTTGTCAAAACTTATTGTCTATTAAAACCCCTAGGTCTGATATTATGTTAGTTTTTAAAATCGAAGCATTAGCAAGTTTGTAATTGGAATGTAGATTTCGATTAATGAAATTAGTTTACATTTGTCTATATTAAGGGTCATTGAGTTTTGCTTGCACCATTCATCGAATCTGTCTAGATCATTTTGAATTTTGAGGCACTCATTTAATGATCTCACTGTGAGAAATATTTTCAAATCATCTGCGTACAACAAAAAAACACTATAATGAAAACAGAGGTTAACATCATTGATAAAGCAGTTAAATAGTAAGGGAGATAGATGGCTACCCTGTAGGACTCCTGAAGTTATATATATTTCAGAAGAAAAATGGTTTTTTACGTTAACTATTTGAGTGCGATTGCAAAGAAAGTTAGACAGCCACTTTAGTAGAATTTCATTAAATTCAATAGCAGACAATTTTATTAATAGCAACTCGTGGTTAACTTTATCAAAGGCCTTAGTCATATCCAGTATATATAGCATCTACTTGCAACTTTTGTTCAAAAGCATTTAAAATTCCATGCTGGTAGGATAAAAGATTGGTGAATCGTTATATTATATATGGATGGATGGACTATAAATAATAGTGACTAATATTTTAAATAAGTAGTTCAATATCGTCTAACGTATTGTCGATTTTCCACATTTTCGCTTCTTCTTCTTCTATTATGTGTTTTCCATAATTTTTCCATTTTTCCGGCGTAAATATGCTTCCGAAATTGAACTTCGCACTTTAACTGCTTTGCAAGTCTAATTATGTCCGGCTAAAGGTAGCGTAGCGACTAACGTGCTCTCTCATCTAAGCGGAATGGGTTCGAATCCAGGTGCCGGCAGATCTGGTTAAGGTTTTCTGCAGTTTTCCTTATCTGTAACACTAATGTGAGATTTGTGCTATACCATCTGTAAGTTGGCTGCAGCTGCACGGTAGGTCTGCGTAATAATTATAATCGCCCTTCCCTGCCGCACAAGCTTTACTGCTTCTGGGACCTGTTTCGCCAGGCAATGGGTAGTAATTTTTTTTTCACAATCTTACAGGTGGGAGCTCATTAAAGTGGGGCGTTAGCCTATCACGTTACGGTTCTACTTGGTTGATTGGGTAATCAAAACATTTTAGAGTGATTCTTGTTGTTTCCAGTATAAGTTGCATCCAGTATCCTGGACTAGATCGAAGCCTAAGTCCGTGCGTATATCTAACGTATTTCATGTAGTAGTTTCTGTAGGTCATTCTCCGACGGAGCGTATAGCTTTAGGTCACCCACATATAAAAGGTTAGACACTATTACTATCTTCTGTTGTTGGTCCTTCTTAAATTGAAAACCTGCTTTAGGTCTGAGTAGTAGATTAAATAATGGATTAAGAGCTAATAGAAACTACAAAGGACTAAGACAATCCCCTGGTATCTTTCACTTTTATTTGCTATTTCTTCTGTTTCCAAGTGAAGTTTATTTGTTCTTAATATTAACTTGGTTCGTCAGCATGGATACATGTTGATACATATACATATGCATGGATACATATTGGTTTCATGCATACTTTCAGGAAGTTGATTATTGTTGAGTCTATTTTATCGAGTAATAGCACTTTGACCAGCCAAGAGTAAGGTACTGAAGGTGAGGAAGGCTTTTTGGCAGTCAGTCCAGCAGATCAGCATATTTCGTTTTTGGATTTTGGCTCGTGACTACGTTATCTATTATCAATTGTTGCTGGCATCGCATGGTTTTTGGGAGGCATCCCTTCTGTTCTTCTGTAAAATGTTCTTTTATTCACAGTAATCTGAGATCTTATTAACTATTAAACCCTGATAATCTTATAAATGGTGGGTAGACAAGATATCAGTCGGTAGTTTTTTGGATTGTTAAAATCTTCATACTTAGGGAGCATATATGTGATTCCCAATGTGAAATAGTCTGGAATAATCTCAGAATTGTTTATGTGTATATTAATACTTTGGACTAAGGTTTCATGAAAATTGGTGAGCATCTTCCACCAAGATTTGGGTATAGAATCACATCCAGCTGCTTTTCAATTTGCTAGTTTACGTAAATAGTTCTTTAAATTGGAAAAACTGATTTCTGTTTTGTCCATGGTTTCTAATCTCGAGTTGTTATGTTTCTGTTGGGCTATCCATTCTGCTTTGGCGTTGTGTTGCTCTTTGTTATCCCATACTTCTTTCCAGAATAATGTAAATTCGTCCTTGTTTTAGAACAAACATTTTAAACTTTGTCTAGAAAGAAAACGGTAACTGTGGCAAACTTTTGCTATTGATAAATAAAATTATTACACCTTGAGATATATACGTTCTTACAATGGGGTACTTGCATGTATTTTTTTAAGATTTTTATATGAAAATATACATCACATTAAGTGTCTAGAATGAAATTACCGCGTAAAACGATCTCACTAACCCATTGAAAATCAATTTTAAAGTTTAAATTCTTTAGGGCATTGACGTCATAAGCCCAACTGTGGCGGCAAGGCAAAAGCCAATGAGATTCTAGCATCCTTCTTCACCCCGTCTAAGTGTAATGTTCGTTGTTGCCAATATCGTTATTTACTTATTTAGCGTGCACGTGGTAGATTTGAGGTTAGGTTACAGACGCGTTATTTAATTTCGTTATTTTTAGTATTTGCTTTTTATATTAGTGTGGTAAATTTAGAATAGAGACTTTGTTATAGATTTTTAACTGTTGTTTATTATATTAGTGTTATTAGGTCTAGTGTTAGCGTGTTATTAGGTCAGCTGGTGGAATGTACACAAATACGCTTGGAAATGTTGCTGTATATCCTTCCGCTAAAATATAGCTCGATACTTAAATCTCTGGGGTATTTTCATTGTTGTTTTTCTTTTTATAAAATTTTTTTTAGAAAAAACTGTTTGCATAGATATTTGTTGTGAATCGAGGCTGTAAAGGTACAATGACTCTTTTTAATAATTTTGATAGCATGCAAGTACCCCATTGACGGCTAATTAATAAGTAGTTTATTAGTCAATGCAAGTATCCGTTAAAACGCCGTCTAGTTTAATTAATACAATATGTTAATGTAAGATTTAAAACATTTAAAGATCTATTTAATCCCCGTTCTCAAGAGCCAGACAGACTTGAAGAAGAAATTAACATGAACTCTTATGGGGCTTATTGACATTGTGCTCTCGTGAGCGACCAAGAATTTTACATTGTTTTAAAAGGGTATTCACATCTCACACGAATCGCTCTCGAGAGCGGTTTTAGTAAAACCAACGTGAATGAGGCTTTTCCGATCATTTACTAATCAAGAAGAATTTTTGTTACAGTAACATCTAAATCGTAAACTTCTTATTCACAATAGCAACAACTTATTATCTAACCTAATTCATTCATTTTTCATATAACGTATCCCAAGCAGCATTTAAGTAGCAGTAACTGAGATCGGAACTTTGATTGAGTAGTTGTTACGTAACTACAACTAAATTTATGACTTTATAGGTTTAATTTCTTCAATTCGGAATATTTTAGTAATTGTGTAGTTGTTTCTACTATTTATTGGAACTATGTAGTTTCATTACTTTTGAGTAACTATTAAAGTATGTGAAATGGTATTGCCACTTAGTATACTTACTTTAAAGTCGTTGCAACTTCAAAGTGGTATTATGATTGTAGCAGTAACTTGCCCGAAGCTACTTTAAAGTTTTTAAAACCTTACAGTAGTATTGAATGTAAAACTTACGTTTTTGCTACCCAGGAGAATCACATTAAAGTAATTTTTCGTAAACTACTCCATCTCCATATTTACTTGTAAAATGTTGGATTAATCAATAATCATTAATCAATTTGTTATGATTGTTAATAGATGTTTTACTATATAACCTTCAATAAAAACAACAAATTGGTGCCAAATTGTGCCTTAGGGATTGTTATTTATGTAGGTTCAAGTTGGCAACATTTACTTGAAGTGATGTAACTAACCAATCCTGGCCCGTCCTCTGGGCGAGCGTCAGTAACACTTGAGTCGTCTTGGAGGATACACGTTTTCTACACTCTATGCATTGTGTATGTAATTCGCCCTGCTCACTCAATATTAATAAAGTTAATTAATGACAATAATTGAGTATCTTTTATTTAAACACATAAAAGAACATAACAGGAATAATATAAAAATGGTTTCTATCATGTGTATCAACTTATAAGTATTTCGTGTATATTTAACATATTTTATTAAAGACATTTTTTTACTAAAAAATATATTTAAAGAAGGCGCGTTGTTATTTTTCGATCTATCATCATCATATTTAACAGAAAAGTTGCAATGGTTTATAATTTTGGTGTACTGGGATGACAAAATAATCAAACATTTCATCGCTCTTTGCATTAAGTACGTATTACAAATAAACTTGGTAATTCATTTTGTGACACGATCCAGCATTATATAGTATAGAAAATGATAGAATATTTGTTAAGTTGCAAGAGCAAGAGAGAGCAATCACGCGACACGATGTGTCAAAGAGAAAAGAAGTTCCACGAAAGTAGCAATTACTACGCCGCTACGTACCTGCTACACAAAAATTGTTCCCCATTTTGGTTCCAGGCACGTAACAAAACCGTAGCAATTACGTGCTTGTGACTACTGGCAAAAACTTAATAGTTCCACCGGTAGTTGCTGGTACGTAGCGATGACTAAAAGTGCTGCTTGGGATAGCTTCATCATATTACGCTCATTTCAAGTTCCTTGGAGTGATGTAGCAGCGCATACTATCAGTTGTATTTGTCATACCAAGTTGCCAAATAAATTATTTTTTTACACTTTTACACTAACAACTTTTATTAAACACGTTACATATTAAGTTATTTGAGTATAGCAATTCCATACATCTTCAGATTATCGTGGTAAGTGTGTAAGTACCGAAGTTAGATGAGAATCACTCAAAATCAGATAATTTTCAAAAATAAAGAAGCGCCAATAGATAAGTAATTCTACAAATGGCCATTGTTAAGTGTCCCCAACTGATAAGCAAAGTGCTAGTCATTATTTACTGGGTTGCCACAGAAAGAAGTAGAATAATCTGAAAAAGATAAATGAAAACGTAGAGTATCTGTTTGTCCTATTTAAAAGCGAAAAAGGAACGTATTCGATTTCTTGATCCTTCCGCATCTAATTTTATATATCAGAAGTGTTAATATTTGCGCCAGAGTGGTCGGCCGCAGGTGTAGCTATATCGGCTGTGATTTCAGAATATCTAAACGGAGCTTCCGCGTTTTATTTCCATACACCCAAGCGACTGGCCCCGCTGCCCTTGCGCTATCTTGAGCCGAATCTATCTCGGGAGAATAAGAATTGAATTCGAAATGCGGCTGACCAATAGCAACTGTGGATTACGGTTGCGAAAATTGAATTCAAAAACTCGGATAGAATCTATAATGCGACCTTTTTGAAATATATATCTTATTTGGTTTTTACTGTCAGGTCGGAGATTGGTCGTCGATCGAGTCCAAGAGAAGGGGGTCGCTGTAGCGGTGCAGCCATATATTGCCCTGCTGTTTGCGGTTGCTTCGCTAAGTGGCCGTTTGTTTAGGTTAGCGCAGTATAGTCACAAGCCTTTTAACACGTCCAGACTTATTACTATCTTTAGATAAATAGGACAATTAAGTGCTGGCTTTTTACACCCCCGTTTTACACTGATAACGTTGAGATGACTTCGGTGAGTCAGAGGACGGGTAACGCCACCGATCGTGGAATTGCCGCACGTGGCGGACGCGTGCACATTGCCACCAAATCACACTCTAATGCGAATGTAATGACTTGTGTCTGTATTGCACATGTGTTGACACGTATCGCTTGAATTGACCGCACGCACCCCACGTTTGATAAGGCGGAAAAGAAGAATATTGCGGCATACGTGCTTACCACGTTGTTTCACACTATGTGAACCGTATAACGTTTTCACCCTTTTGATTAACTTTAAACTTCTTATCTTTATGTTCAATCTAAGTATTTATAAATTACAGGATTATCTCCCCATCGCACATAATCTTATTACGAAATGATCTTGTTACATTATAGCGAATTTGTAACGATGGTTAATGAACCTTTAAAAATGCAAAACCTATCCTTTTAACGCTTTGTATCAGATTGTTTTACGGAATTATCTTAATGAGATACACCTAAATAGTAACTCTAAGCTTCTCTTTGTACGTAACCTATACTCTAAAACACACAGCATTACATCTATTGAAAAGCAGTAATTCTCATGAAAGGTACAGTTTATTACCATTAAAATCTTTCAACAGCGGAAGTTTGGAAGATATAAGTGCAAAAAATATTTAAATACAGTTATCATCACTAGCTAGGGAGATTTTTGCAAAGCATTGACAATTCATATCTAAAAATTAATGATATAAGTATATGTATTCAACTTTTTTGTTTACCTTAAGTTAAACTTTAATTTAAATCTTCAATTATTCATTTTCAAAATGTGTGGTAGTTGTCATTCGATTTTGACAAATCGAAATAATAATAATCAAATAATAGGCTATTATACAAAAGTAGGATATTATGCAAATTGGTTAAATAAATCATGGAAATAAAAGTGAGGTATGAAATGAACCCAATAAACATTTTATTACTTACGGTAACAACTGGTTATATAAGGGGTATATAAAAGCATCGAAAGTACATATATAAGAAGGTTCACAAGTTTATTAGAGTTTTATAATATTACTCTAAGTTCTAGGTATATAATAAAGTGATATAAATATTCCTGTTATTTTATAGAACTTTTAGTAATCCTTACTATAGTATATATTAACAAATTTATATAAAGTTTGCCATTACCTCATTAGAAAACTAGTATTTGTGGAGTTATACGGGGTGTTTTGGAAAATATGCCCGTCACGTTAAAGGCCAATAGGGAAACATGTGTGGAGTAACATCTTACTAACAATTACCTGAAATGCCCCTTTGAAATGACAACCACCCTTATAAAAATAATAGGCACGCCACTGCAAAATAGTAGATAAAACTGTATGAAAAGAAAATTGTGTCTACTAGTACATACTTTTAAAGGTCATCAACAAAAGAACCATAAAATAAACCCAAGCAGGTAGCCGCATAAATAAATTCTTCGAAAATTGTAATCGAAACCAAATAGTAGTACGTGCTTTTAAAACTTTTTTAACTAAATAATAACACTCATTCTGAACATCTGTAATAACTGTTAATAATAATATAATATAATAATTGCTACATCACATAGCCTGGAAACCAGGCCCCAGAAGCTACAAGCTTGTGCGGGAGGGAGGGGGCGATTATTATTATTACGTAGGCCCTAAGTGCGGCTGCAGCCGACTTACAGATGGAACAGCGCAAATCCCACATTTGCGTTAGGTGGTGGTAAACTTGAGTTTCGATTAATACATGTTTTAGAATTAATAACTTGCATTAGGTAGTGTTAAGTGTTTGTTTTAGTGTTAAGTAGTTTATTTAAGTGTATTTAGTTACTGTTTAAATTATGGCAGAACCATACACATGCTGAATGGACGGAACTTATTATTTTATACGGCGAATGTCATCGCAATGCTGCTGCCACCGCCAGAGAGTATGCCCTTCGATTTCCCAACCGCCGTCATCCAAATTCACGTACAATCGTACAAACTATACAGAGAATGTTCGATACAGGATTGGTTATGCTAAGAGCTAGTATGAGAGGACGCAATCTGCACCACGGAGATGTCGCGGAGGAAGAAAACATCCTAGAGTTAGTTGAAGAGGATCCCACTTTTAGCCTGCGTACGTTAGCAGCACAAACTGGTGTACCTTCTACTCGCGTTTGGCGTATTTTAAAAGAAAATTCCATACACCCATATCATTTTCAAAAAGTACACTCATTAGAACCTGCAGATCATATTCCGCGAATGCAATTTTGCCAATGGCTATTGGAACGCAACCAGTAAAATCCTCAATTTGCCCAAAATGTACTGTGGACAGACGAATGCTGTTTTACTCGCTCGGGGATTTTCAATTCACACAACAGCCATATTTATACGAAAATCCTCATGCTGTCCGAAGACATTATTTCCAGAGGCGTTTCTCGGTAAATGTGTAGGCGGGTATTTATCAGAACCGTTTAATAGGACCTTTTATTTTGCCCCAACGCTTAACCAGTGATTGGTACCTACACGTTCTATCAATGAAGTGTTCGACGGACTTCCGCTAGCTGAATTGCCCAGGCTTTGGTTCATGCATGATGGAGCACCACCACACTTTGGAATTGTACTGTCTGATATAAAAAAACAAAAACAGATTTTTTTTTCAAAGATATGTAAATATATTTTGTATACTGTACCTATTACAAAAATAATATATTATGGAAATATTTTATAGTATAACCAAAATAAATGACTATTATAAGGCGACCAGACGTCCCGCTTTTGGCGGGACAGTCTCGCTTTTGTTTCACCTGTTGCGGTGCCCACCTTTCGGTATGTGAATTCTTTTTAAATCATTTTTCACCTACCAATGTTAACCTAATTCAACAATAAAACCTAATCACGAATACATTTTTGTAACGTAACTACATACATGGGTCATTTTGACATATTTTTAAATTAATCAAATTATACATGCTCATTTCAAAACTAGAACGCAGTAAAATTTGCCAGACAAAATCAGCAAAATGTAACAGTTGCTTACTTTGATTCTTTTAACATGTGTTGTTATTGATCAGGTTTCATTAAAAAAAATGGTTATGTGTTAATTGTAAATGCTAATAAGGTGGTCTAAGGTGGCCAGATTTCTTCAGAATCGTAAAGACGGTACATTACGGATGCCCTCCCTCATAAATAATTTATTAAGCAAGCTTTTCGAACAATTTTTGAATGATTTTTCGATGTGCAATCCATTGACCGAAAACTCTGATTTTTATTAATAGTATAAAATTCAAACAGTCCTTCAGCTAACGCTAACTGCTTTTTTTTCGCAATTACTTTTACGGAAAAATCTTGTAACTTAGAAAAAGAGGCAGCAACATTTACATATAGTTTATGCTTATCGGTATCCAGATGCTTTTGCCCAAGTATCGCTGGAATAGAAATTCATATGAAAATAAGTGCCTCTAATCCTTTTTGCATGCCACAATTAATATTCCAAAGTGATGCTCAATGGAATGTTATAATGAATAATCACGTGCCTCTCGGTACATTTTTGACGCGTTAAGATTAATACGTAAAAAATTACATCTTTTTCATGTCTTTGTCATTACCAAGAACAGCTGTGTTAGTTGAGTGGGCTTCCCCTATTTTACAGATTTTAATTTTGTTTGATAATAAGTGTGATTGATACAACTACAGTTATTTCTTGTAATTTATGTTAACTCAGCGTTTGTATTTAAACCCAAATAAAGTGTGCGATATTTATTTATATAATTGGCACGGTCAAATTAAATTAAGTTAAATGATATCTAGTTTTTGAAAAGAAATATAAATCCGTTTGATACCAATATTAAATATAGTTTACTGCAATTTAGAAGTTAGATAAAAATTAATAAAAAGTTCACATTTACGTTTATTGTTTTAACTACAAACGTAATGTAACTGTTTTGCTGTCTATGTTCGTCAAATCATGATTATCCATGAAAAGTGGGACATTTTGAAGATTTTGTGGGCACCGGAACAGGTGAAACAAAAGCGAGACTGTCCCGCCAAAAGCGGGACGTCTGGTCACCTTATAATAGTCATTTATTTTGGTTATACTATAAAATATTTCCATAACATATTATTTTTGTAATAGGTACAGTATACAAAATATATTTACATATCTAATTAATTAAGATGAAATACGAATTATATTTTTTTCTATTAATTTACGTAGTTGTAAAAAACCTTTCATTATTGAATAAATTATTACTATTATTATTAAAATTATTATTAAATGATTTAAAAAGAATTCACCTACCGAAAGGTGGGCACCGGAACAGGTGAAACAAAAGCGAGACTGTCCCGCCAAAAGCGGGATGTCTGGTCGCCTTATAATAGTCATTTATTTTGGTTATACTATAAAATATTTCCATAATATATTATTTTTGTAATAGGTACAGTATACAAAATATATATTTACATATCTTTGAAAAAAAAATCTGTTTTTGTTCTTTTATATCAGACAGTACAATTCCTTTAAGCTTAATATAGATAGTTAATATAACAAATCGGTAAAGCGGTAGGTGAAAAATTATTTAAAAATTATTTTATTCACCTACCGGTAGGTTAATTTTTAAAGAAACACAAATCGCCTACCGGTAGGAACAGTTTTTTCCAGAAATTTATTACCTACCGGTAGGAACATAATACACTCCCAAAATTTATTGTCGTTAAGTCATCTTTCTATGTATCGCAAGTTTTGGTAGACTTTAACGTTATTACATCACTTAACGATATATAGCGTTACTTAAATTTATTTATGAGAGATGTTACAGTTTGCAGTGGTTATAAGAGCATTTATTGCCTTCAACCATGACTATCTTTATCTATGACTAAATTTTTTTCTGCCATATCATTTTGACTTATACTTGTGCAAAAACTTCACAAATAAAACAGGTAATTATGTACATATTACACATTCATTATTATTTTATTAAACGAGTAAAATAAAATGTCAACTAAGAATTTAAGAGATAAAGTAAGACAGTATAATAGTACAAATAAGTGTTTGAGAGGGAATAGCATATGATTGCGAAATGAAATGAGTAATACAAATTTAATAACCGAAATATTACTAACACTATAACAGATACAAAACTACCTTATATCACTAAAAATGCGGTTATATAAAAAGTTACACACAGTAGCTAAACAAAAGGTGTTCGAAACTTTTATAAACTGCGGCATTTAGGCTTTTTAAAACGTTTATAAAGAAAACAGAAATGTTGCCGTTACTAAATTCTATAAAGCTATATAAACTTAGAGATCGTAAGGTTGCGGTTACTATTATATAAATAAAAATGTTTATTGGAAACTTCTATCAGTCACCCTTAGATTTGAAATTGAGCCTCAAGAAAAACGACAAAAAAGTACATCAAGAGATAGTAATAAGTAATTCGTAGTCCATACATAAAAAATTAGACGCGGAATGCAACCGGGACAAGATATATGGCTATTTTGGCTATACGTTGGTATAGCGTAGATCTTATTATTCTAAACTATGTTTAAATGGAGGGGGGGATACCTACATCAACTCGTTTCATCCCCACACGCCAACAAAGTTTATATAAATAAATCTTTCAAAATCCATAAATTTATTATTATTATTATACAAAACTCCTATCAGAACCCTAATTTATATCCAAATTTCTATCAGAATCTGCCAATCGCTGTGCTTTCCGTTTGTGGAGATTCGTCCGCCCTATTCTAAACAAAGGACACCATTATGTAATCTTACTGACTTTTGCAATGTTTGATCTGTAAATATCACAGATATGTCTGCAATAGTATTTTTTGTTAATGGTTTGGATCACACCGGTAATCTCAAAGCTGGCAGGATTAGTTATTGTTGTATTCGTTATAAATCGTTCCCACGCAACATCAAACAAGACTCGACAACCTGTCAAAAAGCCAGCTAATAAACTATATCAAAGTATTGTCCTTCAATTGACAGTAATTTCAAAACGCGACTTCTATTCTAAGTTAATAAGGACAGTTTATTACTAAAAAAATTATTTTTCGTTACTTTTAAGCAAGGCCAAACTACTGGGAAAAGTCGTTCTTTCTTCCTCACCCTGCTCACCCGTCGGACGACCCCCCCCCAAGAGACGAACCTCTCATCCAGCATTAGGACTACTTACACTATGTGTGACTTTACTGCACGATCGAATTCAACCTCAAATGTGGCGGGACATAGTTTTGAATGGTTTTGCCACCCCGATCTCCCACTTATAGACCTAGTGTACCCCTGACAGAGCTTCGTTTCGAATCTACCGCAATAGAATTTCTGTATGAAACCGTTAAAGTAAAGTTGTCTTGAACGTGAGAGGCTATATATTCACATCAACGCGTACTTTTCTAGACGGTTTGTGAGGATCAGACGTCTAGAACTGCACAGCCAAAGTCTGACCCCCATACTTTCATCGCCGTGACACTATCCGGTGGCATGCAGTTTCCCTTAGGTCAGCGGGCTCACCCCCTGGTCACTTTAATTCTCCTCCATTCGTTTAGGTTAGGCAGCGCATAGACTATATCAGACCCTGACGTCAGGTAAGAGTCAAATCCACCCACACCGGAACCTCATGTGTTTATGGGTTATCGTCGAGAAACACTTGCATATAACTCTACCACACATTACTTTCTGACTGCGTCATCCGTTATCCAGACAAGCCTGGAATTGGATAGACAGCAGACAGTTATAAGAGTGAACACCGTGTGGTCTGCACCCAGGCTATTTATTCATACCCGACACCTTAAACGACTGCCCAATCCTATGTCATACTGGGCTAGCGTCTTGGTACAGTGGTCCAGAATGGAGTGGTAGTGTTCTAATGCGAAGTTTATCACCCGTAAAGTAGGCTTGTATGGTTGAGATACAACGTTTTGATTAAATTGGTTTTAATTAATGGTATTAAATTTGGTTTTTATACATAGTTGTAAACTAATCTGTGATCATGTGCTCTAATCTGAATTACATACAATGCAAAATTAAACGGTAAGCGTTATTCACTAACATAGTCTTTGAACGTGAAAACTCAACAAATATTTTTCTCAATTAACATTTATACTACACAAAAGAATGTTTAATTCACGGTTAAAAGAATTGAAAACGTTGATATTATTAAAGTTTACAAAATTAGTAAAAATCTTTTTTTTAAGATTAAACATTCGCCAACTCGATTTTGACTCAGCAGCAAGTACATTTTGTTGGAATATACTGTCCGTTTGTTGTTGATATTTTATCTAAAATTACTGGGCTGACCAAAACAGGGAAATAGTGGCCAAGATGTTTACGTGTTTTTTGGTTCTTGATTTCTTGGATGTCCTTAGGAGGATGATACTAAAAATATCGTTGATTTTACTAATGATTGTTAGAAAATCCTCCCGGATATTGTGATAAATCATTGTTGCCTTCGTAGGATGTATTCTAGACACCTTGGTGGATCCTATGCCAGTAAAATGATTTATGAAATTCTTGTAAAAGATATATTGATTTGCCGTTGGAAATTCCTCGTGTGCTTTGACTGAGAGAGCGATACATTGTGCCTAAACTAGTTTTGTGCACATGATTTGGCTAGCGTGGTCCACCTGCGTTTAACTTTATGGCCACGGATCAATGAATTGCGTTACCCTTAAGTAGCGCTTCACTTACTTTTATAAGAGCTACCCGTTTACACTGGTGGGGGTAAGGTTGCCTATCCACCATCTACTAGCTCTCCAGGCTAACGTCGGAGCTATTTACGTGTGGACTTTCACTGTCCAGACGAGTACAACCTCAAGTATGTCTCAGACTTGGATCCTAGGTCTGCCTGAGATATTCTAGGGTTTAGTCCGTCCTACCATAATTAAGGCTAGATGAGCCCCGACAGAACCTCGTCCGACTCTACTTGAAAATAGAGATTCGACCTATACCAACTAGGAGGTAGGGTTGTCTAGGATGAAATGCTGATAGTAGCATTCGCTCAGTATTCTCATCAACTTCCCTTATAAGGTGGATTCCCAGGAATAGCCTTCATGGATTCAGCTATATCTGTAATTCTTGAATAAACTCGATTATAGTCACCGATCCATCCAGTCACCGATCCAGAGTTGCCTCCACTGTATCTGATTCACAGTATTTCGACTATATCGGGTTAAGCATCTAGCGAAAAGGTTTACACAAGAACACTGATCTAAATCTTGCTACTATCTCTCCTCGTACTGGAGCTTCCCTAAACTAAGAAACGGACTTGCCACTTTTTACGCACGTGCCAAAGCTTTGTTTTAACGTGGCCCACCTGCCTTAAGCTTTATGGTTACGGCCCCCTCAGGGGTCAACGAAAGTTACGCTCAATTAGCGCGTCACTTACTTTTGTAAGAGCTACCAGTATGCTCTGGTGAGAGTGAGATTGCCTAACTAGCCTCTACTAGCTCTCCAGGCTAATGCCGGAGCTAGTCGACGAGACCAACCTTATTTGGCTGGGACTTGGAAACAGGGTCTGTCTAGGATGTCCTCTAGGATATTTTTGGTGTGCTCAATTCTGATTTAGCCACCCCTGGATCATACTTAAGGCTTGGTGAGCCCAGGCAAAGTCTCGTCCGACTTTACTTAAAAGTAGAGACCAGAGTCACCGTACACATCTATAAAATATTTTCTTAACGTACGTCACCTGCGCAAGATTAATACGCACAGTTCCTTCTAAAGAGAAGTAACTGAGATACGCTCGATACTTTCGATATTTCGAGTGCTACCAGGTCACACTGGTGGGAGCGAGGTTACCTATCCACCCTCTACTAGCTTTTCAGGCTACTACCGAAGCGATAACCGTGCACCTCCGTCGGGTTCTTTCTCCAAGGAGACGGTCCCTAGTCCAGCCCGGGGACTTCACTGCCCGGCCGAATCCAACCTCAATGTAGCTAGACTTGAAGGTTATGCCATGATCCTCATACTTCTGTTACCAAACGTATCTACCTGATTGTATGCAGTTTTCCATAGATTGGCGGAATCGAGACCCCCCCAATCAGAATAAACCTCACTAGATTCTCCTCCGTTTGACTAATTTTATAAACGGTTAGAATCAGATCCACCCACACCGGTACTCATGTTTGCAGAATGTTAATGAGTTTTCGTTGAGAAACACTTTCGTGAATCTCAACCACACATTACTTTCTGGCTGTTTCGTCCGTTACCCACGCGCAAGCAGATGCCTCCTCTCGTTTCGGATAGTAGTGAGTCGATTTATGGGACACCTCTAACGACGGCCTGGGTAACCACTCCAGATCTTGTCTCGGATCGTAATATAAACCGACCTCCGACACGTCTTACGATGGTCTGTGGCCCGTTTCCATTCTAAATTAGATTTTAAGTTGGAAAACCTGTTGATGTTTTTACTGTTGCTCGAAGGACCTTGTTGCGACAAGCATCAACGCAGTGGATGGTGTTCTTTGATATATTGGCTACGATCATACACTGTGGTGTGTTATCATTTGATTACACTGGTTCAGAATTAATGGGTTAGTATACGTAAAGGTGCAGCCTCATACCGTTGAGGCAAAATGTCTGGTTGAGACACAACGTTTTGATTGAATCTGATGTATGGTTTAACAAAAACTGGGTTTTTACATATTTTACAATCATGTGATCTAATCTAAATTACACAAAATGCAAAATTAAAAGATAAGCTTTCTTAATTGATTAGTCGACTTTGGTCTTTGAACTTGAAACCGCAACAAGAATAATTTTAGAGTTAACAAATATGAAAATAAAAAGACATAGTTAATTGAATACCTTGAAACTATAATATCATCAAAAACATACATAGTTTACAAATAAGGAAACAACTTATAAATTAGCAATTTAAATAAGCAATGAATTGCATTTTTGCTGACAATCGCATACTTTGTATAACGTCGTTTTATGAAAATAAAAAAATGAAGATTAAACAATTAGTGATACATTATTCGCAAAATAAACGAACGTAATGACCAGAGCTACAAATTAAAAACAAAATATTGATGATTAGATATTATTAAACGTATCAATTATTACCACCATTATAATTATATAAGAAATCAGAAGTATAAAGAATAAGGTAATTAAAATAACTTAATTAAGATGTGAGGAATATTAGAACATAATAAAATTGAGAAATTGTTAATTTTAATTATGATTTTACTTTCTCGATTGTCTCGACGAATGACTATTTTCTTAATGCAGATATCGAGTAATTTTATAACGAAAGTTATACAATAACTTTTTAATTGTTAAAGTTTATATATTAGTATGTACTTTCAAATTAGTATATACGTAAATCTGTATATTTTGGTCGTATACAGGGTGATTAAGAAATAACTGATATCCTTTAAATGGTAGGTAGAGGGGAGGCAGTAAAGCTAATTTACCTTGACAAGTAGAGGTCAAAAGCGAAGTTTTCCAGAAAATTAATTTTAAAGTTTTATTGAATTTTTGGATCCGGTCCTGACTTTGGATCCTTTTGGATCCAAAATTCATTAAACTTTAAAATTCATGTTCTTGAAAACTATTCGTTTTTGACCTATACTTGTCAAGGTAAATTAGCTCTACTGCCTCCCCTCTAACTACCATTTAAGGGATATCAGTTATTTCTGAATCACCCTGTATATCACTTTGAATAATAAGCATAAAATATTTGGTATCATTTGTAAAATTTAGTTTGCTCAAGAATTACAGTTTAATAATAAAATAGGACAATAAAATATTATCATGACATACTGTTGGTTAAAATATCCAAATTTTGTAATTTTAGTTTCCTTATTGTTTAGAAATATAAAAAAAACATACAGAAACCATATCATTCTGAAGTTTTTCATTTCATTGTGATCGACTTCTATCATATTGATATATGTCAATTGCATAATGAACTATTAATTTTAGATATAGATCTTTTACACATTGTTAATACATATCTTTTACATAAATGTTAAATAATGTTGGAGATAAAATACAACCTTGCCTAACACCAAAATCCGTTTTCTTTAGATCATTATAAATGTTATTAATTTCGACTACTACTTGTGTTCGATCAGATAAAAGAACTTTTGAATAATTTGTGAACGTTGCCCGTTCCCGTTATTCCTGAACCTTCTAATGGGTTTAAAAGTAACGTCAAATCTATAGTATCAAAGGCTTTTGAAAGGTCTGGAAATATTGCTGCTACATGTCTTCTATAGTTTAGAAATACATTAATCTTTTTAACAAACTTTTGTAATAGCATTTCAGTATTTCTGCCTTTTCGAAAACCGTCTTGTGAGCGTGGTATCACTGAAAACTTGATTAGATAATTATTTAATGCATTGCATGAGTATTTTTCTAAAATTTTCTATACAGTATGAAAGGTTAGCAAAGGGATTATAATTATTATCATCTTTTTTACAATTTTTTTAAACTAGAGTCTATAAGTTTATTTTCCCGGAATATTACCATTTCTAATGATCAAATTAAAGAAATGTGAAATATCACTTAAACACTTAAAATATTTTTAGCATCTTCAATTCTGAATTTATCCATCCCAAGAAGTAAATATGTAATTACACCGTTGATGTAAATAGGCGAGATTTGGTATTAAGTGGGAAAATTATTAAACTTACGATTTAATGTAGAAAAATAAAATTGATTAAGTTCAAACTACATATATAATAAAATTGAAATAAAGATTAGTTTATTGTAATCATTTTACATGCAATGTTATTCTTAGAATTAGCAGAATACAGCGAAGTAAGAAAGTTAAAGATTTATCATGCAAACATAACCTAACTTTTTGAATTAGTATTTCAAATTAGGATTATAAAAATAAAAATATTAGGCTTAAATAATATATAAGCAACAAATGCGGTATAGAAATAATGAAACAAAATATTTGATAACTTAGTTGATTAAGTTAGTTCTAGGGTGCGATTCATCTGAAAACAAATAAAAATGGTTTTTATCCAAAGATTTATAATGCTAGAATTAACTTACTTTATTTTAAAAGTTGATTAATTTGAAGTTTTTTCTTCTTTTGTAAACAACCTGATCGTTAATTGAAATTATGTTTCATTTTATGTATTTTGCCCAATGTTTCATTACATTAGGCTGGATTATTGTACAAGGAACGAGAAATGTTTAAGATTTTCCTAGGTTAAGTTTTTTAAAGGTATATAAATCTTGAATCGAAGCTACATCATTTAAAGGTAGCATCGTCAAAGCAATTATTTTGTTTTTCTCTATGTTTTAAATTGTAGATAATATAAGATTATTTAGGAAAGTTGTGTAAAAGTGAAAATTGTGTAGTAATGTAGCTGTATCATAGGTTGTTATAGCTTGGAGTTCTGTAATTGAGAAGTAGTCAACATTTTTGTAATCCATTTGACAGTTATCATCAACGTTTATTTACAAGCTTACTAACCAATTTAAGATACAAGTATCTTATGTTATTTTGTTTGTAAATTTAAGGGCTACATTTCCGTTATTACAATTAAGGAATTTAATAATAATATTGTAAAACTTATTCTGACGTCACTCGCGTTGACTTTTATTATTTTTCAACTGTTTTTCAAAAGAATATAAATGGCCCTGCAACGAAAACCAATTTCGTGAACATATTGCAGACTTGAAAACACGTTAGTTAACTCCAGAATTACAATAAATGAAAGTATTCAAAGAAGATTTAGTATTATAAGGTAACATTAAGGTTTATTTATGGAATTTATTGGCTTTTTTAGGGATCTTGACTTCTATAAAATCAATCCACTCAGATGATATCGAAAATAGATTTGACAGTTGGTTTCTGTCAAGGCGAACAGCTGTGTTTCGAGCTCATGTTTATTTATTAACGAGTAAATAAAAAGACAGTAGTACTTGTTGTCGTCGACAATTTTAAACAACGTAACTTTACGTTTTATATAACAACGCTTTATTATTTCAGATCAGCAAATAAAAATCAAATAAAAAACATACAAAAACAGCTCGTTTTTTATTAGGAATTTTAAACTTTGGCATTTTTAGAAATGTTCTTTGTATAAGTCTACTTGAACTCTATGTTGAGTCGCATGTTTGTTCTATTAGAAATTGTATAAATCTTGATTGAACATTTAAAATTTTCAACTTTTAACAATTAACTAACATCAATAAATCTTAGCAAAAAATATTTGATTTTCTGTTTTATTCTTTATTTCTATTATTATTTAATTGACAAATAAAGACTGTTGTTTCTTTATAAATCTGTTTATTTATTTGTTGTTTGAACATTACACTTTAGCAGTGTATACAGGGTGATTCAAATTGAGTGAGGACGGTTTGAATTTACCGCCACGTTAAATTATTGTCACATTGGCAACATGAATACTTTTCTGCTTCTTTTATTTTACAGCGGTCTCAAAAATAATATATCTTTTAAACTTCGGTAATTTTAAATAATAACCTTACTTGATAATAAAATCGTGTAGCAAACCGTAGTTCTGAAAAAACTGTTTTGTAAGATAAGAACACAAGCGAAATAAAGCAAACATTCAATGAAAACCCGAACAACGTAGCAAAGTACAACGATGTAAACGAAAAACTGACGAGTTGAGTCTGTAATTTGTCTCAACACATTTCAATAGTGCTACACTAACAACGTGAAATACACTAAAACCTAAGGCAAATACACTAAAACCTAAGGCGCGAAATTCAAACCGTCTTCTCTCAATCTGGATCTCCCTGTATATGTATAAGAAGGTAGCCAAGCAGTTTTCGTCCAGCTGCTTTAATCCAGGTAATTTTGGGGATAAGATTAGTAAAGGTAGAAAATTAAGTTCTTTCTACGGCGTTCAACAATTCTTTCATGCTCAAATAATATAAACAAGGCTGAGCTAGCTTATTGGGAAAGGAATATTATTTTATCTAGCTAGCCAATTTAATACATTTATTAGGTTTGAATTCAATTCCAAAGTTTGAAATTTCTTGAAACAGTTCCTCTGTCATCCATAGACTATTTATATTATATTTTCTAATTCAGCCAAGTAAAAAGGAAAACTGAAAACAAGTTATTTTCAAAACGCCTAAATATATCTATGCAGCTGGATACAATTTTGTTTTATACAGTTGCTTCACGAGTTCGCTGATTGATTAAACTTAATAAGCCATGACAGTTTAATAAGTTAAAGTATTTCTTTAACCTTTCTTTCTTTTTCTTTTATCGATTTGTTAAGCAGATCTAAATTCATTTATGCATATACCTAGTAATCAGTATCTTACTTAGTGGTATATTTAGTACATATTGTAACGTTTTTAAAATAATAACAAAAATGCTGTTTAATCGTCTATTAACAAGAGAAATATTATTTACATACACTAATTTAATCTTAACTAATTATTTAACACTATAATTATAAACTGTTAACGAACTTAAATGCTAGATATTTAAAAACTTATTTGAGGACTGTTTATTTATTGTTACTACATTTATTTATTCACTAATATATTTGATTACTAATACACAAAGCACATTTCAATTCACCGGTTGAACACTAATTGATTCCCCTCGAACGCCACGGTCGATTTATATCTCTCATGTAAACGTTCTAGAAAGCGTTCGAACATACTCGTGTATTACCTCGTCTAGCCGCCAGCCGATGTGTCATATATCTCGAACATCGTAGATGGGTCGGGAATCTTCTAGTATGTTCTTCGCGGCGTATAAAGGTTTTCCCATTCGTTGCAATATCTTACGCTGTTGAATTCCCTCCTTGAGATTCTACTATGTACGAATGTATATTATAGAATAAATATTATTATTATGAAATAAATATAAAAGGAAGTAGAAGAAAGCCAGTTTCTACACGAAAAGATTCCAGTATTAGAAGAACCAGCGATGTATAAATACTTAGGTATAAAGCAAAACAACCAAGTTGACCATACTGCTTTAAAAAAAGAATTTAGGGAATACTACAAGAAAGAGTAGCAAAAATACATGGGCGATAACACTACTAGCTTACTCTTTTGGTACCTTAAAGTGGTCACTTACTGACCTTGATGACCTGAACCGATTAACTAGATCTCTCATGATTAAATTTCGCATCTTACATCCACGCTCATCTGTGGACGGAGTATATGAGACTCATTGAAGTTCACACACTTCTATTTCTGTTAAACGGCGCCCCACAATCTTCACCCTGAATTTTTTTGGTTTTTCGAAGTAGCTATTTCTTGTTGCTAGAGTAAAGTACTGACCTCCTATATTATAAATGATGTTGTTTTATTGTTAGATTTCGTCGTGTATTTATCTTTTATATTTCACAATATTTTCCTACGATTTCCTTCGGTATTCAAGGTGACAGTTACTTATGGTTAGAGAAGTTATTGCTGTTGCACCTACTTCATGGTACGTTTTATAAAATTTTATTTAGGCGGTGATCCCTCTTACCGCCTCTTTGCGTCAGCAGGTTGATCAGAGTTGAAGGGGCGGCGTGAGGAAACCATTCGATAAAATTTCATGAAACTTAACATGGTATAAGTGCAAAAACAGTACTTCACTCTAACAACAAGAAACAGCTGATACGTATATCGAAGAAAAAATGCGGGGGCGCTCTTTAAATAACAAAAATAGAGTGTGCGCACTTCGGTAAGACAGGGCTTGTATATACAAAGATCACAAGGTGAAAGAGGTCTTTTAAATATTAAAATTTGTGCAATCATGCACAATCATTGTGTAATGCTTAAAAATGAGAGAATATCTCTACAAACATGAAAACGACATCTTAAAGCTATTGCCCATGTAGGAATAGCCAGTCTTGACAACAGGCCCAGCTTGGCTGAATATTGGATAACCCAATGTCGTTCTTGCAACATTGGTCCAAGCTTAGGCCAACCTTTAGATCCCAAACCCCATCTGTTTTGTTGTCGACCAAGGGTCAACCAACGCCTCGGTACCAATTCTGAGATCGCAGTAACCTGCAGCGACCAAGTTTCGGTTTCCTACTCTTCGCCCAAGCGTTAGGCAACCTTTAGCGACCAAGTTTCGACTCCCTACTCTTCGCCCAAGCGTTAGCCAACCTTCAGCGACCAAGTCTCGTTCCCTGCTCTTCGCCTAAGCGTTAGACCACCTTTAAATCACAAATCTCGTTTCTGTTGGCGTTAGTGTTTCTAGACTTGGTTTCTTACCTTTGAGCCAAGTTTGGACCAATCTTCACATATTCTACCAAATCAAACTTGTGAAGTTTTCTGTCTTTATTATATCAGCTTATACTCGCTTAGTTAAAATAAATTTAAAAAATCGGTAATATCTTTTAGAACAAAATTCTTTATAGTATTTTGCTTTTACCATGCCCCTATCTTTATTTTTTAATTTCTTCTTTGTTGTATTTGTTGCTTTTATGCTGCACTTTTTTATTAAAACTTTCTACACTCTAAAAAATTCCATTGCGAGGAAACGTTGTTGCTCTATCTAAACACTATTTTTTATTATTAATATTAATTGTAATTAACACTGCGTAACTACAGAAGTATGAAATACATATTTGTGCGTGGTATATGGCGGTGGTTGTTGTTGTAACCGAATCAACGGTTCGCATAGCATTATTTTAACGTGGCGCACCTAATAAAATAACCACCACGGTCCCGCTTTCGGAGACACGAATTGAGCTACGCTCAATTAGCGCACAATTGCTATTGTAAATGCTACCAGTACGCACTGGTAGGAGCGAAGTTACTATCCATCCTCTACTAGCTAGCAAGGATAGTACCGGAGCTATGCCCATGCTCATCCGTCGGGTTCCCTCTCCTGAGAGATAGACCTTTAGTCCAGCTTCGGACTTTCCCCACACGTAGTGGGACCATTGCCTGACCGAATCCAACCTCCAATACCATCTTTCCCCATGCTTTCGTATCCGCACACATCTACCTGGTGCATGCAGTTTTCCATTGGCCAGGGCTTACCCCCCCTCTCTTCAACCGGGATAAACCTCACTGGATTCTCCTCCATCAAACCAAGTATGTGGTGAGAATCACTTCCACCCATATCGGTACTCATGTATCAGAGTTTCCTCCATAATTTTAATTAGTATTTCCTCGAAACACTTTTGTGTATCTCTACCGCATATTATTTTACATTCTGACTGTGTCGTCCGTTACCCACGTTTGGTGGCAATGGTAGTCCGTTACCTCTTCAGTTCTTGTCTCAGATACTAGTGAGTCAATTTATCCGACACATCTAGCGACGACTTGGTTAACTACTCCATATGGCGGAATTCCGTTACCCACTTTGGCCAGTTACCTCTTCAGTTCTTGTCTCAGATACTAATGAGTCAATTTATCCGACACATGTAGCGACGGCTTGGTTAACTACTCCATATGGCGATGGTATAAGTGTATTCTTAACGACAACCACAGGTAAGTGTTTGCGTGGTTGTCGGGATCGACTGTTTAACGTTCCCATTCAACAACACGGCGAAGTGTACTGAGCTTTTACATATCGACGAGAACATCCGCTCGTCGGTTCCTAGGATCAAATCCGGGCTGCTGTGTAATGAGTTACTATCTACTCCACTGAAAATAGAGTTGGGAATTATTTGCTGTGTAGTAGTTAAAATTAATTAATAAGATTTTAGAACAGGGAATAAACATTTAAAAAAAGTTGAATGCAGTAGAATTTCCACAATAAGTTATTTTTTCTACTCCACATCATTATAATCTTCAACCCAAAACTAATAGCGATCATAGGCGGCGGACACCTACTAAACGCGGGCCCCCTCAGCGATTGCCAGTTAGTTGTCCAGCCCAGTCCGACACTGCTTGCATTATCCACTTTTTCTATCAGGATGGTAGATTTTATTCAGAATTTAAAAAAACTTTCAATTGAAGCTAATTCTAGAGGTGCATTGTCACATTCAGAAATTGACCTTTAATACTCTTTATTATTTAAAGTATTTAAATTGATGTTACCTTTAACTAGGCTTGAAACTTAACAAGGACAAATCTAAGCAAAACGAAAGTATAAGTAAATGAGGTTGATAAAGCATGAATAATTATAGGAAATACTAATGAACGTTATTGGAATTACATTACACTCGTGTTGTTTGGATGTGATCAAAATGAAAAAGTATTTCTTGTATGATAGGAATTCCTTATTATTTAAATATGGGTGGAGGTTTTATTGCTGTTGCAGCCGTGACCATACCTGTAGCTACCTTCCCTACGCGTTCGACGTCAAATGTCTCTATACAAAGGTATTTTGGAAATTTATTGTCGGAAATCATGAGAGTATTTTATTTGTTCTAAACTTTTATGACAGTCTAAATTTTCATTTCTCTGAGTTATGCGATTTATATGTATTTCTTCGTGAGAACACACGAAAAAAAGGCCAAAATATGTTAGCATTTTCAGCAGTATTGTTTTAGAAAAACGAAAAATCGACAGCAGCTTTGGCAAAAACAGTCAAATTTATTATTCATAAATGAGTCTTCAACGCAGATAATTTTCTTAGTTAACCTTAAGCCATTCTTGAATATTTAGATAAAGCTCAATAGTGTCGTTTCAAAATTATAGACCTTTGCTATTGGGCAAAAGTTTCCACAAACAACACATTTACCCTAGACATGCAATAAAAGGATCAGAGAAGAATTGATTTATTTTAAGTAATAGTAACTACTAAATGCTCTTACTTATTAATAAAGTAAAGTAATCGACAGTGCCAACATAGCAACAAATAAAATCCGTTATATCTTGTTACTTTCAGTTTCATTTTTATTTATTTCTTGCAGGTTTGGGTGCAATACTACTTATACATCCATCGCTATTAAATAAAATAAAACTTTATGGGTCGACCACATGTATATCAAGACATTTATGTGCAGGGATATAGAGAAGGTGTGTTACAACACGAAGCATTTCAAATCTGATCCTTGTTACAGAGAACACAAGGATCCGATTGAAAATATGCCACAATACTGCTCTGGTAATGGCGCTTTCCAACGCGTGCATCCACGACGCAAGAGGTGATTTTGTAGTCTGCAGACATATATTTTTAAAGTCTCTTTTATTCTAATAATAATCAAAAAACAGAAAAGACTTATTTTACCCCTTTCAGAGTTTAATATTGCAACTACAACTGATAATAAAAAATTTCATTACTCTAATTCTTTTGCTTTCAAGATAGGTTATACAATTAAGAAAACTTCTTTTACTCCAATGATAGCAAATCGCCAAATCCCTATAGTACATCGGTTGTGAAAATCATACTTTGATGGATAAAACCTAGTTTGAATATCAATTTATAATTTTCACGATTTGCATTTGTTGTTTCGTATTGTCTCAGGGAACACGAATTCAGCTGGTCTAGTGCTGTTACAATTTATTGCTTGCAGTTTACGATACAATTCTTTTATTTTGTAAAAATCTCACAGAATCTTGTGTTTCATGATTGTTGTTCAAATTTCCAAGTATTGTCTAGGAAAGTGGGTGCATCTCTTTTATAGACGTTCTGAACAGAATCATTCATTCTAAGGAATCATTAACCATGCAATTAAATTAAATATGCATTATTAAGATAGTATTATACCATCTATCCAACAATTATATTATATTCGACCTATAAACCTCTGGAACAGTAGTTTAAACCAGTGAAAACCTTTAACGTTTCTATTTTTAAAAGACTGGCATGGTCGATAAAATCTTTTTCCGGCATAAGCGTTATTGGACCCTCAAATCTAGGGGCGCTTGAAACTTAACAAAATGAAAAAACACAAGTACCTATCACATACAGTACAATATACTTTTATTTAGTAATTTTTCACAAAATGAAAAACAATATGAATAAAGCAATTAGGCCTAAATTTTAAATATTTTTTCTTTTTCCTTGTTCGGTGCTAACCCTAATCGTTAATTCTATTTGTTTATATTAACTATTGATGAGTTGTAGCGGTCCATTTCACACGTTATTGGTATTAGCTAGAGTAATAACGTACTCTCATTTATAATTATTCTGGTATACGACAAACAAGTTTTAGTGTGTTTGCTAAAAATCCCCTTAAACTACTTTTATCTACGACCACCATAGAAAGTAGCCTGGTTACGATAGCAATTTTTTCTAGCAATTTTTTTTCGGTTACTTTAGCAATTTTTTTAGCAATTTCGTTAGCAATTTTTTGCACTTTCTCTTAAATCTAATTCAAAGAAAATTGTGCATCGATGATCCTTGTGCAAGGATCTTGAGGACACATCTACAGATGGTCCTTAATGGTTAAAATCGTTTTTTCTATCGCCATTCTTTTACAAATCGTATAATACCTATAAAATATGGAAAAGTACCAATCAGCAAGCTTAATTTAAAAGAAAAATTGAGCTTGTGCATCGATGATCCTTGTGCAAGGATCTTGAGAACTCATCTACAGATGAGCCTTAATGGTCAAAATCGTTTGTTCTATCGTCATTCTTTTACAAATCGTATACTACCTATAATAGTTATTTACGTGCCAAGCTTTGTAAATTAATCTTTACGGGCGAGTTGGAAAGTTTGTGGGGCGAGCGACGAAGGAGCGAACCTCCATAATCCAGCGAGCCCAGTAACGATTAATTGCAAAGCGTGTCGCGTACAAACTTTTATTTCCACCTCCACCAGCATTTTTTTATGAATTGCATATTTTTTATAAAGACATTTTGTAATCAAAGGCATAATTTATAGCTAGGCGTTGCCATGGTGTTGTGGTTAAGCAACACTTAGTTGCCATAGCTTTTTGTTGATGAGCATTGTAACATTTTACAGGTCTCTTCTAGGAGCCCGTAAAGTTTTACAGGGCTGTGGCTGTAATTACTGATTTACTGAGTTACATAAAGGCCTGTAAAGTGGCATTTACATAGAAGGGGGAAATAAAATATGGAAAAGTGCCAATCAGCAAGCTTAATTTAAATGTGAAATTGAGCTTGTGCATCGATGATCCTTGTGCAAGGGCCTTCAGAACCCATCTTCAGATGAGCCTTAATGGTCAAAATCGTTTGTTCTATCGTCATTTTTTACAAATCGTATACATATAATATATGGAAAAATACCAATAAGAAACCTTAATTTAAATAACAACTAGAGCTTGTGCATCGATGATTTTTGTGCAATAACCTTGAGAACGCATCTCCAGATGAGCCTTAATGGTCAGAATCGTTTGTTCTATCGTCATTTTTTACAAATCGTGTAATGCCTATAAAATATGGAAAAGCGCCAATCAGCAAGTTTAATTTAAATGAGAAATTGAGCTTGTGCATTAATGATCCTTGTGCAAGTACCTTGAGAACGCATCTCCAGATGAGCCTTAATGGTCAAAATTGTTTGTTCTAACGCCATTTTTTACAAATCGTATAATGCCTATAAAATATGGAAAAGGGCCAATCAGCAAGATTAATTTAAATGAGAAAGCGAGCTTGTGCATAGATGATCCTTGTGCAAGGGCCTTTGAGAAGTCATCTCTAGCTGAGCCTTAATGGTTAAAATCGTTTGTTCTATCGTCATTCTTTTACCAAACGTATTATACATATAAAATATGGAAAAGTGCCAATCAGCAAGTTTAATTTAAATGAGAGATTGAGCTTGTGCATCGATGATCCTTGTGCAAAGACCCTGAGAACAAATTTTCAGATAAGCTTTAATGCTCAAAATCGCTTGTTCTATCGTCATTTTCTGCAAATCGTATAATACATATAAAATATGGAAAAGTACCAATAACCAAGCTTAATTTCAATGACAACTAGAGCTTGTGCATCGATGATCTTTGTGCATTGACCTTGAGAACGCATCTCCAGATGAGCCTTAATGGTCAAAATCGTTTGTTATATCGTCATTTTTTACAAATCGTATAATACATATAAAATATGGAAAAGTTGTAACGGGTACATTTTCCAACAGCATTTTGTACGCAGAATTTAGCATTTATTCTTATTAAAAATCTTAAGTTCGGTCCTGTGGGCTTCGTTTTGTTTAAATGAGCATTTCATCATGTAAATAATTCCTACTGAAAGCACTTTTAAGAAAAGATTGTTTCATATTTGCTGTAATTAAAGAATGTAGCGTCATAATGTTGTCTTTTTCGTATCCTGCTAAATTGCATTTTAAAATAATATCAATTATTTTAGGGAGAGACCTTGCTAAGAAACTGTGAGAAGTACTTGATCATCAATTTTATAGAAATATTTTGTTAACATTCTGAGTATACAGGATTCGAAAATGAAGTTTCCTTTGTTCGTAAATTGCGTTTTAAATTTTAAGTCTGTTTATAGCGTAGGAATATTGTATACTAGGCAGCTGCTGTAGCATTCCACACTAGTTTGGCGCGCAATTTTAAGTGCTACGTTTTACACTTAGAGTCGATAATCCTATAGAAGGCCAATTAAAAGCGCCCTTGCCGCATAAAAACAGATGTATCCACGTGTAACTACAGGATCCGAGTTCATAAAAAGCCTTCGCTGGTTTTGACGCGGGAGACTCGACACTGCACCCTTGCAGCAAGCGGTCGAGATTATAAATGTTCACACTTTAACCTGGGGTGTGCGGTTTTCTCGTTTGAGTTTCGATCAATAATGATTGATCGATATTGAATTAGTGTTACTGGATTACAGTTTATTAATCCTTTAGAATTGAAAGAAATTCTACATACAGTGTATTACAGTTTTAATGTTATTTAAGTGCTAATCCTTTTGAGAGGATCTACGTTCCGTAAAGTTGTGTTTGAAAGACTTATAGTTTCGTATCGTGAATAAACAATAGGGTTTATTCTTTGGTGAAGAATCTGTAATTACAATTACTGTGTTTCGCCTGTTCTTAAGACCAGTGCAGTTTTTTTAAAGCAAAACCATATAAAGCGATCTCGAATTTAACGATCGACTCTAGTGTTTTTATAAATTAAAACCCCGCTTAAAGAATTTAAACGCATTTGGTGCTACACGTGATTAAACAACAACCTAAGTTTCTGAAACATTATCGTTATTTTCCAAGTGAAAACTCCGTTTGTTCATGAAATCATATGGGCGAATGACAATAACTAAATATTATCGCATTTTTGGTACGGAGAATCAACACTTCAATACAACGCCGATTTCAACGACAATTTCCCCAAATGAAAGGCCGAATTTCCAATTTCTACTGGACTATATGTATGGTATTCCACGAATTTGAGGGATAATATTCAAGGTACTGTAGTTTTAAGGATTTGTTTATAATTCAGTTAATTAAGAATCTCACAGTTAAGAATTTTTTCTTAGGGGAGAGCTCTCTTCGTTATTAAAAAATCTTTAAACTTTAATTTAATTACAAATCATTTATATTGATACTGTCGAATTGATTTAATTTGTCTAATCTCATTTAGATATTTGTTTATAAATTTTGTCCAGAAAAAGACCAGTCAATACAAATTTTAATATTTGAATTAATGTGTTTGAACAATTTTGGTGTTCGATCCAATAAACTTTTTGGTTATTTCCGTTATCTAATGAAAAGTTCTAGATGAATTTTTATTGATTTATTCTGGTTTAGTTATAATCTAATGAACTTAGATTGGAATTGTAATAAATGTATGAGGTGTGTTTTATTTCTTATATATATATACAAAGTTATGTCGTTACCATTTTTCTGATTAAATAAATGTTATTAATTCAAAACTAAGGATCTAGAAAACGGAACCATATTAGTTATGAATGCTCTGCTTCATTTTACTTCAAAATTTTAAATTAACAAAATTTTTGATTAAACTAAATATTTTATTCATTTTCTGGTTAATGAATTTAATCATTTTTAATGCTTATTCAATTTACATCTTTGATTGGGTATTCATATACCTTAAGCTTCATAACCAGATGGCGCCCTTTTAAGTTTTTATTTGTGTTTGAACCTTTATCTATTCCTTTTCACAATTTATACAGCTGTGGAACCAATACCTACGACTTGACTAATTAATTTGTAAGAGAGAGTTTAAATCTCAAGCTGTGGCGGACATTTGAGTTTTTTAGTTACAGTAAGTATGAATTATTTTATATAATTTTATAGTTAGTTTATTGTCATTTAGTCTGACAGAAAAACTAGTGTTTCACTGGCGCCCAATCGCGGGGCCTAGTTTTGTTTGTGAGTATTTTAGAGTGTTTCAAAGTGCCAGTCAGCAAGTTTAATTTAAATGAGAAATTGAGCTTGTGCATCAATGACCCTTGTGCAAGGTCCTTGCGAACCCATCTACAAATGAGCTTCAATGGTCAAAATCGTTTGTTCTATCGTCATTGGTTTACAAATCGTATAATACATATAAAATATGGAAAAGTACCAATCAGCAAGTTTAATTTAAATAACAACCAGAGCTTGTGCATCGATGATCCTTGTGCAATGACCTTGAGAACCCACCTCCAGTTGAGCCTTAATGGTCAAAATCGTTTGTTCTATCGTCATTATTTTACAAATCTTATAATACATATAAAATATGGAAAATTACCAATCAGCAAGTTTAATTTAAATAACAACTAGAGCTTGTGCATCGATGATCTTTGAGCAATAACCTTAAGAAACCATCTCCAGATGAGCCTTAATGGTCAAAATCGTTTGTTCTATCGTCATTTTTTACAAATCGTGTAATGCCTATAAAATATGGAAAAGCGTCAATCAGCAAGTTTAATTTAAATGAGAAATTGAGCTTGTTCATCGATGATCCTTGTGCAAGGACCTTCAGAACCTATCTCCAGATGAGCCTTAATAGTCAAAATCGTTTGTTCTATCGTCATTTTTTACAAATCGTATACATATAATATATGGAAAAATACCAATAAGAAAGCTTAATTTAAATAACAACTAGAGCTTGTGTATCGATGATTTTTGTGCAATAACCTTGAGAACGCATCTCCAGATGAGCCTTAATGGTCAAAATCGTTTGTTCTATCGTCATTTTTTACAAATCGTGTAATGCCTATAAAATATGGAAAAGCGTCAATCAGCAAGTTTAATTTAAATGAGAAATTGAGCTTGTGCATTAATGATCCTTGTGCAAGTACCTTGAGAACGCATCTCCAGATGAGCCTTAATGGTCAAAATAGTTTGTTCTAACGCCATTTTTTACAAGTCGTATAATGCCTATAAAATATGGAAAAAGGCCAATCAGCAAGTTTAATTTAAATGAGAAATTGAGCTTGTGCATCGATGATCCTTGTGCAAAGACCCTGAGAACCCATTTTCAGATAAGCTTGAATGCTCAAAATCGCTTGTTTTATCGTCATTTTCTGCCGATGACCTTATATTATTTGGCATAGTAAACACTATCGAAGACTGTAAAGAAAAATTAAAAACCACATCAATAGATTAAATAAATGCAATGATTCTAAATGTAGATAAATGCAAGTGTATAAAATTTTATCGTACATTAAAGCATATCAAATTTGACTATAAATTATGTAATTCCTTATTAAGCGAAGAAACTACCATTAATGATTTGGGTGTTCTGTTTGAGTATAAACTGGATTCTAAAGCCCACATCAATCATATCAAAACGAAAGGGCTGCAAAGACTTGGGTTCCTAAAGAATTTACCGACATAATACAACTATTAAATGCCTCTATTTTGACATTGTTCGTAGCACAGTAGAATACTCTCCATCAAATTAGCTAGACAATACTAAGATGAAAGTTGTACCTAGTTGTATCAAACATGGAAGCTTACATCATAAAACTCGAAGAATATCACAATTACAAAAGCATTTAGTTCAGTAGAGCTCTACTTGAAAACCTAAGTAAAAAATATCTATTTTTAACTATTTTTCAATATTTCTGCCGTTTTCAAGTTAACTTGTCAAAAACAGAAATTGGCAAGAATTGGAACTTACTTTCTTTGTTTCTTCTACACCAAATCATTTTCAAACATTTTCGGTTTCTTATTGAATTACTTATTCCCATATATGTTTCTCAAGGTGCTTGCACAAGGATAATCGATGCACAAGCTCAATTTCTCATTTAAATTAAACTTGCAGATTGGCGCTTTTCCATATTTTACATGTATTTTACGATGTGTAAAAGGATGACAAGAGACCAACGATTTTGAGCATTATGGCTCATCTGGAGATGGGTTCTCAAGGTCCTTGCACAAGGATCATCGATGCACAAGCTCAATTTCTCAATTAAATTAAACTTGCCGATTGGCACTTTTTCATATTTTATATGTATTACATGTAAAAGGATGACGAGAGAACAAACGATTTTGACCATTAAGGCTCATCTGGAGATGGGTTCTGAAGGTCCTTGCACAAGCTCAATTTCACATTTAAATTAAACTTGCTGATTGGCACTTTTCCATATTTTATAGGCATTACACGATTTGTAAAAAATGACCATAGAACAAACGATTTTAACCATTAAGGCTCATCTGGAGATGGGTTCTCAAGGTCCTTACACAAGGATTACACAGGTCATTACACAATTTCTCATTTAAATTAAGCTTGCTGATTGGCACTTTTCCATATTTTATAGGTATTATACGATTGGAAAAAGAATGACGATAAAACAAACGATTTTAACCATTAAGGTTCAGCTAGAGATGGGTTCTCAAACTCCTTGCACAAGGATCATCGATGCACAAGTTCAATTTCTCAATTAAGTTAAACTTGCTGATTGGCACTTTTCCATATTTTATAGGTATTATACGATTTGTAAAAGAATAACGATAAAACAAACGATTTTGACCATTAAGGATCATCTGTAGATGCGTCCTCAAGGTCCTTGCACAAGGATCATCGATGCATAATTTTCTTTAAACTAGATTTAAGAGAAAGTGCAAATAATTGCTAACAAAATTGCTATCGTAAAAAAATTGCTAAGGTAACCGAAAAGGAATTGCTAAAAAAAATTGCTATCGTAACCAGGCTATAGAAAGTTACATATTCCGCACAATCTAGTAACCGTGAAAACGACCAATTGCAAACAATCTCCAAACTCAACGGTAAAGTATGTGAGGAAGGAGTTCTCAATAATCCGTAGTTCTATTAAAATGCCATAGATGTCACCACTTGCACTATTTATAATATTATTAATTATTTGAAATATAAAATGTTATAAATTTTAGATAAAGGTTAATTTATTTTGTTTAATTAATATTTTACATTAAATTATATTTCGAATGGAAATCCATCTAGAAAAAAAACTAAGGTCAGACCCGGGGAATTGAACCCGGATCGCTCGGTTAGTAGCTACAGCGTAACCATTGAGCTACCGAGACGCCTTTCAATGATGTTTTTTCTCATTATATAAAGTTACAATGATTGTTGTTCAATTAAAACGTAAAATTAATTAATGTTTTACATTATTATATAATTTTTAATGTAATTTTATTTATTATTATTGCTAAATTACAATAAAAACATTGAAAACATTTATAATTTGCTACATAATGCGAGAATATTTGACATTTTGCGCAGAGGTTAATAACCTTGACAATTGAATTGTGATTTTTGTACATATAAATTATTTTTTGAAAACAAGTACATAATTATTTAGCTGTAAGTACTAAATAGTAGATTGACTGAAATTATACAAATTGTAAACGTATTATTACTATTGTCTTTACAAATTTAATGTTTACTTTTGTCGTTTTTAAAATTCTAGATGTATCATGAGTGAATCCGATGAAGGAAAATTGGGGTGTACACTCGTACACCTCCAAACATCGTGGAAGCGGCTCACATTACATCTCTTAATTTATTGCCAAATATTTCACGTAAAAAATATGAATGCGAGTATAAATCCTAGGTTAAAAAACTTTCTTAGCTGTTGGTGGTTTATTACTTTTTTTGTTGTCGTAGATAAAGTATAGTGTGTAATGCGTGCAAAAACACCAATTTCTCACTCGTGTGATTCGACTACGTCTCATGCCGCAAAATCTTCACACTCGTGAGAAATTGGCACTTTTCTGCACTTGTAACAAAATATACTATAATCTACTGGAAGCCGTGCTGTAAAGTTTCTAATGTCTTGTTATAAAACCATTAACTATTAGAACCATTTATATATAGAGTGGAATAGTTATAAATACTTTGAGTTTGTTAGTGTCCTAAGATGCTTTAAATGTTGGAGATACGTTCATCGCACAGTGCGACATTAGTATCTTTAGCGGGACAAAAATGATTTAAACAAAGATGAGTATTTTAACTTTTAATGTAAGTATAAATGTTGATATATTATAAGATTTTAATTACTAATAAGACAATTTTTTTAAATTATTTATTTTGCATATTTACAATCTACTCTTAGTATATGATAGTGATGGGGTCTCGATACTACCCGAGTGTCGCAACACTTGAGAGTCGAAACAATATGGCGTGAGAAGTGTCTACTCTTTATGATACTTTAACGACACTTCGATTTTACATCATGCATGCGCTAGTGTAAATGTAATCCAATTGAAACGAGAAGCAGTCAAGATTCATACCTACATAAATCATAAGCAAACTATGGATTAAAAAACAATTATATGAGTAAATTCTGTTATGGTTAACATATATATTTATGCATTAAGTACATTAAAAGACATTACATTGTTTATAAAAGCAAATACATATTATGAAACAGAAATTTAAAAGAAAAGAAACAAATTCTATAAATAACTTCAAAGTAATTCAAGTCTATTCTTTGGATTTATTATAAAAACTATTTAAAAATGTAATTTCGCTGAAAACGTTGGTCTTTAGTCGAGAACGTGTTTTTGTTAAGATTGAAGATACTTTTATTTTTGGGTTTTCAGCAAAATAAATTGAATTAATTAAAATTAATGATCATTGTATTTATTTACACGTGTTTCGAGTAGTCTATCTTCAAAATACATTATAAGGTATAAATATAAGAAGCTGAAATAATAATTAGGTACATGAGGAACTTATTCAACTTCAATTATTGATTTTAATTTATTTTGCTGAAAACCCAAGATAAAATTATCACCGTCAATATTATACTAATACAAAAGAAAAAAATCCACAGCAAAATATTTTTATATGTACGTCTCATTCAATGATTGTTGGCCAGTTCAACAAATCTGCCTTTAATTTCTTTGTAAGAATGATCAAGCAACTTACGAATTACACTCTAATAAGAGCGATACTGTTCGACGCTAAGAGTCATGACACTTCAAGTGTCACGACCACGAATAGTATCACGACACTCGACACCCAAGTTCCCATCACTAGTATATGAGTAATGAGTAAATTTAATAATGTTTACATGACATGAGGGGATATAGCCATTGCTATTGTCCCTTACAAGTAATAGAATTATATATCTATATATACACATTTGTCAGTTTTGGTTAGGTTGTAATACGAGGTCCTGTGGCCAGTCCCTCTTAAGTCTTCTTGTAATTGGTTGTTTGGATTTCGTTGATTATATAGGGAACTTTGAGGTAATTGTGAACAGTATCATTTCTAAGGTACCATGGCGCGTTTGCGATCATTCAAAGTGTTTCCGATTGGAACGTTTGCAATATCTTTCTATGGGATGCCTTGGCGCAGCCTCAAAGTTGGACTCCGTAAGTCCATATGGGCTTTAGTATAATTTTATATAGTAGGAGCTTATTTGAGAGAGACAGTTGGGACCGTCTTCCGAGTAGCCAATACATTTGTTTGGCTTTTGCGTCTAATTGTTTCCTTTTCGCTTTGATGTGTGCGTGCGGCCCAAGTAAGCTTTTCGTCGAGATGTATCCCGAGGTATTTGATTTCGGTTTTCATCGGTATTGGGATATTGTTGAATCTGACCTGCGGACTTGCTAAGGGTCTGTTGTGAAAGTGATTTGAGTGGATTTTTCACTGTTGATTGTGACTTTCCATTTGTTGGTCCATTCCTGTAGTAGATCCAGGTATTGCTGTAGTTGTTCTGCTGCTACTTGTGGTGATTCATCAGCTGCCAGGATGGTCGTGTCATCCGCAAATGTGGCTATTAGGGTGTTGTCTGTGGTGGGTATGTCGGAAGAGTAAATTAGGCATAGTAGTGGTCCCAGCACACTACCCTGCGGCACTCCAGACGTGATTTGGTGGTAATCTGATGATGCATTGTTGACTTTGACTCGGAATGATCATTCGTCGAGATATGATTTGAGTAGAAGGTAGATCTGGCCTGGGAAGTGTAGCTTGATCTTGTATAGTAGTCCCTTTGCCATACTTTATCTAGGGGTTGTTTAATATCTAGGAATGCAGCCGCACATACCTTTCTTGTCTTGAGACTCTTCATTATCTGGGTGATGATTCGGTGACTTTGATGTGTCGTTGAATGTGCTCGCGAAATCCGAACTAATATGAAATTACTTTGTCAAGGTCTACCATCTGTTTAATTCTTTTTAGTAACAGTCTTTCGAATACCTTTGACATAAGTGATAGGAGGCTTATTGGTATGTAGGATGAGGGTTGTTTGGGAGATTTTCCAGGCTTGGTAATCATTATGATCTCGGGATGTTTCCATTGTATTGGAACGTATGTTAGTCTTAATATGCTGTTATATATAGTGGTCAATAGCACTATCGACTCTCTTGGGAGGTTATGCAGGACTTCTCCTTCTATCAGATCATATCCTGGGGCTTTTCAGGTTTTGTATGTTTAATTTCTTGGCGTACTTCACCTGGAGAAAATGGTTCGATTGGTAAATGTAGTTGGCATGGAGCGTTCATAAAAGTTTCAATTTCATTGGTTTCCATGTTGTCTTGGGGGGGGGGCTGCAAATACATGAGCAAGATGTTCAGCAAAATATTTGCTTTGATTTCGTCCGTTCTGGCCCAGCTATTGTCAGATTTTCTTATTGGTGGGATGGCAACTACCGGTCTTTTAAGGTTTTTTGTTGCCTTCCATATACAGTGATCTTCGGGGAAAGTTTGGAGATATATTCTTCAAAAGACGCATTGCGTGCTCTATTAATGTATTATGCAGTTGATGAACAAGTCTATTGTAAGAAACTTTGTCCTGTCTGCCTCTAGTTCTCTAATTTCTTCCAAGCTCTGCGCTTCTCAGTGATGATATCTCGTATATGGCGGGGTATATTATTAGTTACGGTGGAGTTGGGTGGAACTGTGGATGTTGCTTGCCATGCAGCAGACTATATCATAGTTGTTAGGTACTGCGTTGCTTCGTCTAGGTCTTATTTATCTTTGATTCTGATGATTAAGGACAAATTTTCTTGTAAGAGATTTTGGTAGTAGGTACAGTTTGTGTTTTTGGTGCAAAGTCTAATAGGGATTTCTTTAGTGATAATAGTTGTACTGACTATGATAAGAACTGGGGTGTGGTCAAAGGATAAGTCATAGTTATCTTCTGCTTTTGTGTATGTGTTCGCGATACTATTGCAGACTACAAAGTCTAATAAGTCTGGTAGTTTCCTTGGGTCACTAGGCCAGTAGGTAGGCCGCCCAGTGGTGAGCCAATTATGATTGTTTCTTTAAATAGCCCTTATTAGAATGTGTCCTCTTGGATTGATTTTAGTCTTGAACCCCATGATGTGTGTTTCGCATTCCAATCTCCTACTATAAATTTGTTACCTAGAGACCGGAAAAGCTCTTCCTACTCAAAATATCAAAATATAATCCGATCCGATAAACATCATGTTCATTCGATCACCCAGCAAAAGATTGCTCTTAGCCCATATGATGATAAACGTTACCTCATACCTGGCTCCTACGAACCTCTACCTTTAGGACATTATTCGATATTAGAACTATTAATGGATGTAGACTGATGTGTGTCCTCACCGAAAAATCTTATATGTAATGTAAAATTCTGTAAGGTTAGATATTAATGTAATCTGTGTATGTTTGTTGTATATTGTATGTATGTTTTAATATTTAATATATTCATTATGATATCTAGTTGATGATGTATGTTATGATCCTGATTGAATGTAATCTTCTTTTCCTGTAAGATATTATAAACGCCTTATGCTTCATAATTATTATTTCCTAATATGTAGTTTAGTATAAGAGAAAGTTAATCATATAACTCTGTACTTTAATTATGATTATGCAAATATGTTTAGTTTGATGTTTCTATGTTAATGATGTCTTTAATATTCTTTTCCTATAAGATGTTGCTAAAAGTCTTGTACTCTGTCTTGTTAATTAATATTTCTTAATAGGTAGTTTTAGAATAAGTATATATTTAGCTTGAAATGTACAATAGCTAAATTAAATAAAAGTGTATAAACCATATTTGTGTGTTTTATTTACAGCTCATTATTAAATAATATATGTAAGCCATAATATATATAGCCATATGAGTATTACATGTCGAGTGAGAATAGATAGCCAGCTCTGTCGTGTAGTTGATACCGTCAGCACATGACTAGCATTTATTAATGTAGTAATTATATATTATTACAATAATAATATTTTTCTTAAGCTTGAGATCCAAAAGCCCTTCACGAAGGGTAGCTACTGACATAGATATATCCCTTAGTCGAGCTTGCAAACCTCGCAGTTGTATCAAGGACTGTCGGTTTCTTTACATCTCATGATATCTTTGGAGTAGAAAGTTTCATTAGAATACAATAATTTTAATGACGTGGTTAGTTAGATGTGAGCGTAGAAGTATAATCATTTTTCGCTTGCAATGTGGCTGTGTTTCTGGGGGGTGAAGCCCTAGAATGCCGTGATGTCTTCGTTATAAAAATCCCTATGATCTCGGACGACTGCATCAATCACTGTGTAATATGTAGATTTGATCCGTATACGTGGTAATATTGCACGCTGATCCGCGTATAACGCGAGCGCGGTGAGGTCACGCGCTAGACCGCGAATGACCTTGAAATTGACCAAAAATCCTATCTTGGACCTTCATAAGAAATAACACGGGATTTTGCGCTAGAACTCTTGTTGCCTATCTACTTAAATATTGTTTTTCTCAAATAACATCAGCTGTTTCACGTATTAGGTCTCTTAGAAATGAATTAATTTTTGATGAGATTTTTGTAGCTGCCCAAGAACGAACAGCTCTTCCACACAAACGTGACCAAAACGAAAATGAAATTAAAACATCCTACAAAATCTTGTTTTATGCAATTCTAGATTGCGTAATTATTCAATTGGACACAAGATTTGCTGATTTGAGTCAACTTGAGTTTCTTGCTCTTGTCGATTCAAGTAGATATAACGAATACTGCAAGGAATTTCTCCAGTAAAGTTTAAATAGATTGTTAAAGTTATATCCTAATATGTTTCAAAAAGATCGTTTAGTAAATGAACTTTCAAATGTTTATCTAGACTCTAGACCATCGATTTCACAATCTAGATCTTCAAAAAAAAGCTTAAATATTATTCATACCGAATTTCCAGATGTCTTTCCTGAAATGTATAAGTTATTATCTTTAATTTTAACCATTCCCGCAACAAGCGTTTCAGTAGAACGAAATTTTTCTTGTTTAAGTCCTATTAAGACAGCCAGAAAGAATACTATGTCTCAAGATTGTTTGTGTGGTTTATCCCTGTCTATTACTGTCTATCGAATAATCATTGATGAAAAAGTTAAGTAGCAAGCCAGAATTTTACGACATAATTTTAAACAAATATACAAATATGAAAGATCGGCGCCCTGACTTGCTTTTTAAGACTTAATTTGCCGATTTCCGCAGGGTGATTGTTTTCCTTAAATTATATTATAAAAACAGTAATTTAATTTCTTTATTATGTTAACCGTATTATGTAGTGATTAGATAATTTATTCCATACTTACAAACGTTGGTGTATTATGTTTAGTTTTTTTAGCCTTGCCTTTCTAGGAAGCCACGAACCGCCACTGCTTCATCCACAGCTTCAGAAAAGTTAACGTATTTATTTACTTGTTTATTTAACACTTAATTACTTCTAATATATACAGCAATGAAATCGAAAAAAAAATTGTATCGATAAATTCATTAAGGGCGCCGAAACAATCTTTGCATCGGGGCGCCATAACCCCTAGAGCCGGCACTGAGTATCTGCATACTCTGCAACAACGCAGAAAGTGGCTGAAACCCCCTTCTCCACCTATTTCTTTAGGCACAATGGTGCATATAAAAAACGAACTATCCCCGCCAACAAAATGGCGTTTGGGAAGAATTGTTAAATTATATCCGGGGCAACATGGCATTGCCCGCGTTGCAACGGTCCATACAACGTATGGTGACTTTAAGAGACCACTGGTAAAGTTATGCCCTTTACCTGCGGCACATTTAGAATAAAAGAAAATTATTTTATAATTTTGGTGGGCAGAATGTTCGCATCTTGCTTACAATATTATTTCTTGTATATATTTTGTACTTCGCTATATATTCTTATAAGGGTTAGAATGCTTCATCAATTTATTCATTTAATTTCTTTTAGTGTCCTAATATTTTGGGTATACAATGTATATTTATTTTGTTTCTAAATTTTTCAATTATGTTTGTATGTTGCGTGCCATCTATGGATTGAGCCAATACCCAAACCTGGCGCTATGCGCGAAGACTCAAATTGAGAATGCTGTTGCGAAGACGTTTCCCGGCGAGACTCTTCCGTTTTTCCAGTGCATGTACCTGTTAAACGCGCTTTCGCTTTTGCTTTTCGAGTGCTTACAATACAGTCCACACCTAACGCAGAATCGCTAAAGGTAAGTGCTCAATCGCATACGCTTTTTATATTATATATACTCGTTGCTTTACGCAACACAAAGTATGATAGTTTACAAGTAGGAATATTATGCATGAAAACTTCCGAGATTTCCAATTTCATAATTTGGAATATAAGACATATAAGAGGAGTAAGTCTAAATTTAAAAATTCATGATGAAACTCTAAAATGTGGCTTACGGACTGTACTGAGCTGGCCTATGTGTTGCTTTTAAAAATTATTTATAAACTAGCACAATACCCGTTGAAAAATCAATGGACCCCTTCTGGTCATGTCACTCGTCTGGTCTATCCACGAAGTAAGAAAACAGTTCTACTTATAAAAGTTAATTTTTGGGACCCACCACCAACCTATGTTAGTAGTCCTTAACCCCTACCGTAAACAATTACCATTTTATATGCATGCATACTTGAGCACATTGTTGAGTAGCCTTGGCGGACGAACGAACATACGGACCAACGAACGGACATGATTCCTTAATTGAATATTTCGTCGTACACAAGGTTTCTCGTAACCTTTTCCTTTTTGACTCTTTTTCTTTCTCTCTATCATTTTTCTTCCTCTCCCTATCAGCCGCTTTATTTCCAATCTTTCCACGTCTATTTCTCTTATCTTCCAACCTTTCCTTTTCGATTTCTCATCTTTCTCACTAGCATTTTTCTTCCTCTCCCTGTCAGCCTCTTTATTTCCAACCTTTGCACATCCATTTCTGTTATATTTCAACCTTTTCTTTTTCGATTTTTCTTATCTTCTTCCTCTATAGCATTTTTCTTCATTCCCTTGTCAGCCTCTTTATTTTCGACCTTTGTATGTCTAACTCTGTTATCCTCCAACCTTTTCTTTTTTGATTTCTCACTTTCTTTATCCCTGACTTGCCTCTTTCTTTATTGCAATCGATCTTCTCTTGGGTCAGACTCTTCGTTGTCTCTCCATCTCGCTTTCTGACTTGAATCTTTTTGCCCCTAATTGTTGTTGACTTCTTTTTTTTGTGCTTCTTTCGAACAGATGCTCCGTCTTCTAAACTTTCTTTAAGTGGTGTTTCAATTTCCTCCAGCACATCAAAGTGACCCACTGAGAGTCTCTCTGAGAAAAGTAGCCTATTCGTATGGAGATCAACTTGAACCTGAGGTGTAGTCTGATAGAAGAGGCTGCCGTCCTTCCACACTTCAAATACAAATGGAAAGATTTGGGTAGCTGCAATAACTTCACACAGCGAGCCATAAGTCCCACCGAGACCCATCTCTGACCAGTATTTGGTAGGAGTTAGATAATTAGTTATCACCGCCGGGAGTCGAACTAAGGACCTCGAACTCTTCCCAGTTGTTGCACACGTGGTCGACATTGAGGTCCCTTACCACCTCGTACACTGTCTAAATGTTAAACACACAATGTGCAATAGCTCTAAATAGACAGTTCCTATCACCACTCATTGACACAATGCGACGGGAGACTTTACCGTCTTCCATTGTCAGTTTCTCCATTGTAAAAATCAAATATTAATAACTCCAGTAACAAAGTTGGCTAAATCCAAATCAGAAGTAACAAACAAAGTTCAGGTGAAAACGAACAATCCAAAATCGAAAACTAAGTTCAAACCAATTCCGTAAATAAGTTTCCTAAATGCAAATCCGAAGTAAAAAAAAGTTCAAGTTAAAACGGTCGAAATAAACTCGCCCGATGTTGCGTCGCTCGTTAGAAATGAATAGGAAAACGTTCCTAACGAAAGAAGTGTCGCCTAGTAGCTCAGAATGTGCTACTCCAAAGGGATTTCTACGAGGGTAGTTTGATAAGTCAGTGACTTTTTGAATTTCCCGCGCAGTAACTTTAAATGCAACTGCTCCCGTCAACTGTCATCTATGAATAGACAACTGTAAAATTTTAAGAAGGCTGCGCCATTTAGTTTGTGTTTGACAGCCATTGAAAGCAAACAACCTCGCGAATTTTAACGAAAATGGAAAAAGTGAATTTCGTATGCTGATTAAGCATTATTTCTTGCGTAAAAAAAAACCATCACCGAAACCAAGGAAAGGCTTGATAAATACTTTGGGGACTCTGCACCATCAATTTCAATGGTTAAGAAGTGGTTTAAAAAGAGGTCGTCACGCCAGAAATCGCCGATAAAATCCATGGAATGATATTGGACGATCCAGAATGAAAGTGCGTGAGGTGGCTGAGGCATCTCAACTGAGCGGGTGCATTACATTTTACATGAATATTTGGACATGAAAAAGCTATCCGCGCGATGGGTGCCGCCATTGCTCACATTCGAACATCAGCGCAACCGTTTGACCACTTCAATGGAGTGTTTGGCGATGTTCAGCCGCAATCCGAACTAGTTTTTGCGGCGTTTCGTTACCGTAGACGAAGCATGGATCCATCAAACTACACCAGAGACCAAGTAACAATCAAGACAGTGGGTTTCTCCGGGTAAACGTGCACCAAAGAAGGCCAAGGTGGGTCTGTCGGCCAACAAGGTCATGGCCACAGTTTTTTGGGATGCACGCGGTGTCATTCACATCGATTACCTTGAAAAGGGTAAAACGATCACCGGCGAATATTATTCAGAGCTTTTGAACAGATTCTATATTGATTTGAAGCTTAAACGACTGCATTTGGCGAAGAAAAAAGTGGTGTTCCATCAAGACAATGCACGGGTGCACACGTGTGTAGTCACCATGGCAAAAATCCATAAATTGGGCTACGAACTGCTACCCTATCCAGCATATTCTCCAGATTTAGCCCCCTGTGACTATTTCCTGTTTCCAAACCTGAAGAAATGGCTAGGCGGTAAGAGATTTGGATCGAATGAAGAGGTCACCACTGAAACAAACGCCTATTTTGAGGGCCTTGAGAAAACATATTATTTGGAAGGAATAAAAAAATTGGAAAAACGCTGGACCAAATGTATCGTGCTAAAAGGAGACTATGTTGAGAAATAAAACTCTTATTTGCCGAACTAAATACCTTTTATTCAAAAAGTCACTGACTTATCAAACCACCCTTGTATTTTCCTTATTAATAATGTTAATAGGATAATAACATGTAACATTGTAACTATAATTTAAAATAATCACGTTTGATTCATAATTAGCAATGCCTTTCTTCCTAATTACTAATAAGGCCCAAACTTTTTTTGCTTAAATAAATGCTATAAAAACACATAAGTTGATAATTTTTCAAAATAACTTTAAACAAATGGCAGGCGTGTTCAAAGAGAATACATAATATAGTTATTTTAATTCTATATGTAGTTTTTTTATTATATTATGCACTTTATATTAGCATAATATTCGTTGGAAAATTAACGGCGTGTGGAGGAACCGCAGTGAATACGCGCCATTACTGGTAATCAGCGTGCCCCCATTAACTTTGTAGTTTTTGTAAGCTCAGTTTTTGTAAAAGCTGTTGAATTTCGAGAACCACTGAATAGATTTTGATGCCGTTTTCACCACTTGATAGCTTGTTTCTTAGAGAAGGTGTCTATCTATACAGATTGCTCAGAGGATCTTTCGAGAGTCAAGTAATCAGCAAAGTATGATAAGTGAGCAAAGTAATTAAGAAAATTGGCTCAAACAGGGACAAAACGCATTACGCTGCAAAAATGATAACAGATAAAGGCAAACTGTAAGCCAGCGAATTGTAGATCTCAAAAAGATCTACAAAAAAGTCCAAGATGGCATATATTACGTATCTCTCACAGATTACTCACAATCAAGATTTTTATAATAGTTACTTATGCGGAAAACTCTTCGCCCCCTGGAATGTTGCCTTACTCCGCCCCTGGATGAAATATCGGTAATTTCTGTATTTTTCTATTTTCAGAATGGTTTCAAGTATAATCTGTAAAAATTTGAAGTTTGTAGCTTACGTCATTCGAGAGATATATACCCATAATGATTTTTTAAGAAATCTCTGCGACCCCTCGGGTTTTCTAGGATTAAAAATATTTTCATGCACCTCTTTGGGTAAGGCCCACCTGCCAGCTTCCTAAATCTTCTAGTTTTCGAGATATTTTTCAGTGGACATCGAGCATTGGACACCGAACATCGGACATCGGAACTGGCTATTATTATACATACTAGGAAATAAATTGTTGGTGCGAATTAATTTTTTCAATTATTTAAAACGAAAACAATTGCAAAGGACTGCTAGGTTTCCACACTTCTTTAAATACTTACGTTACGGCGATCATTGCACTGCAGTCAATATAATTATTATTTTTTGACTTCAAAAATTAAAACTACCACTAATTAATATTCATACATATAAATCGAAACCACTTATCTTACATTTGTAAACAAAGTTAACCATAATCTTAGATCAATTACGAGATCTATTATAATCCTAAGATTTAATACGGCCGACTTGTTTTTAGAACTGTAACGAAAGTTGATTGAATACATTTTCAACGGTAGTAGGCGACTTATGCATTGTATATCTTGAAACTGGGTGGTGCACGATAAGGGTCTCTTATAACAACAAATAAAATGTAATTTGTTTCATTTCAGTTGCTTACACTTGATTTTCAAAACTAATTTATTAGTGTAATATCAAAATGCAAAATTAAGAACATCGTGATTTAAGGTCCAAGTGTAACCAAAAAACGTGTGTTGCTTTTTTCATAAATAATATAATAATGTATAACTTTTAAATTAATATTCTAGGAATGTTAAATGCTTGTTTACCTAACTTTTTTTTGCAAATCGATGCTTATTAATTAAATTATTTCACACGTTTTACGTGAAAAATTAATTTTAGAGAAACTGTACATTCAAAGTTAGCCAAAAAATACCACTTACGTAAGTTTCATAGTATTTGAACTCTTTTCCCAAAATTTTAAGAAAATCGTATGTCTAGGGACTAAATTATTACCTGCTTTTTGCCAAAAAAATCCACACTGAAAAAGATTTTGCTTTGAAATAAGAAATTGCAGGTAACATCAAAAGTGTTTACTTTCAAAAATGCGCCAACAAAGTATGTCTTAAATTTAAAAGTAGCTCTACTTTTGAGAGTGTTTCGAATTTTTAATTCAATGTAGTGTGCATTTAAATCAAAAACCTATTTTGGCAGTTGAGTTAAACAGTATTATTTTTAATTTAAAAGTAAAATAAACATTATAAAAGTAGATTACAATTAATTTAAAATTTTTCTGCTTTCAAACGGAAAGTATCATTATATAATTTTCAAATGCAGTGCTATTTATAGGAATGTCAGGTTGCTTTCAATTTAAAAATATAGTGTTTTTCTTTTAAATGCAACGCTCTTTTATGTTAATAGCGTTAAATGCAGGACACTGTTGAATTGAATGTTTTATATTTTTTCAGTAAAAAACAACTTACTGTTATTAATGCTTTATTTGCATAAGATAACACCTAGTAGTAGTGGTAGTGGTAGTGGTAGTGGTAATGGTAGTGGTAGTGGTAGTGGTGTGGTAGTGGTAGTGGTAGTGGTAGTGGTAGTGGTAGCGGTAGCGGTAGCGGTAGCGGTAGCGGTAGCGGTAACGGTAGCGGTAGCGGTAGCGGTAGTGGTAGCGGTAGCGGTAGCGGGTGTGGTAGTGGTAGTGGTAGTGGTAGTGGTAGTGGTAGTGGTAGAGGTAGAGGTAGAGGTAGTGGTAGTGGTAGTGGTAGTGGTAGTGGTAGTGGTAGTGGTAGTGGTAGTGGTAGTGGTAGTGGTAGTGGTAGTGGTAGTGGTAGTGGTAGTGGTAGTGGTAGTGGTAGTGGGAGTGGGAGTAGCAGTGGCAGTGGCAGTGGCAGTGGCAGTGGCAGTTGCAGTGGCAGTGGCAGTGGCAGTGGCAGTGACAGTGGTAGTGGTAGTTGTAGTAGTAGTAGTAGTAGTATGAAAAATACAGAACATAAACAGTTTGCTTATACATAAATACTTATTTCTTAAAAACATTTTCTGGTAACATTATAGATATGCATCGAAGGCCGTGAAAGAAGTTAATGGTACTATTTATTATAATAATATTTATATATTATTCGATGGTGATCCTACTTCATAGGATAGGTAATGTTCATTAAAACATTTAATACTAATTTCAGTAGCCATTACAAAAAATTTATTATAGTTGTTTAAGACCATATCTATTATTTTATATTATCTATTATATTATTTTTATAGCACTGTACTAACATAAAACACTTATTGCAAATTTCCTTCCATTTTGTTTGGTACAACAACGACTAACTAATTTAACCTTGTGCACGTTTTAACGGTATCAATGAAAATGCCGAATTAACTCAAATTAAAAGAATTGCTGTCGAAACAAAAGTAAATACCTTATTTCAAAAATATTTATTTGTGCATGTAACAACTTATACTTTTTTTTTAACCACACTCACTTGAATTAAAATCCCCTATTTATTTAAAAGTAAATTGTTATCATTTCTATGTATAACAACTATGTGTACCTCTTGAAATTTAATATACCTGCATTTAAAAGATTCGACATTTAAAAGAACGCATTTGCAGTTCAAACAAAAAATTTATAATTAACTTAAAAGTAAAATTGATTTTGAAATAAAAACTCAGTTGAAAGTAGTAAACAAAAGCAGAATCTAGCCATTTCACTTAAATCTACCTGCATCTCTTTTAACTCAAAAGTACATAAATACTTTTATTTGTAAGTGGAAAGTAAGGATTTTTGTTATAAAAACCAAAATTCCTGTCAGTGCAGGTTTTTTGGCAAAAAGCACGTTTTTGGCACTTTGAAAACACCATACACACAGACAAAGTGCATGGAAATAGTAATAGTCTCAGTGTTTACTAATGCGATAGTTTATGGTTATTTTTAAAAGTTTTATATTACATAGACAGTTAATGTTTGTTGTATTTCAAAGATAACTATATAAATAATTTATTTTTGCAAAATTGATAATTTGAAATCTTTAACTTAAAATAATTAGAAACTTTGAATATAAAACGTTAGAAAGGAGCTTTCTCCTCTGCTGCAAATGCTAAAAAGTGCAACGGAAGTTGCCATTTTGAGAGGCAAGAGAGAGTGCTCTTTGCGTGGTGCTGAATTTAAAATTTTGGGTTAGTTTTTGCATTATTTGTAAAAACGAGCCTTTAATATAGTTCATTAACATTGCTCGCCTTTTGAATGTTTTTAGACACCAATTTGTGTGAGATTAGATTAATATTATAGGTGTAAATAGTACTAAATATTGTGTTAGGATTAGGACAAAGACAAACAATTATGGTTAGTTATGCAGCTTGTTACTGTTCCAGGACCACGAAAAGTAAAAGTTTGGGAATTACATTTCACATGTAAGTATTTCATTACGTTCACTATATTTAAAATTGAATTTGTTTCAAAATATTTCGTTACAACATAATTCAAGGTTAAAAACGAGGTCATAGTCGTAGTGTATATTATTGTGCGGGGGCGGCTTGATTTCCCAAATATAATATTGGTCTTTTCTTGTATAAATGTACTAAAAGCCTCATTTTATATCATGAAACTTTAAAATACTATATATAACCCAACATGAATGTATTAAATGAAAAATTCTGCAAATTGAATCACTTATATAACTTCTTTTTTAGTATTCCTAAATATCCACCCACAAGAGGAGCATGAATTAACTTTGTAAAAAAACAGAATGGATACCAAAAGGCATGACTTACCTGTTCGCAACATTTTGCTGAAGATTGCTTTGATCGGTCTTCTGAGCTAAAAGTGAGGCTGATACCAACTGCTCTTCTTATAATTGAAGTGAGCCGACTAAAATATATAAGTATCATAAGGAAATTTATAGGAGTAATGAATAAACCAGTAGTTAAATATGTTGATTACTTATTTAACATCCAACAACCTTTTTATTAACAACTAATTGTAATCAAAAGATAACTCAAATTCGAAGAAAAGAGTAAGTAAGGAGAAAAGTAAAAAAGTTGGAGTTATCAAACATGTGAATAATTGAGCTTTTTCTAATAATAAAAAAAATCGTTATAAACTTCTTGTAATTGTATATTTTACTAATTTACAAATTCCAACCATCAGGATGTCCATTTGATTTTTATGTTAATTTTCAATGTCAGAATTTACCCAAGAATCCACCTAGTTATATTAGATCAACTTTTTTTAAAATAGAATAATACATATCAAGTGGATAACAATTTGACAATGAGAATAACAATTAAATGAACTTCATTATTCAAGTTTTTAAACCTAAACAACAATGGTAAAATAAAAAGGACGAAAAATTGACGGAATATTTTTCATGTAAGTATCCTTCCGAAACTGCACGCCACTGTTTAACCGGAAACAACTATCAGATTTATTAAAAATAAAACCTGTAACTTACAAGAGGGATAGGGCACAGTTTGTGTTATTTCTGTGACAATTTTCTGCCTTTTACTCAACTTATATATTTTTTATATTTTTTATATAAACCAACTAATTCTCTAATATAAATATTTGTAATATACGCCATATTTAAACCACACTTGGATAGAGATTATGTGCTGAAGATATCAGCAACAATAAACAATGTTATCTTAAAGTATCTCAGCTCTTTAAGAACGAATGAAAACCTATTTGTATACATTTTATCAAAGTTAAAATTAGAACAAGTGGTTTTATTTAAATGTATTAGCTTTAATATTTTACCTTATTTTACCGAATTTACTAGAATTTTTTTAGTTTGGCAATCCCTGTCCTAATAAAAATTAATATATCGAATTCGTTAGGATTCTGTTGAGGTTCCTTGTAGAAATTGACCTATTTGTATGCATTATAAAATGTTCAGAATTTTTTAAAAATCTGCAGAATAAAATTTTAGTCTGAAGTGAGTGTATCGAGTATACGAGGGTTGCGCTGAAAATTGTTAGTTATAAAAAGACCGTTGAATTTTTTAACAAAAAATCTTTATTGTTTTTCAAAATAATCTCCATTCAGACTAATACACTTGTGCATTCTTTGAAACCACTTTTTAAAACATTCGGAAAATTCGTTTTCTGAAAAGTCCTCAAAGATTCTTTGAAATTCTGTAACTGCTGCATTTGCGCTGGAAAATCTTTTACCTCGCATCATTTTTTTAACAGTTGGAAACAAAAAAAAGTCGCACGGCGCCAGATCTGGGCTATACGGAGGATGAGTTACTAATTGAACTCCCGTATCTTTCGAAAAATCCAATGTTCTAGCAGCAGTGTGGGAGGATGCGTTGTCATGATGGACTAAGATGTTATGCAAACCGGTCCTTTGGCCACCTGTCTGTAATTTTGCAAACATCTGCGGTAAAGCCACTTCGGCGGAAAAAAACAGCAATCATTTTCTTATTGACGCTTCTGCCACGAATTACTTTTGTGGGCAAGTCTTCATCTTCGAATACCCAAACACTAGACTGCTGTTTAGATTCAGGGTCGTAACTGTATACCCAAGATTCGCAACAGGCAGCTTCCGCAGGTCTTCCAGGTCTCGCTTCGTCTTCTAGCAGCTCTCTCCCTCGTCGAAATTCGCAGAACCAATGACTAACAGCGGATAATGAAGGGGCAGCATCGCCAAAGGCTGCTATCAAATTTTCATGGCTTTGCTGGTATCCTAACTGTCTTTTATAGTCGTAGAAAATCATAGCTCTAAAGGCAGTTCGCAGAAAGCTCATCTTAACTGAATTAAAAATGCACAACTACTTATCTTACAAAATTAACTACGTTTCACAAGGAAATCGGAACGTTTGACAATTGTGGGTAACGAATGTCAACTAATGCGACATTCAATTGTTGCAATTGTTTCTAGCCAATTGAGCTTCCATGGCCTGCTACTAACTATTAACAGAGCATCCCTCGTACTATGCGAATATACAATTACAGTATAAAAACTAAACCAGAAATATGCAGACAATTGGCAGACCTTCGGCTAAAGACCGTTTCGACGCCGTCGTTTTCGGGAAAAGTACGTTTTGGACGCAGAGCGTTTCAGCGTCAGTTCTGTTATTCGCATTGTTTTTACGTATGTATTTATAAGCTTATGTCATAGAAGCATGCTCGCCTCTTTTAATTTTTCCAATAAGATATGTAGATTTTGATAGGTCAGATTTGGAAAATTATGAAATTATCATAATATGAGATTTTGATAAAAAAATGTTATATATGTAGTAACAATACAAATGTTATTAAAATCTTTGAAGTAAAGTGTCCAAACTATATCACTAAAGTATTAAAAGCATTATTACGCCAGTTCAAATCAATGGAAAAAATAAAAGAATTATTGGTTATCGGACCCATTTAATGATATATGCCACTGTAAACAGTGTTAACACTGATATCATAACTGTTAGCGCCGAAAAGACCGTCACCGAAACGTTCTGGCGCCATATTTTTGTACGGGCCTGCTTTGGTATTTTGAAATGTTTACCCATAAATGTAATGATACATCTGTTGAGAACTAAGTATATGAGATTACGAAGTTTTTATAGACTATCTCTGTAAAGTTTTGTTGGGGAAACATTAAGTATCGAGACCACTTTTATGAACTGGCACAGAGTAATAGCACTCCAGTACTCAAAACGCTTTCTCCGAAATATAGTATTATTTTATTTTTTAAGTAATGTAGCAATTCAAAAGAATTACTTTTCTTTGATTTAATTTACTTTTATAAAGATAATTTTTAAGTATATATATTTCACAAACAAATGCTAATCATCTTTAGCATCACTGTTCGCTTATTGTAAGCAACAATGCCCAGACTATTGTCAGCTGGCCGTACTAAGCTGCACGCGTATAATATACAACAATAGAAATACTTCTTAAATTTTATTTATGGGCTCCGACATTAATGCCTTATCTGCGGAGTTTGACGAAATATATAATACACATAGTTTAAACGACAGAAAGTTTATGGACTCGTCAAGGTATTAGAAAAGTTTATGTTAAAATAGCCACCTAATGCAAAAAATACGAGAGTATTTTTACTTACCTGTATTTGTCGGTTTATTACTAACGAAGCAGATGCTTATAAATGGATGTCGTTTTGCGGTTAAGTTTCCTCGTGATTGTAATAAAATACTTATTTCTGCTTTCATAGTTTCCTCCATATGTGAAATATATTCTGGGTTCAACAGTAACTCAGATTCACTCATCACCACCTGTATTACACTCAAGTCAAGATACAATAACGTATGCTAACACTTGCTACCACCGAGCAAGCACACCACTGTCAACTACCGCTCAAACAGAAATGTTAATATAATAATAAGAATCAATTCTATTGTAGCAGTGGTATGAAGTAGGTAGTTACAACACTGATAATGAATTAATACCGTTGGATTACCTTGAAATCTTTCAGGGTATTGATAACTTTAAAGCTGGAGTAACAGCAGTAAATTTCAATAAAAGTTCATTTTATTATAACAACAACCATTGCTTGTAACTCCCTCACTGTTATAAAACAGACTTGAACTTTCATAATAGTTGCCTTTATTATATAATAGTGTGGGGAGGTTATTACATACACACACACACACGCATCCAACTGTAACTGTTGTTATAATTGTAACTTTTATAGACCTGCCGCTGTGTATACTACTTACCGGTAGGTACCACCCGCTTGAAGCACTTTTGCTTTGAGTAATTTAACATTTTTAGTTGAATTTAAAAAAATTTAAATCCATCCTTTAGACGATTAATGACATTTTCATTTCTCACGAAGAACAAAGCCATTGAACAACAGCAATGCTTAAAATTGGCGGGAAATAAATAAACGAATACCTTTTTTTAACAGATTCTGAATTCTTAACGCTGTCTAGCATTTGTCTAGCATTGTAAGTGTCTTAAAATTACGTGGTTTTTGTCTTCTACAGTTTTGTAAAATTAAATATGTAAAAAACTTGTAATATTTTATTATGTGGAAGAGCAGCCAATAGAAATCGAAACGTTAGGGAAAATTTTTGTTATTAGCTACTTTGTAACCTAGAATTTTTGTTGGTTCCGAGTATTAAGTTCCAGCGAAAATGCAATTAATAATTCATGATTAATAGATAAGCAAACAAGATAAAAACCAACACCAGAACATCCCCTGCTTTGAAGCGACAGTGATACCGGAACAGATGGAAGAGAGACGAAAGTGATGAATTCGTCACTTACCAAAGTGAGTTTTTTTGACGATTTCTCATTTTCGGGAAAAAAAGGTTAGGTTAGGTGAGCTGAGGTCAGGTTATGTTAGGTTAAAGCACTGTTTGAAATCACTCAAATTCATCTGCCAGAGATTCAGAACTTCAAAATTTTTTAAAACTTTTTAGTATTGCCGTTGTTCAAGTTAAAGCCTGTATCATTTAATACACTGCTCCCACTCAACAGGGATAGCAAGGGATTTCGGTATTTTAATCCAAATCTCCATCGGAATGTAATACATGTACAAAAAAGTAATTGATAAAAAATAATCGCCCAGGTCCTAATCGTAAAGTCAGGTCAAGTGAGGTTAGATTAAGTTGGGTTGTGTGCAGTAATGCGTTGGGTTAGATTAGGTTAGGTGAGGTTGGGTTAGGTTAGCGTAGCTAAGGTTAGGTGAAGTGGGGTTAGGTTAGGTTCTCCTGAGAATTTGTATACCCCCATCTGACACCATCCCCAGGTGGCAGATGGAGAAGCTCTCTTGCTGGCTGGTACCAAGGTGAGATGAGATTAGGTTAAGTTAAGTTATGTTAGGTTAAGCTAGGTCAGATTAGATTAGATTAGTTTAGGTGTACTATTTGGATCCGCTTAAATTCATCTGCTATAAAAAACATGCAAGATGTTCTAGCTTCTTAACCTTTCCGTGTCTCAAGCTAAAATCGGTACCATTCGACTCGTCGAGTAGTGCCGATTTACTGGTCTCATCCACCATGTATGGGGATGTGGTGAATTGAAGGATTTTAACCCAAATTTTCATCGGCAAGTAATGCATGAAAAGTAATTATGAATTTAATCGTCCAGGTCGTAAACGTAAAGTCAGATCAGGTTAGGTGGGATAGGTTGGATTGCGTTAGGTTAAGTTCGGTTCGGTTGGATTGGATTAGGTTGAGTTGCGTTAGGTTAGGATACTTAGAACTCAAGACTGAAGAGAAAAATGAAAAGTAGACAAGATAATAAACAAGACCACAACATCCCCTAGCTCTCAAAAAATGCGACAGTGATACCCAGTCAGGTAGAGGAGAGAATAGGGGTTTTTAGCCGGTAGTCGTCTGAGACAAATCCGTCATTGGCCAAAGAGACAGTTTTTTGAAGATTTCTCCTGCTCGGGAGAAAAGAAAACAGGTTAGGTTAGGTGAGGTGAGTTAAGGGTGGGTTATGTTAGATGGAAGGTTGGGTCGAGGCAATATTGCAGTGATACTTGGTCTCCCCGACTCATGTACCTACTCACACCTTCTCGCGGTATCACCCGGGTAGCCTGCTAACCTAGACCGAGATCTAGTAATCAATCCCCGGAAGGAAGGTGCAGAAGAGCAGAGATAGTCAGAAGACGGCACGCTATGCACATTGCAAATAGGCGACTTGAATAGAAAGTTAGTTAGGATAATGTTTGAAGCTGCCTACTTTAAAACAAATAATAGATCGTACCTGACACAGTACATAAACAACAGAAACAAAAGTAACAGGAAAAGAATAACAAAGAACCAAACACAGTATTAATAAGGAGCGAAAAAAAGTCCTACGCAGACCTGATAAAAACCATTAAATCAAACATTGACTTAAACGAGCTTGGATTACAAATCGAGTAAGGAAGTCAGTGAAAGAAAACCTACTAATAGCAGTAAATGGAGATGAAAAAGACGCAAATAAGCTAAAGCAAGAAATATCAGAGAAACGTAAACGTCAAAACAAAAACAGAGAACATCAAACTACATATTTTAGATATTGATATAACTGTAAAACTAAGTAACTAACTATTAACTAAACAAAAAATTAAAAATACACTAGCAAAGCAGCACAGGGACTGAGGGGAAAACAAATTGACGCTTTCAAAATTGACACAATTAGGCAAAGCAAAGCAGGAAACCAAACAGCACGAATCAATACTACAACAAGAGCAGGAAATAAAATATTAAAATTAATGAAAATAGGCTGGACGATATGCCGAATCTGACAAAAAGTAGAATTAAAATAAAATAGAATGATATAACATAAGTGTTTAGAATTCGGGCATAATTTCAGAGAATGCATAGGACCGGCCCTCAGGGAAAACTGTTTTAAGTGCAGACTGCGGAGAAGGACACAGAAGCAAAGAATGTGTCAACTAGGTATACTGCATAATATGACAAAAAATGAACACAGGACCGACAGACCACGATGTCCTAAACATATAAAACAAATGAAAATAGCGGAAAAGGCAATACGAGGTCTGGCTATTAAATAACGAGACTGCCCGCACAGAAGACGTCCTAGAGGGATAGGGAGGAAAACGAATGCAGCGTTGGATAGCTGAAAGTGTCTACTATGCCAGTACGAAAACAAGTTTTTGTCGCTGTAGTAGTATTTTTTCTATAGAGGTTAGAAACGAACGTGTTTTTTCTCGTGCCGATAAAAATGCGTGTCGAAAAACACGAGCAACGGATCAATGTGTAATTTCTCGTTAAATTAAAAAAAAAACTCCGACTGAGTGCTATAAGTTGTTGTGCTATGGTAAGAATTCTGTATCTCGTGCGCGTGTTTTCGAATGGTATAAAGGGTTTTCTGAAGGCCGACAGAGCACCGAATATGACAAACGTCCAGGTCTACTTGTCTTTGTTTCAACTCCGCAAACAGTGACCAAAATCAATGAAATTGTGCGCGGAGATCGTCGTATGAGCATTCGAATGATTGCTGAGACTGTAAACGCCGATAAAGAAACTGCTAGAAAAATTTTACATGACGAGTTGAACATGAAGAAAGTTTGTGCGTTGTTGGTCCCAAAAAAGTTAAACCCTGAACAAAAGCTCGTCCATCAACAGATGCTCAGATTTTCTTGAGAGGTTAGATGAAGAGCCTGAATTGATGGAAAACATCCTTACTTGCGATGAAATATGGATATTCCAATACGATGTTGAAACTAAGCGGCAATCCATGCATTGGAAAACTCCTGCATCGCCAAGAATGAAAAAAGGAAGGACGTCGAAATCAAAATTTAAAGCCATGCTAATCGTTTTTTTCGACATCAACGGCATCGTGATGACTGAATGGATGCCACAGGGTCAAACTGTAAACCAAACTTACTATTTGAAAGTTTTCGCAACACTGCGAGAGCGAGTTCGTAAGAAACGGCCGGAGTTATGGAAAAACAAGTCGTGGACCTTGCACCAGGACAACGCACCTGCCCATAACGCGCTGTCTGTGAAGCGTTATTTAGCTGCTAAAGGCACTCCAGTGCTCGAACACGCGCCGTACTCGCCTGATTTAGCACCCTGTGATTTTTTCCTGTTTCCGAAAATCAAGTCTGCCTTAAAAGGAACCCGGTTCGAGTCGATCGAAGTGGTGAAGCGAAAATCAGCGGAGCTCCTAAATGCTCTTACAAAAGAAGACTTCCAGCATTGCTTTGACCAATGGAAAAAACGAATGGAACGGTGTGAGCCGAGGGGAGGGGAGTACATTGAAGTGGAGCATTGGATTGTAGAATAATTTTTAAAATAAAACTCTTTTTCATAAGCAGTCTCCTTATTTAATAGCCAGACCTCGTACCTAAATCAAGAAGAAGGACAACCATAACTTCAATTAGTATCACACAAAGAATAGACTACCCCGGGGGCCGGAGTCTTTAAATACTAAAATACTACTAACAAATTTAGGACGACCTCAGACGTCCCACTACCTAGCATATAAAATAACAAAGGAATAAGACATCATCGACATTTCCGAAACAATAACATATGGATCCGAGATGTCAAAGCTTATGAAAATCGCCTTATAATATATCGTATGAACGATTACATCATCTGTTGTTATTACATATCACCAAATATTAACTTCACCGAATATAAAACCACCGCAAACAAAATATTTTCAAATGTTAAAGCAGCAAAAAGTGGCACAGTAGTACTTGGTGATATATAAACACAAAAATTCCACAGTGGAACACCCTGATAATCAATCGATCCAAGAGGAGAAGCTAAAACAGGAGAACCCATATTTATACGTATAGTTAGGCAACACGATTCACAGAGACGTCACCTGCACGAATCGTAAACGCATGAACCGAATAACCAACTGGAAACTGTTAAACGATATCACTATATCTTATCACCCCAGACCCATAGTATTTCAAATCATGGCTAAAGCAAAACAAAGAACAAATAAAACGATAATAAACTCAAAAATATTAAAAAGGCTTATAACAGAAAACACGGAAACACTGGCACTATGTGATATAATGGAAAACCTCATTACTAAAATTACAAACATCATAAAGGAGACTACCCACAAACAAAACAAACTAGAAATAACCGCGATTATCCCTATTGCTGGACTCCCGAAGTGGCAATAGCAAGAGAAAACTACAATAAAGCCCTGCGAAAATTGATGACACTACGAAGATCCGGTCGAATAAACCCACAAACGGTACCGGACCTTGAAGAACAATAAAGACACAAAAAAGTATTAAAAAAAATCATTGCAGAAAGAGAAAACTGAAACCAGTTCTGTAATGAAAAACATTTGTGAATTGGTCTACCAGATAGTAACGAGAGAATTACATATAACCACCACACCCTTTAATCTAACGGCTGAAAATAAGCTTGAAGTAATAGAACAACGCTTGGCCCCAGGGCTATAAAGATCATACTGAACAAAATCCCAGATACTATAATAGAACATTGAAATGAGTTAATAAAAAAAAGAGAATTTCCAGAATACTGGAAGAAGGCAAGAGTGATACTCATATGGAAATATGACAAACCATTTGACCAAGCCACTTCCTTTCGCCCAATATGCCTTTTAGATGTATTAGGAAAAGTGGTCAAAACCATCGTCATACAAGGCGAGAAAATTAGCTAATAAATAACAGGGGATTATCGAATTTTTAATATAACTTCCAAAACAGGAAATCCACAATTCATGCTCTAAACTGGATAGGGACAAAGCAAAAGAGGAGAGCAGAAAACGAAGTTGGGCATTCGTACATCCAATTTGGTCAGATTGGAACACATCATAAAAAACTAGAAAATAAAGGAATAATAAAATCCCTAAGAAATCTAATCGAGAGCTATGTCAGTAACAGAATAATATTCGACCCAAGAAGATAATAAATATATCGGCGAAAGAGCCGTAGGGGTCACTGTGAAGTGTACTGTACGACGGAATCCTAAGTTTCACTCTATAATCATAATGGTATCACGATATTAGAATACTGGCCTTTGCAGATGATCTCGCCTATATGTATATGTATCAGAGCGAGATACACATATACTAATGCAGAAAGTGAACAAGGAACTGGAAAAGATAACAAACTGGATGACAGAAAATAAATTAGAGTTAGTACAACAAGAAAACAGAGGCAATACTAGTTGTCGGCCCCAGAAGTAACAAAATAAGACAATAGATTAAATTTAAGTTACAAGAGAGAAGATACCAACATAACATCAACAAAAACTATTAAATATTTACGTATGTGTATGTATGGAACAATGGGGTATATATGGAGAACATATAAAACAAGGTGTACGGAAAACAGATAAAGTAAGATAAGCGGATATAGATTGTAAGATTGTAACCCAATCTATACTATTATACAGCACACCAACTTGGTATAACATAGTAAACTTTGGAAAATACAGAAACAAGCGGCAGAGCTCCCACGAAGGGCTATAATCAGAACTATATCGGCTCTACTGCAGTTGCACAAGTAATCTCGGCAATAACGCTAATTGACTCATTAATATTAGAACGAATATATTTATTTGAAATAGGAACAGGACATGTACAGGAACAACGAAAAGAAGAGGGAAAAAACACTAGAAGTCTGCCAAAATAGATAAAATAGAAAGTACCACTGACAAAGTCCACTGGACCAAAAATTGATTTCAGATATAGAAAGTTGGGTAAACTGCAAATTTTGAATAACAGACGACTACTTCCTTACGCAATTTTTGTCGGACACTTTTAAAAGCTATACATTTACAAAGAGAAAAAATAATGAAAACGATAATTGCGTTTACTGCGGGCAAATGAATCCGGCCGAACATACAATTATATACTGCCAAACATGGAACAGAATAAGAATTTGAACCGAAATGGATTGAAACACACAACTAAGGACAGAAGATGTAATCAAAGAAATGACAGAAAATAAACGAAAGTTTAAAATAATAAGTGATCTAATGAGAAAAGTCGTAAAGAAAATGTCGCACAAAAAACAAGACGACAGAAGGATGAAAGCCGAAAGGCAGTAGAATTATATAAACCAGAGCTAGAAAAGAAGAAAGAGAAGAAAAAAGAAGCGGTGAACCTTTCTGATATATATGTCATAAAAATATACCTATCTGACATTATTCTATGAGATAAATGGAATAATAGGAATAATAGAATCATTTCTGAGAGTTCATTTAAAAAAATGGTGGTTTTAGTGAGTACATAGTGCACAAGAGTCCCACACTGCAGTCTCGCGATAGACGAAAAGAAAAGCGTACGGCGTGCTTGCCGTAGGGTGGAGTGGGTTGGCTGAGGTTAATTCGAGATGAATGCCGCTGAGTGGAGTAGGATGGAATTGAGTGAGGCTGAGTGGAGATAAGTAGGGTTGTGGGGATTCGAGTGGAGTTGAGTGAAACTGAGTGGAGTTTGCTGGCCTGGAGATTTGAGTGTAGTTTTGTAGAGTTGAGTGGCGATCAGTGGAGTTGAGTTTGAGTGGGGCTAAGTAGGGTGGCGTGGGGTTGGGTGGAGTTGTGTGGTAACATAAACAGCTGCTGCAAACGTAATTGTGTTGAAGTGCTTAATATATGTGACGCGGTCTGACGAAACGGACCTTATCTTGCCAGAGTAAAATTTTCAAAACATGAGTTTAGGTCAAAAATTCATGTTTGGGTTTTGATGCACCACACGCTACCTACATATTTCAAGATCAACTACAAATGATGTTATTTCATATTTTAACCGCTAGATGACATAAAAATCCATTTTTTCGAACCTCTACCCAAGAAAAATCTTTTAATGAAAAAACAATCAATTTTTGCGATTTTTGCGCGATTCATGCGGCGTTTTCTTCAGAATTTTGTTCATTATCCAATGGTATTAAAAACTCAATTTTAACCAATGGCAAGATAAGCTCCCTTTCGTCATACCGCGTCACATATACGAAAATGCCACCATACAGATCAGGATTATTAACCCTCGTTCTTTTTCAACCTGGCTTGGGACAGGCTTGGGCGGGTTTGCACGATTTTTTAATATATTGAAATTATCATTTAACTACCGCACTATCATTTAAGGATTTGTCACGGAACGTTTAAAACCATTTTTACTAAAATTCAAATCTAAATAATTATTTACATCATCGAAGATTATAAGTGAATATTTTAATTCTAATTTCTTGGTTTTGCTGTAGGGTTGATATCTACTCGAGTTTTTTACATATTATAATATATTATATTATAAATAGTGTAAAATATTATACACTAGAGGAAAAAAAACGCATTACTTGAAAACGCACCAAGAATACCAAAATTTCAAACCGTCATAACTCGGCGGGTTTTGGACAAAAATGGATGAACCTTTAAGTGCTAAAAAGTTTAAAGTGTCTAGTTTAATGGCGTGAGCGAATGTTACGTTTAAGCTTTTCCGCTCCTCGCCATCCCCCGAAGAATAAAAAATGTTTTTGATTCAAAAAATGTCAAACTTTAACAGCTTGTACGGTGTACCAAAAAATCGTGGACCCAATCGACCGCCAGGGCAATAAAGTTCAGCCCTTTTTCTGTAAAGTTCTCAAAACTTCGAGTGCCTACGATGACTTGGCGCGAAGTTATGAATTTTTGAAATTTACCCTGCATTTTGTCGGGAGTCTTTCGTCTTTTGCCAGCGACATTATTACCGGTTGAGTTTGAACATTTTTTCCCCAAATTCAAAAATTTTTAAAAATGTTTAATTAATAAAAAAGTTTTTTTATTAACTTTAATTTTTTTAACGTGTAACCGTCGACATCAGAGTTACCCAATGTGCACCATGAGGAGGTTGTCGGTCGGATTTTACACATCGTGTGTGTGGGTGTGTCGCATGCTAACTCCTACCTCCAAAAGAGCAACAATTCGTGCACGTTGAATGCCCGTTAATTGTGGCATTGTAACGCTTCGAATAACTTTTTGATACTGATTAATTTCAACATTAGTAAAATAAAAATCGAAACATTAATTTAGGCATTTGCACATCGGGTAACGTTGTCGGCGGTTACACGTTAAAAAAAATGAACGTTAATAAAAAAATGTTTTTATTAATTAAACATTCTTCAAAATTTTCTGAATTTGGAAAAGAAAAGATTCTAACTCAACCGATAATAATGTCGCTGGCAGAAGAGGAAAAACACCCGACAAAATGCAGGGTAAATTTTAAAAATTCAAAGCTTTGCGCAAAATGTCGTAGGCACTCGAAGTTTTGAAAACTTGACAGAAAAAGGACTGAACTTTATTGCGTTGGCAGTCGATAGGGTCCACGATCTTTTTGGTACGCCGTACAAGCTGTTAAAGTTTGACATTTTTTTAATCAAAAACCTTTTTTTCTAAGGGCGGTCGCGGGCGGTGGAAAGGCCTTTACGTAACATTCGCTCCAAAATCCGCCGAGTTATGACGGTTTGAAATTTTGGTATTTTTGGTGCGTTTTCAAGTGGTGCGTTTTTTCTCCTCGAGTGTATTACACTATATAATTTCATTCGTGGTACTTTAAATTGTTCCCTACCTCTTTGTCTCGTAAGAGACTTACTTGATACAATGAATACTTCTAGAGAGATTTTCTTTTTTCTGTGCTTTTATATATTCCCGTATCCTATTACTTAACACTTCATCACTTCGACAGTCATAAATGGCTTCCAGGCACATGCAGCATTAAACAAAGAACTAGTATAAACATGTGCAAGCCAAGAAAAAAGTGTTATAATAAAACCATTAAGTAATACTACGACTAAGAAGTACATAAAAATTAATATAGGTATGCTTAGGTTTACCTTAGTATTATCATCAACACTCCCACTGCCAATATAGATAAGAATGGAGCAACAGCGTTAACATTTAGAGAACATCATTATCAAAGGTAATATGAATATAAACAAACACGTCACTAAGGTAAATACAAAAAATAGGTAACTACATAAAAAGATACAAATAGTAAAAATTAAATAACTAACACTACCAGTAACGAAGTGTATCTGTGTATCAGCGCAATTGACATTTGTGCGTAAAACTGTCAAAAATGGAAAATTTGATTAAATTAGCTGGTAACTTCGCCATATTGAAAACTGACCAATTAATTAAATGCAAAATACTTAGCTTTGATTAAAAAGGATACTCCCGAGGGGCAGTGGGTAATGGGTCGATAATCGAGCAACCATTTCAAGACATTCCAGGAGAGCAGGTTGTGGCTGTCGGCTGACAGAAGAACCAAGTGGCAAAAATTGTAGGAATCGACATGGCAGTGAATTACTTAGTTGGATTCTACTTGTTTGCGTTCAGAGTCATCATTTTATAACGTTCTGGGGTCTTAGGCTGAGGACCGACGTTATATTTATAAAGATATGGTTCTCTTTAAAGGTACAAAATAAAAGACCATGTGCTTGCAAATCTATTTATTAAGTTGTTATTATATTGTTATGGCAACTTTTGTATATGTTCAATGCCTTCCAGATAGTATGTAGCAGATCACTACAGTATGTACTTCACAATTAACTTTGGAAGTAAGTAAATAGCAACCGCCGACCGGACGGAGAGATTTACCGCATGACATTTTCATCAAATATAACATACAAGAACAATGAACAATATCATGTCGAAACATCATTTAGATAATATTTTTGTATTATTATATATCATATTAATAAAACTGTATTTCTTCCTCAACAGAAAAAGGAACAAATAAACGTGAAACTTACATGAAAGAAAGCACTGCTACAGGCAAAGAACAAAATGGCTACTCTTTTATTATTTACATTTCTTAATAATCTAAAAACAAAATGGCAGCGTTCCTAACGACACAAAATCAGATTACCAACTTTAAAAGAAACTGTAATAAACATCCCTAAACATTTTATATTGAAATCAAACATGAACCTAAATGATATAATAAAAATAAATATTTATGAGATCCATTTTAAAACTTTCACGACCCAAAATTGGGTTTTGCCCAAGTTTGCATGAAAGTACAGCTGATTCAAAATAAATCTAGGAGAAGTCTTGAGAGTGATTTTTGACTTTTTAACAACGTGTAAATCAGGATTTAAATTGTATTTTCATAGGTAACTACATAAAATTTATTATATATCAACGAAAATAAAAAGGAACATTTACACTACGGAGTACTTACTGTCCTAGATTTTTTGAAATCAGCTGTACATACTTTTTATTTAAATCAAATATCAGTCACCAATTAAAATGACATTAATTATTAATAACTAAACATACAATACCTAATCATTTATATACACTATATAGTGAGGTTAATGTAAGACTGATTTTATCCATTCATTTTGTAGAAAAATGATGGTTGGCCATGCTTTATTTTTATAACTGTCACCACCGACAATCATTTTTATTGTTTTTTCTATTTTGCGTCTATAATGAAGCTGTTAAAGCACCCAAAACATTGCTTTCATAGCTCATTTGAGTGCTTTAATAGCCCAACTTTTTCGAAGTTGGTAGGTTGGTCGAAAATTGAAAAAAACAGAAAATTGACAAAACTTCACTCCAAAAATTTGAATTTTCAAATGTCACATCATGTCAACTACCACAAAATTCCCTAAATGTTGAAATTGCGATTTTTTTTATTTAAAAAAGGGAGTAAAAGACGCAAAATAGAAGAAAATAGCATAAAAAACTCGTTTCATAGGTCATTTAGAAAACTCGCCGCAAGCGGCTCGGTTTCTAAATTTTTTATTTGTGCAATAAATCTTTCCTTATGAAACTCGTTCTTTAATATACTATTATGGTTGTACTATATAACCTGTGGAAGCAAATTTTTATTTGTGTAATATTTAGGTGCTTACGAAAACTAAATCGGGTTGATGAGATTACTATAATTTCTATTATTGTTATTGATATTAAAAAGGAAAAAATAGAAATAGTGAGATGACCAAGCTGATTCAATTTCCGCAACCGCCTATTGTATTTGTATTATGTAATTTCTCTATGTACAATTTTTAATTTATTCACTGTGATATTAAGAAACATAACCATAGCAACCTTAACTAAATTCGTAATGTTCAATTTTAAATTATTCGGTACATTAATTACACTCTCTTATAACAACCGCCATTATAAGGTAATCTGATGTACAGTCTGGGAGTTTAAAAATGATTTGGTCGAATTTTAGCTACATGCAACACATCTTACAAAATTAGACGAAACACACAATTTTGCGATATTATAAAGAATATAAATAATATAAAAATTATATACGAAAACAATAATATAAAATAAAAGAAAGCCATACCCATTAAAAAAACAAAATTAGTTGAAATTAAGTTTAAAAAAAATCAATGTAGACAATAAGAAAATATACAGCATCTGTAATCGCTTCAGTCATGTGTCTCCGTAGCGCAATGGGAAATAATGCGGTAAACTCTTCGATGTTTGATAATGATTGATCCTGACATACAAGCAGCAGTTGTTTAAAAATCTCTGTTGCTGTGACAAACTTGCATATGTTTTAATACGTCATATATGAATTTTCATAAAGATCAAGGCAGTACGTAGGCATAAATAATAGTCAAGTGAATGCCACTATGCCAGACAAAAAGTGAAATGTTCTCGAAATTAGAATATTTCTTCTATTAAATATTTCGTGAAAAAGGTAAAAGGAGCTGAGGATATTTCGTCAGAAACTTACTCTCTTACTCAAACTCTGCACCTTCATATAGGTCATTCCGTGTGAAATCATCTAGAAAATAGGTGATTCCTGCTCGACCATCTCAGATTTTTCTCATATTTTTTCAGATTGCTAGTGGTGAGTAGAGGCAAAATTAATTTTTTCAGAATTTTTGGATGAAATTTGACCTAATTATGATTTTTTTGAAATATTGGCTTTTTAGCATTTTTCGACTGTATAATTGAGGTATTTGAATCTTTAAACTGATGTAAATCAGTCAATATTCTTCTTACTGCAATAATCTTGGTGTCATTTTAAAGCTGATTTCACAAGCTTTCATACAGTGTATACAAAGAATAGGTGGCTAAAACAGAATAACATTACATTTATATACTGGAATAATGCACACCGTATGAAAGCTTGTGAAATCAGCTTTAAAATGATACCAAGATTATTGCAGTGGGAGAGGTATTTCAATCTTTAAACTGATTTACATCAGTTTAAAAAGATTCAAATACCTCAATTACACAGTCGAAAAATGTTAATAAAAAGCCAATATTTCAAAAAATAATAATTATAGATCAAATTTCATCCGATAATTATGAAAAAATTAATTTTGCTTCAACTCTCCACTAGCGATCTGAAGAAAAATTATGAGAAAAACCTGAGCGGGTTGGGCAGATCACCTAGGTGATTTCACATGAAATGACCCATATGCTACAGTTAAACGTTGTGGTCGTCTATTCCAGAAAGGGCTAGAATCCAATGAAGTCGACGATCATACTGAAAGGCCAGTTAGTGCAGTCACAGAAGAAACTGTGAAAAAAGTAGGGGACGTCGTACTTCAAGATTGCACTTCAGGTTAGGGAAGTAGCAGAGACAGTGTAGAACGGGTACATGAAATTATTCATAACCATTTACATATGTCTAAGGTAAGCGCACGCTGGGTACCTAAAATGCTTACAACCTTCGATAAGCAGCGCCGTATGCAATGTTCGCAGCAATTCGTTGATCTATGCGCGAACAATCTTGATGAAATTATTTGGCGCATAATAATCGTCGATGAAACCGGAATCTACGAATACAATCCAGAATCGAAACTTGAATCGATGCAATGGTTGAAAAACGGAGAAACTGCGCCACGAAAATTTTAGAGCCAAAGGGTGCAGGCAAAGTGTTCTCCTAATCGATTATATCAACAAATAATCCACAATGAATGCTGCTTATTATGCAAATTTTAACGTTAACTACAACAAATAGTTCTGGAGAAACGAATAGATAAATGCCGACGTTGCACGTGGCCGACGATGTTCCTGCAAAACAACGCGCCAAGTCTTAACTCTAGTTTCCAAGCAAGCTGTGATCAATCATCAATAAAAAAAAACCTCCATATAACTCTGACTTGACTTCAAATAATTTTTTCCTTTTTCCTAATTTGAAAAAGGATCTTCGCGAAAGAGTTTTTATCCGAAGAGAAAATGGTGTCGGCTGCAAATCAATATTTTGTAGACAAATCTTCTAAATACTTTTTAATGGTTTAAAATTATTATACATTTGTTGTCCAAAGTGCATTAATGTTCAAAAAGATTATATTGAAAAATAAATATATTATTTAAATCAAAAACGTTTTTCTTATGCATCAGGCTCAATTATTATTTAACATCCCTCGTATATTAACAAAAGTATGTTTTTCAAAAAATATGCAGTTAGTTACAATCAATGATAATTGTCTTATCCACTACAGGTATTATTTTCAAAATTCGACATGGCAATGAGAACTTAAAACAAGTTTTGCTTCACTTAAAACCTCAAATTCCGCCATTAAATTGAAAAGAAAAGTTTTAAGAAAGAAATGCAAAAATATATTTGTCAGTGGCGACTCGTTATTAAAGTGGATGACAATCTCATTTGCTCTTTACAGTATTAAGAAATTAAAAGTAACTTTTGTATAATTAGATTTAAAACATACAGGTAGGCGTAAGTACTTATATGCATTTTATTAGTATCCTAAGTCATTTTAACATTCTCTTTATAAATAGTAATATTTAAATAATAATCTTCAAAGCGCGCCACTGCTGATGGTTTATTGAAGGTGTTTCATTCATGCTTGTACTTCTACCATCTGTGGCTCAACCCCACTTTGTGGTGCACTTATACTTACTATGTATTTGCTTTTGTGTTTTTAAGTAAAACAAATTGTTACTTTCTAAGAAAAACTGCTTTCTACCTACCTACCCCTAGAAGAAATAAATTACAGTTAGATATTATCTTTTTAGCATAATTCAAATTTCGCCATTTTGCTAGTTCACTTACTATGTTCCTTTATTAGTGCAAGTATTGATTAGTCGAATAAAACAAAATTTAACGACAAATTTAACTCTTAAGGCAGTTTCTTTTTGCAGTTAAATTATAAGTATATATCAATTCTTTTCAAGTATATCCGTCAAATGATTTACAACTGCATAGTTCGGGTATAGGATTCTATCTCTTTTTAAAACAAGTTACAAATATGTATTACAGAAAAGTTTCATAACAATTTTGAGGCGGCAAAGAAAATAGATAAGCCGGAAGTGACTTAATTGCAAAGAAATAGAAGAGAGAATAATTAAAATATTAATCTACAATATACATGTATCAATATGCAGATATATATATATATATATATATATATATATATATATATATATATATTTACCGCTAGTGTATAAAGTGAGGTCCGTATGAACAAAGTTCACGTTTCAAGTGAGGTCCGCAAACAAAGTGAGGACAAGTATACGGACCTCACTTTGAAATTCGATAATATTTCGTCTAGAGCTTTTCGAAGCTATAAGTTGGCGATACTGAAAAAATGGGCTGGACCTCAGATGTTGCCAAAATGGCTAGAATTATACAGATTAGTTCAAGGAGTTGACGCCTGGAGTCGCTGCGCCAGATGTATATTTTTCAGACGTATAATTTCTTGTGTGAAGCTTGTATGAATGATGCGCAAAGTGAGATCCGAACAAGTGGCAACGGTGAAAATGAAAGTTATACACTATTGATTTTAATTCTATTACAGAAGAGAACGGAAATACTCTAAATAGCCGATTTTATTTCTTACGAGCGGAAATCGGTTTAGAAAAGTTGTATTATTGTGCTGTTACAAAATTTAAAACGATAGGGAAATATTTAGATTTAATTTCATAACGTCTGATTATTTGTAATTAGGCAATAAAACTAAAATACATTGTAAAAGAGATTAATAAATCTTCGAGGACTTGCAGCCTTTTTATTTTTTGTATTAATTAAGAATAAAATTTTTTTTTCGAATGACATTTCGCCTAATCAAGATTAGGCTTTTTCTAGTCTTTAATAGTATATTAAGGGCTTAATTGAGTGTCTTAGAGCCCGTGCAGTCACCTGAAGCGAAAACCGAAGGCGCTAAGATGATAAAGGGCTCTAAAACACTAATTAAGCCCGAAATGCGTACGTTAAATGTGCGGTCTAAGTTTAAATTAAGTTTAATTTAAAATAAAAATATTTTTAAAAGTCCTAAACTTCAAGTAGGTAGGTGCTATGGTCTATAATTATTCTTATTACTATGGAGACGTCGTAAACAAAAGTAGTAGAAGGGGGTGTTCTAATTTAGCGATTTACGCTCTAGAAACAGTCCGCAAAATAGGTCATAATCATGTCATAATCGCCCGAGCGGACATAATGTGTATTATATATCCAGGGACTAAAATGCATTTTTTTAAATTATTAATTAACACTTAGAAAACACTTTACTCCAGTAGTATATACGCTATTTTTTGCACGTCCTAAAGGACTTAATCGCAAAAATTCAAAATTTCGAAAATTTAGTTACATGTCATTCGGACAATTGCCAAAATCACATATTTTCCGGATAATAAATCCTAACATGTACCGCGATTACTTTTTTTTTGTTGTTTACTTGTTGTTGTTGTCAAGGAAACACTTTACTCCCTCAGGGAGTAAAAGTGCTACTTTACTCCCTCTTTTGGGAGACTAAAGTAGAGCCTTATATATCGTACGTGCAAAAAATAATAAAAGAGCATTCTTAAAACTATAATTCATCAAATAAAGACGAATAAACGCAACACAAAGATGAAAATTCAATTTAAGGAAGAAAAAAAGTTATATGAAATGACACAAATCTTTTTGACGTTTTTCTAGAAGTAAATTTTTCAATTTTGTTTTATAAAGAAGAAAACAAACATTAAAGAAATGTCCAAAATTTTAGATTCTATGCAAATCTTTAAATGGAAATAGCAATTGTCATGAACAAATAAACAAATGAAATTTTGTTTTTGTTTGTTTTTGGGCGAGGAATCAGGATGGCGGAGCATCCTTCGTACCTTATGGCACCGATTGCTATGATAATTTGGCCGACCCTACTAGAATTTAGCGGAATATGGGGGAATTCCACCCCAAGTAGGGATTTTTAACTTGCCAAACATCGCATTGACACGGGACCTACAGTTTTACTTCCTATCCGAGAAGAAGGCATGTTTTTAATTTTTCTCCGCTATTAAAAATTACCAGCTCAGCCGGGGATCGAACCTGCGATCCTTGGATTATGAAGCAAACATGCAAACCACTAATCCACCGAGGCTGGCAAGTTTGTTTGTATTATTGCTTTTAGAAAGGAAAGTTAGACGCAACATACTGTGCAGACTATTTTTCTGCATTTAATACACCCAATAATTAAATAAGTCATTTATTAAATTCATTGAAAAAAAATTTCATTACAGATTTAATCTTTAAATTGAAATAGTAATCATTATAATAATAATAATTATTAGTACAACCCATAACCTAAATCAAGGCCCCAGAAGCTATAAGCTTGTGCGGGAGGGAGGGGGCGATTATTATTATGTAGGCCCAATGTGCGGCTGCAGCCGACTTATAGATGGAACAGCGCAAATCCCACATTTGTTACAGCTAAGGAAAACTGCAGAAAACCTTAACCAGATCTGCCAGCGCCGGGAGTCGAACCGGGCCGCTTGGGTGAAAGTCCGGCACGCCAGGCATTACACTACCAAGGCTGTATTATGAACAAATAAATAACGGTAGGTAACCCAAAATAGTATATTATGCAACAAATGAATGATGTTCGAGTTGCATACACTATTTTTTTCTTGGACCGTTGCTGATTTGTTACTTCCAAGTGGAATTCTGTTATAAGTTGTAACCTCAAACTGGTCACCGGGTGACGATCAGATGAGGGCTTTCCTACACAACTACTAAATGTTTTCAACTTTCATTGTATTATAAAAGCTCGCAATGAATTTAATTCTTACTTCTCAAGGCAGGCTTATAAAAATTGATAACTATAAGTACCAAATATTACAATCAAAATGTCTCTTTTTAAATTAATATTTAATAAAACTAACAATAAGAATAATTTATTAGAACAGATTTAGAATATCAATTATATTTATTATTCACTATGTGATGATGGATGATGAGGTCGTTCCCAACTTTATAGTAGAGTAAATTTTTGCATTAAGTTCTTATTTTTTACTATCTAAAGATAGCGACTTGAAATCTTTTATAATGCCTTCAGTACTGGACCAATATAAAATGTAATCTGTTTAAAATGGGGACACGCCCCCTCGGGGGGTTGAAACCCCCATTTTACACTCCCAATTTAATAACTCGGGAAGTTTTCCATCAACTTGAGCGAAATTCATGTTGGGGGGTTTTTGGGGTTGCTGATTATGAATTCAATGAGAAAATTAAGAAATTTATATATATTTATACATATATATTTTTAAATATAGTTTATTTAGTAGGTACTTTTTTATTATTTTATTATTATGTGGTGAACAATTTATAAATATGACTGATGACATAATGCAACACTATCATTCAAAAAATTAAAAAGTATTTTATATTGGTACAATACGAGGGTTGCGCTGAAAATTGTTATTTATAAAGAGAACGTTGCATTTTTTAACAAAAAATCTTTATTGTTTTTCAAAATAATCTCCATTCAGACTAATACACTTGTGCATTCTTTGAAACCACTTTTTAAACATTCGGAAAATTCATTTTCTGAAAGGTCCTCAAAAATTCTTTGAAATTCTGTAACTGCTGCATCTGCGTTGGGAAATCTTTTACTTCGCATCATTTTTTTAACAGTTGGAAACAAAAAAAGTCGCACGGCGCCAGATCTGGGCTATACGGAGGATGAGTTATCAATTGAACTTCCGTATCTTTCAAAAAATCCAATGTTCTGGCAGCAGTGTGGGAAGATGCATTGTCATGATGGACTAAGATGTTACGCAAACCGGTCCTTTGGCGACCTGCCTGTAATTTTGCAAACATCTGTGGTAAAGCCACTTTGCAGTACCATTCAGAATTAACAGTTCTGCGATCTTCAAGTGGAATAACAGCAACAGGACCACATCGGCGGAAAAAACAGCAATCATTTTCTTATTGAAGCTTCTGCCACGAATTACTTTTGTGGGCAAGTCTTCATCTTCGAATACCCAAACACTAGACTGCTGTTTAGTTTCAGGGTCGTAACTGTATACCCAAGATTCGTCACTAGTTACAATGTGTGCCACTTGCCTGGAAGCTCCTCCGTCAAATTTTTGCAACATAAATTTACACCAGTCTATTCGAGCCTGTTTTTGACTTTCTGAAAGCAAATGCGGTATCCAACGGCTTGCTAGCTTTCTTACACCAAGATGTTTATGCCAAATGGTATTCACCGCCGAGGATCCAATCTTCACTTCCTCCTGAATCTCCCTATAAGTAATATTTCGATTGGAATGAATCAAGCTTGCCACACGATCAACATTTTCTGAACAGGCAGCTCCTGCAGGTCTTGCTTCGTCTTCTAGCAGTTCTCGCCCTCGTCGAAATTCTCGGAACCAATGACTAACAGTGGATAATGGAGGGGCAGCATCGCCAAAAGCTGCTATCAAATTTTCATGGCTTTGCTGGTATCCTAACTGTCTTTTATAGTCGTAGAAAATCATAGCTCTAAGGGCAGTTCGCGGAATGCTCATCTTAACTGAATTAAAAATGCACAACTACTTATCTTACAAAATTAACTACGTTTCACAAGGAAATCGGAACGTTTGACAATTGTGGGTAACAAATGTCAACTAATGCGACATTCAATTGTTGCAATTGTTTCTAGCCAATTGAGCTTCCATGGCCTGTTACTAACTATTAACAGAGCATCCCTTATATCAATACTTTGCTGGAACTTTTCGATCCTAAATTTATGATATTGTGACGGTAGAAATTCCTTGATAGAAGCTCTTTCAGATCAGCAAGTGTATGTATATGTTGTATTATTAGCAACTACATGTTTCACTTGTGCCTATACCAATTCTATTGTAGTTAAATAAAATATCCTTGGTTGAAATGACCTTACCATAAAGCCAATCGATACTGCCACTTTTTCAAACTTTGTGTTGGCGATTTCTCAGATAATAGATTAAGGTACGAGTTGCATACAAAGCTTTATGTTGGACTGCTATAATTAGTCTAATCAATTTAGAAAAAATAGCGGAAAGTTGAGGTAAGTCCATGGATTTTTGCATACGGCTTCCTTGTGGGTTATTAAACCTTAAAAGTCAACACCTGTAGGTGGTGAGGTCGAAGAAATAATGAGGATAAACTACGCCCCCTACCGGTTTTGTCGTTTTTCTCGGAAACTATTAGGGTTATCGAGATAAAGGAGGTTAGGTAAGATAAAGCTTATTTAAATCCCTACCAAAAGTGTTCGAATTTTTTTTCGTACTTCGCCTTCTTTCTGTGTTATCGAAGAAAGGAAATATGTCATACACGGATCAGCAATTTGCACCAGTAAATTTGCTCAAGGAACTTTCTGGCGTAACTTTTTATGGTCCCCTATTGCCATGAAGTAGCTAAGAAAAATTCGTTCAGAACCGGACGCGATCGTGGTACAGTCATCCTTTATCTTAGCATCTCTTCGGCAAAATCCATCAGGCGATATTATCGATATTCTTGATAGCAGTCGGCTGAAAAATTCGTATTGGCAAGTTAATTTTAGAAGAGTACCTGCACTGCTGAATTTTTGAATCCAACCCAATACGTACAAGGTGTTTCGCCTCTTTTGAAATCATAATTTCCTTTATTTATAAGTTCTTGGTACTAAATCATTACGCCTTAAGGAGACTCAACGGTAAGTTTCAAGCAGTCTTTATGGAATGCTTCGTGTTTAGCTCTGATCAATCTTTTGCGAGAGTAACTGACGGATACACCACACTTTAACTAGTTGATGAATATGACCTTAGTCCAGCATTTCTGTCCAGGACAACTTAGTTTTAGCCCATGCTACTCGTCGTTTTGCAGATACTTGTCAGCATTAACTATGCTGTTTATGAACTAAAATCTTCTTAATCCTCTAGCTAACATACAGCCTCAAATCATTATGTCTTGAGGAAACTTAACATTAAGCAGTTCTAGTTTTACTCTCGCAAAAGAGTAATCAGAGCTAAACACGAAGCATTCCATAAATACTGCTTGAAACCTAATGTTAAGTTTCCTCAAGGCGTAATGATTTAGAGCTCTATGTCAGCTGGAGGATTAGTAAGATTTGAGTTCATAGACGGCACAGTTAATGCTGAAAAGTCATTCACAATAATTATTGGTTGGTTAAATTTAAATCGCAGATTCACATACAGTTCTAATGAACTGTATGTGCATTTAAAAAGCATTTAAAAAATAACTAGAGTTAAATATTAAAAATACCAAGAGCGATAATAATCCCCCTTCTTATATCTTTTTACACTTAAATATGGATTTTAATGCATTCTTTTTGGCCTAATAAATACCCTAAATATAGAATAACCACTTTTCTTTGCTACAAGCCAAGATCGGTTTAGGTAGGAAGATAAATACATATATTCTTTTTAACACGTAGCGTAAGGAAATTACAGACAAATTTTTAAATTTAATTAAAAAACGAGATGGAACTAACTCAGCATTTTAAATTAGGCGACAATATTTACTGATTTTCCTAGCATTTTCAGAATAATTAACATATTATACAGATTTACCTCTATAATTATTAGTGAAACTAATTTAACTGTTAATAATAATTAATTATTAGGAGTAATACATTTAGATTTTAAAGTAAAGTATGTGGTACTTAGCTATCAATTCACTAATCTGCCCCAGTAATAGCAGGCTGTTAATATTACTAGCACAATTACTATTAAAATGATGAGAAACACAAGAATCTTGATAGTTAAATCTAATCTTTCGTCTAAATTTAATTGATCTAAGCGGTCAAGCATTCGTTTAAACATTCTAGAAGGCAATGGAACAGCAAACAGGAAATAGTTAAGTTAGGGAGCCAGTAAATAGTCCAAATAGTCTGGAGAAATATTCTTACGAAGAAAACAGAACAGACATTTTTTATAGAAAAATTAATTATCTATCTATTTTATTTAAACAATTTTTTTGTTAAATTAATATTTTAAGAGTTATTACACTGTAATGTTTTCCTGTTTCAGTGAGATGTTAGCCGTTTGCGAATTATTTAGCAAAACTAATAAGTGAAAACTTTGCTGTGTAATAACTCTTAAAACATTAATTTGCAAGCAATTAAAAAATTGTTTTAATAAAAAAGATAGATAATTTATTTTTCTACAAAAAAGTCTGTTATATTTTTTTCGTAGAACCAACCGTTCTCGAGATATTTTCAAAAACTGGTTTATTAAAATGGCTACTGAAGCATACCCGTCTCCGCCACACCAAATTAGTTTTATACTGACGACCGACCAATAACAAATTCCAATAATAGAATAGCATGCATTTTTGCTGATGATATTGAAAGCAAATGATGGCAACAGCGCCGGTCCTCATGTTATACTTAAAACCTGTGTATAATTTGATATTGGGGCTCACTTTGCCGATTAAATCGTATCTAATAATATGGTCCTCACGTCGTCAGTAGTATAGTGTAGCCTCACTTGGTATTATTATACACAGCAAATAAAACTTTTTTAAATTCAAAGAAATCTGTGTATATTTGCGAGATACATAACTAGAACAAGTAAACAAGTGATGACAAAAAAATTTGCAAAGCTGTGACCATTTATAAGGGTGGTCCTCATTAACTACGGTTCATGATATGTCCTCACTTTGATAAGTGGCCGTAAATATATATATATATATATATATATATATATATATATATATATATATATAAAACTTCCGGATCTGGGATTCGATCGAAGAGTTTACTACATTATTCCCCATTGCGCTATGGAGACACATGACTGAAGAGATTACAGATACTGTATATTTTCTTACTGACTACATTAATTTTTTGTAAATTTAATTTCAACTAATTTTGTTTTTTTTAAATATATATCGCTTTCTTTTATTTTATATTATTGTTTTCGTATATAGTTTTTATATTCTTTATAATATCGTAAAATTGTGTGTTTCGTCTAATTTTGTAAGATGTGTTGCGTATAGCTAAAATTCGACCAAATCATTTTTAAAGTCCCAGACTGTACAGTATTATATAAAGCTCACTGTAACTTAAACTAGCTATGTTTCGAATAATGGTAGAAAATTATCAATGTCGGATTTACTTGGGGCCGTAGGCTGAATATACAAAATGAAAAGTAACATGAATCTATTTGAAGAACAAGATTAATCAAATTTTTATTATTATAATTCATATTTTGCATAAATATGTTACAATCAGTACATTTACAATAAGTTTTAAATCGAAATAGATTATGTAATATATAACATCTCTAATAAATATATACAAACATGACTAGAAGTTAAATTCATTAAAACTTAAAAAGTACTGCAACTTCAATCGGGGCCCCTCGAACTTGAAGGCCCTAGGCTGAACCCTTTTCAGCCTAATGGTAAATCCGGCGGTGAAAATTGTGCCAAAAAACTGGTTAAAAGTATTCTCAAATGAGGTTAGTAATAATCCATTAACATCATTTAACATCCATTTTTAGAGAGATTATAGTTTGCAGAAAATACGTATAATATGAAAATTGTTTCTCTTTTAAATTATTTATTTAACAGTGAATTTATTGACAATTCTTTTGGCCAAATTTAGAGGTAAAGAGAGGTAATCAAAAAAATTAATTAATCATAATTTATTTCAATATTTCCTATAGCTTAAAACACAATGTCATCCTGCGGTTTTTATCTTCTTATCAGGAAAGGTAATTTTTTATAATTATTGTTAAGTGTTTTGCAATAAAGATTTTTGTGTTGTAAGTAATATTGAAAAATATGAACATTTAAAATGTAAATTTTAAAATATTTACAAAAAATATGTAAAATTAAAAATCTTGTGGGGCCCCCCCCTGAGGCGGGCGCCCGGGGCGGACCGCCCCCTGTTGCTACGCCACTGATAACATAATTAAATAAATTGATTATTATGTAATTTGCTTTGTGACTAAATCACGTTCTATAACTACTTCGATGTATTCTTGATTGTCTAGGTCTGACTACTACATTATTTTGATAGATTCCAAAATCGTACTACTAAGTACATGGCATGTTTTCATATAAATGATTGACACTGATTATGAAGAAATTCAAAATTAAAAATAATCATACAAGCTAGAGGTTTCTAGATAAGACACACATGTTGATCATATTTATACCGTCAAATGTCGTTTCATCAAATTTGACTCAGCTCATTGTTCAATCCCGGTTACTCGATTATAAATTTACAGCTGCATAACACTGATCTTGTTTTATTTGTAATACATGAAAGCACCATTAAAATTGTAAAAATTCTCTCTTCCTATTGCTACAACATACTATGATACAAAGATTTAATCTTTAAAAATGACATTTACAACAAACTCAGAAATATAAAATATTTTTCTCCAAAACAACGTTGTTTTATGACGTTACGTCAATGCTAGCCGGATCCCAGCATTGCCCGAAAAAGTTCGACTGGGTTCTACTGCCGGTGCTACATTGATACATACAGCGAAACAGCGCTATTAAATTAAATTGCAATATGTGAAATTTACCTATGTTGTATTTGAAAATAATCGAGTCAAAGCATTATGCATACATAGGCAACCAATTATACATACGCTCTTTTATACGAGTTACATATATATTGCATGGTAAATAAATAACACTGTACATAAAAAACTTAACTTCGGCATGAACATTGGCGTTCTTTCCAGAAACGGAAGCCATACAACTGTATTTTGAATTAATGAATGCATGGAAATATTCTAGTTTTTTCAAATTTCTAAGTCGTTTTCACCTACCAGCAAGTTTGATGTTCAATTAACGGCGCAGATATTCACTTAGATATTCATATAACAGAATTCTCGTTACACTACTGTCGTTGCGCAGTATTAACAACAATTTTTGAGCCTCTATAGTTACATTTAGTAAAAGGGCGAAGTAACACGGAGGCCTTTTGGTCTTTGTATACGTCTTCAAGGAACTAAGGAATATTTAAGTAAAAATCAACGACAAAACTTAGAATTTAATTATTGAAGACTTTCTTCGTTAAAATTGAATATTGATCGATTTAAGAATTAAAAATACATTTCATCAAATGGGTTTTGTAATGTTATTTATAAAAGTAGACCTTTATTAAGGAAATGTGATGGAAATGCACATTTTTTGAGCTCTTTTCAAATATGTAAACAGAATTTTAGAAATGAACAACATTTCTTCCTTGTTCCGGACCTAGATTTAGCTTTGGTTCATAGTTTTGTCAAACAAGATTAATAGAATGTGCTTACCAAGTATTGACTAATTATACTAGATGGTTTAAAAGTTATTACCAAAGAAACATTTGGCCAAAATCAATAAAACGGCAACGAAGGACCATGCGTTCACTAATCTAATGGGTGATTTGAAATCATCAAAATGCCCTTTACCCACATAGGACGTATATACGTTTAACTTTGACATCCAGACGAACAAAACGGTATATAATTTATTCATTGATCTATCCGATATAAAACCAATAGATTTTTACATTGTTCTTATTTTTGAATATGTCCCATAAGGGCCTAGGATACTTAAAAAAATATATAAAAATTGATTAATTCTTGTTTGCGTGTTGTGTAGGTTCATCTAGTATATATGAAAAAAATATTTAAAAAAATCTAATCATTAACAATTTATTAATAATTTATAATAAAAGAGTAGATTTACCTACACTTTCATCAGTTCTAGCACAGAAACTATTCAAACTAAGTTGATGAAAATAGCATATGTTACTCATTACATAAAGACCATTGACATCTCGTCAATATATTTTATTAATTGTTTCATGATTATGAGAATCAGACACCTTTAGTAATTACTGCTGTATTTGTTTTGCATAAATCAAAATTTAAAATAATATTACGTTATGTCAAAGATTACTAGTATTACAAGATGCAGAAAAAATATGAGTATTGTTGATATATCTGATAAGGAGTTATTAATGTAGAAGATTTACAAATTAAAAAGTACACACCCACTATTGGTGCCTACCCCTCATCTTTTGTTAAGAAAAGTAAGCTTATTCTACCCGCCTCCTTTTATGATTGCATAGACCAACCAGTAACATTTACTGGTAAAAGTAATATTTAGTATTATTTACAAATTATAACATTATTATTTACATTATATATTTCTTATTATACATTTCCTAATGCTATACCTGGAAAGAATCCTCAAAAATAATTTGATATGTGATAGAATGTTAAGGAAATTAAAAGAATTTTATTTTGATTGTCTACTGCCCGAGTTAATAGATCCTCGAATAAGCAGGGGTATGCGCGTTTGAGAACCGGAATGTCGAATTCGGGCACATCAAGAACACTTTAAAATCAAAACATGTTCTAGAAAAGAATGCGAAATTTGTAAAAAATAATTAATCTTATACATATATTTTTTTAAATAAAATTTAATTAAAATATGCACATATCTTCTTTTATACACATTATGTCCGAATTAGAATTTGCAGTGGCTAGATAGTAAGGCATTTACACAATTTGTATGCATACAGCAAATTAAATGCGATGTTAAAATTGTTAAGAAACATTTATTTTCAACTTGGAATGATTTTCTACCTGCGATTCCGACTACAAATGCAAAGAGTGTCACAGTAAGCAAGCTTGGCAATTACTTACGCTCAACCTACCTTGCTGACTGATTGATTTATGATCTGTTGCAGAGAAGGATGGTCCTTTAGTAAAAATTGTATATTGATACAAGTGGCGCCCCTATAGCGGATTTAGTTTTCGAAACTACGTATCCTAGGCCCTTGAATATTCTGAAACCATTGTACAGTTTCGAAAAATATTCTTTTTTGTAATTTCGTTACTACCTGCAGTACACTCTAAAAAATTCCCCTTCAATTTACCCTAAAAAATGGAGGCAACTATGTTACCTCCATTTTTGGGGTAAATTTACTTCAAAGTGTAATTTTCATAGGAAGTGGGAAATTTCAATATTAGGTTAGATTTGCATTGTCATGTTTCCTTTTTAAATAAATTTACAGATTAAAATTACGATCTCAATGCAATCTTACATTTTAACATTAAAACACCTGCGTAAAGTTATAACTTTACCTAATATTGACCTAATATTGAAATTTCCCACTTCCTATGAAAATTACACTTGGAAGTAAATTTACACCAAAAAATGGAGGCAACATAGTTGCCTCCATTTTTTAGGGTATAATTCACCGGTAATTTTTTAGAGTGTAAATGTGTCGAAAATTAGTTAGTTGAAATAAGTATATTTTTAATGTTAAGAGGCTAATCTTAAAATATACCCTGCTATGCATAACCAAAACTTTTTAAACATAAAATACAAATGAAAAGCTAATAAATATTTCTTATTAGTAGATTCACATAAAACACAATTCTAAAAATGTACAGCAGTAAATCAACTAGAACATAACCTCATTTTAATTAGTTTTAAATTATAGAAATTCCCTAAAGAGATTAATGGTGACAAAAATAAGAATCAGATTTTATTATTGACGTTTAGGAACATCAAAAACATAAACTTTCTTTATTTTTATTGTAAATAAAAGCGTCTCTAAAATGGTTTGAGTCAACTTTGAAGTGTAATAAAATTTTTATAAATATTTAGAAAACTGCAGCAAATCATGTATGACTTGCTATGCATTTACATACATTGTATAAAATACGTATTTTAAGTTTACGACGCGTTTGCCAATTGCTCGGTGAGAAAACGAGTAGCGCCATTTTAAATTTATTGTCCTTAGACTATTAAGTTTTTATAGTTTTTTATTTTGCTGTTCTTGAAGAAAAATCAAATAAATAACAAATTTTACTAGTTTTATTCCTTAATAAATCTTCCGTGATTAAGAATTAGTCATTATATAAATGACGTGTTATAATTCAAAAGTATAATTAATTATAAGTTTTTAATTTGAAATTTTCAATAAATGAACTCCCGTCACCTATTCGTGCACATCCTAACTAAATTGAATAAGACAGGGAATATCCCGTTATGTGATGCTACCCTAGCGGACTGAATTGCTATTATAACTCATAGATGTCACTGGTGGTATTCATCCAAACAGTCATAACAATGATAAGAGTTGTACTTTACGTTAATAGAGGGCGCTAGATATATTTATTTAGAGAATTTTAGCTTACTGGCGTTTTTAATGCAACAATTTAAACAGGTAAACTAAGCACCCAAGAAATTTTTAAATGTTTCTTATTTTGTTGTTGTACTCGATTGAAATTAAATAATCTTTAAACTTCAAACTTTTAAATTTTAACAACAATTTTGTATGAAAAACATTTAATCCTTATATATTTATTCCTACAAGCTCAGCAACTTATTTAATTAAATAGACATATAGCATTCATGAACCCCATTAAGTGTTTTATGAAGTCCTATTATTATTAAATTACCTTGATTATTATCTTATCTTGAGATCTATTCTCCTCTGGGAAAACTATAATAAACTTAAAGGTAGGTATTTCCCTAAACCCTGTATAAATTTCCGATTTCTGATTAATTAATACTACCTGGAAATACTCAATATTTTTTCTGCAATTTAATATACTATCTGTTTTTGAAATAGATTTTTAAATTCATGTAATTTTTAGTTTCATTAGTTTTTGAGATATAAGGCAACTAACTTTTTTTTTAAATAGCAATGAGGGTCATAGTTAACACCATTAAGAAGTGTACGTTTTTCTAAATACGATAATGCATCACATCCATCCTATGTTTTTGAAGAACGAGAAAAAATAATAGAATTTTTTTATTTTAAAATAATCGGAAAGAAGCTCGAATTAACTTGGTTTTGTAAGAATTACAATCTGGTGATACTAAATCATTAGAAACATCATTTGAGTACCTAAAATTTTATGTAAACAATTTTTATTTCACAAAAAATGTTCAAAATGCTTCCCATGTGCTTGCTGGCCGTACGAGGGTTGTGCTGAAAATTGTTAGTTATAAAAAGACCGTTGCATTTTTTAACAAAAAATCTTGATTGTTTTTCAAAATAATCTCCATTCAGACTAATACACTTGTGCATTCTTTGAAACCACTTTTTAAAACATTCGGAAAATTCATTTTCTGAAAGGTCCTCACAAATTTTTTGAAATTCTGTAACTGCTGCATCTGCGTTGGAAGATCTTTTACCTCGCATCATTTTTTTAACAGTTGGAAACAAAAAAAAAGTCGCACGGCGCCAGATCTGGGTTATACGGATAATGAGTTACCAATTGAACTCCCGTATCTTTCAAAAAATCCAATGTTCAGGCAACAGTGTGGGAGGATGCGTTATCATGATGGACTAAGATGTTACGCAAACCGGTCCTTTGGCGACCTGTCTGTAATTTTGCAAACATCTGAGGTAAAGCCACTTCGCAGTACCATTCAGAATTAACAGTTCTGCGATCTTCAAGTGAAATAACAGCAACAGGACCACTTCGGCGGAAAAAACAGCAATCATTTTCTTATTGACGCTTCTGCCACGAATTACTTTTGTGGGCAAGTCTTCATCTTCGAACACCCAAACATTAGACTGCTGTTTAGTTTCAGGGTCGTAACTGTATACCCAAGATTCGCCACCAGTTACAATGTATGCCACTTGCTTGGAAGCTCCTCCGTCAAATTTTTGCAACATAGATTTACACCAGTCTACTCGAGCCTGTTTTTGACTTCCTGAGAGCAAATGCGGTATCCAACGGCTTGCTAGCTTTCTTACCCCAAGATGTTTATGCAAAATGGTATTCACCTCCGAGTATCCAATCTTCCTCCTGAATCTCCCTATAAGTAATATTTCGATTGGACTGAATCAAGCTTGCCACACGATCAACATTTTCTGAACAGGCAGCTTCCGCAGGTCTTGCTTCGTCTTCTAGCAGCTCTCGTCCTCGTCGAAATTCGCGGAACCAATGACTAACAGCGGATAATGAAGGGGCAGCATCGCCAAAAGTTGCTATCAAATTTTCATGGCTTTGCAGGTATCCTAACTGTCTTATAGTCGTAGAAATTCGTAGCCCTAAAGGCAGTTTGCGGAATGTTCATCTTAACTGAATTAAAAATGCACAACTACTTATCTTACAAAATTAACTACGTTTCACAAGGAAATCGGAACGTTTGACAATTGTGGGTAACGAATGTCAACTAATGCGACATTCAATTGTTGAAATTGTTTCTAGCCAATTGAGCTTCCATGGCCTGCTACTAACTATTAACAGAGCATCCCTCGTAATTGTGTTGAACACAGTTGTCTAAAAAACTGTTCAAATGTTAGAAAAACCTCAGGTCTTCTAAATAAATAAAGTCAACTGAATTAAATCTTTTTATTATTTTCAAATTGATGTACATATAGGTACAATTTTATTTTCCTCCAAAAACGTAATACAGCGTCGTATTAAAAAAATTATACATCCACTGATTTATTCTATCCATCTTGTTCTTTGCGATTTTATTATTTTAGTGATACCTGGTTCTGTATACTTATTGTGCACAAGTAATTTTGAAGTATTCTTATGCTAGGTCCATTTACTTACACAGCATAGCCTAGTAACTCAATCTTGTGGCAATACAGACAGTATCAAAAAAGTTGTTAATTTACTAAAAGTCGTTTATGTATAATCATCGAAGCCATCGTCATTGCGTAATGAGAGTGGGGGGGGGGGTAGCGGTAATGATTTAGAACATATTTTTCTTTTCAAGATGTGGTCGCTTTCTGCTAGTTTTCAACAAAATTGATTTTTAAATTTTAAGTACCCCAATTGTACCCCCAATACATTAAATTTTTTTTAATGTACTGTAGATCATAAACTATAAACCATAGAGTATAGGCCATATACTATAGACACTAGAGTATAGACCATAGACCATAGACCATAAACCATAGACCATAGACCATAGACCGTAGACCGTAGACCGTAGACCGTAGACCGTAGACCGTAGACCGTAGACCGTAGACCGTAGACCGTAGACCGTAGACCGTAGACCGTAGACCGTAGACCGTAGACCATAGACCAAAGACCACAGACCACAGACCACAGACCACAGACCACAGACCAGCGACCACAGACCAGCGACCACAGACCACAGACCACAGACCACAGACCACAGACCACAGACTACAGTCCATAGACCATAGACCATGGACTATGGACCATAGACAATAGGCTATACACAATACACTATAGACGTTATACGGCAGATGGCAGACGACAGACCACAGACCATAAACTATAGACCGTAGACGATTGACCATAGACCATACATTATAAACCATAAACTATAACATAGAGCATAGACTACACCAGCCACACATAATATGTGTTTGTACCTTGAAAAGTTATTTGATAAAGCAAACTTTCTGTAATATAGTGATATATATTTTTTCTAGATTTAGATTTTTTTAGAGAAAAATATATATTTTCTCAAAAGCGTTAAGACTTTGTATTTCTTGAATTTAATTTAGTTTAGTTCGTTACTGTGAACGAGCATTAAGTCGCGATTTACGAGAAACCATTACCAAAGTTTAAGTTGAAAATTCGTACAAAATTTTTGTTGCAAATTTTAATTTACCAAAATTGCAATTTATAGTTAATAAATTCAATTAATTGGTGCGCTAAAGATTTCAGTAAAGTTCGGTGTAAGTATACTTAAATCAGCATTACGAGACGACCCTCGAACCCACGACTCCTTAAAGCCCTTCGCAAGATTTTAAGAAGGATTGGGCCTTTTACTACCGTCGAATTAAAAAAGGCGATGGGAAAATGACATTGGAAAGTAAATTTCATGACATGCCAATAGTGTTGTAAATGAAAGAACGTTCTGAAAATGCCGATGAGAACGTTCGCGAACGTTCGCGCATGATAGAATCGTATCAAAAAAACGTTCTCTTGGAGAGCATAATCAAGAACGTTCGCGAACGTTCTCATAATAATTCTCGAGAACTTTCAGAATAATACAGCATAAACGAGCATGAACAAGAACATTAAAAATTGAGAATAAAACCGAAATTAAACGATCTTAAACCGCATGCCCACGCAAAATCTACACGTGTTACACGCAGCAGCTAGGATCATAATCAAGCACTTCGCGAACGTTCTCATAATAATTCTCGAGAACTTTCAGAATAATACAGCACAAACGTCACAAACAAGCATAAACAAAAACATTAAAAATCTAGAATAAAACCGAAACTAAACAATCTTAAACCGCATGCCCAGGCAAAATGTACACGTGTTTCTCGCAGCTGCTGTCGGTGTCGGGTGTTCAAAAGACAGGCAGTTTTGTAAGCATACTTAGTTTGCACAATTTATGCCTTTGAAAGCATCATTGACAGGAAATTTGGGTTACCGCCCGGAAACACCTGTTTTCTTTTTTATTCTAGTTATATATGAGCTTTTTATTTAAATTTGTTATATTTCGTTTATACAAACAGTGACAAATGTTTGTAAAGTTTTTAACATGTATTACTTGTAGTTGTGCATGCGGTAGTTGGGTACTGGACACCGGGCGTGGGCACTACGTCGGCTGGTGGTTTTGGGCACTTTGTCAACCGTGGACACTACGCCGACCGCAAGCAATGGACACCTTGCGCGGTCAATGTATTATCAAAATTTATTTTAAAGGTCGGCGAACTGTCCGTGATCAGCGTTGTGTCCGGCAGCCGTAAAGATGCATACTTGAGCTTCTAATCTAAATATAATTGGACGTATTCACATGCCATGATTAAAGGTGTCTCTAACTAAAGTTCTAATTAAAATCAACAAAAAAAAGATAGCTATATCTCATTCTAATAGGTGGTTACAATGGCAATTAAAGACATTATTAACTTAATAGTGATGGCCCAACGAGTTTAATATTTTCCAATTTTCTATTATTGCATTACTTTTGTAGGATTTGTAGGATTTTGTTGACACCAAGCCATGACTTATACAAGATGTAGTCAGTGTAAAAGTGGTCCTAAGCCCACCTTTAAAACAGAAGTACGGATTATTTCGGTTTTAAAGTTAAATACTTAGTACGAATTCATATTAAGAGGTTTGTATTATATGTGTTTTGTTTAATGAAAGAATCATGAGTGACAAACTTTGATAACTTAAGGTACAGTGTATGTAAACAAATTGTTTTTTACAAGGTTTTTAAAGATTATTATGCCTGGTCTTATTTTTCAAATCGTTATAACACAATTTGGATACAAATACATTTGTGTAGGGAATCGTAAACTATAGACTACATTAGACTTATATAGACACGTTTTTAAGCAAAATAGATTAAACTAGCCTTAAGACTTAAGGATTGGTACAAATCGACATTAAATAACCATTTTCGTAACTAAGGTTTGTTATCGCTTTATCCGTCTTACTGTTCAGGCTGGAGTTTACAATTTGTAGAATGTCCCTGACTGAAGGGCACAAACACGGATAAGACCGGTAATGGGACTGGTACTTTAAAGCATCGGATCCGATTTACTACTCAATTTCAACCAAATGGAGAAAGGTTATGGGTGAAGGAATTCTTATAGATCAGTCGTTATGGATATTTTACAAATCTTTAGCCGTGAGAGGCTTGTCAGTTTCATACGGTGCACTCCAAAAAAATAAATTGACATTTAAAGCAGAGAAGCTTCTTGTGTTTGAGCTTTATGCTTTCGTTACGAAGCCTTGTATAAGCAGTGATGTAGCTAGAGATTTTTAGATCCCGCAAACTTCCTTTATGGACGCCCAGACCAATATTCTTAATTTTTGTAGATAATAATTAGGAGTTATTTAACAGTACCAATTCAATTCGGAAGTGATTTTGAAAACTCCCAATGAACAAATTGCCACAAGAGGTATCTGTTTGAAGTACTTATCTACATATCATAGTGCCATAAACCTGATAAGGTTGCATATATCCCTTTAAAACACTTTGTCGATATAGAGCTGTTGCTTCGAAGACGCTTCCGGCGGCCGTTGACAAAGAGAATTTGTATAAGTGTCAATAATGCCTACCGACTCTTCGCCTACCTTTAACCACTAAAAGTTTTTTTGTAAAATACGAACATGCAGTTTGTTTCACTTCTTCAGAGTTCCACCATGCACTGTTTCACTCCTCACCTTCACAACCCTGTATCTTCTTTATTTATTTTCTGATCGATTTTCAATTTTGATCAATTAAACAGTACGGTAATAAGAATATTTTTACAACTTTTAAATAATTTTATTGCAAGCCAAGTAGCCTACTGCCAACAAAAATAAAATCAAAATATCAAAAAAATATTTTTAAACAATTGTCCAGAATCATAAAAATAGTCGAAATTAAAATTTTGATCAAGAATAATTTTAATAATTAATATTACGAACGTAAATGTATTAAAATTCCATGTTGTCTTACTTAATAAAGATTGTCCTGGAAAACAAAAAATTATGAACTATCAATTAAGTGTCCTGTAAATAAGATAAATATTAGCTGTAGTACACCTAACTGTTGCTGAAAAAGTAGAAAAGTGCGTTTAATTAACAAAAACGTTTGTTTACGTATTCAGAGGAGCAGCGCAGAAATCTAATCGAAGAGATTTACAGAGAAGAATTACCTTCAAGACCGTTGCAGATATTAACAATCATTTTAGCAATATTAGAGAAGTGTTTCTAAACCAAGACCGTAAAATTCAATAATGCTAAAATTGATCCTACGTACGACAAGATTGTGTTACGAGTAGTACATAATAATCCAATACTTATTAGCGTTTAAAACATAACTGCACAACTCAAACTTACCCAAAGTATGGCGTCTTAAACGTAGGGTATGGATTTGTAATAAAGTTAGTTAAAAATTACTAGAATAATCCTATTAAAGGGGAGTATTATTGATCAAAATTTGAAATCGATCAGAAAATAAATAAGGAACAATCAGAGGTAAAAACTGAAACACACTTTAGGTGTTTTAACGCCAACAGTAATGATTTATTCAGAATTTATTTTCAAATTTACTATTGAAGCCGTTCACCGGCGATTGATGACTGATATGATATGCTTTGGCCTTTTCTGCGTCAGAACCACTCTACTGCGCCGTCTAAAGCCTACAACTCATTGTCTATGGTTCATAGTAATAGCAGTATTTCCCAACCTGTCGGTAAACTATATTTACGGATAAACTATAGACTACAGAGTATAGGTCATTAGCTAGAAACCATTTATTATAGACTATAGACTATTCACAATGAATTGTTGACTACGGACTAAGGACTACGGACTATAGACTATAGCATAAAGACCATAGGCTATGGGTCATAGACTATCGACTATGGACTATAGGCCACAGACTACAGAACCAATTCTTTTCGCGTAGACTTCGGATGGTAAACTATAAACTATAGACCATACATTATAAACCAACCAAACCACTATTATATAGACCATAGGCTATGGACATTCACAAAGGAGGCAGGTTGCAATATAAAAGTAGATAGCAACGGTCGATCTCAATTGTGGCAAGATATTGTAACTAACGAAAGACGCAAAAAACTAAAGGAATTTAATTTATCAACAAATCGACATATTGTAAATAAAAAATTAGATATTCCAATTTTAATAGAACTATAGACGGTAGGTTATGTATCATAGACTATAGACCATAAACTATAGACTATCGACGATAGGCCATTGACTATAGGCCATTGACTATAGACCGTATACTATGACAACAGACTATATTCCATATACTATATATCATAGACTTAAACCATTGACTATCGACCATTGACTATACATCATACACTATACACCATACACTGTAGACTATAGGCAGTAGACCATTGGCTACGGACCGTAAACTATAAACGACAATAGATTATTAAACGATCATAGACAATAGACTATAAACCATATACAATAGAACACAGACTATAGACCATTTACGATAGACTATAGATTACAGACTATAGATCACAGTCTACAGATCACGAACTATAGACCATCGACTATAGACTATAGATCACAGATTATAGACCATAGACTATACACCATAAGCTGTAGAGCATAGGAAGTAGATCATAGACTATAGACCCTATACCATACACTATAGACCCTATACCATTGACCTCACATTTTATATTATAGACTAAGACAATATATACACCATAGACCATAGGCCATGGATCGTAGACTATCGACTATGGTTAGTTAGTTAGTTAGATTCTTTAGGACTTAGGGCTTTAGGACATAGACTGTAGGACACTATAGAACTATAGAACAGACTCTAGCGCATAAACTATAGACTGTAAACTATAGACTAAAGACCATACATTTATAAACCATAGATTATTATAGACCATAGACAATGGACGTTCACAAAGGAGGCAGCTTGCAATATAGAAATGTATAGCAACGGTCGATCTCAATTGTGTCATGATATTGTAACTAACGAAAGAAGCAAAAAACAAGGCGAGTTAAAAGTTGGAACGACCTGTCGCTTAACGGATGGAGAGTTAATAACGAGAGTCAGAGACTGAGACTGTGCAAAAAAGAAAGGTTGATCAGACCACAATATTAATTGTATAAACACTCAGGCGGCTGAATTTTCTTTGACGTTTATACATAAAGAAGAAAACTACAGCGCTTTCAGAATACACACTAGTATCACATATAGGACGGTTGAGAACGTTTCGGCGACGCTCTTTCGGCGGCGGCGTTTCGGCGCCAGAACGTTTCGGCAAAGAGTCGTTTTTATATTTCGCGTCATATTTTGGGAATTTAGTTTTCTTAAAATGCACAGTTTTCGTGCAATAAATTTAAAAAAATATTTTTGTTGCATGTATTTGAATTAAAATATAAGTACCGTAAACATTCCCAAACAGTAGTGAATCCAAAATTTTGAAAAATGAGCGGGGGTGGATTTATGTTCAAGTCAGATTAGGTTTTCTAGTCAAGCTTTTATTGCAAAAAACTTTTGCACTTTGGACCAGAATTTTGGTAAATTATATAAAATAGTCGGTGGGAGTAAGCTACGTAAACACAGCGTGTCATTAAAAAGATGTATGCAGATGCTGTGCTATTGAAGCACAACGTATACCTGTATCAGTCTATAGTGACACTGAAGTTACTATAATTACAAAAAAAATCAGTTTTTTGTTGCCTACAAGAACTTAATTTCTATTCTAAAACAGCACATATTTCTGATTATTACAAAACACACATTTTATCAGCAACACAAAATTTTTAAAAATTAAACAATGGAAAGGTTTGGGGGAGGTAACGTGGTTGCACTTTTCTGAAAGAAAATATGACTTTTTATGGGTACTACACATTTTTCAAATGCAAAAATATTGTAGCGAGATTGTTCCTGAATTCTGGTTGTCTAGTAGTTTAAAGAGGTAGAAGAGGTATGGGTGAGTGGGGCAAGGTCTCGTTTGGGGTGAAATCGATTATGAAAAAATGATTTTTTTAATTATTTTAGTCCAAAAATAAATTAGGCCAAAACTGGTCTTAGCTACCCTCCTCCTTTATTTTAACAACTCCATAAAAACTTTTACGGCTGCAGTAGGTGTCCAACAAAAATGTTACATCATCAAATTACTTCTATTTCTGAAGGAGTGTAACACAAAATTATAAATACATACAGAGAAATAACGCGAATAACAGAATTGGCGCCGAAATCCCACCGCCGAAACGGCCGCGCCGAAATGTTCTATACCGCATATAGGAATTACAGAGGACCAACGTGCGAACGCACTAGCCAAGGAGGCGCCGCGCGCCGGTTTACCGAAAGCATAGCCGGAGGAAACAGCAATCTACCAGAACGCCAAAATCAAACGTTTTAAGTGAAGTACAATGAAAAAAGAGAAGTGGAGCGGCAACAACAGTGTGAAAGATCAATTAAGGGTGCAATAACAAAAATGTTCTTTCCAACAATAAAAGGACTAACTAAAATCTAATATTTCAATGAACTCAAAATTTACAACAATAGTGAGTGGGCACGGAAAAACCTATCTACATAGGTGTCGAATTATAGAAAGTCCTGACTGTTTATATGGAAACGTTAAATCATACATTATATATTATATCAGTGCAATAACCTTAAGAAGAACCTTAATCAACTCTATTTTACATTTGGGTGGTAATTGGCCAGTAGAAAAGCACCACCTAACTTACATATACTTACCAGCACTTTTTATCACCCATGTAAACATTCTAGAAAACGTTCGAACATACTCCTGTATCACCTCGTCTAGCCGCGAGACGATGAGTGATATATCTCAAACATCGTAGATGGGCCGGGAATCTTCTAGTATGTTCTTCGCGGCGTATAGAGGTTTTCCCATTTGTTACACTGCCCCCCTCTTCAAGTCTGTTCTGTCCCAGAACAGGTTGTATTCTCTGGTTCCTGTAGAAAGGGTCGTGACGATACCGACAGTCTTCACCTCGACTACACGTTCTATGACGTTAGAAGTAACAGTCCACACTCTTCGTTGGCCTGGACGCGGGCTGTGGATCAAAACTGCAGACCAATATTTTCACGTCCGTACCTTTAAAGATAACTTCCAGTATGTTTCTAACGATCCTCCAGTCCAACTAGTCTCGCCCACAACCGAGTTTGGGAACTACCAATATGTCAATGCCCCTGGTAAGCGTATTGCTCGGGAACTACCGAACCAAATTAAATATTTTACGAGCAAATAGTAAATTTATTTCTACATACAACAGTCAAATATTATATTCCTAACTGGTATACTTTTGTTTTTATCGGACGATACGCAATAAAAGGTACCCATTTTTAAGGACAATTTCATTGAAAGTAAGTTAACTAATTTTTTCTCAGAAAGTATATGTCATATATCTATGAAACCCCTTTTTGTAGGGGTTAGAAAGAAACCTTGCGGTTCTTATGCTATTAATTTTCAGACAAAAAAGCGTTTTATTTAAGATTTATGCGAAAAAATAACGAACTATGCGTTTTTATTTATTAATAGAGATAGAGTCAAAATCTTTTCGCTATATCAACATTTTTCATGTGTAGACATTATTTTTTTCAAAAAAATGTTCCTAATTTTAATAATAAAAATGCGGAATCAAAAAAACGATTTTTGATGACAAGGGTCCGTTACCAGTGGCACATAGTTCACATTTCCGGCACCACTCTTTCACATCTTCTTTACAATTAACCCAATAAAAGCACTTTCCCTAACTTTCTCCAGAGTTTTTTTAAGCCAAAGTGTCCCCCTGAGACACCGTCATCGAGATGTCGTAATACTGTTGTCACTCGGCTTTTTGGAACCACGAACTAAGACCTAATGGTGGTACCATCTTCACTCTCCAGCACTCGCTTCAGGAGACCGTTTTCCACTTTCAAGGACTTCCACTGGGCCCAATATGCTTTTAGGGTTCTGTTGGAAGGGTTGACGAGTTCCCAGGCAGGTTAGTAGAGGGAGATGGCCGGTTCACGGCCCTCACTTTCTCACCTCGGGTAGACAACCATCTATACACGCTAACATATGGGCTAATATACAGCTACCATTCTCATACAGGGGCGTACAAGAGAAAATATGAAAGAGGGTTGAATTAAACGTTATAAATCAGGTCAGGGGTAAATATCTCTTAATACTCACCCTGCTTCTACGTTTATGAATCATTTTCATTCCTTTTCTTTATTATTAACATATTACTTTTGATTAGCTCTCATTAAATTGGAATGTATGTGTAGGAGAGAGATACTAAGATCCTTCTTAAATGATACAACATAGTATATTACAATACAATATGGTTTTTCTACTCGAAAATGGAAAGTCGGCTTTTTTATTTCATTTTGACGCTTAGAAAATGTTGCGTTTCATTACTAAAAGCTGTTATGGAAACGCTGCATAAACACTTTCTGTGCATTGCTCCCTTTTTATGCAAATGACCCGCGGTCTAATTAATATTCAAATGGGGCGTGGTCTAATTAAATGCGCGAATTAAATGCGCGAATTAAATGCGCGAATTAAATTAATTGATCTAATTATATTAATTCACGGTATCATTTACATATCTCCTCTCTCATTTACATATATGATTTCTCATATGCATGCGCGAATTAAATTAATTGATCTAATTAAATGAATTCACGGTATCATTTACATATCTCCTCTCTCATTTATATATATGATTTCTCATATGAATGCGCGAATTAAATTAATTTAATTACATTTATCATTTCTCATATGCATGCTCGAATTAGATTAATTCACGGTATCATTAGCATATCTCGTTTCTCATTTACGTAACTGATATCTCATTCTGTACATCTCATTTTTATATATTATTTGTCATCTCTCATCTCTCTCTCATAAATTTATTTCAAAATAAATCTTATGTTGTCATTGCTAAATGATATTTAAATATAGATCTACACGTCATCATGTAATTATGCGAAAACAATTTAACATGTAGAAACGTAATAATAAAAATTTGCTTTCAAGTATACAAAGTATCTCTAAAATTTACTGTCAATCAACAGTCAGATTATCTCTATTGCATTCTGACATGTTCTCTTCTAATTTGAAAGAAAACACTTAGGGTCGTTATGATTTCTTAAAAATTTATTTAAATAATTCCGATAAATATTTATAAATAAAACTTAGAAAAAGGAATATTGTGTAGTACCATTTTAAAGTCAAAAAGCTTATACCGTTTTAAATTTTACGCTTTTCAACTGTTGCCGCTCTTAAATGAAATTATACTTAATTAGAAATGTAAACGTCATACGGCTGACATTTAAAATACATCCGAGCAACATAATTGATAATTTTATCATTTCTCATATGGATGCTCGAATTAAATTAATTCACGGTATCATTAGCATATCTCATCTCTCTATCATAAATTTATTTCAAAATAAATCTTATGTTGTCATCCCTAAATGATATTTAAATATAGATCTACTTGTTTAAATCCAAACGTCATCAACATTTAAAATACAGTCTACAAGTAAATCGATAATGGTCATGTAATTATTATCTAAGCATCTTTTCATTTACAATTATCTAGTAAAAATGTATTGTTTCATACGACCAACAAAGGAATTTAGTGAGTTAGTCATAAAGAAACTTCAATGTAGACAGATTTGATGTACGCTTCATTAACTTTTTAACAAGAAACATTTTTATTATTATTTAGTTAGACAAAGTGTTTTTATAATAACAGCTCTCAAAAGAGTCATTCCTTTAAAAATAATAATAATGTTCATGACGTACTAATTACGTAGACGCTAAAAATGATATAAAACCAAACGCTTTTTTAAAATAAACCATCCCGAAAGTGTTCCTCGAATCATTAAGATACTTACATCTAGTGCAATATTAAAATCAGGTATGTTTAATTTCATTTGCTTATATTTAAAAAACTATATGTAAATGATTTACGATTGTTTTTAGATTAACTTCCATTTAGATCATCTACAGTTCCTAAGAAATATAATTTGTTTATTTGAAATCAATCATGTAAGTGCTTTAATTTTTAATTATTTTATGCAAACTAATCATTTTGAACTTTTTAGATTGTCTACAATTCCGTATCATTAAGAAATATTAATTTTCCTTATTTGAAATTCGTCAAAGTGAGTGTTGGTTTATAACTATATGTATGTATATATTTATATTAATTATTTCACTTCTTACAGCCTCCAACTAACTTCTGACCAAAACAATGTCTTCTTCTTCGGCATCCAATTACGATAGCGACTATATTGATGATTATGAAGATGCTGATACAGCATTTTGGTCAAACGACGATCAAGAATTGCAGCAGCAATTTCATAGTTGTATCTTAGATGGTGGAGCGTATAATACAATCTCGATCTCAGCTATTGTATGTTATGATACAGAGTTATTTTTACCGAATGGTGAAATATTGATAAATACTCAACGCTATACCACGGAGGCGGTCCACATTCACGGAAGAAATAACGAAGAAAATGCGACACAGGAATATGACGAACTTTTACAGTTAATCAAAACAAAAAAAATAGACAATTAGGGGTAAATTATGTTACGTTTTTGAAGTTTATTCGTGTATAGTGTGTGTGCGCGCGTGTGTGTAACAGTTTAGATATGTAATGTATACGTTTTGTTTCTTACTTAAGTCTATTTTGTTTGTATGTTTGTAATATTTAGACATTTACGAAAATGAAATCAAGTTGAACAGCAGATTACTATTTTAAATTTAATAGATCATACGAATTATCTTACCCTGTTCTGAATGACTGCTTTGTATAAATTGTGCGTTGTTTGTAAATGCTCTCTAAACTAAAATATTCATATATGAGAGAAATGTTATATAAGTCAATACAGCCCTATAACTATCATTTATTGAGCTATACAAAGAGATTTATATCTACGCTAAACTAAAGATTAATAGAAGTATTGCATTCCTGATATCATAAGATAACGATAAAACACATGATTATTCTTAGACTAAGGTCTAATTTAGGTAGTCAAATTGTAGGTAATCGAATTGTAGGTACATATCATGATATGATATCATACAATTATATTCTAGTAAGAAATGTAATAAAGTCGTTGATATAAATAACAACATTCTTTATCACGATTATCTATCATTACATAATCATCTAATGTCATGCAGAGTCAGCAGCTAGCTCCTAAGTTCGTATAAGCGAGAATCGGTATTATATAACACACACATCAGTCTACATTCATTGTTCTAATATTGATAGGAACTTTCTAGAATCTATAAAGGTGTACTACATATATTCAACTAATTTGAATATACGATAACGGGTACTCATTATACTTCTATGCACACAATCGAGGTATCAGTACACTCCAACCACGTGATCAAGATTGTAGTATTCAAATCAAGCTTCCTAGCCCCTATACAAGTATTCTAGAACACAGAGTATTCATCACCAAACGTATTCTTCATATATGAAATCATAAAGTTCGAGTCTAACTAATGACGAGGTGAAAGAATATGTGCAATCGGTTTATGTCCATACCAGGTTCCCTATGATTATTATAAATGTCTTAACAGAATAAAAAAGGGTGAAATGAATATAACTTATAGGATTTAATCAAACTAGAAAAATATCGATATATCCTACGTTGAGAAAACTAGGTACTATGTATTATACTATGTAAGCATCGATACGCTACATACGATTGCGAGCCTGAGTATAAGCGTAAACCCTATACTACAGATTTTTATCCTTTTTCATTATATCTACTACAGACGAGGTGAAAGAATAGGTACATTTAACATGCGTATGCTACAATTATCTAATTTTCTAGTTTTCTATACGTAATGTAATTTTGAACAGATTTTAACCCTTTTCGTTATATCTACTACCCTTGTAAGCGATTTCTACATATACGTTCTTATTGTTTATACACCATATAGATATTCGTAGCATCTAAAGTTTATTTAAACGTTATTTTACAATATATCATACATTTCAGCAACTCGTATGATTATCCCTCTCTATCGTAACCCAGTATGTAAGGACATTATGTTAAATACTATCTCATACATGTAAATAAACATTTCTTTAAAGAGTTTGTTAGGTCACCTAATCTGTTATAATATTACTATGATATTAGATCTCGCCAATTACATTTTTACCATTAGGACATACTTAGTAGGTTATATTTATTTATTTATCTATTTATTTAACCCAAATAAAACGGTCATAGCCCAATTACAAAATTTGGGGATTCTCACAAATACTAATATTAATTAAGGTCAATTACAATTATGACATTACAAAAATAAGTTCATCTGTATTACAATAAAAAAAAAAGTTGTTTTTACTACTATTTTACTAGAGGTCAGGGTGAGTTGAGACATACATATGCAGTTAATGTCAATTAATAATATTGTTTATTGTTTCCAGCCTTATTTTGTGGAACTCCATAATCATGAAATAAATAAAGATTATTAAAAGTTTCACAGTTTTATTAAAATATACCTGACAATATTGTTTCGACAGCTATGCTGTCATTATCAAAGGTAATATAATTATAAACAAACACGTCGCTAAGGTAGATACAAAATAGGTAACTAGATAAAATAATAATAATAATAATAAAAATTAATAATAAAAATCATAATTAAACATCTAATACTTCCAGTAACGGAGAATTACTGAGCTCAAGTTGTTCATTCATTAAAGGTACCCTGAGTTTGTGTTTGTATATCTCAAAGGCTTCTAAAATGTTTGAGATATACAAACACAAACTCAGGGTACCTTTAATGAATGAACAACTTGAGCTCAGTAATTCTCCGTTACTGGAAGTATTAGATGTTTAATTATGATTTTTATTATTAATTTTTATTATTATTATTATTATTTTATCTAGTTACCTATTTTGTATCTACCTTAGCGACGTGTTTGTTTATAATTATATTACCTTTGATAATGACAGCATAGCTGTCGAAACAATATTGTCAGGTATATTTTAATAAAACTGTGAAACTTTTAATAATCTTTATTTATTTCATAATTAATAATATGTTTGAATGCGCTAGGGGACGTATCGAATATGTCAATATCAAATTTTTCAATAGCTAAATTTATAGAACGTGCCATTCTTACCAATGAAGCATTACATCGTATGTTTGTCCTATATTGAGGAATATGCAGAATGTTTCGAGGTCGCGATCTGTATGCTGGCACGTACAACTGAACCATGGGCAGCAGCTGGGGACAGTCTATCCTGTTGTTTATTAGTTTACACAGAAAGCGAATGTCTGCTACTTCTCTCCTCGTTGCTAACTTTTTTACGTTAACTTCGGATCTAAAATTATTATATTGATTATATTCAGGATATCGATTATACATTTTGTAATGCAGATATTTCAGAAATTTATTTTGTATAGTTTCAACTTTATTTTGATAGGTAACTTGCCCCGGATTCCACACAGTAGAAGCAAATTCCAATTTTGATCTAACTAATGAATTATATAGACGTTGGAGAGTTGTAGCGTTTTTAAAATCTGTTGTAGCTCTTATTAGAAACCCAAGGTTTTTAAGTGACGCATTTACTACGTTCTCAATATGGTTATCCCATTTTAGATCGAAACTAAAATGTACGCCTAGATCACGACAATTATAGATACGCTCTAGAGCAACGGCGTCTATAGTGTACTGAAAATGATGGGGGAATTTCTTATTTGTAAATGTCATATATTTGCATTTGTTTATATTGAGGTTTAATCTGTTTATGTTACTCCAATGTAACATTGCATTAAGATTTTTTTGTAGAAGCCGACAATCATCTTTACATGTTATCTCTTTATATATCTTAACGTCATCTGCAAATATAAGACATTCACATTCACGAAACTGTAAAGGGAGGTCGTTTATAAACAACAAGAAAAGCAAAGGTCCCAAGTTACTGCCCTGAGGCACACCAGATGGTACCAGAAACCTCTCCGATTGCTCACCATGTATTTGCACATACTGATATCTATTATGTAAGTATGATTTAAAGAGCCGCAATAAATCTAACGAAAATCCAGTTAAATGCAATTTACCCAATAAAATGTCATGACTAACTTTATCAAAGGCCTTTGAAAAATCTGTATAAATCACGTCGCATTGCCCTCCCTTATCAATTACATTACTGGTATGTTCAACAAATGTTATTAAATTTGATTCAATGGACCTTTTATTCATGAATCCGTGCTGTTTATCTGTTATTTCACTCCTAACGATATTGTAAATCCTGTTGTATAATAACTGTTCAAATACTTTTGCTGGTATAGACAATATAGATATGGGACGGTAATTCTCTACTTTAGTTTTATCACCTGATTTATGTATTGGTACTATCTTTGCTACTTTCCATTTTTCTGGAAAGGTGTTGGTTTTTAGTGCCAAATTAAATATAACTGATAAGGGATAGCTAAGAATCTCCCAACAGGCTTTAAATACATAGGGAGGAATCAGATCAGGTCCAACCGACTTTTTTGGTTTAAGCTTTCGCATCGCTTCCTCGACCTCCTGCACTTCCATTTCCTGTATGTGTACAAAGGTATTGTTATGAATAGTGTGAGAGTTATGAGTGTACTCTGATATTATTTGATTAACGTTATACGATGAATTACGACTGTAGACCGTCTCAAAATATTTCGCAAACATTTCTGGAATTTCTCTTTTTTCTTTACTGATCTGATTTTTGTACTGATATTTGCTAGAATGTAAGCTATTATGTTTTTTCTTATTAATATAATTCCAAAAACTGTTTACGTTGTAATTGATGTCACTTTCAATTGATGCAATGTAGTTTTCATAAGCTAATTTAGAACTTTGTTTAATTTTATTTCGCAATCTACGAAATTCCTGCAAGTGATACTCTGATGTCTCTCTATGTTTATGATGAAATCTTTTTAATTTTACGTCTGCAACAATTTCAGGTGTAAACCAGATTGGATAGAATGAATTAGATTTATTAGAAATTTTAGGAACAGAATGATCTAGAGCTTTATAGATTAAGCTGTAAAATATTTCTACAGCATCGTTTACATCATTTGTATTTTCTAGATCATTCCAATCTATATCTCTTAATAAATTATAAAGAAGGGGAAAGTTTGCTCGTTTAAAGTTATAGTTTTCTGGATGAACTGAAGTTATATATCGTTCGTCGTGCAATCGATTAAAAAATACTGAGAGAGCTGGGTGATACATATCTTCAATTAATAACTTTTCGCTACTTACTTGAATGTTAAGGTGTAAATTACTAATTATTAGATCAAGAGTTTTACCTTGTAAATTTCGTATATTGTTATACATAGAAAGATTCAGGGTACACAGAAATTGTTTCAGCCGTTTAGTGATAGCATTGCCATTTGCAAGGTTACAAGTTGCACCATCTATATATGGTAGATTATAATCACCTGTAAGAATTAGATTATTTAATAAAAACATTTCCGAATCTTCAAGAATATTGAAATATTCCTCATATTTTGAGATATCCGACCGAGGCGGAAAGTACACACTGCTAGCTATTATATATATACCTTGTATATGAATTTTTACAAATATACATTCAAGTGCAGTATTAACAGCAATTAATTCAGATCTGTATTTTTTGTGAACAGCAATTAACACACCTCCGCCTCGACCTAAATAACGGTCCCGCCTGTATACCACATAACGAGAATCAAATAGTTCATTGTCATAGATATCAGAGTTCAACCACGACTCTGTTAAAATAATTATAGGGTAATTTATAACGGAAAGATTGTTTAAAAATGCATTTGTTTTTGTACGTAACCCCCGTAGATTCTGATAGTAAATTTCAATAATTTTATTTTTCATAAAAACTCCAAATTTATTTTGTTGAAAAAGAGTAGCAGATGTATGTTCCAAAACAATAACCTGACAAAAATATTTAAAGGAATATAAACCAAATAGCAAAAAAAAAATAATAATAATAATATAAAGTACTCAAACAAATATTAACAGACACGAATAATTATTAAACAAAATTAACAAAGGAAAATTAACCAAATAAGTATATTTTCTCTTTTAATGAGAACAAAGGAGAAATGTAGACTATGAAGAATTCGTAGTACATACTTGGGTCTTGCTGGTTGTAGATATAATTTTATTTATTTACACATATTTTCGAATTCTTGCCATGTTTTAATACGTATTTTTCTGTTATCTTTATTTACAACTATTGTTCCATCTTGTGTCCACACAGTCCTAGCTCCAAACTTTTTTATAGCGCTGTTTAATATTCCGACTTTAGTTTTAGTTAGGTCTTCTCTGATAATTATGCCAGTATTTTTTAATTTCTTTTTTGCACTAAAAACCAAAAAACGGTATTTGTAACTTGTGAATTTTATTATACTTGCCTCGGTTTATTGCCCGCTTGTGGACGTCCTACCCTGTGACATCTATCTATTTGCTCACCAGTAATAGGAATACCAATATTGTCGTTAATTAGTTTTAGGACTTCCTTGTTTATATCTTCATTTACAGATTCCACTAAACCAAATACACGTACGCTATTGCGCCGTGTGTATTGCTCCAAACTATCAACTTCCTCTCGTAACTTATCATTTTCTTGTTTTAAATTTAATATTGTATCATTCATTTTATTCATCTTTTCTTCTGCAGCTCCCAATTTTTCCACTAGGTTGTTTATTTTCTCCTCAAGCTTGACCATGATTTTATCATACAGTTTCTTGGCCACCTTATCTATCAATTCGTCGTTTGTCAGTATAGTATTTATTGCAATCTCACGTATATCAGCTTGCATTTGCTGCGTGAAGACCATTTCAATAAATTTAATTGAACACGCGATTAAACTGAAATTTTAAATGTATAAATTTAATATTTATCTAATAACGTTTGGATAAGCCCAGCAAGCACGCCGCACATCTACTCTCTACGACAACTCATGAGAGAATATGTGCTAAGTAAAATAACAAACAGATATTTCGAAAATTTTATGCATTCTTGAGAGAACGGGGTATAATATTTAAAAACACACTGTAGAAAACATATCAGCAGAGAAAGGGAATACATAAATACAGTATGTTTTGTATGATGAGTTGTCGTCAGTTTAAAAGAAATAAGTTCGTCGCCATATTTAAACGTTATTTTACAATACATCATACATTTTCAATAGCTTCGAAATACGCAGATATGTAATAATACACTATATACTCTTGTAGGTTATTCAACGTATCTATAGTAAACTCGTATGATTAATAATAATCTGTAACCATTTTCGATACCCTCGAAATATAAGTCTATAACATATGTTTGTAATGCGTCTTTATAACTTTTGAGACACAGGGTAGTTACCTCTTGTAATATGTACAGTTATGAGAACCCTGAAGACTTAACCTGGAGAAATAAATCAGATAAATATTTTACTTTTATTGAAACGATAACTTTGCATACTAATATATGAAAATAATATAATGTATATCGCCTGATAAATAAAATTGAAATTATTCTTATTCTTTTACAATGAAATTTGTTTTGAAAAAACACGATAAAACGTTATGTATATTAATGCATGAGTACTGTTAACGCATTCATTATTTAGAGATTCACTTATAAGTACACTATCTATTTAGCTGATTCAATAAAAATTTCGTTATTTAAAAATTCCTAACATGGATAGCTTTATCTGTTTTAGAATATTCAAAGGCAGTATATGACAATAAATTATCGTGAGACTCCTGATCTATACAAAACGTCTTATATAAAATTAGAGATAAAAAATTAAACCTATGATATATGGTGAAAATGCAAATATTCAACAATTCTAACCCCAATTTTTTCCACTTTTCTAGACGTAATTTTGAACTGATTTTTACACACCTCCGAAATATATATATATATATATATATATATATATATATATATATATATATATATATATATATATATATATATATATATATATATATATATATATATATATATATCTATAACATATGTCATATGTTTTGTAATACGTCTTTATAACTTTGAAACTCTACGTGATTTCCTCTTACAATATCTCTAGTTATGAGAACCTTGAAGACAACCTGGAGAAATAAAACAGATAAATATTTTACTTTTTATTGAAACTAGTTAACTTATATTCTAACATACAAATATACAACAACAAAATAGAAAAGTATACTTGAGGGTAAGAAAGAAGTCCTGGACGCGGCTATCTATAACATATGTCATATGTTTTGTAATACGTCTTTATAACTTTGAAACTCTACGTGATTTCCTCTTACAATATCTCTAGTTATGAGAACCTTGAAGATTTAACCTGGAGAAATAAAACAGAAATATTTTACTTTTTATTGAAACTAGTTAACTTATATTCTAGCATACAAATATACAACAAAATAGAAAAGTATACTTGAGGGTAACATTTTGTATAACCATTATCTTTTATTCTATAATACCTTCTTCTTTAAGCTCAGAAATAATTGAAATAATCTCATCATAGTTTTCTAAACTACTGCTACCCCTCTGTTTTAAGGTATACAGTAGACGAAGCCTATCGACAACTTGATTCCAATACGGCGTTTTGTTTTTGGAATTTGAAATTGGTAGCTACGAATACATTTTTAGGACAGAACGTAGGGAGCAGAGTAAGTACAAAACAACATACTTTCATACAAGAACGTTTATTGATACGAGTAGTTTCGACGTTACTTAAAACATAATACATAACTTATATATAATATCTATTAAAATAGTACATTTCGTATACACTAATAATGGTACTACATACCCGACTATAAAGTAAACAGGGTAAGTATAACAGCAGTTTAAAAGAATAGATAGTAAATATAACTATATCTAATTATTTTGTACTGATATAAAAAGCCGCGGATCGACTGATGTTACGGGCCTCATGTAGTAATAATACCTGTATATAGTTTTCAAATTGTTATATCTTTTACACGTTTCACTGTGTTATCAATTATTTTGTAATGTTATAACATGTATTATATTATTCGTGAATAATAGATGTAATATGATTTATTTCTTGTCTTTTTATTTCTGTAATTGAAGGTAAAAATAAAAATGTAAATAAAACGTATCAAGATGATGCAGGAACTCAAAAGGATCATCTACCAGAACGTTTGCTGCGCGAGAGAGGTAAAGAAATAAGAAACATATATAGAATGTATATTGTTTATTATATCATATTACATATAAATAGTAATACAATAATCTTGTTTATTGTTTCCAGCCTTATTTTGTGGAACTCCATAATCATGAAATAAATAAAGATTATTAAAAGTTTCACAGTTTTATTAAAATATACCTGACAATATTGTTTCGACAGCTATGCTGTCATTATCAAAGGTAATATAATTATAAACAAACACGTCGCTAAGGTAGATACAAAATAGGTAACTAGATAAAATAATAATAATAATAATAAAATTAATAATAAAAATCATAATTAAACATCTAATACTTCCAGTAACGGAGAATTACTGAGCTCAAGTTGTTCATTCATTAAAGGTACCCTGAGTTTGTGTTTGTATATCTCAAAGGCTTCTAAAATGTCTAATTTGCGTTTGTTATTACAAAAATGTAGGAATTTAATATTATTTTGAGGAGTCATTGTATGATTTTGTTCTAAAAGGTGTTTGGCGTAATTCGATTTTTCAGGATGTTTATTTTTGTAATGACGTACGTGTTCTTTATATCTTATGTCAAAATTTCGAAGTGTTTGTCCAATATATACCGAACTACAAAAAGAACAATTTAAACGGTAAATGCCCGATTTCATGATATCATGTGTTCTGTCTTTAGCATTAAATAAAAATGAAAAAGTGTTAGTGTTGGTTTTAAATGTTATTTTATAATTGTTGGTTTTTCTTAGTATATGTGCAATTTTTTCTGATATTTTGCCAAAATATGGTATAGATATGTAATTTGTGTCTTCTGTTTGATTGTCAATGGGATATATTCTTTTGATAGCTAACCTATAATCTTTTTGTTTAATTAAAGTGTCAATCATGTTCGGATTATAATGATTTGCATGTGCTAGTTGTTTAATGGTTGATATCTCTTTGCTAAAATCTGATTTTGTTAGTGGAATAATTATTCCACTAACAAAATCAGATTTTAGCAAAGAGATATCAACCATTAAACAACTAGCACATGCAAATCATTATAATCCGAACATGATTGACACTTTAATTAAACAAAAAGATTATAGGTTAGCTATCAAAAGAATATATCCCATTGACAATCAAACAGAAGACACAAATTACATATCTATACCATATTTTGGCAAAATATCAGAAAAAATTGCACATATACTAAGAAAAACCAACAATTATAAAATAACATTTAAAACCAACACTAACACTTTTTCATTTTTATTTAATGCTAAAGACAGAACACATGATATCATGAAATCGGGCATTTACCGTTTAAATTGTTCTTTTTGTAGTTCGGTATATATTGGACAAACACTTCGAAATTTTGACATAAGATATAAAGAACACGTACGTCATTACAAAAATAAACATCCTGAAAAATCGAATTACGCCAAACACCTTTTAGAACAAAATCATACAATGACTCCTCAAAATAATATTAAATTCCTACATTTTTGTAATAACAAACGCAAATTAGACATTTTAGAAGCCTTTGAGATATACAAACACAAACTCAGGGTACCTTTAATGAATGAACAACTTGAGCTCAGTAATTCTCCGTTACTGGAAGTATTAGATGTTTAATTATGATTTTTATTATTAATTTTATTATTATTATTATTATTTTATCTAGTTACCTATTTTGTATCTACCTTAGCGACGTGTTTGTTTATAATTATATTACCTTTGATAATGACAGCATAGCTGTCGAAACAATATTGTCAGGTATATTTTAATAAAACTGTGAAACTTTTAATAATCTTTATTTATTTCATGATTATGGAGTTCCACAAAATAAGGCTGGAAACAATAAACAAGATTATTGTATTACTATTTATATGTAATATGATATAATAAACAATATACATTCTATATATGTTTCTTATTTCTTTACCTCTCTCGCGCAGCAAACGTTCTGGTAGATGATCCTTTTGAGTTCCTGCATCATCTTGATACGTTTTATTTACATTTTTATTTTTACCTTCAATTACAGAAATAAAAAGACAAGAAATAAATCATATTACATCTATTATTCACGAATAATATAATACATGTTATAACATTACAAAATAATTGATAACACAGTGAAACGTGTAAAAGATATAACAATTTGAAAACTATATACAGGTATTATTACTACATGAGGCCCGTAACATCAGTCGATCCGCGGCTTTTTATATCAGTACAAAATAATTAGATATAGTTATATTTACTATCTATTCTTTTAAACTGCTGTTATACTTACCATGTTTACTTTATAGTCGGGTATGTAGTACCATTATTAGTGTATACGAAATGTACTATTTTAATAGATATTATATATAAGTTATGTATTATGTTTTAAGTAACGTCGAAACTACTCGTATCAATAAACGTTCTTGTATGAAAGTATGTTGTTTTGTACTTACTCTGCTCCCTACGTTCTGTCCTAAAAATGTATTCGTAGCTACCAATTTCAAATTCCAAAAACAAAACGCCGTATTGGAATCAAGTTGTCGATAGGCTTCGTCTACTGTATACCTTAAAACAGAGGGGTAGCAGTAGTTTAGAAAACTATGATGAGATTATTTCAATTATTTCTGAGCTTAAAGAAGAAGGTATTATAGAATAAAAGATAATGGTTATACAAAATGTTACCCTCAAGTATACTTTTCTATTTTGTTGTATATTTGTATGCTAGAATATAAGTTAACTAGTTTCAATAAAAAGTAAATATTTCTGTTTTATTTCTCCAGGTTAAATCTTCAAGGTTCTCATAACTAGAGATATTGTAAGAGGAAATCACGTAGAGTTTCAAAGTTATAAAGACGTATTACAAAACATATGACATATGTTATAGATAGCCGCGTCCAGGACTTCTTTCTTACCCTCAAGTATACTTTTCTATTTTGTTGTTGTATATTTGTATGTTAGAATATAAGTTAACTAGTTTCAATAAAAAGTAAAATATTTATCTGTTTTATTTCTCCAGGTTGTCTTCAAGGTTCTCATAACTAGAGATATTGTAAGAGGAAATCACGTAGAGTTTCAAAGTTATAAAGACGTATTACAAAACATATGACATATGTTATAGATATATATATATATATATATATATATATATATATATATATATATATATATATATATATATATATATATATATATATATATATATATATATATATATATATATTTCGGAGGTGTGTAAAAATCAGTTCAAAATTACGTCTAGAAAAGTGGAAAAAATTGGGGTTAGAATTGTTGAATATTTGCATTTTCACCATATATCATAGGTTTAATTTTTTATCTCTAATTTTATATAAGACGTTTTGTATAGATCAGGAGTCTCACGATAATTTATTGTCATATACTGCCTTTGAATATTCTAAAACAGATAAAGCTATCCATGTTAGGAATTTTTAAATAACGAAATTTTTATTGAATCAGCTAAATAGATAGTGTACTTATAAGTGAATCTCTAAATAATGAATGCGTTAACAGTACTCATGCATTAATATACATAACGTTTTATCGTGTTTTTTCAAAACAAATTTCATTGTAAAAGAATAAGAATAATTTCAATTTTATTTATCAGGCGATATACATTATATTATTTTCATATATTAGTATGCAAAGTTATCGTTTCAATAAAAGTAAAATATTTATCTGATTTATTTCTCCAGGTTAAGTCTTCAGGGTTCTCATAACTGTACATATTACAAGAGGTAACTACCCTGTGTCTCAAAAGTTATAAAGACGCATTACAAACATATGTTATAGACTTATATTTCGAGGGTATCGAAAATGGTTACAGATTATTATTAATCATACGAGTTTACTATAGATACGTTGAATAACCTACAAGAGTATATAGTGTATTATTACATATCTGCGTATTTCGAAGCTATTGAAAATGTATGATGTATTGTAAAATAACGTTTAAATATGGCGACGAACTTATTTCTTTTAAACTGACGACAACTCATCATACAAAACATACTGTATTTATGTATTCCCTTTCTCTGCTGATATGTTTTCTACAGTGTGTTTTTAAATATTATACCCCGTTCTCTCAAGAATGCATAAAATTTTCGAAATATCTGTTTGTTATTTTACTTAGCACATATAACCTACTAAGTATGTCCTAATGGTAAAACTGTAATTGACGAGATCTAATATCATAGTAATATTATAACAGATTAGGTGACCTAACAAACTCTTTAAAGAAATGTTTATTTACATGTATGAGATAGTATTTAACATAATGTCCTTACATACTGGGTTACGATAGAGAGGGATAATCATACGAGTTGCTGAAATGTATGATATATTGTAAAATAACGTTTAAATAAACTTTAGATGCTACGAATATCTATATGGTGTATAAACAATAAGAACGTATATGTAGAAATCGCTTACAAGGGTAGTAGATATAACGAAAAGGGTTAAAATCTGTTCAAAATTACATTACGTATAGAAAACTAGAAAACTAGATAATTGTAGCATACGCATGTTAAATGTACCTATTCTTTCACCTCGTCTGTAGTAGATATAATGAAAAAGGATAAAAATCTGTAGTATAGGGTTTATGCTTATACTCAGGCTCGCAATCGTATGTAGCGTATCGATGCTTACATAGTATAATACATAGTACCTAGTTTTCTCAACGTAGGATATATCGATATTTTTCTAGTTTGATTAAATCCTATAAGTTATATTCATTGCACCCTTTTTTATTCTGTTAAGACATTTATAATAATCATAGGGAACCTGGTATGGGCATAAACCGATTGCACATATTCTTTCACCTCGTCATTAATTAGACTCGAACTTTATGATTTCATATATGAAGAATAGTTGCTATTTGAATTTCGCTGAGTAAAGACGTGTCGTCGTGCTCCGTATCAAATAACAACAGTGTAAACGGAAATAAACATTGTAATAATAATTATAAAGTAAGTAGGTCAAAATATGACCTGCATACCAAGTGTATTAATGTGCAATAATTGTGTTATTTTAACATAAAATGTTTAAAATAAATAAATCTCCACTTAAAATTAAAACAAAAGAAAGTGATTCAAATAAAAATCCTTTTAAAGGAAATCAAAAAATACAAAGATCTCCTTTAAAACAGAGATCGATATCTATTACATCTCTATATAATGAAGAAATACAAAGGGAAATAACCATGCCGCAAGTTAATTTATCCTTACCGAGCACCGTAGCAGAGACCGCATTAATAGAACAACTGCGTCTTCAACTCAAACAGGCCTTGGATGAGATTAAAGCACTTAAAGACCAAGTTGCATTGTTGCAAGGTGAGAAAAAACGTTATAGTCCGACCAATTCCGATGAGGAAGAAGAATTAGTTTCCCGGGAAACAGAATGGCTGCTTCCAAAAAATAAGAACAAGAAAAGGAAAGCAGCTGAGTCACCGGAGAAGAACCTTAGCTCCACCCAGAGTAAGCCAACGCTGGCTAAAGAACAAAAACCTCCTCCAGTTGTGGTAAGTAATTTAGAAAATTATATGGAGCTCAAACAGAAACTTCAGACAAGTAATCTGAAGTTTAATGCAACCCTAATGAATAATAATCAACTAAAAATCAATGTTGACACAGCAACAGATTATAGAGGGTTAACTCAATATCTAAATAATTCTGATCAGGAATGGCATTCTTACGAAAACAAGCAGGAGAGACCGATCAGAGTTATGGTTAGGCACCTGCACCCTATTTGCGATTTAAAAGAAATCGTTAATGAACTGCAGCAGAACGGTTTCAAAATAAAAAATGCAGAAAATAAATTAAAGAAAACGAAAGATGGCTATATCAAGCTCCCTCTCTTCGTGCTAACTTTCGATAAAACAGAGGATATCAAGAAGATCTTCGAAATTCAGCATTTGTGCCACATGAAAGTTAAAATTGAGGCACTAAGAACTAGTAAATTAATACCGCAGTGCAAAAGATGCCAGAGATATGGGCACACGCAAAAATACTGCCAACGAACCCCCACCTGCGTTAAATGTGCAGGGAATCATCTAACAGCAGAATGTACCAAGACTGGGAATGGTCCAGCCAAGTGTTCTAACTGCTCTGAGGCACATCCCGCCAACTATAGAGGGTGTGTAATCGCCAAAGAGTTGCAAAAGCGGAGAGATAACGTTACTAAAACTAGAAAACCAACTCCTATAGCAAGGACATTCGCGCCTGCTAAATTGAAGGAAGGTGTCTCATATGCAGAAGCAAGTAAGTCGAAACAGGAAGAACCTAACTCTACCAATCCTAAAACCGAACCATCTATGATGCAAATGATGCAGAATATGATGAAGATGCTGGACAGAGTCAATGTGAGACTCGACAGGTTAGAAGCCAGGAGTACTGGTGCTATTCCCAAAAAGAAGTAATCCATGGACCAACAAGACTTAAGAATAGCTACATGGAATGCCAATGGCATCCTAAAGAGAAAACAGGAACTTGAAGTCTTCCTTCATACCCAGTACATAGATGTGTGTCTGATTTCAGAAACGCATTTGACTGCTCAATCCTACCTAAAAATAAGAGGATATAGATTATACCACACTATTCACCCCGACAATCAAGCTAAAGGCGGTAGTGCTGTATTAGTCAAAGAATCAATTAACCACTACGAAGAATGTCATCTACAAAGGATAGAATTCCAGCTTACTATGGTATGTATTAAGTCCACGAAACAAAATTTAAAAATAGGTGCAATTTACTGTCCTCCAAGGCACAATTTAAAAAATGCTGACTATAAAACGATCCTACAACATCTTGGCGAACGTTTCATTTTGGGTGGTGATTACAACGCCAAACATGTGGAATGGGGATCGAGATTAACAACAACAAAAGGCAGTGAACTGAGAAAAGCCACGAGGAAACTTGGATGCAACCTCCACTCCTCAGGTAAGCCCACGTACTGGCCTACAGATCCCAACAAAATCCCTGATTTGCTAGATTTCTTTATTACCAAGAAGGTTTCACCCAATTTCATAGATGTTGAAGAAAATCTGGACTTAGATTCCGACCATTCAGCAGTTATATTAACACTGAGTGAAAGGATAATTAAAAAAGAAGCCCGCCCCACGCTCGTAAATAAAACTACTGACTGGGAGAGGTTCAGAATCGACCTTCAAGAAAATATTCACCTTAACATTAGTTTGAAAACAATTCAGGAACTGGAACAAGAAGCTGAAAATTTTGTTAAAATAATTCAGACAGCTGCTTTTAACAATACCAAGGAAATTACCCATATATCTAAAGGGGTTAATTATCCGATCGAAATCAGAATACTGGTAACAGAAAAAAGAAAAGCTAGAAGAAGATGGCAGCAGTCAAGAGATCCGTCGGACAAAACCATCTTGAATAACAAATCACAAAAACTCAAGAGAGAAATTCAAAAACTCAAAGAAGATTCAATCAGCTCCTATCTACAAAATTTAACTGCGGACGAGGAAACAGAGTACTCTCTATGGAAAGCAACCAATAAGATCAAGAGGTCTGTAACATCAATTCCCCCTATAAGGAAGGATGCTGGGCCTTGGGCAAGAGATAATAAGCAAAAAGCAGAATTATTTGCTGATCATTTAACTGAAATCTTCAAACCCAATGAATTTAAAGCTAACACTGCCTTGGAAGAGGTTAATAATCTACTGTACGAAGAAATCCCTCCTGTTACTCCGAAGGAAGTAGCTAATGAGATTAAGACTAATCTAAACGCTAGAAAAGCACCAGGATTTGATCTCATCACTGGCCAAGTTATGAAACAACTGCCTAGAAGAGGTATTGTGATGCTTACGTACCTCTTCAACGCATCATTCCGACTAAAGCACGTGCCTACAATTTGGAAAGTCGCAGAAGTGATTATGCTGCCTAAACCGGGTAAGCCACCCAACGATGTGAAGTCTTACAGGCCTATTTCTCTGCTTCCTATTATTTCAAAGCTCTTCGAAAAATTACTTCTTAAAAGACTGAGACCTTTAATAGAGAACAATAGGCTGATTCCAGATTACCAGTTTGGCTTCAGACAGAAACATTCCACCATAGATCAAGTGCATCGAATTTCAGATGTCATCGAAAAAGCTCTCGAAGAAAAGCAAGTCTGCTCAGCAGTCTTCCTTGATGTGGCCCAGGCTTTTGATAAAGTCTGGCATGAAGGGCTCATTCACAAACTGAACAGAATGCTTCCAAAACAATTTGTGGAAGTTCTCTCCTCGTACATATCGGATAGAAACTTCAGAATTAAACAAGAAGATGAATACTCGGAACTAAAAAAAATTAACGCAGGTGTACCTCAAGGTAGTGTCCTAGGGCCTATCCTCTACCTGCTATACACCAGTGATATTCCGCATTTGGGCGATGTTAAAATTGCAACTTTTGCTGATGATACGGCACTACTCGCAATAGGTCAGGAACAGGATGTGTCCGCCAGTAAACTACAAACAGCTAGTGATACAGTACTAGAGTGGACAAAACAATGGAAGATCAAGCTGAACGAGCTCAAGTCTATCCATGTAATCTTTACGAACAATAGACTAGTTGATATACAGCCACTAGATATAAATGGTACTTTAGTACCATACTCGAACAATGCCAAGTACCTTGGCATGACACTAGACGCTAAGCTCCGATGGAAAGAGCATGTAAAGAAGAAAAGAACTGAACTTGGTCTAAAATATAAACAATATTATTGGCTCCTTGGAAAAAATTCAAAGTTGGCACTAAATAACAAAATCCTAATCTATAACCAGATCTTGAAGCCGATATGGTTATATGGTATACAGCTTTGGGGTTGTACCAAAGCTAGTAACATTAAGCCCATTCAGTCCTTCCAAAACAAGGTTCTGCGTAATATGGTCAAGGCTCCATGGTACGTCCGTAATAGTGACCTTCATCGGGACCTTGGCATTTCAACTGTTCAAGACGACATTAAAAGGTTTGCTAGCAGGCATGAAGCCAGGCTACATAATCATATCAATGCAGAAGCTCTTCAGCTGCTGGACAATCAAGATCTCGTCCGAAGATTGAAGAGGACAAAACCATTTGAGCTTGTGTAGTGTTTTGGGTGAAAGCAGAGCATTGTGCGCGAGTGAGAATGTTTAGTATAGTTTCAACCAGAACAAACTACAGAACATTAATGGATGAACTCTAGCTTATAAGTATTTAGTTTAAGATTTATTAGATAAAAATTAATGGTTGATCAGCTTTGATCAGTTTTAATGCAAAGCACCACACAGGTGTTATTTAATCAAAAAAAAAAATATATATATATATATGAAGAATACGTTTGGTGATGAATACTCTGTGTTCTAGAATACTTGTATAGGGGCTAGGAAGCTTGATTTGAATACTACAATCTTGATCACGTGGTTGGAGTGTACTGATACCTCGATTGTGTGCATAGAAGTATAATGAGTACCCGTTATCGTATATTCAAATTAGTTGAATATATGTAGTACACCTTTATAGATTCTAGAAAGTTCCTATCAATATTAGAACAATGAATGTAGACTGATGTGTGTGTTATATAATACCGATTCTCGCTTATACGAACTTAGGAGCTAGCTGCTGACTCTGCATGACATTAGATGATTATGTAATGATAGATAATCGTGATAAAGAATGTTGTTATTTATAGCAACGACTTTATTACATTTCTTACTAGAATATAATTGTATGATATCATATCATGATATGTACCTACAATTCGATTACCTACAATTTGACTACCTAAATTAGACCTTAGTCTAAGAATAATCATGTGTTTTATGGTTATCTTATGATATCAGGAATGCAATACTTCTATTAATCTTTAGTTTAGCGTAGATATAAATCTCTTTGTATAGCTCAATAAATGATAGTTATAGGGCTGTACCTATTGACTTATATAACATTTCTCTCATATATGAATATTTTAGTTTAGAGAGCATTTACAAACAACGCACAATTTATACAAAGCAGTCATTCAGAACAGGGTAAGATAATTCGTATGATCTATTAAATTTAAAATAGTAATCTGCTGTTCAACTTGATTTCATTTTCGTAAATGTCTAAATATTACAAACATACAAACAAAATAGACTTAAGTAAGAAACAAAACGTATACATTACATATCTAAACTGTTACACACACGCGCGCACACACACTATACACGAATAAACTTCAAAAACGTAACATAATTTACCCCTAATTGTCTATTTTTTTTGTTTTGATTAACTGTAAAAGTTCGTCATATTCCTGTGTCGCATTTTCTTCGTTATTGCTTCCGTGAATGTGGACCGCCTCCGTGGTATAGCGTTGAGTATTTATCAATATTTCACCATTCGGTAAAAATAACTCTGTATCATAACATACAATAGCTGAGATCGAGATTGTATTATACGCTCCACCATCTAAGATACAACTATGAAATTGCTGCTGCAATTCTTGATCGTCGTTTGACCAAAATGCTGTATCAGCATCTTCATAATCATCAATATAGTCGCTATCGTAATTGGATGCCGAAGAAGAAGACATTGTTTTGGTCAGAAGTTAGTTGGAGGCTGTAAGAAGTGAAATAATTAATATAAATATATACATACATATAGTTATAAACCAACACTCACTTTGACGAATTTCAAATAAGGAAAATTAATATTTCTTAATGATACGGAATTGTAGACGATCTAAAAAGTTCAAAATGATTAGTTTGCATAAAATAATTAAAAATTAAAGCACTTACATGATTGATTTCAAATAAACAAATTATATTTCTTAGGAACTGTAGATGATCTAAATGGAAGTTAATCTAAAAACAATCATAAATCATTTACATATAGTTTTTTAAATATAAGCAAATGAAAATAAACATACCTGATTTTAATATTGCACTAGATGTAAGTATCTTAATGATTCGAGGAACACTTTCGGGATGGTTTATTTTAAAAAAGCGTTTGGTTTTATATCATTTTTAGCGTCTACGTAATTAGTACGTCATGAACATTATTATTATTTTTAAAGGAATGACTCTTTTGAGAGCTGTTATTATAAAAACACTTTGTCTAACTAAATAATAATAAAAATGTTTCTTGTTAAAAAGTTAATGAAGCGTACATCAAATCTGTCTACATTGAAGTTTCTTTATGACTAACTCACTAAATTCCTTTGTTGGTCGTATGAAACAATACATTTTTACTAGATAATTGTAAATGAAAAGATGTTTAGATAATAATTACATGACCATTATCGATTTACTTGTAGACTGTATTTTAAATGTTTATGACGTTTGGATTTAAACAAGTAGATCTATATTTAAATATCATTTAGGGATGACAACATAAGATTTATTTTGAAATAAATTTATGATAGAGAGATGAGATATGCTAATGATACCGTGAATTAATTTAATTCGAGCATCCATATGAGAAATGATAAAATTATCAATTATGTTGCTTGGATGTATTTTAAATGTCAGCCGTATGACGTTTACATTTCTAATTAAGTTATAATTTCATTTAAGAGCGGCAACAGTTGAAAAGCGTAAAATTTAAAACGGTATAAGCTTTTTGACTTTAAAATGGTACTACACAATATTCCTTTTTCTAAGTTTTATTTATAAATATTTATCGGAATTATTTAAATAAATTTTTAAGAAATCATAACGACCCTAAGTGTTTTCTTTCAAATTAGAAGAGAACATGTCAGAATGCAATAGAGATAATCTGACTGTTGATTGACAGTAAATTTTAGAGATACTTTGTATACTTGAAAGCAAATTTTTATTATTACGTTTCTACATGTTAAATTGTTTTCGCATAATTACATGATGACGTGTAGATCTATATTTAAATATCATTTAGCAATGACAACATAAGATTTATTTTGAAATAAATTTATGAGAGAGAGATGAGAGATGACAAATAATATGTACAGAATGAGATATCAGTTATGTAAATGAGAAATGAGATATGCTAATGATACCGTGAATTAATTTAATTCGAGCATGCATATGAGAAATGATAAATGTAATTAAATTAATTTAATTCGCGCATTCATATGAGAAATCATATATATAAATGAGAGAGGAGATATGTAAATGATACCGTGAATTCATTTAATTAGATCAATTAATTTAATTCGCGCATGCATATGAGAAATCATATATGTAAATGAGAGAGGAGATATGTAAATGATACCGTGAATTAATTTAATTAGATCAATTAATTTAATTCGCGCATTTAATTAGACCACGCCCCATTTGAATATTAATTAGATCGCGGGTCATTTGCATAAAAAGGGAGCAATGCACAGAAAGTGTTTATGCAGCGTTTCCATAACAGCTTTTAGTAATGAAACGCAACATTTTCTAAGCGTCAAAATGAAATAAAAAAGCCGACTTTCCATTTTCGAGTAGAAAAACCATATTGTATTGTAATATACTATGTTGTATCATTTAAGAAGGATCTTAGTATCTCTCTCCTACACATACATTCCAATTTAATGAGAGCTAATCAAAAGTAATATGTTAATAATAAAGAAAAGGAATGAAAATGATTCATAAACGTAGAAGCAGGGTGAGTATTAAGAGATATTTACCCCTGATCTGATTTATAAAGTTTAATTCAACCCTCTTTCATATTTTCTCTTGTACGCCCCTGTATGAGAATGGTAGCTGTATATTAGCCCATATGTTAGCGTGTATAGATGGTTGTCTACCCGAGGTGAGAAAGTGAGGGCCGTGAACCGGCCATCTCCGTCTACTCAGGTTTTTCTCCCACAACGTTTCCATTCCAGTACCATTTTAAATTCGAGATCGGCCTCCTGCTGCCGTTGTGATTCTTCCGGCAACCAATTGTCGTTGACGATAGTAGTTCTCAATATTTGGCAAACCTTCTCCTCCAGTCGAGAGCAATGACGCCAGTCCGTCGTACAGGGTCTTCTTGAAAGAGCATCGGCATTTCGATGTAATCATTCAATTTTGTAATCGTTCAACCCATCTTGCCACCTGGCCTTCAGGATTACGGAATTGCAGGAGCCATTTCAACGCGGCATGGTCCGTCCTCAACAAAAACTTCCTCCCGTACAAGTAAATACTCTATAAATATAGAAGTGCTCAACGAACTTCACGACAGCTAATAATTCTTTCCTGGTCACACAATTTTTCCTCTCCGCTTTCGACAAAACCCTGCTAAAATAGCCGACGACCTTTTCTTGTCCATCCTGTATCTGAGAAAGTACACCCCCAATGGCAAGATTACTTGCATCTGTGTCAAGTATGAATTTTACTTCTGTCAGTGGGTAACTCAATATTGATGCTGTTGTCAGGGCACGCTTCAACTGCTGGAAAGCTGTCTCGCACTCTCCGCTCCAAACATACTCGCGCCCGTCTTCCGTTAACCTTGTCAGCGGCTTCGCTATATTGGCAATCCCAGGAACGAAACGTCTGTAGAAGATACATATTCCAAGATAACTATGAACTTGGTGTTTAGCTCTTGGTGTTGGCCACTCTTGGACTGCACGGATTTTATCGGGGTCGGCTGCCACTCCATTATGTGATACGACGTGTCCGAGGTATTTTACCTCCTTTCGGAATATGTGGCACTTTTTCGGAATTAATTTCAGATTGGCTCCACGTAGTCTTCGGAACACTTCCTCTAGATTTTTCAGATGTTCCTTGAATGGTTTTCCAACTACAATCGCATTATCTAAATATACCAGGCAAGTCTTCCACGACAACCCTCTCAGGATGGTCTCCATTAGACGCTCGAAGGTGGCCGTAGTGTTACATAGGCCGAAAGGCATAACCGTGAACTACCATAACCCGGAACGAATAGTGAACGCGGTCTTCTTCCGGTCTTCAGGTTCTACCTCAACTTTCCAATAACTACTCTTTAAGTATAAAGTCAAAAACCATCGTGTACCAGACAAGGTATCTAACGTGTCGTCGGTGCGTGGTAAAGGATAGCTGTCTTTCTTAGTCACGTTATTGAGCTGCCGATAGTCCATACAGAATCTCGTTGACCCGTCCTTCTTGCTAACCAGAACCACCGGTGATGCCCATGGGCTGCTGGATGGCTCGATGACCCTTGTTATTCCATATCGGTAATAATCTTCTCAGCTTCTGCTCGCCTTGCTAGAGGTAGACGCCTCGGCTGCTGACAAACTGGCCTAGAGTTCCCTGTATTGATTTTATGTTTTACTATATCGACTCGTCCCTCCTGGCTATCGTCAAGAGGGAAGATATCTTGGTATCGGTGAACCAAACCCTGTATCTGTTTCACTTCCGTTCTATTAAGGTCTTTGCACGAACAAGTAACCATACCCAGTAGTTTTCAACATGGTCTTTGGTCACTGGTTTTTGAACATCAGCCATACATCTGGCTACTCGGAATACTGACACACACTGTCCCACAATGGTGCTCTTCTTCAATGTCACCGGCTCCACATTAACGTTCATAATCCTCACCGGTACTGTCTTTCCAACCTCGATCAGCGCTTTCCCCACCAGTATGTCACTATGGATCTTATCACAGACAGGTTCCATCATTCGCACACATCCTACTCGAAGATCTCCACCCAAACCTGCCTCGACAACCATTTCGCTCCGACCCTGCAATATCACGTCTTCTGTCAACAAGACTCTTACGACAGGTCTTCTCGTGGGTGCAGAGGAAGTTCTTCGTTACCGACCTTCAAAACACCCCCCTTCAAGTCCAACGTAAAACCAAATTTTTGCAAGAGGTCCATTCCCAGGATGAAGTCGTCAGTGATATCCGCTACCAGCACCTCATGATCACGCTCTTCACTTCCAATGTCAATCTTCATCTTCACCACTCCGCGTATTGGTATTACTTCACCTGTCGCTGTTCGGAGTTGAGTATTTGTCGGTAACAGCTGCATACTTGTTCGTAGAACGTCAAGGCGTATGATGGATTTTGTCGCCCCCGTATCAATAAGAAGTGGAACAATTCGGCTAGCAATCTTCCCATCTACAAACAAACTGCCGGTACTATTCTTTGATGTTACGGCATTGACGGTGATCTCTGGGGCATCTTCACTCACAGTCAACATTCGTCCCCTCTTGCCAACCCCCTTTAACTTTTCCGACGGCTGAACTTGTTTTGGTTGAAGGCAACGGCGTCGTATGTGCCCTTGTTCGACGCATTTCCAGCAACGGGGCCCTCGAACTTCTTGAAGATTCTTTTTACGACTTTCTTCCTCTAGGTAATCTTTAGAACCTTTTTCTTCTTCCACAACGGTAAGAACACGCCCGTGGCCTTGCGACGCTTGTTTTACGGCCTCAAATTCTAAGGCGTGAACAAGCGCATCATCAATTGTTCTTGGTCGTGCAAGCCTCAATGATTGTTGTGTTTCCCCGTCTCTTTGTCCATCAATGAAGGTATGTACAGCGAGTTGTCCCAGAAATGAATCGGGTGCCGTAGGGTACGCCAATCGGACCAACCGCGCAACATCGGCTTCAAACTCTTGAAAACGCTCTCCATTCTTCTTGACAAGATTCTTCACCTGCGCATGGTACACTTGTTGAAGATGCGCGTCGCCGTATCTCATTTCCAACCGAGACACTAACAGCTGGTAATCGCTTTTCTGTCCTGCTAGAATTGTTTGCAGGACGTTCAACGCGTCTCCACGCAAAGCCACAGTTAAAGAAACGGCCTTTTCCCTGCCTGTCCATTCGTTGGCGCCAGCGGCTGCCTCAAATTGTTTGTAGTAGGTGGACCAAGGTATCTTTCCATCAAACGTGAGACTTTTTACTTTTATCCCTACGGCAGGACCCTTTTCTTCTTTAAATTGTTTCTTTACTTCATTAAGCGATCACTCAGACGTTGGGGAAAACCGTAGTTGAGTCATTCTATCCTCGAACGTTTTAGTTATGCTATCTTTCTCAGTTGTTGGTGGTAGTTGCATTTGGGCTATTCTCTCTTCTACCATCTTTATTACACTATCCTGTTTCGATAATTTAATTTCTAATAGTCCTAACGCGCTGGAGTTTTCCAACAATTCTTAGAAAACTTTATCTTCCAACGCTTCGACATTTTCCAGTAAGACTTCCTTTAGCATTCTAGAATATTCGTCGGACTTTTCCAGCAATTCTTCCTTTAGCATTCTAACATTTTCTTTGGACTTTCTAGAATTATCCAAAACTTTTTCTTCCAGTGCTTTAGTATTTTCCATTAGTTTTTTAGAATTTTCCAGTAATTCTTTCTTGAACATTCTGAATTTTTCTTCCATTTTAATTAACAACAAATTAGTATCAATTGCGGGTCCAGGTATTTCGAAGCGGGAAGTTTCGGAGTCCTCGTTATGTTCTAGAAACCATTCTTTTAACAGATTTATTAAAACTTCTTTCTTTCCGTTAATATTCAAGTCTCTTTCTTCAAGTTCCCTTTTCAAATCTATTACTTTGAGTTCATTTAACAATTTCGTCGCCATTCTGATTATTCGTTGGGATTGTTTTTAACGCTAAAAGTTTGTTCTCACAGCACTATTTATTACGTGATTTTGTTTATTTATTTTAAAATCCCGACACCTGACAATACTGTAACGTTCTTTTTAAAATAATAACAAAAATGCTGTTTAATCGTCTATTAACAAGAGAAATATTATTTACTTATACTAATTCAATTTTTACTAATTATTTAACACTATAATTATAAACTGTTAACGAACTTAAATGTTAGATATTCACAAACTTAAAGTAGATTATATAAGGACTATTTATTTATTTTTACAACATTTTTAAACATTTATTTATTCACTAATATTACTAATTACACAAAGCCCATTTCAATTCACCTGTTAAACACTAATTGATTTTCTTCTATCCGCGACGACGATTTATATTCCCCATGTAAACGTTCTAGAAAACGTTCGAACATACTCGTGTATTACCTCGTCTAGTCGCCAGCCGATGAGTCATATATCTCGAACATGGTAGATGAGCCGGGAATCTTCTAGTATGTTCTTCGCGGCGTATACGGGTTTTCCCATTCGTTACAGTTTGCTTCATCTATTGATTTTGAATTAATATAAAAGTAAATGATGAATCTGTAAATAGGAACGAATTTATTTACTATATTTAATTTAAACTTAATTTACTTTATAAAATTTATTTGTGAACTAATCAATTTATTATAGATTATACATTATTATCACAATTATATTATAGATTTATAGATATAGTTACGTGGATTTATTTGATTACATAGTAATTACATCTACGTAGTAAACATTATGTAATTAAAGCTAGTTACGTAGAAATACTGCTTACTATCAGCAAGCAGATAATATCATATTACATTTCAAGATAAGAAGAAAGTATTATCTATCGTGGGAACTGCTTAGAATGCAGTATTAACTTTCTCATGAGAATTGCTTATCATGTAGATAATATTGTATTACTTTTCTCGTGAGAACTGCTGAGTAATATTTTATTTAGATAAGAGAATCATATACATAGTGTGTTAATTAGTAGATTCATTAGTTTTGATCAGTTCATAGTTAAGTTTACATCTAAGCTCTAATGAGCATTTATATTATTGTGTATTGTAATTGTCATTACTTCCACTGGTTTAAAATAAAAATCCAGGGAAAACAAAAAATCTTTTTAAAAATCTCGTCTCATTTGAACACAAACGAAACTAGCTAAGTACATAATTATGTATAAGCAAGTGCACTAACTACTAAATTTTAAATGATACAAAAAACATGTCGAAAAAGGTATACCTAAAAGACTCGCTAGAACCGACTTAAGGAGAAATTTTATTGGATCTTCGTTATGTAATATACGTCAAGTGCTCAAGAAGAATAAGTGTAGCATTTCGTATAATGGAAATGTACGGTCGTGTAAATCAAGCATTTATGATCGTTTAATTGCTGTGTAGCGTGTATTACGGCCCATCGACAGATCGGCAACATTGTTGAAATAACATAAAGCTTATATTTACCCACGGTCAAATGCTAGCAGCAAGCCCTACCACTAACAATCGTGCTGTTTTGGTAAGTTGGCCATTTCTTATTTGCGATCATAAATATAAGTTTGAATTGTATTACAGAAATTTGTGTTATAACCGACCACAGTCAAAACTAGCTTCGAAGATTCTTCGTAAAAAAACATTATGAACCGGGTGGTAAGTTACATTCCTACCTTAAAGATATGGTTCCACACGCATTTCATGTTTATTTAATGAAATATAAAATGCAATTACATACTTCAGATTCTGGCAGGTTTTAAGTACAAAACACAAAGAACTTTTACATTGTTTGTAAAACCTCACAAAATTAGAAACTTGTAAAGCTAGAAAAGCTAGCAATTAGAATATTTCTATGATACATCTAGCGTACCATGAATATGGCAACTGCAATGCTGTTATACCCACATTTACGCACCACTATATATACAAACACATGCAAAAAGTTCATATGACGCACATAAAAACTAAAAAGCTGGCTATCGCACCTTTGAATCTAGTAAGCATAGGATAATTCTTTGTTGTACTGTAAATCAGGGCTTGTTCTCATAGTCCTATACTATATATAGTCCTACATACTAAATAAAATTTTTCATACTTATACCCTAAACCAGAGGTTCCCAAACTTTTTTGTCTCGTGGACCACTTGCCATGTTTTTCGATTTTGGGTAGACTTTTGCTTACCTGGTATTGATTCTTTGCAAATTCATCAACTTCAAATGTATTTTTGATAGCTGGCATAGTGCTACTCACTTTAATTTACGGCTCGCAAACCGATTTTGACCCGTTTTCAACAGAAATGAAAATTCCTTTCCTCCTGCGGCCTCGAACCCACATAGCGACATATATTGTTTTGGTGGCTAACCACTAGACTCTAGTGGGTCAAATTAAGTTAGTATTATGTAAGTAAATAGGTACTATCTGTGTATGTGGATTATTCCATTCATGGAATGCCAAAATTAATGCCACGACCTGCTTATATGAGATCTACTATCGTTGACCCCCATTTTTGTTTTATGGACCCCCAATTTTTTCTTTCGCTGACATGGACCCCTTGTAGGTGTTCGTCGGCCCCTGGGGGTCGATATAGACCACTTTGGGAATCACTGCCCTAAACAGTTTCCCAATAGTAAAGAGAAAAAGAAAAACGTTCATGTATTAGCCATGGATTTTTTACATCTGCAACTTATTTTGAGACTCTTCAGACTTGTGCAAGTTTTGTGTAATTAAATTACCATCATATCCATCACTATTGCAAGATCTTTATTATGTGCATTTCCTGTGGGAAATACAGCCTACAACGCTATGCCTCCGAAACTATTACTCGTAGCTAAATAAAACAAAAACCAGATTTTGAGGAACTTTACAAGAAATATGAAGGCTTTCTTGCATTTTGTACGTAACACCTATAAAAATCAAGTTATTTAAAATATTTCATTTTAACTGTCGTTTTTTCCAAGATGGCGGTCCGATCACACTTTTTTCAACTCGGAATTACTCGATTTCTTAAATATGACGCGTTTTAAGAGTTTTTCATTGGATATGTTTACAAGTCAGTTAAAAAATAAATTTTGAACGGCTAGAACGACCTCTAAATATTGTCTAATTACATTTATATTTGGAACAATTTAATGTTTTTTTACAAGGAATAAATGTAGACATGTGGCACAAAAATCGAAGAAAATAATGTGCATGTAGTATTACCTACCTGTAATGTAACGTGCTAAAAATAAATGTATTACAAAACAAAAAATATTATAGACCATAGACTACAGACCAAAGGCTATAGACCATATATTATACACCTTACACATCGAATAGACCATCCACTATAGACAGTTGACTATAGACCATTGACTATAAACTGCAGGCTATAGATCATAGATCGTAGATCGTGGACCGTAGACGGTAGACTATAGACCGCAGGCTATAGACCATAGATCATAGACCAGAGAAACATCCAACATGGCGGAGGATGTACAAGTGCGGATTAATAATGCGTTAGATAAATTAGTGAGAGTTACAGAAAAAAGCAGTAATTTAAGAAATGACTTAAGACAAGACATCGTTAACACGGTAAGTGAATTAAGGAAATGCTTTCAGACAATAACGAGGGAACCAATAAACGAAAAGAATAAGGTTAAAGACCTGGAAGGTCAAATAGAAAATAATCAACAAGTTCTCAGCGTTTAGAAATCAGACCACTAGCGACATCTCTGGTTGGCAAGCGAAGTTACTCAGAAGCGGTTGGAAACAAGAATCGTTAGGAAATGAAATGCCATCAAATTCAAATTGTTTATAAAGTCAAAAACAAACCAAAGTGTTTCGTGAAGGAAGCTTAAAATAATATGGGATATATGCAAATGTGAAGAATATATTGTTATTACAAGATGCTCTCAATGCAGCAAATACAATCACCAAGCAACCGAATGCAGCAAAGGAGAACTCACGTGTCCGGTATGCACTGGTAAACACAAGTTGAAAGAGTGTAAGGCCACTAAAGATGAGTATGAATGCGTTAACTGTATAAACCATAATAAATACAATAAAAATAATAAAATAAATAGTAATCATTCTTCTTTTGATAAAAATTGTTACGTTTATCAAATTGCCTTAAAAAGATATAAACAAAATATAGAATAACAATAATGGCTTGCAGACACGTATGAAGAAATAGGAACGAAGATAGAAATAGATAGAAGATAGAAAATAGAAGAAGATAGAAAAACAATAACAAGAGACACTATAAACACAAAATACCAGAGAGATATTAAAATTAAATGTATGCAATTCAATACACAGCATTCAAGAAAGACTACAAATAATTTATGTAGTCTATTGTTTATAGTTTTTCACGAAGAATCTTCGTTCTACAGTGTATGCTTTATAGCCTATGATTTGTAGTTTATGGCCAATGGTTTATTGCGTATGATATATGGTCTATACTCTATAGGCTATAAACAATACCATATGCCTATGAAGCAATAATCCATAGTTTGTCTCTGTATAATCCATATTGATGGCGAACCTTTTTGAGAAGTGGGTCAAATTTTGTTCATTATTTTTTAATACTAGCCCGTGGGTCCTAAGTCAGTGGCGTTACTTGGGGGGGGGGGGTAAAAAGGATACTAATAATTTGAAACACCGAGGATTTGTTAACAGACCATATTTATCAATCATCACACCATATTTATCAAACCATTATGTTTGATATGGTCTGGAACTTGTATCCTTTGTTTTTATATTTTTAACCGCTGACATAGTACAGGGCTACAACTAAAAATATTTATATTTAGAATACAATAATTTTAGAAAAAGTTTTTTATTGACCCATTTAAAACCACTACTAAAGAAAAACTACAAATTATGTTTTTTTGGGTTTTGACATTTTTATTAACATTAACTAAAGCTGTTTAATACAAAAAAAAAATTAAATAATATATTAGAACATAAAAAAGTTTAACGTTGCGTAAACGCAACATTGGGTGTGGATCGCACTTGTGCCAATGCACAAAGCCGACCGGAGAACACTCACCGTGGATACTACGCTGACTGGCAGTTATGAACACTTTGCTGACCGTTTCCAACCGTGGACACTATGCCGACCGCAAGCGGTGGACACTACGACGGCCGCAAGCGATGGACACTTTGCCGACCGTAGACACTACGTCGACCGCGGACACTATGCCGACCTTGGAGGCTACGCCGACCTCTTAAAATAAATATCGCTGCACACCTAGTCGATCCTCACAGCGCGGGTCACAAACGGGAAACCCTTAAGAGCTGTCCATAAATACAATTCTGGTGTGAATACAATCATAAAGTTCCGCTAAAGCTAAAACTAATTAACCTGTTGGTCAATTTTGATATGGTTTTCACAAATATAATCTCTGGGATGTTTTCTACAATATGACCTTAGGTTGTCCACGATTGGTAAAGTGTCCACCGCTTGCGGTTGGCATAGTGTCCACGGTCGCCAAAATGTCCACCGCTTGCGGACGGCGTAGTATCCACGGTTGGCAAAGTGTCCACTACTTGCGGTCGGCGTAGTTCCCAGGGTCAGCAAAGTATCCACCGCTTGCGAGAGATGTAGTGTTCATGGTCGCAAAAGTGTCCAGTAGCAAGATTTATTTTAAGGGTCGGCAAAGTGTCCAAAACGATCAGCCTAGTGTCCACGGTCGACAAAGTGTCCGATCGGCGTAGTATCCTGTACCCTTTTTCGAATATAAATTTGCTTCTTGTGCAAGTATTTACTTGCACAAGAAACAAAACTGTAACTACAACAGATTGAAAGAGACTCACCATTTAACGCCAGAAATGCAGGAATTTTTAGTAATGCGGGGTATGCACATTTGTGTTACTCACTAAGCCAATGTTGCGTTTACGCAACGCTCAAATTTATAATCACGTTTTTTCTTAATTTTTTTAAAATTAATTTTAATTTTTAATTTAAACACTTGAATTTTTAATTTTTGATTGTCTGTTATTTCTTTTATAATATAACAAATTAGTTTATAAAAATCATCGCATGGGTCGTTTAAAAAGCCTTCGTGGGTCAGTGTCTGACCCACGGGTCATAGGTTCGCCACCACTGACTATAGTACACAGTCTATTCTATAGTATATATAGTGTATGGTATATTATCCATATTATATGTCTGTGAATTATAGTAGCATTTACAACACATATTGTTCGAAGCTTTTTTGGCGAATACTGATACCATTTCACAATAAATCTTTTCAGTTAAATTTTTATTTCGATGTACTTTTTTTTTATTTGACGCCTACACTATGGGGGAACCAACATCTAAGGTCATCTGTCCCCCATCTAACATGCAACATGAATACACACATCCATAGTTGAGGTGACGGAATTTTCCAATTAGAAAAATCCCGCTGCCCCAAGTGAGATTCGAACCCACGACCCTTGGAACACGAGTGATGCACTAGCACCACTCGTCCACCGCCGGCCCTAAATTTCGATGTACTGTTTTGACATACCGATATATGGTTTCAATATTTCGCTATAAAGAAAATCCATTATATTTTATATCAGCTCACACATTGTTTGTCTTTTATCGTTTGTTTTATTTCTTTTTAAAGATTTCTATTCTTCAATAGTGGTATAAAAGATTGCAAATCTTGTGTACGCAAATGAATAATCTAATTTTTGAAAATTTATTTTTAATCTTAAGAGATGAGCTAGTTTAAAAATTCAAAATATATAATTTGTGGTATGCGTGTACTGATTTTTTACATGTAATTATCATACACTAAAGGTATTAAGGGAATTTTTCAACATCAAATTAGATTAAAATTAATTAATATTATTTTTTGATAGAGTGATAGAATTATCCAATAAATATCAAGTTTCTCTTTGTTTTTATGGATTCGATTTATTATATAGACTTAATTAAAAAATGAGACAAAGTGTAACGGTCTGAATTAATTAACCCATTCGAATAAAACAAAATTCAATCGAAACAGTAACTATATTTCGATAGAGAATCTAATACTATTTTATTTACATCAAAAGCAAATGATTTAAAGCTATCATCGACTGTGGTAGCTCAAAATTAAACAATGTTTCATCAACCATTTTGGTCTTTGATGTTATTGTCCAAAGCAGCGTTGCCAACCATACTATAATTATAGAATTTATACTATAATTGGGTCTACCGGTACTATGTACTTTTAAAATGTAAATAGTACGCCAAATGTACTATATTTTTTCAGTATTTGTCTAATATTAACTTACACGTATAATAACAGCATGCAAAGATAGATGAAAAACTTCTTCATTATAAAAATCATTTATATTCTTTCATCGCTAATAACAAACAATAAAATTCTTCTAGGAACTTAAAATAGGTATACATAAATAATTTAGCGGTAAGTAAATACTTTCATAACTCAGCATTAGGTACTGAAAACTGCAGCTAACTGGCGCAAACTTCGCGTTCACGCCCTTCTTTTAATAAAAATAATACAGGGTGATCCAAATTGTTTGAAGACTGTTTGAATTTACCGCCACGTTAAATTATTGTTACGTTGGCAACACAAATATCTTTCAGGCATTTTTTACCTTCTTTTATTTTACAGTGGCGTCTCAAAAATAATATAGCTTATAAACTTCATTATTTTTAAAAATAAACTTAACTGACAATAAAATCGTCTAAAAAACTGTAGTTCTGAAAAGAACTGTTTTCTAATATACGGCAACAAACAAAACAAAGCAAAAATCCAATGAAAACCTGGAACAACGATGTCAACGACAAAGTGACAAGTTCTCGCTGTAATTTGACGCAACGATTTTCAATAGTGCTACACCAACAATGTGAAATATACTAAAACCTACGGCGCGAAATTCAAACAGTCTTCAATCAATTTGGATCACCCTGTATGTTTATTGTTTTGACTACATAAAAAGTTCCGAAATAAATGAGTAAGCATAGTAACATTGGAAAGATTGCTCTTTAGTTATCAAATACTATTAGATTTGGTTTTTACGTTTTAGCTTTTAGTTCATTTACGTTAGGCATTTCTAACAGTTGGACAACTGCTTGAGAGTACTATAATTTTTAGTAAGTGTACTATAATTTTCAATGCCCCTGTACTATTTCCATTTTCGTCCAAGTTGGCAACGCTGGTCCAAAGTCTATGTTTTAATGATAGTTATGTATTGCCTGAGCTATTGGAATCAAATTTTAGTTGAAATCACAATTCGGTGATTGACAAGAGCTCTTATAAGTTAAGTTATCTACGAATTTTTTTAAATGAATTAAGTTGCAGTTTAAAAAATGTCATTTGAATATCGTTTTTATCGCTAATTCAGAAAATAAATAGCAGTACCAGGCTAGGTCTTGTACCTTTTTTATAATTTATCCTGTATAATATTGTTTTACTTATGTATTATTACAGCAGTTATGTTATTTAACCTACATAGATAAATGACCTCGAATCTAATCTCAAAAAATTGAATTGTGTCGAAAGAAGAAAAGTAGAAGATAAGTTTATTATTAATCATGTATAGTCCCGAGACGAATCAACATGGCTAACAAATATTACGATAAAACGATTACTGATCATGGGAATCGGAAACCAAGGTCCGGCAGGAGAGGAATATCACAAGACTGTAGGGCCTATTAAATCAATAATTGAAAACACCCAACTAAACGTCGACAACACAGATATAGAAAGAGTTAATGCATATAAGTATCTAGGAACGTGGATTACGTCAAATGTAGATCAAACTAAAGAGATTAGAACACGTATTGAGGTGGCACGCGCGGCATTTGTGAAACTTGGAAAACTATTATGCTGCCGTGATATAAGCATGACACTACGTTTGAGAATGCTCCGGTGTTATGTGTTTTCCACTCTCCTATATGGTTTGGAGGCTTGGACATTGAAGCAAATACATCTTAATAGACTTGCTGCCGTCGAACTTTGGTGCTATAGGAGAATCCTGCGAATAGCGTGGACGGAGAGAGTGACGAATATAGAGATCATTAGAAGAGTGGAAAATGAACCGGAAATCCTGATAACCGTCAAGAAAAGGAAACTGGAGTATTTGGGACACGTAATGAGAGGACAAAAATATGCATTGCTACAGTTAATAATGCAGGGCAGAATTCGAGGAAAGCGAAGTGTGGGCAGGCGTAGATTATCCTGGCTTAGGAACCTAAGAGAGTGGATGCAGCAGTGCAGAATTGTTTAGAGCAGCGGTTAATAAAGTCCGAGTAGCCATGATGGTTTCCAACCTTCGATAGAAGAGGAACCAGAAGAAGAAGAAGAATAGTTCCTATCGTAATTTTCATGACCTATCATTAAGTTAATATAAAGGAATAATAAGTGTTAGGCGAACTTTAATTTATCTATTAGGCTCTAATGATTGGTTCATAATATAATATAAATAACTAGTAATTGTTTTTTATTTAATTACACTGTCCAACAGTGCTTTTGTTTCCTGGTCCTGATTAATTGTTCCTGATCCGCTACCAGATACTGATGACTAAAATCCAAATAACTTGAAAAAGTTAGCTCGTTTAGAGAAAATACAGCGAATCTTAGTTTTTGTTTTTTTCCAGCACAAGATCCCAAATTTTACCTCGTAACTCTATAAGTAGAACTCGTAAGAAAATATTGATGTTATATATTTGAAATTAAGTATGTCGTAAAGAGTATCAAAATGCACAAGCTTTGAGTATAAGCATATTGAGATCGATTAAGTGGTTTAAAAGAAAACATCTTGACCTTAAAGTTAAAAAAAAATACTTGGTTAATTGGAAAGCGATCTCGGCTATCATTAGAGAATAAAATTCTCCTTTATAAAGTCATTTTGAAGCCTATATGGACGTTCGGCTTCAGATATGGGGTTGTACGAAACTTTCGAACGCTAAAATTCTACAGCGATTCCAGTTCAAGACACTTCGCATGATGGCAGACGCTCCTTGGTACGTCAATAATCAGATCCTCCATGAAGACCTGGGGATTCCATATGTATCCAGCGAAATCCGAAGATTACCATCTGTTTATCGCTATGCTCTAGTGGGACACGAAAACGATCTTGTAAATCAAATAGCCCAAGAACCAGTAGTCATACCAAGAAGAGTAAGTCGCCAGTACCACACGACCTCATCCCTCGGCGTAACCAGGTTTAGGCCTTTTACTTACTTGGGAGTAACATCAATCGATGGACCTCCCTGAAACCACTAACACTCTTATGCGAAGATGCTTAATACTCACTTATGTTAATAGTGTAGATTATAAATATGCACCTATGTAAAAAAAAGAATATTTACATTTGAATGATATTTACATGCTCATTTTTGCTTATTTTGCCCGACTTATAGACAAAATATTTCAGAATATGTAATCAAAATTGATTTGCCTTTTTTAATGAAAAATGGAAAATGCAAATATTCTAATAAGTAATGTTTTCTCCACTCACCTCTTGATTTTCTTCTAAATATTAGATTTATGAGCGTTTGGTACATAGCGTTTCGTGGTAAGCCGTAAAACCTTCTCGTTTCGCCCGGAAACTCAATGGACAATAAAATTCGGTACTACTGATTTCTCATTTTGTGTACTGATCCACCATTTATTTACCTGATGACTAGACAAAATATTTCATAAAACATGTATCGTCAAATTTGGTTTGCACTAGTTAATTTGTTGCCTAATGACTGTAAAATGGAAAAATCTTGTTATTTGTTTAGCAGATGATATCTTGTTTTTGAGTCGCGTGTTGTCTGCCGCTGGAAGTATGGCGAAACCCTTCTCGTTTCGTGCGGAATAAAAATGAAGGCGTTTATGATTTCGCATTTCTTTACTGGCTCATATCTGAATAACAAATACGATAGTATATTTAACATTCTACACTTCAACCAACACCGAGTTATCTAAAAGTCGTAAGACAGGGCTTAGGTTAGGTTAAGATAGGCCAGGTTAGGTCAAGCAGTCAGACTGGTTTAAAAAAATCAAACGATTATTTAAAAAATTCTAAGAAAAATTAGTTTTCTGGTCTAAATTAATACTTTTTATTAATACTTTATATTTTTTGTATTTGGTGTGAAAAATGTATAAAATACAGAGAAGGAAATCAGCTATTATCAGTGGTACCGAATTTTATTGTCCATCGGGTTTACCAACGAAACGAAAAGGTTTTACAGTTTAACACGACACATTACGTACCAAACGCTCATAAATATAATATGATATATATATTTTACAGCATTAGAATTTACAACATTATGTATTAGAATATTTATATTTTTCCATTTTTCACTGAAATAGGCAAACGAAATCAATCAGTGCATCAATTTTAATTAGCTTTTTTTTAGATTGTTTATATTTCTATGGTTTGCAATGTAGGGAAAAGAGAAACCCAATTTTGAATATATATCTTATGAACCATAGACGGGAAATATAGGCGAAAATGAACAACAAATACATTATTTCACAAATTCCAATGTAAATATCTTCTAAACCACTTAACCAATTTCAACATTTAGACTCAGAATTTCTGGATTTTTATACTCATTACGACATAATTAATTTCAAATAGATAAATAACTTCATCAATATTTTCTGAGTTATGGTGCAAAATCTAGACTCTTATGCTACAAAGAAAAATAAAAAAACTAAGTTTCGCTAGATTTCCCTAAACGAATTAACTTTTTCGGGTTATTTTCCGTTTAGTCACCAGTAGCTGATAGGGTCATTCCATGCCAAATCATCACAAAAAAATGAACTTTTCAACCCGATCATCTCGGATTTTCGTGAAATTTCGTGGGATGGTAGAGGACATAAAGTAACTTATGTATGTAACGTTATAGCCCTTAGTAATACACGGTATTCATACAGCAGGGTTGCAAACATGCTAAAAAATGTAAAATTTATGCTTTCAAGGTGAACAAAAATAATTCATAACTTTGTTTCTAATCATAGTAGAACTTACAACCTAGGCTTGTTTTAAAGCTAAAAGAGCATAGTATATAAGAGCTTAGTATAGTAGTAGTAGTAGCTTAGCATTTTATAATAAAATACTAAGTTTTTGATTTCAAGGTCACATGATGCGTCCTCCGACGCATATGCAATGCGTACGCATTGAATATCTAAAAAAGTTTAGGAATACAATATGTTATACACTTAGATACAGTCTCTCTTTGGTATAAGTTTCATTTTGGGAAACATTTGGGAACCGGAGTAAAAAAATCGTTAAATATGATAGTTACACACTTTTTGCACAAAACATGCCTCTGGCAGTTACGATCAGAGTACTGTATCAAGTATTTATTATATATCTGTGCAGATACCTGCAAATTCTATCTATTACGATTAGTATAGCCATGATGTTGTACTTGTACCTGTAGATACAGGTAGCTATACAGGGTGTCCCAGCCAAAAATGATTTTTTAACACCGAAAACTGACTGAACAAAATAAAGTATGGGATTTTTACGATTAAATTTTGTTTTGCGTTAATTTTCCAGCTTTGTTTTAATTTTCCCCACTTATACAGGGTGTTATAAAATCTGCATTACAGTATTCTGATCTAAATTTGTCGATTGAAACTTTTGATTTTCACATATCGTACTTGGGTAATTTTATCTAGTAAGCCAAGTATAGGAATGATGTACCTGTACCTGCATATACAGGTAGCTGTACAGGGCGTTCCAGTCAAAAGTTGCACATTTTAACACCGACTACTGAACAAAAAAAATAAGCTGTATTACGTGATTTTCACTATTAAGTTTTACTTTGCGCTAATTGTTTTCAGTTTATGTACTTATGTGTTTACGTGCTTATTGCGTATGTGCTTATGTACTATTAATTTCATAATGATCTAGGACAGCAAGGCTAATATGTTGCTAGTTTATTATTTTTTTCAGTATACGAGGTCTGGCTATTAAATAACGAGACTGCGCGCACAGAAGATGTCCTAGATGAGTAGGGGGGAAAACGAATGCAGCGTTGGATAGCTGGAAGTATCTACTATGCCAGTACAAAAACACGTTTTTGTCGCTGTAGTAGTATTTCTTCTATAGAGGTTAGAAACGAACGTGTTTTTTCTCGTTCCGATAAAAATGTGTGACGAAAAACAAGAGCAACGGATCAATGTTAAATTTCTAGTTAAATTAAGAAAAACTCCGACTGAGTGCTATAAGTTGTTGAAAGAGGCCTATGGTGAGAATTCTCTATCTCGTGCGCGTGTTTTCGAATGGTATAAACGGTTTTCTGAAGGCCGAGAGAGCACCGAAGATGACAAACGTCCAGGTCGACCTGTCTTTGTTTCAACTCCGCAAACAGTGACCAAAATCAATGAAATTGTGCCCGGAGATCGTCGTATGAGCATGCGGATGATTGCTGAGACTGTAAACGCCGATAAAGAAACTGTCAGAAAAATTTTACATGACGAGTTGAACATGAAGAAAGTTTGTGCGTTGTTGGTCCCAAAAAATCTGACCCGTGAACAAAAGCTCGTCCGTCAACAGATCTGCTCAGATTTTCTTGAGAGGTTAGATAAAGAGCATGAATTGATGGAAAACATCATCACTTGCGATGAAACATGGATATTCCAATACGATGTTGAAATTAAGCGGCAATCCATGCACTGGAAAACCTGCATCGCCAAGAATTTGAAAAGCAAAGATGTCGAAATCAAAATTTAAAGCCATGCTAATCGTTTTTTCGACATCAACGGCATCGTGATGACTGAATGGGTGCCACAGGGTCAAACTGTAAACCAAACTTACTATTTGAAAGTTTTGGCAACACTGCGAGAGCGAGTTCATGAGAAACGGCCGGAGTTGTGGAAAAACAAGTCGTGGATCTTGCACCAGGACAACGCACCTGCCCATAACGCGCTGTCTGTGAAGCGTTATTTAGCCGCTAGAGGCACTCCAGTGCTCGAACACGCGCCGTACTCGCCTGATTTAGCACCCTGTGATTTTTTCCTGTCTCCGAAAATCAAGTCTGCCTTAAAAGGAACCCGGTTCGAGTCGATCGAAGTGGTGAAGCGAACATCGGCGGAGCTCCTACATGCTCGTACAAAAGAAGACTTCTAGCGTTGCTTTGACCAATGGAAAAAACGAATGGAACAGTGTATGGCGAGGGTAGGGAAGCACATTGAAGAGGAGCATTCGATTGTAGAATAATTTTTAAAATAAAACTCTTTTTCATAAGCAGTCTCGTTATTTAATAGCCAGACCTCGTAAATGTATAGGACAAAATAATAAAAAATAGCATCATATTAGTCTTGCTGTCCTAGATCATTATTAATTCAATAGTACTTAAATAGATACATACTTATGTATGTACGACGTACCTTACCTCTAATTTAACTTTCAACATAAATTCTAATCTAACTTTTTACCTAATCTAACCTAAAAAAGTAACTTATATTAAACGATTTAGTTTGAAAAAACTTGAAGTTGTGTTTTTACATTTTCTTTTAATTTAGTGTACATATACCGTTTCTAATAAAATTGGCGTTTTTAATAAATGACTAAAAGCAAGTTAAGAATTTATTCGTTTTTGAAAAATAGAAGAGTTTAACTTTGAGAATAGGCAATTATTTTATAACACCCTGTAGAAGTGAGGAGAAATTAAAACATAGCTGAAAAAATTAACACAAAATAAAACTTAATCATGAAAATCACTTACTTTATCTTGTTAAGTCAGTTTTCGGTGTTAAATGTGTGATTTTTGGCTGGGACACCCTATATAGCTACTGGTATGAGCAGGTATACGTACAACATCATACCTATACTTGTCTTAGTAGATAAAATTTGCAGGTATCTGCATAAATATCTACTAAATACACAGTGGCGTACCTACCGCCCTCGTAGATCCTGCGACGCGTGGGGGCGCAACTCTTTGATGGGTGCTTTTATTTCAAATCTTAAAACAAGCATTAAAGGTAAAAAAAACATTCAATGGGCTATTAATTCTACGGTAATGGATTATTATTAATAATTATTAAATATTTTATTTTAAAAATCTTTTCATGGCCAATTTATTTTCCGGAAAAATATCATACTTTAATTTCTTAAATGGAACATCCTGTATATTTTTCGGAATTAAGTTCTAAATAAATTTCTTTTTACAATGATATATCACAAGCGGCTATTTGCTTTTGAATTGCACTATCCACCGATGCATTTTCAAAATACTGTCCAATATGTAAGGAGAAACGACAATGGATTCAATTTTCACAGAAAGTGAATTACTAAGCTTAATGCGCATTATTGAGTTGATGAGAACTCTAGCAAAATTGTTGAAACTCATGCGCAATTACGTTGTTCAATTAATGCAAGGATAGGATAGAGATACTTGGCAACAACATTTTAGGACCTCATTTTCACAATAGAACTGTGACCTGAAACAAAATTTATTATTTTTGCAAAACATTAATCTAACACGACGAAACTTGTGGTTTCAAAACGACGAAGCCCCCACCTCATAATGGAGTTGCATTAACAAATTGTTTAAAGGTTTAAACAATAAATTTGGCAAAAACGAATCGATAACAGAGGACCCGTTTTGTGACCTCCTAGGTCACCTGACTTGTCTATTCTTGACTTCTTTGTATGGGTTTTTCTAAAAAAAAACTAGCTTGTTAATTACACCTACAATGCTGCGAAAAGCCGCAGGAAACTTAATCAAACGGGCCTAAATAGGTTTTGACTTTCTTGGTGGGCAATTTGAGCAGTCATTATAAGGAAATGCATTGCGTATTATTCTATTTGTTAAAAACTTCATTAAATAAAAGCTGCTATAATTTTGTAATCGAAGAGTAAATTAAAAAATCATAGCAAATCTGATAATTCTATTTTTTGAACCGTAAGATGCATTTAAAGCCAAAAAGCCACTTGTGATATATCATTGTAAAGAGAAGAGTATATTATGGGAAGAGTGGTTGAAATAAAATTTCAACGTTGAGAGTGGTTTTTTCAACTAGCGAAAGCGAGTTGAAAAAAGTAACTTGAGACGTTGAAATTTTATCAGCCACGCGTTGTATATACTATTTTTACTCCGAATTTTTTGTAAATTAATGCACTTTAGAAAAAATTATGACATTTAAGTGTCAAAACATGACATTTCTCTTGTCAGAAATTGAATGTCGAACAGTTTGAAATTCGAAATCGCGGTAGTCCGAAAATTTCAACCTCTAGTGGTTGAAATGCGATTTCAACCATCGTTATCAATTGCAAAATGAGTGATTTCAATGTCATGAGTAGAAAAATTGATTTAAAGCTTTATTCCGTAAAAAATATATAGGACGTTATATTTAAAAAATTAAAGTTGGATATTTTTCCAGAAAATAAGTTAGCCACGAAAAAACTTTTTGTGCTATTTTATAGATCAGGTTATGCTAAACAAGTCTCTTATGTAACTTTTTCGCCTACCTTTAATATTTCTGCAGATATAACCTGGAGAATGAAAAATCAGCCACCCTGTATATGAGAAGCGCAACCGTAAATCTCGCAGGGGCGCGCAATCTTACGTAGTCACGCCACTGTAAATACCCTATACAATACTCTGATCTGAACTGCCAGATGCATGTTTTCTGTAAAAAGTGTGAAACTACCATAGTTAAATTTTTTTTTACTCCTGTTCCCAAAGGCTTCCCAAAATCAAACTTACTTCAAAGAGAGACTGCATCTAGCTGTATAACATATTGTATTCCTAAAAAAATTGAAGGTACACTTTCTTAGATAAGGTCAAAAGTCACATCATGTGACATTGGAATGAAAAATTCAGTATTTTATTCTAAAAGTGTTTAAAATTTTTTATGAAAACTATGCTCTATTAGTTAGCTTTAAAACAAGCCTAAGATTAAAGATCTACAATATGTAATTATAAGCAGAGTTATGAATTTTTCTTGTTCACTGTGTAAGCGTAAATTTTACATTTTTTATCATGTTTGCAGCCCTGCTATATGAATACTGTGTATCAGTGAGGGCTATAACTTTACATACGTAAGTTACTTTACGTCGTCTACCATCCTACCAAGTTTCACGAAAATCTGAAATGGTCGGGTTGTGAGCTGTGATGATTTGGCATGGAATGAATGACCCGATACTGAATCAGAAACAATTAATCCGAACCAGGAAACAAAAAAGAAGTTTAAAATTTGACGGACACTATTATTTAACAATTTTTTAATTGTAATCTATAAAAATTGATTTGTTATTTATAACTAGTTATATATAACTAAATGCTTTGCTTTAAATATTATAGGAATTTCTAAAAAAAGCAAAATTTGATTTTATTAACCAAATACTACTTTAACAATTTTTTAAGTAATCAAACACTTCAATTTAACAAATTGATGGATTTAATAATGATTTGAACCTACATAGAAAAAACTTGTTTTATACTTACCTATACCTTATTAAAACTTTTCAGATTTGATTTGATTTGAAGTTCTCAGGGCTAAAGCAGTATTTACCTTAGAAACACTTTATGAGAATTGTTAATAAAAATAAGAAGAAATATTAAAACAATTTCTTTATTACTAATAACTACTTAAAATTGTATCATTACAAAGATTTCAGACATATCTCCACGTACATATAAAATGGTTGATAAGTATAATACATCTAAACGGTTTATTAAAAATATCTTTCTATTATATGTGCAACTAAATTGTACTTTTTGTGTTGAAATTTGTTGCTAATTATGAAACTATAAATTTGCAAAACGTTTTAAGATTTGTCTTTGACATTAAACGATAAATTTAAAAGAACGTCTTTGGCGGAATCTATTTGGGCTTGAAAATGCAGATCGGGAGATAAGGACAGACAACCACTCAAAATGTTCTTGAAGCTTTTTGAGGTAGGTATGGAATCTGCAGCAATTGAAGAACTTTTGGAATCGCTTTCTATGCTGGAGTTCGAGCTGTGACTAATACTCTTTGCCAATCCTCGGAGCTTACCCTGCAGTTCATCGGGCGATTTTGAATTATCTTTGCTAACTATCTGATTTTTATGTTCCGCAGCTTCTGCATTCGAGATGTTATCTATTTTCTTCCATTTGGTACGGCGATTTTGGAACCAAATCTTCACCTGCAAAAAGAAAGGGCGCATGATCTAATGTGATCAATAACGTTTAGCTAAAGGCTGTATCTAATGCATGCGATGCACAATATAAAGTAAACATTGCACCGCGGGCGTTCACTAAACGGTCGGAGAGATTTGGCCGCTCATGAACAGCAGCTATCGATTATGTTAGGGCATGCCACTAATAGCTTGACTAATTATTATCCAAACTCATTATCACCCTGTTTGTAATTGCTGTTTGATAGTGCATAATTTCTATTAGCATGTTTTGTTGCGGTTCTAATGTGTCTAACTTTCCTTAGTAAAAACATTTAATGGAGGCTTTATTGCATTTTATTAATTTTGAAACACTCGCTACCATATATTAATGATCAGTTTTTTACAATGAAACCCTTAAAAATGTGTTCAATAGTTTAGACAGTGCAAAATGCTCATTTTTAATTAATTTTTAATCATGCCAATTTGTAGCACAAAAGAAACCAATAATATCTAATTAAAAGCTCTCTTAATAAATTATTTGAAATTGAATGTTTTATCGGTTTTATCAAACTGGAACACTTAGTCGTATATGAATCATGATTACAATAAATTTGGGAGCGTCCCCATCATCATATTGGCATTTCAATTCAGTTTGTCGTTTAGGGTTGAATGCGGGTGTGAGAGGTGGGAGGCGATGTATTAGCGAACACATCGATTAGCGTTTCAACTGAAAATGGCCACTAGAGCGGGCTCGCAGTTTGAGCTCCGATTATCGCTCCATTTCGCCACATTCTCATGCATGTCGCTTTCGAGCCGTTTAACGTTAAATCAACTCGACGACCTGTACGCGATCTAAGTTTTCAGCAGATACTGGTTTACAAAGGCTTGCTCCCATGAAAGCTTCGAGCCACAGTTGCAGAGATTTTTATTGGTTTTCTTTTAGTTACTACTCCTAACGACTGTTTATTTTCTAAGAGAAAATTTTAAACTTTCTTTTTTTTTCGAAAGGATAGAGGTTTTGAAACTTAAGTTTAAACGTCAACAAGCACTATGAGCTTGATCAAAATAGCGAATTGATTATCTAGATGTTGTATTGCAGCATTTATGCAATGTAAACACCCCCATATGCGCATTACATTGCACCCTATTGTGCACTCTTATCGTTCATTAAACTTGCAGCAATTTACTGGGGGTTGAGGACATTAACAATTCAGTTGGTTCACTACATTATGAATGCTATCTTGATTATTGCATAATAGCTTTGGAAATTAAACAACCCAAATGCAAAATGTAACGTACATTCATTTCCAATTATTTTCTTTCTTTCCAAATGTGTAAAGGATGTTTTTGTTAATAAAGCAATTTTCTATTCATAAAAAGACAAAAATCTCCATTACAATTAACTTATTCTATAAATTGTATATTAGGCAAGGGAGATTATTAGAAGTTAACTCTATATAGATTACTGATAGAATAGTGATAGAATGACAAAATATTCTATGGTATACTTGACTGTACACTAAATTTTTGATCACATCGTGTAGGAATGTGTCACCAACCATGTACCATGTACAATACAATCCGTCCCTAAGAAGCTACGGATATGTATCATTCAATTAAGTATTAATAAATAAGTACCTTACGACGCGACGGCTCGCAGTACAAACTGTTTACCCAACTCTATAGGATGTGTTCTACAGCAGTAAAATATTCAAGTAGTTTTGTTTTTTATAACATTTGAGATACCCTATATACGGATGAATGGTATCTCAGTTACTATTATCACTATGTAATAATGATAAATGTAAGTTATGGAGTTGTTACAGTAACGTTTGCTGATTGCTTGAGATGTTCCTGTAGCGTTAATTTAGCCGAAAGTGAAGCTTTCTGTTGTTTTTCTAGCAACTTACTTTAAGGCTATAAAAATCTCCCAAAAAATATCGCATTAATCCAACTCAGTATCTGACTTAACTTATCCCAGATCTTAACCCCAAGTCTAGCCTTATCTGGTAGGTAATCTAACCTGATCTGTATAAGGCCTAACCTAACTCACTTCTCCTGATCTCTAAACTAATGACTTACTCCAAGTCAACCTTCAATCTTTCGGATAAACCTGTAGCATGGTGTTCATGATCTAGTGTTTACGAGTCTCGACAATTTTTCTATTCCCGGGACTCGAAACTTTATTTAAACTTCCGGAAATTTCCGGGAGTCTCAGATAGTAATTTACCTAAAGGGCCCCCTACACAATCAATAATATTGCACAATATTTCATATTGCGCAATATTATTGACCGTCTAGGACAGGGGTTCCCAAAGTTTTGCCTAGGTGGGCCAAATTGTAAATTCCTAAATATTCGGCGGGCAAAAACAATTTTTGTAAAAAAATAACGTTCAAATTGACTTAACTTGACTGTTAATCTTTTAAGACAATATTTACTTTTTATTACAATTTTATTACTGTTTATTAACACATTTAAAAAATAATTAAACAAAAATAACTAAATTTCAAATACAAAAAGAAAAAATAATAAATTCCTCAATCAGAAGTGTCCCAGACAGCACACTTTGTCTTAAAAATATTTTTTTTATGTCCATATTATGTCTGAACGCCTGAAGATCAAGAAATGGCGTCTTAAAAATATGTTTTTGAAGATGTCTTAAAACAACAAAAACTGGACATCCTTAAGACGTCTTTTAAATGTCTGTTATGTTCTTTTAAAATAAAGTGATATAATATACAGGGTGTTCCGGATAAATATACAATGCTTTAAGGGGGTGAAAGGTGACCATATAGAGACCGCAAAACTCATAAAATAAAAATAAAAAATAAAAAAAAATTCGGATTTTTCCGTATTTTTTACAAGTCACGAGTCGACTATGGATTGTTTGCAAGATTCTGACCCTGAGTTACTGATAAAGCAAACAATGATCTCACATATGCAGTACTAAATTAATAACTGACCTGCGCTACGTACGTATCAATTTACAGAAACAACAGAATTGAATTTCAACAGCGGTTGCCGAGTGACTCACTACCTTGATGACTTGATCATTTATTAAGGTCGGTAAATAAAATGTAACATACGTTCGTTGACCTAATTGTGATGGAAACATTGCCTGTTTTTCATTTTACGAATGTCATTTTAACAAAATGAGTAAAACTTAAATGTAGGACATACAAGGTCTTCCCCGACAACGTCGTTGAAGACGTCGTCGACGACGTCGGGGACAAGGTCGAAATAATGAGGTAATGTTTACATTTACTGTAATTTAATGCATAAACAACTTCTACTTCCAAGCTGGACTGTTATAATAAAATTATGAATATCCTATTTCTTTAATGCATCAAACTGAAAGAAAGCATTTTTGAGCATAATAAAATGCGTACTGAATCTCTTTCTTTAAAGTATTTCAAAATAGCTTATGCAACTAACAAAACTTTTCATAAGCGGATTAATATTGATATTCATCGGTAGAATTACAAATCAACTCTTTATTAGGAAACGAAAACTCTTGTTTTTTGTTTATTTCATTCTTAATTTAGTTTAAAAATGGATATAATTAACGCAGGATTTAGGATTCTGAGTTCTGGTGCGCAAACGATGTACAATAATTTCCTATAAAGAACTTTCCGTAAAAAAGCACTGGGGTAAAAATCTGCTGATTTTGGTATAGGAGAGGTCAATGGACAAATTATTAGGTATCAAATATCATTTTGTTCGTGTTGTTCATCAAGAATGTGCTGATTCTAGTAAAATAAATATTTTGTTGCATTTGTAGAGACCGTTTAATAACTTCAACCGAATTTGATGTAAACTGATTCTTAATTTTACAAATCATGTTTACAATATGGGTCATAACCTGATAACCTTGGAAGGTAAACGGACCTATTTAATAGATGTGACAAAACATTTATTTTACCAGAATCAGCATTATGATTCATGTGAATAAAATGTAGCAAATGCTGTTACTACTATTAATAAAAGATGACAGATATGATAAAAATCAGCAGATTTTTACCATTGTTCTTTGGTAAGTGATAATCTTCCTATTGGTTTCGGAAAATTGTACATCGTTTGCACACTGGAACTCGGAATCCTAAATCCTGCGTTAATTAATTATATCCATTTTTGAACTAAATTAACAATGAAATAAAAAAAACTAAAGTTTTCGTTTCATAATAAAAGATTGATTTGTAATTCCACGGATGGGTGACGTCAAGGTTATTACGTTTATGAAGCCTTTTGTTAATTGCATAAGCTATTTCGAAATACGTCTTGATTATTATCAATAATTCTTTCTTTCATTTTGTTGTTTTAAAGACATACGATACTCATAATTTTATTATATACAGTCCAGCTACAAATTACAGTAAATGTAAAACATTACCTCATTATCTCGATCTTGTCCCCGACGTCGTCGTCGACGTTTTCGCCGACGTCGTCGGGGAAGACCGTGTATGTCCTACATAATTACCGTTTAGATGCAAGCAATCTTTATAACATGTGTTCAAAAACTCCCGTACCTGTCGAGCAAAGTGTAGTGGTGCTCAATAGTGGTCCGTCGAACACTTCATTGACCTGAAAATGCAGGCGCCAGTCATCGTTGGAGCAGAATAAAAGGTCTTATGTGGCTGTTGTGTCAATTAAAAACACCCGCCCGCAGGCGTGTTTGGTTCTGCCATAATTTAAACACTAACTACGATTAATTAAACTACTTAACATCACCTCACTCAGGTTATTAATTCTAAAAAGGGTATTAATACGTAATCGAAACTCAAGTTCACGACTACCTTAACACAAAGAAAGTTGACAACAAACTGCATACTGAAAATTACAAGCTTCAAAGATCTGAGTCATTAACAGTTATTTACAGATGGTCAAAATGACTTGTTTATTATTTATCTAAAACGTTTTAAAAGCACGTCCTAATGTTTTGTGTTGCTGACAATTCATTTATCCGGTTTGGGTTTATTATGATTATTCTTTGATGACTTTTAAAAGTATGTACTATTTAATAGGCATAATTTTCATACAATTTTATCTACTGCTTTGCAGTGGCGTGCCTATTATTTTTATAAGGGGGGTTGTCATTTCAAAGGGGCATTTCAGGAAATTGTTAGTAAGATGTTACTCTACACATGTTTCTCTATTGCCCTTTAACGGGAAAGGCATCTTGTCCAAAACACCCTGTATATAGTAATATATATCATTACAACCAATGTGGTTCCTTAACCTATTCTCTTTCCCAAATTTGCTTATTTATAAAAATCTAACATTAAATAACTTTAGACATCCTAATTTTATGAATAATATAAGTACTTTGTGACTTGTACAGCTGTTTTCTTTGAATAATATCATTGAGTCTTGGTTCTAAGTCGGTTGAATGTATTCTGAACATGGCTTGTAAATGTTCATCAGTTAAATTTGATCTCAATTTGGACTTATTAATACTCATCAGCTAATCAGCCTAATCAGCTGAGAATTAAATGAAAAACTCATAGTCTTTATTACGAGTCTTTATTATTAGTTTTTATTAGTCTCCACCTTTATTATTAATAAAGGTGGAAAAGACTATGATTTTTTCATTTATTTTTCAATTAAACTGAGACATATGGAACAACATCAAGATTTAATAAGCTGAGGGCGACCGTTAAGACAATAAAATATATACAATCTGTATAATAACAAAATATATTACATATAAAATTTAGTATTTGTTAACTGATCAATTTTTAATTATAATATGATTTATTTATTTTTTAAATTATCTTTATGAATTCTAAATCGCGGGTGATCTGACATCGGGGGCCGCATTTCTAGGGTTTGAGGACCGCATTTGGCCCGCGGGCCGCACTTTGGGAACCCTTGGTCTAGGGTGTGTATTGATGGTTTGATCAAAATATTGAGGATATCAAAATAGTTTGATATTTTAACATCAATAATATTGACGGCGTATTGACCGTTTAGGGTCATTTTAGTTACATTGAGCAATATTCGTTTAATGTATACTTGGTACTTGGAAAGGACACATGGCGAAATCTAATAATAAGAAAGTGAAAGAGTGTTTTGAAAGGAAGTGATCAATTTGTGCCATACTTTGCCTGAATTATGGCAAATTAAGTTGAAAGATTACAGTAATCGTAATAAGAAAATGATGCTTACGAGACATTGTTAAGTTGAACATACACGATCATCCGCGATGTGGTTGCGGATGTCATCCTAGGATGATATTCCCGACGTGGTTCAGATAATGACGAAATCTTTAAATTTGCTGTAATTAACTGCATAAACAAGTTGGGCATCGAGATTGTTGGCATAATAATAATTATACGTATAGTATTATATTTCTTTAAAACGTGTTCATGATCAAAATGAAAGACATTATTGACTTCATAATAATAAATATTTCTAATTAAAGATAGAGATTTCAGTACAGATTTTATTATGAAGTTAATAATGATTTCTTTCATTTTGCTAAACACGTTTTACAAAATTACGATACGTATAATTTTATTATACAAACAATCTCAAAGCCCAACTTGTTTATGCAATAAATTTCAGCAAATCTAAACGTTGCGGCATTATCCGGACACGTCGGAGATGTCATCCTAGGATGAGATCCGCGACCACATCGCGGATAATGGTGTATGTTCAACTTTAATCAAATACCGGGAAAGATATCCAGAAACGATAAAGAATGATCTCAAGAAGAAGTCGAATTCATCTTTTTAAAAATCATTCTTTTAGCTAAAGTCGTTTCCTCTTTTAGACTTAGTCTGATGCAGAAGAAGCATTACCTCTGACGCTCAAGACAACTTCACCTTAACGACCACATACCACAGTGGTGTTTAGGACCACATCGTGTCCAAAAAATTTGATTGGTTTGTTAAAGGTTTATTATAAAAATTTGACCTTTGGGCCTTTCGCCCTCTTGGGGGGTAACTATCCATAAGAAAATGATCTAGTACTTTGACCATTCAGGTGAATAGTACTTGATGAGTTGTTGCTACTGATATAATTTAACGTCATTTGAGTAAGTCATTTATCAGTTATACAACTTCAAAGTGTCAAAAAGTCTGCAACTTCTGGGAATGGGTCGATCGGGCACATGGCTTACACGATTCTATTTCTTAAGGATAGGATTATTGAACTTCGAAAATTTTAACCTGATCCGTCTAACCACTTTCGAGAAATTTGTCTACAAAGTTGGTCTGTTTTTACTCAATCAAGTTAAAAATGTCTAGATCAATCTAGACTGCAAAAAGTAACATATACCGGGTGTCCCAAAATCCTGTTTACACGCAATATCTTCCTTATTTGAAAAGGTAAAGAAATCAACTAAAAATTATTGTGAATGACTCAAAATGGGCCTTCAGAAAACATCCTTAAATGCTGATTGCATAGCAACGTGTACGAGATCATGCCAACGTGATTCATTTTTCAAATTGCACCCTCTGTTTTCTCCACGGAAATGTATTCTTCACTTCATTCTGCATATTGTGGTAGTATGCCTTACGTAATTATCTAATGTGCATTTAGGGGTTAAAAAAAATATTTTTGGAGGGCATTTTGAGCATTTGCTTTAAGTTTAAGATAAATTCAATTTACAACAAATATTTTTTAAAACTCCTAAATGCACATTAGATAATTACGTAAGGCATACTACCACATGCAGAATGAAGTGAAAAATACATTTCCGTGAAAGAAAAACAGGGTGAAATTGGAAGAATTGATCAAGTTGGCATGATCTCTTAAACGTTGCTATGCAACCAGCGTTTAAGGATGTTTTCTGAAGGGCCATTTTGAGTCATTCACAATAGTTTTTGGTTGATTTCTTTATCTTTTCAAATAAGGGAGATATTGCGTGTAAACAGCATTTTGGGACACCCTGTATATATGGGTCATTCTTTCTGAACTCAACCACCGGCTAGGTCCAAAAATTGCGCACCGCAAAGGCCAGTGGGGGCTCATTTTAAAGCTTGAAACCTCTACTTTCGAATGTCACAGGGCTCCTATATGAAAAAAATTATATTTGACCCCTAAAACAGAGTAAACACGTATCTAGTTCCAACAAATTTTTTTTGAAAGCTGAGAAAATTAGAAAAAGAAACATTTTCTTAAATTTCTTTTAACGGCATCGCATTCTTCTTCAAATAATAAATAAATTTTGTCCACTTCGTATTCATCGAGTAAAAATAAGCATTTTCTACTCTTATCATTTTATTTTCTATCTGACGCCATTTTCGATGAAAAAAATGATAAACTTTCAAAAACGGCAAATTGTTGTTCTCAATTTTGCTGGAAATTGAAGTACTCTAGGAAAAAAACGCAGTGGACAAAATTTATGTATTATTTGACGAAGAATGCGATGCCGTTAAAAAAATTAAAAAATATTTCTTTTTCTAATTTTTTCAACTTTTAAAATTTTTTTTGGAACTGGATACGTGTTTACCCTGTTTTAGGGGTCAAATATAATTTTTTTTCCTATAGGAAACATGTGACATTCGAAAGTAGAGGTTTCAAGCTTTAAAATGAGCCCCTGCTGACCTTTCTAAGTTGCGTCAATTTTGGACCTAGTCGGTAGTTGAGTTCAGAAAGAATGACCCATATATGTATATAAATTGTAACCTAGAATAGTAACGTCGGCTTAAAAATGTCGTTATGCGATTTTAAGTTCGTTTTTTAGTTTATAATAGGGACAATTCCATGTCCAATCACCTAATTTTAAAACATGACCGTACTTTGATATCTTAGATTTTGTTCAATTTTTTCCTTCCATAGATATCTATGAAACGACATTAAATTAAGTTTTTCATTTTTTAGATGAAAAATATTGTAGTATTGAAAAGTCCGATTTTTGCCAATTCTGCTATCCAACACTGCATCATCTAACGAAAATTATCATTAATTATCAACTCCCTTATTTTGTTGAGTTATTATATATCATAGTATATATTTTTTTAAATAATCAGAAATACCACATTTACATTACATATCTACAGCTTTAACTCTCTGATACTACAAAAAATACGATTATCAGGAAATTTAAGTGAAAATCTACCAATGTTCCCACTTGCAGTGGTTTTACAAGGCACAATTTATTCAACATATGTTTTCGGCGAATCTTGCAATGCATACATATATGAATTAAAATAGAGCAACATTTTGAAAAAGGCATGTCGCATTTTGACACATTTAGCATCATCAACGTTCTTACTTTGATGTTGTATATCTCAAAAATGGTTAGTTGAACTTTCGACATTCATTTCAACCTTTGAGCACTATAATTGTGTGAGCCATGTGTGTCCCGATCGATCCATTTTCAGGAGTTACAATATTGCAAAATGTGCCAAATAGAGCACTTTGAAGTTGTATAGCTAATAAATGGGCTACTCAAATGAGGTTAAATTATACCAGCAGCAACAACTCATCAAGTACTATTCACCTGCATGGTCAAGGTACTAAATAATTGTCCTGGGAGTAGTTCCCCCCCCCAAGGCAAACATTCTTCATATTCTTAGAAGAAGCTTTCCATAACGATGAAATACATGTAAATTCTTTGGGGGTTTCTCAAATACCTGAGTTTTTGGAAACAAGGTGGTTCCAAACGACGAATAGTGCAGAGTATTTAGCTTACTAATAACACAGCCCCACAAAAAAATAAATGTTCTGTTCTGGGAACGTGACTATGGTACTCGGATGCACTTTTCGACGCTGAAACCGAGTCCGACCTCAGAAAAGCACATATACCCTCAAGATCTTGCGCTAGAGCCAAAAACAACCCCCAAATGGAGTAAAACACTCCTGACATATGATGACAATAAATGCATGCAAAAATGGTTGAAAACCGCAAATGTTTTGTATTTGGAAATATACCGCTGGTATATGGCCGTGAACCCTCCTCCCTGAGGGGGTTAAACCACCTCAAAATGAGTCAAAACCACCCCTTAGATCAAAATACAATAAATACATTCAAAAAATGATTGAAAACCGTAAATGTTTTGTTTTTGGAAATAGACCGTTGGTATATGGCCAAGAACCCTCCTTCCTGAGGGGGTTAAACCACTCCAAAATAGGTCAAAGCCCTTCCTTAGATTAAAATATAATAAATACATGCAAAGAATAGTTGAAAACCGCAAATGTTTTGTATTTGGAAATAGACCTCTGGTATATGGCCGTGAACTCTCCTCCCTGAGGGGGTTAAAACACCTCAAAATGAGTCAAAACCACCCCTTAGATCAAAATACAATAAATACATGCAAAAAATGATTGAAAACCGAAAATGTTTTGTTTTTTGGAAATAGACTGTTGGTATATGGCCAAGAACCCTCCTTCCTGAGGGGGTTAAACCACCCCAAAATAGGTCAAAGCAAATCATTTTTTGCAACTGACCCCAATTGTCAGTTTCGGCAGTCAATTTTTTCGCAGTTGTATCCATAAATCACTATAATCTTCAGCACTAAAACAAAAGGAAATACTTTTCTACGGTTTCGTTCAACATATTAGTTTTTCTGCGTCTTTAAACATTCAGTTTTTTTTCAAATGGAAAGAAGGTGACTCGTTATGTTAGAAAACTACACAACACATAAGAAATTAAAAATCTGTTATACCTATTCAAAGTTGTCTTCTCTTTTTTCGTATGAGTTTGTTTCCATGGATAACTAGACTAATTGTTTGATTGAAGTCCAAAGTTCTAATTTAGAAAATATCTGTTATTTTAAGTTTCTTTAGTACATTAATAAATAAAAATGTGATATGGATATCAAAAGCTTTTTGTGTGATTTTTATTGATCAAACGTGTTACCCTCTTGCCATTTAAAACAAAATGATTTTGTTTGGAAAAGGTGATTTCTAAATGTTTAATGACGTACAAAAATTAATCTGTTGGACAAAGCCGTAGAGCAGTATATTTTTTTGTTTTTCGAACATGAGATGCAAAAATAAAATTCCAAGAAATTACTCGATCTGTTAAGAAATAGCAATTGGAAAACTGTTGGACTCACTGTCATACACAGGGTGTCCTGTTTAAAAACCGAAAGTGGAAACCACTTCTGGTGAAACCAGAAATGGTAAAAAGTATTTTACTATGTGAAAAGTTCTGATAGACGTTATATACGTGTTACCCAAATTTGGTGTTTTAATCTAAAACGGGAAAGATTTGGCAGAAGGAAACCACTTTAAAAAAACACTAGGTATTGTTTCAGATTCTAAGATTGTAAATTTCAATCTTGCAACCAAAATTAACAACAAACGTTTTTGGTACAAAAGTATTCCAACGGAAGAACTATACTGCCTGTTATTGTTTAAATATCATTCATATTTATATGGAAAACTGAGAAGATTCTAAAAATATTAAGTACTAAAGTAGGCTACTATACAGTAGAGTAGGTGGTAATATGGAATGGAATATCTAACAATTTCAAATCATGTTATAGTATGCTGTTAAAAACCACAAAAGTGTTTTAGTAATCAAATAACTCGAAGCTATTACCTGAACAATCTTTCACCGTGCAATTGCATGGATTGTATTGCATCCTCTGAAAGTGTAATGCAACTATCTAAACTCAACATCGATAAATAAATTATATACTTTTAAAAATTAAACTCTCTAATTGTTTAGTACCGTAAATAGTTTTAATGTTTGATATGCTGTTTTTAGATTCCAAATACATTCATATTATTGCTTGAAATTAAAAATGATAGTGGGTGAGATATGAAATAGTGTTTCCTGTATACATTATATAGGTCCCATACTATCTTACGTGGCGTAATAACCGTAGAGACGTGCATTTTAGTAAAG